>JAODTK010003532.1:0-640397 GCA_026419785.1 Sclerodactyla briareus | reverse complement strand
TTATTGATGCAGATAGGAAAATAGAGGGAAATCTCAGACAAGATTCAATTTTCTTCACTTAGTTTCGGTATGATATTTTTTGTTGCGAAATACATAGAGAATTTACCACACAGCGCTCGTAGTGTTAGGTTTTGTGAAGTTGCACTGCTCTGTATGCCGAAAGGTCATCATAGACAAAAAGGTCTAGAGAGAGGTGGGACCGCGTAGAACCAGAACTACAGTGTAAATGTATTCTTCGATTCATCCTAGACTATAGGTTAACCTTTAGTCACACACTTAATACTGCAGTGTTTACTGTTAGTCGTAGTTATTTAGTACTTAAACGTTTGTCTTGCCACACGGCGGCACTCCACTTCTCACTTCAGTTCCTACCTGTATACTGAAGAGTTGCTGTTGTTAATAATACTAGGCCTAGGCTACAATAGTATCATTTTGTTACTGTTGGTACAAGTGATCGTTACATGTAGTGAACGTACTCAGCGCAAACGTAGGCCTAGTTATAGTTAATACTAATAGTAAGGCATGTGGCTGAGTGTAGGCCTCACGTTAGTGTCACTAGAGTAGAGGGACGAGGCAAATCCTTGTGTTCATTGAAGTAGGCCAAGCTAGCTTATCTTGATTGTTGCAAAACCTATAATTTTACCATAAGAAAAACATCATGGGCCGGGTGGACCGGGGTTTTTGTTGGTTGGACGGTTTGTTTCGTGTTGTGTTTGTTTGTTTTTTTGTTGTCGCTGTTAAATTATTGAAAACCGTTCGGATGATTGAATAAAGTATACCTTGTATTACCTGGTGGGGTTGTATGAGATGAGTGTTATGGGTGGGGTTAGTGTCAGTGAGGATTCAGGGGTTAACTTGGTTTTATTAGAGGTGTTGGTAACAATGAGAAATGGGATTACATCTGTCATCGGATTCTGACCACCCTAGGCCCAATCCCTTTAACCCTGATATTATACATCCAGGTTGAAAACCATTGCTCAAGGGTATGCATTATGCAATCATTAAAGCTTCATATACATAAACACGCTAATTTTTACCGCACCGTGTGAAGAAGGATTCATACTGACTGGAACCCAGGTGGGTTGTGGCAATATGAAAGAGATGATCCCTAGTTGTTTGGGTCCCGCCCAAGGTTGAGGAGGTCAATGTATGAAAACCCTTGTAAATACGATAATTATTAACCATCAATATGTAGAGCATTCATACTTGGTATGTGAGTTGGTTATAGTAAAGGCAAGTCCAGCCAAAAAAATCAAATATCATATGATTGTGCATTGAAAATCATGGCCAATTCAAACTTTGTGTCATGTTCATAGCATTTTCCGTTATAAAGTTACAAAATTTCTAGAGGTTAATAATTTATCCTTATCAAGTTGGCAATTTTGCAAATTGCAATATTTGATGGAGTCATAATCTACCATTTTTTTGAAGAAAAGGTAAAATAGGTTAAGAAATTATGTCTGACTTTTCCCTCATAATTGTAGATTATGACAATCATTTGGTGATTTGCCAATATCACCAAATTATATAAATTTGAGGAAGCCATATCTCTCCAACCGGACATACTATAACCTGGAACAAGTGAGATTTGAAATGATTTTTTTGTTGTCTTTGACATATACCACCAAGAAGAGTATTAATTTGGCTGGACTTTGCCTTCACGTGAATGATTTTGTTTCCCGGTCTGTGATGCGAGGTATTGAGGGTGAAAGGTGAACAGAAGTCAAAACCTTAAAACAAGGAACACAATACTAGGGAATAAACAGGTGCACTACAAGCAACATGGGTTTAGCTTGACCATATGGTGTAGATGATCCCTATTGTTTTGCGGTCGGTACAGGTCATTGAAGTTCAACAGAGAACAAGTTGAAAAACTTGTTAAATATGATCTAAATATCTGGTGAAATGGAAGTATAGAAGGTTCAAACTTAGTATGTAGATTTGCTATGAGTACATGATCCCTATGTTTCTGGGGTCAGGTTTACAAGGGTCATCTGAACGTAAACAGAGACAAAGACTCTGCAAAACACCGTGCAACATGACACAACCATGGACAAAAAGGTAAAAATTGTCCATGGCTTGGATGTAGGTTGGCCATATGTAGTTCCTATCGTTTTTGGAATCTGGTCAAGGTCATCTGAGGTCAGTCAAAATCTGGAAACTTTCTAGATCTCCTAACTACCAAATGAACCAACGTAATAAAGTACATACTGTAGGGGGGCTGACCAATAGGGCCATATCGAAGGATGATCCCTAGTGTTTGTAGGTATGATCCAATTCCATTCATCTGAGGTCATACAGGTCAAGTCTGAACAACTTGCGACAGGAGAACCACTGAACACGAAAGTGTATAAGGCCCATTACAATGACAACGTACGTAAGCCATTCCACTTCTTCAAATTCACTGTTAGATTCTTCCCACATCGAATTTCATTTCATCGCGAGGATGAATGCACTGCATTCTGGTTATCATTGTAGGCACTGTCGTTAGAGAGTGATTACAGTTTGAGTTGTGCATACTGAAATATAGGGCGTCGTGATTTTCAAATGATTTTAACAGAGGGTCAGGAGATCGTGCATTGAAGTTATCCCAGAGGTTTTGGGCGAAGAAAGCTAACGACAATGTTGGAGTCGGTTAATTTGTATACCCGTGCTTGCCTCATATTTTATGTTTTGAGAGTAACGAGGGTTGGGTATTTGAAGTAAGTATAAATTCGTGGAAATAGTATTCTGTATCGGTGTTTTGTATTTCGTAGACATTGGATGGTTTTAAATAGGGAGAGGTGGAAAGGGAGGAAAATATATTGTGATGAAGGGTGATATCAATGGTGCTATCCTCTTCTTCTTTGTAATCTCATATTAGACATCAGCAAAATTAATTGACGACGAACAGCCACAAAAAGACGAAGAAGTGCTCGTGATAACTTGCCATAGTTATTCCACTAGGCCTTGAACAGCCTTGAAGATGGAAGAACGTTGATGACATCACGAGGTTATGAGCAAAAAAATCCCCATGACGTGCATCCTGATCCAAAATCAAACCACGTCGGAAACTCATTCAATATGTTGCATGAACAAACAATTAATTGGCAGTTTCCTGTTGCATGATGTCCATAGAAACCGACAGGATAGATTTTAAACAATGCCAAGGGTGTAACTGGGGAGGGTGGTATTTTAAATAGTCATTTTGACATTAAGTGACTCCGGCTGCCCTCTATGGCATGACCATTGGCAACTGTAAGGTGTTTCCAAGCCAATTTTTCGTTCTGGTCCCATAGGGACATTGAATGACCTGATGGACATGAAAGATTCCATGGAAGAAATGTAAACCTCAAAGTGATGTCAAATTGATGATGAGACACGGGATTCAACTTTTGACCTCTGAATATTGAAAACCGAATGCCCGATTAGAGGACGAAGGCTTGTTACGTGTATTTAGCCAAAACAGAGCTCTTTCACATTGAATCCAAACCAGGGCAAATTTTTAATGTTCATCGACGCGAGCTAGTAACTCGATTGTAGTGTTGGACTACTGGTCTAAATAACTCCATGACAAATCTCTTCGAACATTCTTATCGAACTATACTGAATTTGACACAAGAAGCTTGGACCGCTCGATATTTTCGCTCACAGAGGTCAAATGAGGTCCAGCCTATGAGACATGTTAGGGTAGGGAATTTCAATTCTGCAAAAAATGTTAAAGGTAATCAACGAAGTAAAGGAACGATGATTGGAATCTCGGGTAACGTGATAGCAATCAGCTATAGGATTGTTGGGGGGAATCGCAACGATCCAGGGGATAGCAATCGAAAGAAAAGAAGAAAAAATGGCACCGTCGACCGCTGCATAGGGAAGCCAAATTGAAACGAGATGGGGATGCCACTGATCGAAGGGCATATTTAGCGATAGCGAGGTGGTAATTGTGACTGTTATAAAGTTAAATTCGGTGAACTGAAGGTAGCATATTAGTAACCAACGGAATAAATTGACTGTTCTGGGAACGTGTCCATGCCGCTATGCGAAAGCCACTACCCGTATGTGACTGATGGGAAAAAGGTGTGAAAAGGAATTGCACGTAGACATCGTGAAGTCGCAGAAACATAAATTCATGTTCATCTTTAGATATGCATTACCAGCGTCAATTCAGTATAGGAGTGTTACTATTGGGTATCCGAGGCAAGGTCAAACCACTGTACGCACGGAGAAGAAGCCGTGCCACTTCATTGAATACCAAGCTGGGCGAAACATTTCTCTGGAGGAACGCCCTTTGGCCCTTACATTCTCAACAGACAATTCCACCATACTGTCTCCATTAATATGAACTATTACCAGACACCATTCGAGAGGAGAGAAATGACTCTCCCGTAAATCTGATATCTCAGTTCTTGATTCACTATCATTTTTTCAAATCATCACAAATACTCTTTATCCCAAGAACTTCTCGAGAATAGATAATAAAATTACACAAGGACATTTAAGTTCACCTGAAGCTTTTGAAACAAAATGGAACATTTTGCAGTTGTCTTTCTCAATATGAGGGGCCACTATCATTAGTTTCTCTTTTTGCTTCCAACCACGTGCGACTGTTGTATCCCGACGCGGAATTCAGGACATTCAGTTTGTTGTAAGATCGTTCAGGCGCCCTGCCAATTTGGTGGTAATCCATTGTTTTTTCGCTGCATCCTTTGCATCCCCCCAGCCAGTGTTCACCATAAACGTCGAACCGATTCTCATGTTTATAAGCGCTGATTGGAGATATCCGTGTAATCTGCAAATGGAACTCCTAAACCGAATACTTCGTTCACTGCCACTTTCACGAACATACCCCTTCTTCTTCCACTTGAAGTAAGAGTTGTACAGGTCCGATCATCAGCAACCTTCCTCAAAAATGCTGCTAATTCCTCCATTGAGTCAAAATCCCCAGCATGAATGAAAGAGTTTGGAGGACCAATCCGTTCGTAGTCTTCTTTGCGCCCTCCAAGAAGAACCACCGGGATACTCTCTAGAACGGCAAGGGGGTGCCAGAACTTTTCCGTTATGTATTCCTCACAGCAGGTATTCTCCAATCCCAATGAATTTATATTGTTTCAATAATTCTGTACAGTTGTTGTTGTTTTGTGGGCAGGTAGTCAGTGTTCCACCTGAACCGTATCGATCGAGCGGAATATATTCAGCAAGATCCTTAGCGAAATCACTCCTGGACCATGCTATAGAGACACAGTGACTGGACATGAAGGCAGCGAATTTCGGCTTCGTTTTACAAAATCTAAATCTTCTCTGGCTCTCCGGATGTCGTCAGTGATGTATTCTTCGTAATAGCCGTATGGTATGGATATTTTCACTTCTAGACTGGTATTAAAGGTGAACTATTGAATGTAACTCTTGAATACTGCGGTGGGGGACCGTATCCATCGTTGTGAGTGCACTCTCGTGTGTTGAACACCCATACTGCGAGGGATCTCGGCGGTCCATCAAATCCCGCCAAGGCGTGGAATCTGTAAATTCCCCGGCGAATATTACAACAGGAGCACCCTGAATCTTTTTGACGTCCAGGTGTGCATTCTTGAATAGTATGGTGTCACCGTTACAATTGAACTCAACCACAGAAGGAATGTCTCTTCTCCAAAAAGCCCTTAGACTGAACCAACGCCAGGTATAGACTTTCCTCGAGTGATGTTTCCCCGCGTAACGCGGTAATAACCTCTGTTCGAGGGTGCGAACTTGTAATGTACAAACTTGGGTTCATGTGGAACATGACGACCAGCCCGGTGGTAGCAGAGCGAGCTAACACAGAGAACTGAACAGAATATTGCATTATCCTGTAACACCAAGACATGCGTTTCCATTTCGTTACAAAACTGTGGACGTTTTTGAGTGTCATGTTCAATGAAACACGTCTGTATAGAATTGTGAAAAGCGTTGGTTATGTTGCTGAGCCGTGGGTAGGTAAAGTCCCTCAACAAAGTCACTGCCACTTTCGATTACGTTCATCCGATTACGAACCGGTTATAGACTGCACATCAAGAACAGAAAGTATTACAAATCGAAACTTGCATAGGCCTATGCCTGTAGTATCGCACTATTCACAACCTATTTATGATTGCCAGGAAGTCCCGATGCCAGTTCAGCCTAACTACAGATCTATTCATTTTTTTCTAATGTAGCTGATATCAATGTCAGCATTGTTAGTTACCTTAAAAACTATTCTATAGCCACGAATCAATACCAATATTGTCCCTAATAGGTAGACAAGGGAGGTTACACTTGTGTACCTATTAGAGACGATATTGGTATTGATTCGTGGGCGCGCGTCCGTTGAATGGGGTAGAAAAGTTATTGACTGGGAAATCAATCAAGATAGTGTGGTGTCTCTTTGTTGGTTATTATATTACTCAATATTCTTGCATATATTCCCAGGGAGTAAACCTCTTTTTTGAGCCTCGTGGGTTCCTTGATCACTGCCTTTTGAATATGTATGTTCAAACAATCTACATTGTACTGAGCTGATGAGCTATTGAGGGAAACGAATTAATGAATGATTGAATGAATCAATCAATGAATGAATACAGCCTTCCACTAGAATTAGAAAGTATAATTTACATATGGTAGCATAGTAGCATAGTAGGCTACAGTTGCTCACATGATTACAAATGAACGGAGACACATCAAAACACAGCAATGGAGTAGTTGTATTATCACCGCTCACACTTCCCGAGGATGCGTGTTCGCCTGTCTAGTCGGGGGCACTTGATAGACTGGGCCTTGGTGTTGCAGCTCTCTCCGATGTCCGTGCGAAAGTAATAATGTAAATTCTTATATAGGCGCTTTAACCACCGAAGTGCTCAAAGCGTTTCACAGACATCACCCCTGGTTCATAGGGACCAGTCACGCAATACGACAATCCAAGAGAGTACACCGCGGCAGCTACAATCAGCGCCATTTGTGTTCTGATGCCTCAAGGTCGCCATTTGTACACCTGGGTGAAGAGAAGCACCTAAAATACCTTGCCCAAGGGTATCACCGTGAAGGCTCGAACCCACAACCTGCTGTGTTTACTAAGCTTGAGGCCTTCACTTTTAGAGGCCACATGTAGGTGGGTACACCTATTACTGGTCTGGTGGGGTTGGCAACGAACGTACAATGCGACTATGGATCATCCACAGAGTGAGTGTTCTATCCGATGTCGCGTTGCACGCTACGTCCGGGATAAACGATGACTTGATGAAAGAAGCGTTCTACACTCGACTTTGGCGTAAGATGTTGTTTCCACTTATTCATATTCACTGATTCAAAGGTTTTCTGAGTGATTCCAGTGCCCCCATGGTGTCAGTAGGGGTGGCGATGAATCATGTCTTGGCCCGGATGTTACGTCAAGAACATCCACCATGCACTCATAGACAGAGTATGGAGGATGGGACTCAATGGTCTTCATGAGTGCCAAATTCTTCACAACTGATGACATGATGGCTGGTCATTGCACTCACGCTGCTTTCAAAAACCCAAGCGAAGCTTCGTCGGCCTTGAAAAAGTTTGTTGGGCTGGAGGTGAATGTGGACACCACGGGGACTGTACCTATGGGGGACCTTGCGTATTGTTCCATACCCATTTGAAGTATCGGGAGTACTCTATTAACATTACCTCAAAGTCATTCGAGTTTCTGAGCATACTTGACCCTAGTAACGGGACACATTACATCCTAATTATCGCCCCCCGCCGTCGAAAAAAAAAGGTTACACTATCACTGCTTTCATGGCTGAATTTAGCAACTTTTTTTTAGCGAAGTCTAACTCTTCTCTGGCAAACTTGTAATTCTGGGAATTTCACATCCATGTGGACGAACCGCAGAAGAGAGAAGTCCTACAAAAAATTTTTTTTTTTCATATAAGGGTTGACTCATACGGTTAGTCCAGCATGCATCTGGACCTACCCACAGCCATGGCCGCACTATCGATTTGGTATTGACGTGTGAAAGTGATGGCGCTATATCATCAAATCGTGTGAAGTTGGGCTCAACCATGGCTCTGATCGTGCGATGGTGCTGTGCGGTCTACAGGAACAGAAGGCTCCAACGATCAGGGCTCTTTCCGGCCACGACTTCATGAAATCTCGAAATGGAGAGGTTTCAGGGTGAACTGGAAAAGCAGTCTTGCAAAGCAAAAACGCCTTTTCCGGCAAATATAAACAAGGCACTTCAGCAGTTTGAAATGACCGTAGGTGTCCTAGACTGTCGTGCTCCAAAACACAAAACGTGTCCCACTCGCTCTCAGCCAAAGTGGTACGATGACAGCATACGCGAGGCTCGACAGAAGCAGTGCCAACTAGAGCGAAAATTTAGGAAACCCCGCTTGCAGGTAAAACGAGCAACACGAAAGACTGGTTATAGGGTGGTTATATAGGGTTATACCGTATATTTGTAACGTCCCCCTGGTTCCTGCCAGATCCCTTCTCCAAGCATGTGCCTATCATAGATGAGTTTCATACCATGCGCCCTGGCCAGGTTTTATAATGTCAATTAGTGATAAGTCCTGCTTCCTGGATTGCATGTGTAGAGGTGATAGACATAAATCTCTAAGGAATGGTGTGTTCTCTTCCAGCCTGGCTGCAGCGGATGTCACCCCGAGTTTAAAGAAATCGAACCCTGTTAGTAACGACTTGGCAAATTAGAGGACTTGTATCGAATATTAGCTTCCATTAGCTAAAGTTATTGAACAGTTGAAAGGGCGGTGATAGGTCAAATCAAGGAGCACATTGAAACTAATGACATGCACGAAGCGCTCCAATCGGCTATAAACCATGCGGAGCCTGGACCCAGGGCTTTTGCAAAAGTAAAAAATGACATACTGTGTTCCCTTGACAATAATAATGCTGTTTTCATGGTTTTGATTAACTTTTCTGCTGCGTTTGACACAGTAGACCGTGAAATCATGATGACCGCTTCGAAAATGACTTTGGTATAACTGGTGATGTGAGCAGTTGGTTCAAGTCCTGCATGTCCAATCGTAGTGTTAGGTGAGCGTAGATAGATGGTGTTTCTTTTGGGTCTTCGTTATTAGAGTGGGTATGGTGTTCCACAAGGATCAAATAATTTTCGAATTGCCTTCACTATGTATTCCACTTCCTTGGCAAATATCATTAAAGACCATGATATCATGTATCACATATACGCTAATGACATACAGCTTTATGTCAGTTTCAACCCAGCAATACCTGGTGAAGCTGCGATTGCCCTGTTTAGATTGATGGGATGCATCCGCGACATCAAGGGCTGGATGACAAATAACATGTTGAAGCCTCAACGAGTTTTCATTGCTGCATCTAAGCATAATCTGTCTCCCCTCTCTAACCTCATCCTGCAAATCGATCAGTCTACGATACCTCCATCTTCCAATGTCAAAAATCTGGGAGTGATTTTTTACTCCACCATGAGTATGTCTGTAAGTCTGTGAATTTCATTTTGTGGAATATTTCCCGTATCCGTAGATTCACTGACAGGATCATGTGCAGTCATGCCATAAGGGCGCTCATCTTGTCAAACAGACTACGCCAATGCCCTTCTAGCTGGTTGTCCCAGTAAGGAAGTCTCGAGACTTCAGTCACTAACAGAATCGTCATGTTTCTTATTTTTCTTTATATACGTCTTGTGTTACAGGAGGGATTGTTCCACGTGTCCACGATAGCCTTGCTCAATGAGCTCCACTGGCTCCTGTTGCAAAAACGTGTAATCTCCAAAGTATTGTTGTTAGTGTATAAGGCTCGCCGTGGACTCGGCCCCGGTTTACCTCAGTGAGACCCTTACTACGTATGCTCCCGCCAGAAGTGGCGTACGTTCTGCCAATGATTTGTATCGTCTTAATCAACCCATTTGTATGAGGAAAATCGGTGAATGGTCTTTTTCTTATCTGGGTCCCCGGTTGTGGGATGAACTCCCTGTTCTGGTGAAGTCATCGGCAAATGTAAATATTTTCAAGCGTAGATTAAACATGTTAACGACCTATTTATTTTGCAACATATTTTTCCTGCCAATAATATAAGAATAATAATATAATAATAATAATAATAATAATAATAACCACAAAGCCAAGAGGTAGTGATTCCTTTGGACTGTCTCGTTAACTTTCAATGTAATGATTCCTTCGCCTTCAAATTGTTTTTTTTTCGGCTTAAAATTTATCAATAATTACCAAATATGACAGAATGATATTATTGTGGGATTATATAGATACTTTCAAGCAAGGAATATCATAGCAACCAAGACTAACCCTCCTAGGATAGATGACCGCGGACTCTGACCCCAAAAAACAAATAGGGACCATGTACTCTTTTAAGATGAACCCACATACCAAGCATCAGTAATAGTGGTTACCAAGCCGAAATTCGTACAGTGTTTTAAAATTCAACATTTTCACCAATTTCTAAATCTCTCCCCAAAATGACTCCCAGTCTACAACCACATTGATATGGTTTATGTATCTCCCAATGAAAACCTGCTGCCAAAATTCCAACCACAGCAGATCAGGCATTCGGGACTCATGGCAATCATCAACTTTACATCAGGAACATGGATACTCATTATTAAAGTTTGAGCGTTCATCCCTCCGGTTGAGGTCTTTGAGGCATACCAATTCTCAACCTGATCGACCGACACTTCTGTTGAGAAGATTCTCAGACTTCACTTTAAATTTCCCATTTTCTCCCCAAACTGCCCTGATTGCCGAAAACATAGCTTGTACTGCCCATACGAAAGCTACACACAAATTTCAACTGATTGGGGCCAAGCTTATGGACTTTTTTCCAGGTTTTCAGACTTTGACCTTTAATGACCGCAGGTGACCTTTGAACTGACCCCAAAACAATAGAGATCATGTATGCATTATGGGGAAACCACATACCGGTTATGAGCCCCATCCATTCAGGGGGGTACACGTTATGCTCTTCACAAGCTGGAATTGCCCGAAATATCAATTTTTCACATTTCCCCTTTTTTCCACAAATGACCCCCTGGTCTTCACCAAAAACAAATATCAATTTTTCACGCATTTCCCATCTCTTCCCCAAAATGACCGCCGGTTTGCACAAAAAAACAATAGGGGTGCTTGTACTCCCCATAAGAAAGCTACACACCAAATTTGAGCTTGATTGAACCGAGCATTCCGGACTTATCCTCTTTCACGAGATTGTCAGACTTTGACCGCTAATAACCTCAGATGACCTTTGAACTGACCCCAAAACAATAGGGATCATGATTCATTATGAGGAACCCACATACCAAGTATGAGCTTCATCCATCCAGGTAGGATCGAGTTATCATGTTACCGGGGGGGAAGCCTAATTGCCCACTTATCATTTTTTAACATGTCCGTCCCGATTTTTTCACTCTAACCCCCGGTCTGCACCAAAAAAATAGGGTTCCTGTAATATATCCCATGAGAAAGCTGCAAACACCAAATGTCCAATCTGAAAGGATCAGGCATTCTGGACTAATCGTGTTAACAAGATTGCAGATTTTTGACCTCTCCTGACCTCAGATGACATTGACCTGACCACAAACATAGAGATCCATGTACTCCCCAAATTGAGGGGAACCCATATACAAGTAATACTCCATCCATCCAGGTGGGATCGAGTTATTGTGTTAACGAGCTAAAATTGCCAATTTCAATTTTTAACATTTTCCCATTTCCCCCCAAATCTGACCCTGATTCACACGAAAACACTGGGGTTCCTGTACTCCCCATAAGAAAGGGGTCCTGTACTCCCCATAAGAAAGGTGCACACCAAATTTCAACCTGATCGGGACAGGCATTCTGGACTTATCGTGTTAACAAGATTTACAGACTTTCAACCCACTCTCTTTACCTTCAGATGACCTTTTACTGAACCCCAAAACAATGGGGGTCATGTACTCATATGGGGAACACATGTACGAAGTATGAACTTCATCCTTCCAAGTGTGGTCGCGTTATCGTGTTACCAAGGCTAAGCGTCTCTCACACACAGGGACCACACACACCACACACACACACACACACACACACACACACACACACACACACACACACACACACACCACACACACACACACTGTCATGATTGCATAGATTCCTCTGACCTTCGTCAAGGAATCAATAACAGCGATAGTAAAGTTGCAATCCCCCTACGTAAGAACGTCAAGGACGAGAGAAGATAGAAAAATACCAAGACCTGATGCTTGAAATACAGCGACTGTGGAACACCAGAGCGGAATTGGTCCTGGTTGTGATCGGGGCACTTGGGGCGTTCAGCACGAACATGGAGAGCACCTTGAGAATACCAGGCTCCTGACTCAAACCACTCATCAACAAAGCGATTCTCGGAAAGCGCTCACATAATCAGAAGGGTACTTGTTCTCCCAGAATCCGGGTAGGATTCCGAGGTCAAGGCAGATAGGGGAGTCTAACTGAATGAGAGACGTTTTGGTAGAGAATGATTTAATTATAATATAATAATAATGATTTGAAATGCAATTAGCAATATGAAACATCTTGATTCAATAGAGATATATGCAACTTTTAGTTGGGTTTTTGCAAGCGAGGAAATCGCTTGCATAGGAGTCGGCCTCGGATTTTGTGTTGTCTTGTGCAGTCTTAGTTTCTGGCCATGCTACAACTGGCAAATCTAAGACACGATTCAGTTGGTATTCAATCGAGAAGAATATGTGATTGGTTGATTGTACATTGATTCGGATAAACTTATTATGAGGAGCAGTTCCCCGTTCAAATTTAGGATGATATATGTTAGGAACGCTTGCGTTGAGGAACTGAGAGGAAAACCCGGACATTATGATTTTGTCCTGGGTGAATGTAACGTTCAATATGATTCATATTGCGCGGAAGAGGCTAGTGTTTCGTTTTTTGTAAATACTCGCGAGGCATCTATTCAAAACTGTTGTTACCTCGGTACAAACATGTTTACTTTCTAGTGGATGTGTTTTTCTCGCAATAATAGGTAAAGATTTTGGAACATTTCTCCTTACAGTTTTGGCGATAATGTATTTTTAACTGCAACGACGTTTTGCGGGCGCATAGATTTTTTTCCGATTCACCGGTATGATGATCGTGCCTCTTTTTTTTCCATAACTGAAGTGACAGTGTCGTATAAGTTGAGACTACAAACGGAATTGGCGATATTTCCTCAGAATGAATGAACGATATTAAACTGACTTTTTTTCTCATGAAAAATATTATTTATTCAATCTAGACCCCTCACATCTGTTTATGAATAGAAATTACTTGACAGGCAGTTACGTCGCCATTCTATTTTTTTTTTTCAAAAAAGTGTCAGCTTAGCAAAGTGGCCTAGATATTTATGTAGAATGGAAAATAATGGAAAATCTCTAATATCTTCGGAAAGGATTTCATTTTTCTTCACTTACTTTTGGTATGATACTATTTTGTTTCTCTGCTGCGAAATCTATCATTTTACCACGAGAAAAAACATCACGGTTGACAGCGCTATTGTTGGTGATACATCAGTAGTCGGTCTATGATTTTGTGTATATTTGCTGCTGATCCTGAACCACCACTCTACAAACATTAATGCACCACAAATGGCTGTGCACACAGTTTCAAATCCACCCGTTCATTCTCTTCTCCCCATACCCCAATTCATTCTCCCATAATGCCAGTCATTCCTTCATAAAATAATTAGAATAATTTGAAACGTGCTCATAACAAAAAAAATGTAGGATTTCTTTTTTCGCACTCCTTATCTGTGGCTGAAAACAACCTGCTACATGACCATTGTACTTTAAGAAGCAAATACTAATTCATCAGGACATCAAGTTGTTTTGTACAATATTATTCTCTTACATTTCCTGCATGCACAGTAATTCAGTAGTTATTCCGGAAACAACATTGCTTTCATTTCAACTTTGTACAATTTACTCAGAAGTTACAAAGATACTGATGAAACTATTCCGAACATCTACCACGTCCACTTTCTTGCTGGCAGCCGGCAGGCATAAGAAATTCATCTGGTAAAGCATGTCTGCATGTGTCTGTATGTATATGACACACTACGTTATAAATAGGATATATGACTACAGAACTGCACAAGGAAACAACAATGCACTGTGATTGTCATGGATGTCCATTAGATACTTTGCCTGTCCTTTCTTTGATTGGTCAGACCCTTAGTTTCTTAATGTGTATGTGGCTGGCAGAGGGAGATTTTCATTAGGCTACATTGATGCGGTACAGTTAGAGCACCATTGCTGCCCTTGTTTCCTGTTCCTGGACACGGATGTAGTCCACATGCTGCTATATCAAGTACCATGCGCAGCCTCTGTGTACCCAGTGCAACTCCAGATACAAGTCTTTTGTATGACTGATGATGCTGTGAACCCAGGACCCCTGGTTGTGAAACCATGCACTGCCACCTAGACAGTGTGATCTGCATTCAAATGATATCATTCACTGTTGTTCGGACGAAATTATCTCTGTTGTCAATAAAGAGCTTTGAAGCAGACTCTAATACAATAAGGTTTATGTTCCCTTCTACATATATGCCCTCCGTATGTTCGTGTTTTACCATGCAGCAGTCTGCGCTGATCAATGTGGTGCGAAAGGTAGAAATCTTGGAGAAAAAATTCTAGACAGGGAAAAATGTTATTCTTACTGCAACAGAGGTTCTTCCCCTCATGTTTGCTACCTAGGTGCAAATTCAATTTCATGCATGTACGTATCATACTTCAGCCTTCATAGGTTAATGCAAAGATGGAAGAGTGAACCAGAATGAACCCATAATGAATGAACCTATAATACTATTTTTCACCTAATTGCACTAGTTTAGATTCCTTGCCGAAGGCAAAAGAAAACTATACGATGGTGCAGACGTATGTATGTATGTATGTATTATGTATGTATGTATGTATGTATGTATGTATGTATTATGTATGTATGTATGTATGTATGTATGTATGTGTATGTGTATGTGTATGTGCGTGCGTGTGTATGTATGGGTTTCACTGTCCCTCTGTAGACACAATAGCTCATGACAGCAAAGGTGTAAAGGATTTATACTTGGTATGTAGTTAGCTATATGAAATAGATGATACCTATGGTTTTTGGGTCTCGCTCAAGGTCAACAGAGCTCAATGTCTGAAACCTTTGTTAACACGTTAACTCATCCCACCAAGGTGTACAGCATCCACAATGATATGTTAGGTTTGGTTATATGAAGTAAATGGCTCTATTGTTTTCCGGTCTGATGCAACCTTATATATACAATACTAGTGAAAGGGAACCAGTGCATTCCAACCATACTTAGTGTGTAGCTTGACTACATGGAGTAGATGATCCTAATTGTTTTTGATCACCTGAAGTCAACCGAGAGAACAAAGTCAACAGAGAACAAAGTCTGGAAACCTTGTAAATATGATATCTACTGAACTCAAACGTGTAGAGGGTTGACACTTAGTATGTAGATTGGCTATATGGAATACATGATCCCTATCGGTTTCAGGGTTAGGTCCAATGTCATCTGAAGTCAACGGAGGTCAAAGACTGAAACCTCGCAAACATGACAACTAGTGAACAAAAAGGTGTAGGTGGTCCATACTTGGTATGTAGGTTGGCCATATGTAGTTGATAATCCCTATTGTTTTCATTACAATCACGGTGGCTTGAAATGCTCGAACACTGACCGGCCGAATCGGCCGGTCCGTGCTCGTTAATATAAGCTGAGATCTGGTCAGAATTGTTTCAAGGCCACATTGATCAGTTACTTATCCTCTGGAAGGTTGGAAACTTTACTTCAATATCACATAAACACCGTTTTTTCACTCAGGTGACAGAAGAAGGAACAGACTGGTCTAATCTAACAAGGGTAGGGAGTTAGTCAACTTGCTGAAACACTGACAGCAGTTGGCAATATAAATTTGGCCGAGACTGACCGTTCAATGTTTTGGAATTATTATAACGAAAACTATACCTAAAATCGCCGTTGAAAGTTCCATTCCTATCTACAATCACCACAAAAAACCATTTTCATGGTAAAATATGAACGATGATTGGATTGTACGTCTCATGTGCCATGAAAATCGGGTTCCCAGTAGGTTGACCAACCGCATGAAGGTCAAATTTCCAGTCCGAGAAGTCATAAAAACTGTTCCTCCGCTCAAGCCGGGGAAACTGTTAATATCGGATCCGGATCCAAGGTCTTTGAGGGCGAATGAATAGTTAAAGGGAATAAGGATTTGCACACACAACCATACTGGGGTTGGATAAATTGATTATATGGCTGAGATGATTCTGATTGTTTGGGGGTCTGGTACAGGTCATAAGGTCTGGAAACCTTGTAAATATTAAACCATTCAAATGCAAACGTCAAGCAAGTTCACGCTTGGTTGATGATCCCTGTTGTTTTTAATTCTGGTCCAAGTTCATTGAGGTCAACAGAGGTCACATTCTGTACACCTTGTAAACAGGATAACTACTGATCACAAAAGTGTAGAAGTCCCCATACAATCACAACGTAATCCATTCCAATTCCTCAAATTCACTCTTAATGTTAGATTCTTTCCATATCGAAATTCATTTCATCGCGAGTGTGCAGCACTGCATTCTGGTTCAATAACGAGACGGAAACTATACGGTGGGTCGCGCAGACAGTGAATAAGTACATTAAGTACATTAGTACATTTTGGCTCGTTTTAGACATCTATTGTAGGTTACGTCCTATTCAAAGTTAGCTAATAAACACCATTATGAGACTGATTCGAAACTTGTTCATTAAAATCGCACAGTCCAAGTTCCATTCAGCTTTGGAATATCAGAAAATCAAGGATATGAAAATGAATGTTATTGTTCAAGAAGAAGTTCAGTCAAAATTAGAGCACTCAACTCATTTCTATTCTTGAAGAAAATGGTGATCATTCCGCAAATTAAAAAAAAAAAAAAACCAGCCGGCGGAAACAAAATGTGAATGTTTCGCGACAGGGACCTATTCCACGAAATTAGGAATTTTGACCCAATATTATCGTTTCAACGATTTTTCTCCAATTGTAGTTTTATATCAGTCAACTTAACAATAGGTTACTGCATTATGAGTAGCTTCGTTGCTGGAAAGGAGTACAGGAAATGAAGGCCGAATGGAACTTTGAAGCAAGATTTAACGTCGTTTTAGAAATGGACTTCCTAGTGGTAATTAAGGATGAATATTGAATATGCATTACTAATATCAAACTTTATCAAGGAACCCACAAAGGATATCAGGGCTAGTGCCTGTTTCAGTGATCCAAAATACTATATTGTTCCGATAAAGACCAAAATCCAAACGAGATCAATTATATGTCGCCCACAACCTCTGAGAACGCTACGCAAAAAAACATATATATATATATATATATATTATATATATATATATTATATATATATATATATATATATATATATATATCTATATATATATATATATATATATATATATAATATATATATATATATATATATATTATATATATATATATATATATAATATATATATATATATATATATATATGGAAGTAGTCGTTTACATTCGATGTTCCCATATAATAAATATAAAAGTATGTGAACTTGCATGTCTAACAAGTGGAGTTTATCAGTTCAGGAATATGGTTACCTGAGGCAGCGGCGTCAAGCCTATGGGCTCGGGCGGGGCAAAACCCAGGGGCCCCCGACCAAAGGGGATTCCCGCTGCACTGATGTACAGAACTTTCAAGAGGGGTACCTTTTTTTTTTTTTTGAAACGGCACATTTTTGTTGGAGAAGAAACTATAAACGAGACAATGGACATGATGTTCTGTGCGTGAATACGTTCGCCATAAATCATATGCCCCTGCAACTGCAGATCCGTATCCTTCTTTCCGCACGACGTCTGACTCAAGAGGGGTACGCACGGGAAAAGCCGCCTCTAATTTCAATGAATCCACTCTCGGTCAGGGTTGCCACATGGCCGAATAACTGGGCCAAATGACACAAATTAGCATATTTGAACCCCTTTGACTGATGCTTTCTACAGATATCGGCCAAATCGCCCGATTGCCTAAGATATGTATGTGGATTTGTATGTTTCCGTTCCAGACAGCAAATCGATTTGGATTCGCTGGCTATCCTTTCTACCGAGAGCGAGGGGAGGCATGGTCACTTCATATAGGTGGACTAATCGTATGTTTGCTGACAAGTTTGCTTACAAGAAGGCTCAGTAAATTCAAGCTCTAGCCTTTCCAAGTTCTCGGGAACTTGGATACCCTTTGTCCACAGGAGTTACGCTACGGTGGAAATATACATGTTTATGTTTAATTGAACATTGGTCATTGGGCCTTATTGTCCTTTCAATCTCCTAATGTATTCTAGCTTTGCACCGCATTTGGCATGGTCTCAGTATACCCACAAGGCGGGACCAAAAGGTGTCTATGAGCGCCGATTTCCCCAAACAAAAAAAAAAATCTCGGTCGATAAAATCACCCACTGAATGTGCCATTTACGGCTTAGATTGCACCAGAGAGCTTGTAGAACCCCAGAGCTTTCAGGGCCCTAGACGGGCCCTTGACCCACGCCTTGGAACTTCGCGCTCCGCGCTCGTGATGTGTGCTGCGCGCAGCGGTTGAATCTCCGCAGCAGCCAGGGGCCCTTCGTTCCCTGGACCGAGGGGCTCATAGACTCTCATTACGCCGCTGACCTGAGGTCAACAGAGGTCAAGTGCTCATTCAGCTGGACTTACAACGCCTCAAAGAAGCTAATGATCAGATATAAATAACTTTTATAATGAGTTTAACAGTCATACACAAACCCATGAACCGTTGCACACCGTTACAACAACAAAGGACGTGTGGAATTGGAATTGGAAAAGTTTATTGTTATTATTATTATAAAAAGTAATTATTATCGATTATTGTAAATTTTCCTTCGTGTGTTAGATCCTGCCATATCGTATAAATCATAAAATGCCTGGATGAGTACATAAGCTGTATTTTATGAACACCAGTCCACCTCTGTAAAAAAAAAAAAAAATTGTCCACAATGTTAGACATAGCCCGATAATGCCAGGATGATGCTTATCCATACGAATGAATCACACTATGTTTGTGGAGCAGTATCTGGAACAGACTCAATTTGGCCTATGTGGTATTTCCCGTGTCTCTGACTTTCAGATGAAGAGTTGAAGGAGAGCAAGAAAAGAAAAAGAAACAAACAAATGATAAAACAAACATAGTAAATAAACGAACGAATAAACTGGACCCTTTTACCATCCGGTAAGCCGGAGAAGGTTACAATAATGATGAAAACAAGAATAATAACCTAAATTTCCATAATTCGTCTCAAAAATAATTCGTTAAATAAGCACTTTAATATTTGTTATAATTTTATTGAATACAACACCTGTGTAGTCTTTTCATATAGTATATCTTTGTTTGCCCCCCCTTGTTAGTACTTCCGTTGACCTCACCGGTCATATTTCAGGTATGGTCTTTATCTGTGATAACCTGTTTTTTCACCTTATTTGAATTGAGGCTAATTCCACAATTCGGATTCGGATTCGGCTTAGTGGTGCGGGTGAGGTGATTGATTTTTTGAAGATATTAAACTGTATGAAAGACAATAAATATCGAGCGAATCATGATTGAGGACTTTGATTTGGCGTATGAGGAAAATATTCCATGGAATCATTTTGCCGTGATGCGGAAGCCCTGTCCATTGCTTGTTGCTGCTAACAAACTTGTCTCTGTCCGGCAACCGACTCAGCTCATTTAGGCACGTTCCATGTCCGTACTCGCATGAACCCGCGTTGATACTTGCTGGCATACGACAATCTGCATCTATGGCACCTAGCCCACGCCCATGTGCGGCGATCACGGGAGGGGGGATCACGGTGGGGGGGGGGGGGAGAAGGGGCAATGCCCCCAATATTTTTTGTGGGGGACATAATATCAACCCCCTCCCCCGAATTTTCAAAACGGGACTGGTGAAAACAATTCTACGATCAAAGGTGTAGTACGGCCATAGCACAAAGGCTCACCACATATTCTAATCCATGCTCACATTTGATTGATACGGCAAAATGCAAAATAAAACCAACGCTGCGCGCGCCTGTATTGTGCCCTTCCCGTTACATGTATAATACAGCTAGTAAGCCCATGCTCATAACTTCGTCGGATTCTGGCAAATATGTTTTTTTCTCCATACGTGTCATCTACAAGTGCGGTGAACTTAGGAAAGGCCACCAGGAGAATTTTGGGTTTGGGACACGATCAATGTGCCCCACCAATGCTTGAATCCTAACTGTCATTTTCCTAACACGTACATACCATGGTTAAAGTTTAGTCTACTTCATCCTCATTGTTTATAACAGACTGGCTTCCCAGCCTGATGTGCTGGCTTCTGATAAAAAATGAAAGCTATGTGCAACAAAAAACAACAGTGCGGGGGGTCGTGCAACATCAGTATGTAGTCTACGTGAATTGCCGGCAATGACACTAGATATGGGCGCGAAGGCGGGGCGAAACAATTCTTAGAAAAACAATTAATTTCTAACACATCTGAAAATAAAAAATGACAAAGTTTCCTGCTTGAATGGCTCGATTTGGATTAAAGCAATGCCCGAGAAAATACGCCCATTTCCACTACAGTGATGTTTAAGCGAATTTTCACGATGCGGGCTATAGCTCTAACCGAATTGGAAGGGTCCTCTATGGCTTATGGGCAGCAGAAGACCTCCATAAAATAGGGGTATGGAACGAACGAAGGCCGCGATGAAGAATTGTAGGGAATAAACTTTCAGTTTTTCGGAAATTCATTGTCAGTTTTTAGTGATGTTGCTTAGTGCCCATAAGGCCCGGGAAATGCCGCTTTCTGTAATCTGGAGGGTCTGTAAGACAAAAAGATCTGCGCGTCAACCGATGGTGATGCGAATTTGAGGGCGTAACATCGATCAGTTCCCTAGGAACGTTCCTTGGTAAATCAATTTCGGAAATTCATTGCCAATTGCAGGGATGTTGCGTATTACTGCCAGAAGGCACGGGAAGTATTCTTTCCTGCATTGTTGGGGGGTCTGTAATACGAAAAGTTTTCTTGTCCGCTGTGTGTCAACCGATGGTGGCTCGAATTGTAAGGAATAAACATTGGTCAGCTCCTTCAAGACTTCCCCTTGAATGAACATTCCCGAAATTCGCCAATTTAGAGATGTTGCTTACTGCCATACTGCCCGGGAAGGCCGTTACTCAAATCTGAGCATCTGTAAAACGAAAAGTTTTTTTTAACGCTACGCGCCAACCCCTGGTGGCGCTCCGCTTGGATGGTGCTAGCCTCATATCCCCCCCCCCAATATTTATCACAAATCGCCGCCCCTGCCTGAGCCTCTTAGTATCTATCACAATATCAACCCACTTTGTCCTTTCCAGCTTGCAATAGAACATCAAAAGCGGAGCGAATGAAGCGAATGATTTCACAAAACTGACATTGAAAGTGACCCAAACCACTGATGACGAAATATTCGTTAGGTATCTACAACACCGGACCGATGTGCGCGTGTGCCGACAGTGCGGCTTCGGCTTCCCTACTTCAGCACATACCATCGGGAATTGGTTCACGGTTGGAGGAGGGCCCAAAAAACCGGCTGCATACTGATTCATCACAGGACATCTCTTCAGTACCACCAGCTCCATACTTCCTCTCGGACAGGCTGTGTGAAAATACCATACTGGGGTTTGCGCAAACTATGGACTAAGCATCTACAAAAAATGTCACGCGATATTCAGTATGAAACACGGTTAAAACATATTTAATAAACTTTTTTTATTAAAAAAATTAAAAAACAATTTCCTTTTTCCAGGTGATTACCAAAGTATATATACCAAAGTCTACATAACTGCCAATGTGCGAATTTACCCCATATTATGATGACTTCCGCAGTTACCGAGCGACCGAAATCTATGAAACTTCTTTCCGTCCGAATGGAAAAGTCACGAAAGTATCTTATTGAATCAGGCGTAACAAACTTGATTGACTGATTCCCCTCTGTGTATTGTAGCTTTCACATCTAATGATAGGGTGTACTATTCAATGCTATTTCATGCTCCAAATTATATCTTAGTGCGGAAGCATGGTCATGTTAAAATGTTATTTCATTATGTACTATCCCATGTATATTTTTTTAATTCTTTCTCTTGTTTAAGACCTAAGCCAAAAGATAATCTCACTCATGCAGTTCCCTATCGATATTTTACCCACTCACTGGCACTCCCATAGTGGCAATAAACGTCAGACTGCACGAGTAACCCACCGTTCAATACATCAGGAAACCTCCTAGCGGCGGCGATGAAACACGTAGCATGGCTAATGCCATAATTCAAAGTACCCCGGTTAATGCGGGCAATCACACACCTTGCAGCCTCATGTATCTCCAATGATTTGTCTTAATCTGAGTTGAATGACAGTACTCAGCATTATCCACGTTTATCACAGTTGTTGCCGCTCCACCCAGATGAGGCATTTGATCCGTAGGGTTATCCAAGGGTAGCAAATCGACGATAGACTCAGTGCCATATCGGATTACCCTCCTGGCAGATTCACGAAACGTTTTCACAACGCTGGTCCTCTTGTACGATAGGAACGAAGCTTCACCAGCGGGGCCGGATAAACTGGAGGAAAACAATGAACGATTGCATGGGTCATTGATGGCGGACCACCAAAGGTAAATCGGTATGGATGGGGACAGGTCCAAAGGGGATTCCCGAATGACTGTAAGTATTCACCTATTGTTTCATGAACTGATCGACCAATGTTTGCAGCTTTGTTTCTCTTGTTTGACGTACCAGATGCACACTCGGAAATACGTAAGCGATGATTGACCAATCTGCGTTCGTATTTAGGTCACCCCTAATGAGCCACGGTGCATATGACGTTATTCGACCCACGCTGCTTGGACATGCTGGCACGTATCCCTGCAAACAGTGTCCTACCACCTTTTTGTAGTTCATAAACATATTTGCCTTATGTTCACAATTATGATGAGAAAAGCAGCCAGCGCTCTTTGGCACTATTGCATCAGAGCTTTTCCTATTCTAGTTGAGCCTGTGCGATATTGACTACCAAGTACAATTCTTTATAGCTGTAGGTTAAGCAGTAGCTAATCGCCAAAAGCCATGCTTTAATTCTTGTCTCTGGTGATAAATTAAAACTCAGAGTTATTTTATAGAGGGTGCCTTCAATGTATTCGAAATATGCTCGCCTAAAACTTGTTTCGTGGAGCTTTCGCTAATCGAAGAATGATATATTTTAAGTGCGTTGTCACGAAGAACGTGCGTTTAGTACACAAATCGAAAAAAAAGGTTTATGTAAGATAGACGTTAAATGTTATCTAACTTTCTATATTCCTGTTCACAATTAGTCAGGCTGGGTTACATGTAGGTCTCCGAAAACGATATATGTATACATACCACACCCACATCGGGTCCAAAGAAAATGGCGGACATATGCACGACTCATCGTCGTTCTTCAAAACGCCACCATTCTTACAGGGGCTGCTGGCCTCCCGTCAGTCATCGTGAACCGGTCCATTACGGTAGTATCCACGAGGAGAATGATTCGTTTGAATGAACAGAGTAAATTAGACTGTTCCAAACAGAGCAGTAAAGTATTACTATAGACAATGTATTAACACAAGTTCGGGGCGGAAACAGATCCACGACCAACAGAAACATAACGTCTGGTAATTCGACATTCGGTGAAAACAAATTATGTCATTTATAAATAAATTTTTACTTTCAAAAAAAACTTGCTGCATTGCAGTTACACTAATCCAGCACGATATACAATGATGGCAACGAAGAAATTCAGAAACAACTTGTACCGTATAACAGCCTATTGCATAAACACTACAACGCAAGCCGCAGTCATCGCAGCTGAGGCATGTAAAGTTGAGTCCAAATCTTCACTGCATGCGGAATCAAACACGGCTCCGCGCATTCGGAGAACAAAGACTTACACGGATACTTCACAGGAGGGATTGACGTTCTTAGATGGTCACTGTGCGGTTAGGTTATGTCGGCCGATTACCTGATGGTCAGATAGATTTCTGAATGCAAGTCAGTAGGTGTATTGCTAAAATAAAACTATAAAGACGAGCTTCTGTTCAAAGCGACGTCACAGTTCCAGGTGCATTATAGTGAGGATACAATCTGTTTTCAAACAGACACAGTTATGTTTGTTCCATTCCATGCTGGGTTGACTAAGTGATCTTTGCTATTTGCAGTGATCAACCGGGTTAAACCGCCGATTATGTTCGACATTTTTTTTTTTTTCATTATTGGTTTGGCTCCTACGCAAAGTTCGATTATTCCAATTCAAGTCAGCTCGAAAAACAATCATGGCCAATGCATCTTGTCGAAAACCCAGTGCGTTTAATAATTCCGCACTATAGACCTGTTTTTTTTTTTTTTTTTTTTGTTAGCTCCAGTTTCTGCAACAGGGTTTTAAAACACCCGTTTTGCCAACTCTCGGTATATGAATTATTTCAGGAAATTAGTTCTGCGAACGGAACTTCCCAATACACTCTAGCCGACACCAAACGTAGGGGTGCTAGAGGGCGGCTGGGCAGCAAATTGAGCTGCAAACGTATTGAATATTGGCCCTACGGTACGCACGTAACACGTTCCAGAAACGGTTATATAGTGTCTGTAAAGTGTTGATTCCCGATATGAAATGTTTATTAATATGTGCTTAAATAAAACCTTAACTCGCTGATGCATTTTAGAATGGTAGGCGCCACGAATGAACACAGTGAATACAGCAGAAAACTTCGTTCAAATTTCGAGCATTAACGGTCAAGTGGAGTAACCCACCAACTTTGTGCCGGATGATCGGTCCGCAAAATCAATGTTGAAGGAACTTGAAAACTGTACGCACAGAAAATTAGGATATGAGCCCTCGAAATAAGATAATTGCTCCCTGGATAAAAATTTTTTTTAGGATCTGCCTGGCGAGCAGAAATATGGCCTGTCGAGGACGTGTTGCCAAATAGGGTACGTACGGTACGTGTTCGAGCAAAACAACCAAATTAATTTCATTTCTTATTTCTTGAAAATTGTGCTGTTTAGCCTAAGCCGCAGTTGTCTAGCACGCGATGCCGTCTTACCCTACTTCGTCCATTTTACCCTCGTGTCCTATTATGACCCTAGCCAAGCAATCCAACGCGATAACGGCCCTATGCTGAATTAACGCTTGATCTAGCAAGAAGGAAATGTGCAATCGGCATCAGCCGGCAATTTCCTCTGAAAATATCAGAAGAAGGTGATTTGAACTAGTTGCTTTTTGTAATATTACATACACATACTGGTGCATTTGCATCTATGTTGACTAGAGTTTGTCTCCGCAGTGCACACGGAGTCTAGTTAGAGTAAGGACAATACTGGAGTGCGGGTGGATGTTACACGTACATATGCAATTGCTTGTCGTTCGTGGCGTCTGCACGAGAACATCGAAACAGTTAAATGCATTTTGCCTGCCATTGCCTTTCCAGTCAATATAATGGCTTTCTGGGGTTCCACCGCAATTGATACATGCCTGACATAAACCAAGACTAGTATCCATTCGTCAGCGCCGAATACAATTCGAAACGAGCAACAATCTAGAGCGCTCTGCAATAAAGAATTACAGAGAAACCTCATTGAAGTGATTCAGTCGCGAAATTGAAATAAAAGAAACGCAGATTTCAGAATAAACCAGGAGGGGCCTTGAATATTGCTAACTGGTCACCATAGAATTGTCATGGATTTTTGGGGTCACTGTCTGGTGTAAGAGGGGAACAAGTGGTACGAACAAGAAACCATAAGAGATAACTTGATTGACTGTAGCCTGCCAATAGGTAGTCGATTGCGCTAATACATCGATTGGAAACTCCTGAACTCCTGGACGCCTGAACCTGTCAGCTGTCATCCCCAGCCTCAAAACTTGTATGCGCAAGCAGATCATATTTAGATTCTGAGTCAGTCCACACAACAGAGTTGCAGTAATATAGCAGTGGAAACAAATGCAGCCCCATCAGCCCGCTGTGGATTGACAAACCAGAAGATAGGACGAATTCACCACTGTTGCGAAGATGATAGCGAGTCGATTCGCATCTTTCTCCTCATAAACTCCTCCTGCTCGTCGATAGGAGGTATACGAGTGGTAGCACACACTTGATAGTCGGCTCTTTCACCATGGAGACCGGGGGTCGAATCCCGGTCGGGTCATACGAAGACTTTCAAAATGGTACCTGTTGCCTTCTCAACAGTGATTGGTTAGCAAGTACCGCAGCCCAAGAGGCATTGCCTTATTCCCGTGTACCTGGTTAGGGATATTTTATGACCATGAGGTGCATATCCAGGTATACACCCTTGCCGAGCCTTGAACAGTTTCGATCCTCTGCTCTGTGCAAGTTACCCATAACAATATGAATGAACAAACCCCCCCCCCTGCCTCACTAGCCTGTATTGGCATGATATAACATCATCACCTGTCATGTATTTCCGCTTTATCACCATTTATTTCTATTACAAGCATCCCTTCATTTTGCGTTTCTAGGGCATTTCGAATCAAGACAAGGGCAATCTTGCTCAGATTGGATCCACAAATATGATAGTGTATCATCAACGTACTGTAATAGTCTGTGGGCCAATAACCGAAACCCTCACCCTCCACCCCCCCCCCCCCATTAGGGACTTCATTCACTGTGTTTTTCAGTTAGAAAGGACTCTCAGGAGTCATATTCAGCCTGTTTGCCATTTTAATTAATGGTGGGTCTAAACGCCAGCTGAACCATGGCAACGTAATACAGAACTGGAATTTTACATATCGCCTTTTTCAAGCGAAGATCCATTTGAAATACATTCATCGGTTGTCTGAACATACAAACATTCAAAAGGCATGCAATGCAGTGGCTGGAAAAAAATGTGAATTTCCCCAGTAAAGGAGAATGTATTTCCTCCAGTATATGACAACGATATACCCCCAAAATTGAAAAATTTCCTCCTATTTGCAGATTTCCCTCCATATGGCAAGATTTCCTGGGAAGGAAACTTCCCAAATCCCAATTTTTCCACCATTGCATAAATGTATGGTTCAGTAGCAGGGTTGTTAGAGTTTTCTATTTTAAAAAAAAATAAATTAAGAAAATCGCGGATTTTTTTTATTTAAAAAAAAAATCGATTCTTTTTTTTTAAATTCAGATTTTTTTTTTAAATGTTCTTATCATCCCACATTCCACCTACCTACTCCTTCCCTGAATCATCCCTATGAACCCTTCACCCTCACCGCAAATCATCTTGATAATCGCGGTAGAGGTCTTCTATCTATATTCTGACTACTTTGTTGGCTAATTAGCAGACATATATCTGTTACAAATAAATATAGCTAACTATCTGCATTTGTCCATTTGTCCCAAGAACACTTATCAGCTGTTCACTAAATTGAACCTCTGTGAATCATGCCTGTCCTTGGGTCCCCTAATACATGTATTATAAGTGTTCTTGAACAGTGGTGCGACTGCATCAACAGAATTGTGAAGTCTATCTTGTGGACACTATTGCCACCTCAGGGGAGCCTCGCAACTGCTGATTAGCTTTGTAGGCAATTGCCAATCTGCGATTGAGAAGACACCGCGGAGGACCCCTGTCATGTAGGGAGCATCGTGACGGACATGCGCAAGTTGTAGCTGCAAATGAGAGGATTTTGGGAAGACATGGGGAATTCTGGATTCGTAACCTATGCTGCTCCCGCTCACCTGTTGATCTACTGCACACACCTCGAATCCAAAACGTGAAAAACAGTTGTGATGTGGTAAAGTATTTTCAGGAAGAACCCCTCCGCCTCGCCCAAGTTTACATGAGGAGGGAATCGCCTCATCTTGCACAGGAATTCGCTGGACACTATGGCCAGATTTGCTCGAGGCTACTCAAGAATTGGAACAAACTACTACAGATGTGATGAGACCGAGAAGAATGATGACTATGAAACCAAGGTTTCCCCTTTGCCTCAAGAGATCTGGCGGGGAACCCTTCATGACCGACTTCGGCCAATAAAGTTGCCTTGGCCAAGATGAAGAGACACAACGATGATAGCTGAGGCATTCAACATCTGAAGGACCTTGGGGGCAGCTGAATCTTCTGCACTCACGTAGGTCACAACGAAGTTGGATCGGAGGTATCAGCAGGCTGTCACACCTGACCATATGTTGGCGAATCTCTGTTACAACGTACAGGGGTGCCCGACTCACAGATGATGAGAGGGATGCAGCTATGGACTACCCAGTCAGAATGGCCTGCTTTATGCCGATGATCGTCAAGTTCCAGGCACCAGACGCGCCTTTCGCATTGCAAGTTTACAGAAGATGCCACCCAAGCAGTCAGCCCGGGAGAATGGTTGCAATCACATGATGAAATCAAGGAGGAGAACCTCAAGATCATCAAGAAAACTACTCTCCGCCGTTGCTGCAGCCTCTGGGTGGAGAGAGTTTCAGCTCATACGACTGGTTCAGTCGCGAACTCAGGAATCGAATGGGCACCCACAGGGCCAGCCAAAACTTGTATCCTCTTACAAGCCCTAAACATGAAGGAAAAACCCAACCCAGACATGTATTCATGCACTACAGATTCCAGATAGAGACAATGCATTATCACTTCTTTTACCTCCTTTGTATACTTTAACTGTCAGTCTTGGTATTTATGTCTGACTTTGAATACATGTTATGATTATTAGCTCTCTGGCTTGTAGCTTGGGCCTAAACACACTGAATTGGTGTTGGCTCCGCTGTGTGCTGGCAATTTACAACTCTTTTATGTGTGCCACTGAACTGAGTAGTTGCATCCAATGGCATTAGTATTAGTAATTCAGAAACTTGTTGTACAGAAAAATTGCATCCCAACGGAGGTGGACATGGGGGTAGGACTATATTGTGGTGCATTGATAATGGTTCAATGTTCCCTTCTTTATTTTCAAACAATATTTCACACCACACTAGTTTTAGGATAAAAGATAAAACCCAACCAGAATAGGCTATATATCTTTCTCACTGTCACTCCATGCCAAGAGTACCTGATTGACTTATAGGGCTCATTGGACATGTGAGGGAGTGTAGAAGATAGGCCTGCCTGCAACAATAACCCGCCCGGGGCATTGCCCATGCCAGTGCAGTCACTGCCATGCCTGTCCAATCTGGAAGCCCTGACTGAGCAACTGAGAAATCAATATTAACAGGACAAGTGCATGTCCCATTGGAAATTCCCTCTCCATGCTGCAATTGCCATGACATTATGACGTTCTCCAACTTCTGTGCTTAAGCCGCGTTTCCATGCACGCGGGCGGGGGGCGGGGCGGGAGTCGAAATCGACTCATCGTTATTTTCAATGGAACCGCTGCCATGCATGCGGACGCGCGGTGCGGGCGGGCGTTTTCTCGGATCGGTCATGTAGCGATTTTTTTCCGCACGCCCGCGTGTACGCGTTGGTATTTCACGCAATTCAATTTCGGGGGATTTCCATGCAATTCTTACCGGCCTTGAAGCCCGGTAATGGAGAGTAGAGGACAATTTTAGGCTTTCAAATTAAGTTCCAAACAACATTCAAACTGTTCAACACTAGGGATGAGATTTAGACAGATTGTGCTAATTCACCGGCCGGACACCTACTTGAACGCATATTTACATGTTTAAACGATGATTATGTCAGTATTTGCTAATTAAATCTCCAAACCGTAATTGTGAAGTTTTAATGGTGGGCCGTAATCGTTGACATTCAGAACAATGGTTTTCAGAAAATGAACACCGGGTTTAGGTTTAAAAACACTAGTATGGTACGGGTGTTTGACAACCCAACGTCAACGACAACAACGACAAGGGACATAACAACGACAACAACAACAACGACAACGACGACAACCAACGACGACAACGACAACAAACGGCAAAAACGGCAAAATGGGAACAACAAAAAAACAACAACGGCAACGACAAGACAACGACAACAACAACGAACAACAAACAACCAATATAGAATAACAATAAATAATGACAATTAATTTAACAATAAAAACAATAATCAAAATAAATAATAATAATAGGCTACATCGGTCTTATATAGCATATACACACTAAGTGAGAAGAGGTTGCGTGAACTCGAGAAAACGACCGCCGGCCCGCGCGGTGCATGAACGAGTCTTCCAAAACGCCCGCCCGCCCGTTCGCCGCCCGACCCGCCGCCCGCCCGCTCGCTCGCGTGCATGGAGGAAAACGCCAGCTAACATGGTCTCTGTTCTATTCGATTGGCACCCACAATGCCCTTCACTTTTTTCCACGCTAGGCGTCCTGCATTCTCGAGGGTTACCCCGGATGCGAATGTGTGGACACCTGCGAACCCGGGAGAGGAGATGGATGGGTGGGACTGTTGTATAAGGGGTAAGTATTCGTAGCACAGATTCACCAACCCGTATTGTTTTGTAGGAAATCTTTTTCACATACTCTACCTACCCCTTACGACCATGCACCAGTCTAGCACAGGGCCGCCTGGTGGTGGCCCGTGCCGTCGCTCCGCGTAGGCGACGCTGAGTAGTCGGAGGTTGCAGACCGCTATGGCAACTGCCCTTCCGTGGCCACCGTGTCCGTCCCATAGCAAGCGATAAAGGTGGTTGGAGTCTTACACCGCCGCCGCTTTCATCACGACTTCTGACGGGACCCCGCAGAGCCGGGCTTGAGAAGCCACGCTGCCGGCGACGGCAGGCGTATGCGGCGTCGTGGCAGAAGCAAAAATTATTCGTCGTGAAGGATCAAACGGCCCTCTCGAAGAACAAGCACAGGGACGGACGGGGCACCCATGCTAGTCCCAGGGGTTCTGCGGGGGGCGCCGATCGCGGGAAGGGTAAATCCGGAGCGAACGCCACCGACTGGGTCTTTGCCATAAAGCCGGATCCGAGAGGAGACGGATCCTGTTGGGATCGTGACGGAGAACCGGCCTTAGTAGAAGCGCGCATCAAGACAGCGCGGCGGCTCGCGGAGGCCAGGCACACCCCAAGACGGAGTTGAGGGTGAGGAGCTCAGCGTACCTCTGGGCATGGGTCGTAAGGCGTTTCGCGACGTGGCGAGGAATCATGCCGGGGCCAAACAGAGCGACAGGAGACGCTCCTAACGTATCGCCCATGAGGATGGCGGACGTGACCTGCTCCGCCCTGGAGGACCCATCGGAAAACTGTGATTGTACGTCGCAAGGCGGAGCGGAAGGCGGATCGTCGAGCCCTGCGCCCCCTGGTGGAAGAGGGCCCAACTAATGAAATTGCCGGGCCTATCGAGGCAACCACGGGGTCACAACCGAGGATGTTGCGACGCCGAGCGGAAAGGGTCCGGAGCAGAGGGTCTGAAGTCGCGCGTTGTGGGCCGCCACCGAAGAGGATAGACGCGAACGGTCGTCGGTCGGGATTGTCACTGCGTGCCCTCGCCATTGATCTGCCCAAAAGAGGCCGTCGCCCTAAGTCGGCCCCTCATCCGAGAGCGAAGCGTCTGTGTCCACTGTCGCCCTGGGGAAGGAGTCGCGAAAGCGACTCCACCGCAGCCACCCGTGTGGCTCTCCGCCGCCGCCACCTATGTGGCTCCGTTCCATCGGGACAGGAAGAGTCCGAGATTCTCACGAAGAGGAATCGGCTCGGGCGGATCGACTCGAATGGCGGAACCGTAGCCTAACAGATTGCGCGCTGGGGCCGCGCGAGCGGCGGCAGAGATCGAGAATTTCGATCCGGGTGGCCGCCAAACCAAGGGGACCAAGTCCCGGCCATGGCGGGGAATACTCGGAGTACAGGATGAACGCTGTGCTGCCGCGGCAACGTCCGAGACGCGATGAGATCCGTCGATATGACTATCGCCCCGCTTCCGGCGGGGGGCCACCCGACCAATCGTAGGTGTGAGCAACGACTGTGATGCCCTTCTGCCCCAAGAAAGCGAGATGGGCCTATGCGACCCAGGCGAAGAGTCTGGAGCCGCCGTGAGGCCGAATGGAAGGGGGGACCAAGTGGTGTAGCAGCCACCCTGTAGCGGAGCGCTAGGAATCGGCAGTGAAGCGGGCGCCTGGGCAGAAATGCGTACCTCTGGACTCTCGACGTCGCCCACCCCCTCATGAGGAAGGATAGGGGATGGCGGTTTACCAATCCGGGAATTTCATGGCCCCGGCGGACGAGGCGCGACACCCTCGCGGTTGATTTTCCGCCGAGAAACGAAGACTGCCTAAACGAAACTCGCTTTCGCTATGCCTCGGCTTCACCTTCAGCTCAGAGGTTGAGGTCGGCGGCGCTGTGGAGGATGGCCTCTGCCGGTTCTCGTCTGCCGGGCGGCATTGAAGCTGCCCGCAAAAAGGATCTACGCCCAGGAGGCCAGCGCGCACGAAGCAGCTTCCATGGCCTGCGTAGGTTATGACACCGCATCGAGAACGATGTACTGCCTACAGCGCCCGTGGCCTTCGGAGGCGCTGGCCCCTAGGCGGACCCCCAAATCAGACATGATAGGCCAAGCACAACTTAATCTTACATCTTTGTCACAAGCTGTTACGATCGAAACAATATCTACGTGTAACGCGCCCGAATGAATGGGTGTCTAATAAACGAAGATTGAATGTTTCACTGCGGGGAAATTTGCACGAATACACAAGGACGCCCAACTGGAAAAATTGCAACTAGTTATTTCGATACATGAGTGTTTGGGCAATGGAAGGGAAAGGGGGAGGGAAAGGGGCTGACGTATGTTTGAATGCAAACGGGCCTAAATTAAAAATGGAATGAAAAACCTGACATAATTTCGATCACCTGTTTGTAGATATGAGTTTGAAATATCGCCCTATCGATCTGTACCCATTTGCTTCCATGGTAACAACCCCCATTATGCATGAAATGTGAGGTTACTGAATACGAATTAATTGATTGATATAGAAGGATATAATAAACAATCAATTTGGTATCCTCAAAAACATATCTAAGGACACCCAAATGGTCGTTCAAACAAAAAACAGATGAATATATGACATTTTTTCAATTTTTTCAATTTGCACCACTCTGCTGATATAAAAACTGTCCTGGAACCCACACCCACCACAGTTGCGATGGCAAACAAGCATATAATGGTGGACTAGGTTCCTGTGGGTCAGAAAAACATGACGGGACAAAGTCCCTCAGGGGGGAAAGGGGGGCCCACAGACATAACTTCTCTTCGTGTCTCCTGAGATTATCGATAATATTCATCCGAGTATATATGAACATTAGCCATACCGGTTGTTATGGTAAAACTATTATGGTTGAGCGGCAAAAAGACAAAAAACAAAACAGCTGCCAATGGTGTAGTACACATAGACGGGTCCAGTATTGTTGTAACCGTTTGTGTGTGTGTGTGTGTGTGTGTATTCGGTGAAGAATGATTCAATATGTTCATAACCCCCGCATATTTCCTATTCCTATCCTCCAATTCCTTCCTGTTCATATTGCTTATATCGTGTCCGTGACTATAAAGACCCTTTAACCACCTTATATTACAAACTTCATGTAAAAACTCTAAGATAAATGAACTCAAACGTCTTCAGGTATCTTAAATTTCTCGAAGGAAATGTCGTTTATATAACATGCGCACTCGGCACACGCAAAAACGTAGGCCTACACACGCCTGCTCGAACGCATATATTCCTTTTATCTCCGACCATCATGAATGCGAAATGCGGAGAACGAATATCCAGATCGAGACAGAAAGAAATCATCATGCAACACGATGACATGTTTCTAAACTTGATGATGCATGATATACTCACTTGCAGCGATTACTTGGATCTGGATACGCCCACCCGACTTGCCCCTTTTTCGTCTGTGTATGGTGTAAGTTCCAGCCTGCTTTGGACTTGTTATGGTAAGCCTGGGTCCATCGTTCGCCCAACTGGTATGTGCCTTCCGCCAGGTCAGCTTTGGACATCGACGAGATCTCTTCACACCGATTGACACCGTTTGGTCGATGGTCAACGACCCTCTTTCGGTGGGGTATACTGTAACCGTATACACCCGCCTGTGTCCAGAGTCGCTGTAACGTGGTAGAAATGGAATGAATCGTCATGTATATTAACAATGTGCCTAGAAGCCAGCAATGTTTCATATCTGCATAAACAAATGTATTGATATGGGATTAGGCAATTACCTAATCGTGCCTCAGATACACACAGGTTTGTAAAGGAATTTGCGCAAAACATTAGACCGACGCTGATTTGCGCGCACTTTTATGGGAAACCGTTCCCGAGAAGTATTGTTGGTGTTGCCATGTGTGGGGAATTATAGTTGATTGCGTATTTAGTGCTGCGCCTATTGGTTACGATTTCAATATGATATATACCTCGCAATAAGTCTCACAACGTCTTCAATGTATTAATACTATCAGCTTCTGAAGACCACGCCAAAAGATTACAAGATTATCAAAACACATAAAACCAACCAGCTTCAATTCAAGCAACAGCAACTGCAGGAAACCGGAAGGCCGCCCTTCCATGAGTACTGCGAGCCACCCACATCGGCTACAAGGCAGCTGTCCCCTCTGAAGCGGCCAATAGCATACATATGAAGCACTCCGGCAGTGCAAACAACGTTTCTCTCATAGGGTTGTCATTGCGGTCAATTTTCAAACTGCCACTACACTTTGAAAGAGAACCCAAGTCATCCCATGTTTCGATATTCTAGTGATTGATGAGTATGGAGAGAAATTTGCGAGAGAAAGTTTCGTGCCGTAGGCTTCGCCATTTTCGCCATGGGAGTTTAGGTTCAACTGAATGCTTGTGAGAGTGCTGTACCGATCAACTGCCAAGTGTGCCCCGCTGACCTTTGACACGTTATCAATATCATATCACTACACATAATGAGCAAACTCATTATGAAGAAAGGAGGGAACGCCCTCGGTTCTAATCAAATGTCAGGAGCGACCAAACCGAGACCTTGAAGAATATCGGCTGGACTATATCAATCATTACTACCCTATCCATATTACCGATGTACTGCCAACACAAAGTATTTATGGATGTAATTCGTAATACTCTTGGAACCTAACTGCTTGATGATACTTTTCTTGTCTGGGAGTGTGAAGGTCTCAAAAAAAAACAGTCTGGGCTTGTTTTTCCAAGATGTTGGGAGTGTTCCTCATGGGTCTTTTTTGTTTCGTTAGGACTGCTATGGAAGTAGGGTCGTTCATGAGGATTTTCATTCTTCCTGACCCTTCTTGAATTGACTAGACTAAACCCCGGAATATTCTGTTCATAATTACCCATTATACTCCCAGTTGGCATTTTTCAACACGTAGGTCCTTCTATAGTCTTCAATTGGAGTCACAGTTGCCTCGTAGATACCGTAGCGTAGATGTCGCTTGTCCTGCCCGGTACACCGACATGCATTTATCACCCGAAGTTGACACCATCTCCCGCGATGATGCATGGTAAACTATACTACTGGGTAGGCCTCTCGGTTTTGATAGGCTACATCTCCGATATCGGATCCAATGGCGTAGATATAGAGGCTGGTTTTGGAAACGCCCTAATTTCCGGGGGTGCGAGACCAACATGAATTGTGGACTGGAAAGTGATGATCCTTCGCAAAAAAGGAACATGCCTATTATTATTATTATTATTATTATTATTATTATTATGATTATATTATTATATTATTATTATATTATTATTATTATTATTATTATTATTATTATTATTATTATTTTATTATTATTATTATATTATTATTATTATTATTATTCTTATTATTATTATTATTCTTATTATTATTCTTATTATTATTATTCTTATTATTATTTTTTATTATTATTGGTTATTGTCACATATATACCTATCCCAAAAAAAAATCAGAGTGTTTCTTGAACGGCCCCAATTCACACTCTGGCAGAACAACATACTCAGAAGGCTGTTCCATCATTAATAACTCTCTCGAGAAGATATTTAAGAATGTCCAGTCTGCAGCGTTAGCCAAGAAGCTTGAGCAATGACCCCACCCCCATTGGTGGTAAATTGGAAAACTCAAAGCTATAAGTAAAAACAGGTCTTCTAATCCATGAATAATTTCCTGAACCTGAATCAAATCACATCGAATTCGTCTCAGCTCCATGGAAGTTAGGCCATGACGCCATAATCTTTCCTCGTGAGGGTAACTCTCTAAGACGTGAATATAATCGTAGAGCCCTCTCTGAAACGGTTTACATACCCGATATTTTTCGAGAGAAGTAAGGATCCATACTGAACAAGGGTTACTCCACGATAGGTCCCACCGGTTGCTTAAACAGCTTGACAAAAATATCTTATCAAGGAACTGAGTGGGGACCGTCTTTAGCAAACAAGGAGTCAACTTACCCTTCCTCGCAACTCAGCATACTTGCTAGAGGGGTTTTCAAAAAAGAATCAAAATGAACTCCGAGTCCTTTTTCTGAATCACCTGATGAAAATTCGTGCCATTTAACTTGAAGGGGAAGCGTTGCGATCGCGGTGGAAACAAACATTGCGAACTTTGCACTTACGGTATTGAAAACATTTGCCAATTGGAGACCATTTGGGAGATATATGAATCTCTTTGGAACAATTGCAACATCTTCGTTCGAAGCACCCTCTCGATACAACCTTGTATCGTCCGCAAAAGTTTTAACTGTGAATGCACCGAATCTTCATATCGTCATAAAGACAGAAAAGTAATGCCCCAAGATCCGATCCTTGAGGAACACCACTAGTGACCTTTGGCCAAGGAGACGAACGCCCATTGATGACAACTCGTTTGTTCCCAATCTTGAAACAACTGACAAATCCACTTAAGGATATGCCCCTTACTGCCAAAACTTTCCACTTTGAGCAAGAGACCTCATACGGAACCTTGTAAAACGCTTTCGGAGTCTAGGAAAATTATATCAAGAGACAGCCTATGTGAACTGCACAGTAACATCTTCCATAAACTCTAGAAGTTATCAAAAGATTAAAACCATGCTTATAACCCCAATTGACTATACTCAATGAAAAAATCGACCATAGATCCTGAATACACTAGTAATACCACTGCCTTGAATTACAAGGAAGAGACCGAATTGCCTTTCTTGAAAATAGTAGAACCTTTTGCTCTCCTGTAATCACCAGCAACACCTTCTTGCAAGGAGCAGCCCTTTAACCACTTTTGAGTTTCCTGCATTTTCTCCTTTGTCGCATAAGGCAAACATTACTATTATGCGGCACACCAACCATGAGATCGCTGAAATTTACCAAGTTCTCCTGACGAACACAAGACAGAATGGTTATTAAGAACGCTAGCCTCTCCTTGTGTATTACCGAATCCGGAAACTAACAATGGACCAAGGCTGTTTCCTTGACTTTCTGCTACCCCCTAACATAAGAGAACACGCACAGGTTTATCCTTGATATTGAGGCAAGGACCAGAAACTAAACTTGACTAGCTTTTGCTGACTTTGGCCTCGACTGAATCAGACAGAACCAGTAGAACGAGAAAGTCGCCCAAAGATTACGAAAAACCTCCCTTTTTTCCAACAAACGACGGGGTGTGGTCGTTCATCGTTTTAAATTAAATATAACTATTGACTATGTACCGATTAGTAACACAATTGATAAAGCGACGGTTTACCTGGGGAATCGGCGGATCGAATCCTAGTTCGGGTTATACTAACGACTTGAAACTGGACATGGTATCGGTTGCAATCTCGTCACGGGCTCAAGACAAAGGGAGTGGAGCAAGGGCAAAAAGAGGTAAGCAACGGCAGTTTCCGTCTGCGCGGGATTTCCCCTAACCCATATATTAATAATAATAATAATGAGGACCTTGGTGGAGCGAATAATGCCAAAAACTCTAGGCGCTTTACAGAGCAAAAGAAATACAGAGCAGAAAAAAGAATTAAGCAGAGGACAAAAAACAGGGAGAAGAAAAGAAACCCAAAACACACACACGACTATAAAAGGAAATCAGAGACAGACAGAAAGTGCGAGTGGGAAGAGAAAAACGCGCAGTAAGACGAAGACTTGAAAGTAGTTACAGTACGGAGCCCGACGGACAGAGTCATGGAAGGGTATTCACAAGGGGAGGCGCAGAAGAGGCGAATGAACGGTCACCGTGGTTGGAGGAGCGAACCGTGACTTTAAGATGTTTGCTGGAAGAGGACACCATAGGGATCTGGAAGGAACAGAGCAGCTGAACAAGCTCTGAGATGAACTAGGAGCAGGCAGTGATTGCTTTATATTATGAGTAGAAGATCTTAAAAGCAATTCTTCTGCCTTACGGGAGCCATGAAGCTGTTATAGCAGTGGAGTTGATATGCTCATGACGAGGAGGAACACAGAGAATGAGACGAGCAGCAAATGTGCTGCACGCGCTGAAGCTTGTTGATAAGATAGTCAGGGAGACTAAATAACAAGGAATTACAAGCATCCAGCATGGAGGTGACAAAAAGCATGGATCAGCATGGTGGGTAGTCTTCTGATCGAGGTACTGGCGAATGTTCCTTATCATTTAATTGCATGAGGGCTGTTGGACATGACTAGACATTCTAAAGAAGAGTCCATTATCATTCCTAAATTGCGGAGCTTGAGATACAGGTTTAACAACAGAATTGCCGACTTTCATGGTAGAATGCCAAGAAGAATTACTAAAGTGTGACGAGAAGTAGATAAACTCTGTCTTCTCATCATTCAGCACGAGCATAATGGAATGGCACCATGATCTATTATCGGTGATACATGCTTCCATCTTACTCACAGCACCTGCGTGATCAGAAGGGTCAAAAATGTCAGAATATTGAGGTATCGCCGAAGTAACCTGGCCTTTTTTCGTATACCAGGTGGAGGAATCGCGGCTAGCCAGGTCTATCCCCTTGATAAAATCGCGCCGTGATTGAAAAACAACGAAAAAAAATAAACAAAAACTAACTAACGCATATCTTACCCCAAGTCTAGGTTTTGTTTCACTCTCTGAATTTCAACGCAATGGTATACCTGAACAAAGTCAGGTAAGGTCTATGGAGTAGACCTATGGAGATAAAACTTCTGAAAACATAAACTCAATGCCCGGCCTAATAAACTCAGACAATTCGACTCTACTTGATTGGAGGTATGAGATATTGTTATGTTTCTTGTAAACCTGACAATATACTAATACCCAGATTATGAGAACCGTACCCTTGCTTTTTTGGAGTAGGTTCAAAGTGAAATAAAATCAACAGAAGTCACACCGGGTCAAGCACTCTGACCTTGCTGTGTACACGAGATTTTCAGACCTCGATTCTGTTGACCTGAGATGCCTGTGACCTGACCCCAAGATTCGTTTACTAATATTATGTGCCAAGCTAAGTAGAGTAGTTATCACGCAAAGATTCGGACTTGAATCCCGATATGTTTGACCAATAACTTTGCCAAAATTACCCCAGTACACACCAAGATACCCGTATAACTAATAAAACTATACTAGTGAAATTATACTTGACTGATGGGGCCCTATTGTGTTTACATGGTTTTCAGACTTTGACCTCATATAAACTTCTTTCCTCACCCTCTCCCTCAAAAATTAGTAGCGATCATGTACTCATTTTTGGAGCACACAAATCAAGTATGGGCACCATACAGTCAGGCCTGGTTAGGTAATTGTGTTTACTCAATAAACAGATTCCTTGATTAAAGTCAAGCGATCACAAGGAGAGTTTTATCTACAGTCGACTATTCGTGCTCGCACAAGCCTTCTTCGTGACCTGGCAGTTCTATCAAAGTTACTACAACAAAACATTTCACTCACTTTGCACGACTGCATGGACCCTCCTGAAAGTTGATGGACACATCCTATTCAAAATTAACCCACATAGCGTTGCCAGGAATTGTAAAGTGTCGTCGTCCGGTATGTCGACTGCCTGTGAAGGTTGCTACCATCGTTTATCTTCTGGGTTCATCCACTCTGTAACCGGTTCCAACGTAAAGGTAGTCAAAATAGGATCGAAAAGAAATCAGGAAACGCAACGTCAGCTGGTATACCGGAGGGAGCCACAAAGATCCAAACGGCGCCTGAAGCATCGGTAATTTTTTGACGGATATGAGGCGAAGTAAACTGATGATCTGGTCCAAGGATTTGCACCCTCTCTGGACCTGCAGTTGGGGTCCGAAAGTTTAAACAAAATACTGCGTGAGGGACGATTGTCTTGGTCGTGCTGGTACGCCTTAAATGTTCTATATACCTGAATGTCTGAACATTACAAGCCCTCGATTAAGGGTCCCCCCCCCCCCCCCCCCCCAATCGCTACTGCTTTAAGCGGTTGGGATTCCATGTTGCGTATGCGCCTCCGGGTTGGGTGTGAAAATAACATATTTTCGAAAACGAACTTTTGCTTCAGATGAAAAAACATCAATAAATTTTATGACAGAAAAAACAATCAAGAATGTGCAGTCTATGCATATTGTTGTGTTAATTGGCTTTTTGAGGAAGATATCCTAGAAATAATGCCATGGGACCTGCTGCAAAATTCTTTCGCATAAACTTGTCAGGTGTTTTCTCTTCTGAAACAGACGTTCGTTTTCGTATTATGTGATTTTCAGCTCCGCCGGGATAACGCAATACGGCAATCTGTGGATCCCACCTAACGTCTGTGTATCACTCTGTGGCCATCTGACCTTTAAGGCGTAATTCACGAAACGTGTTGTCGTCGGGACGCTACTACGCCATTGGTTTTACGTACGTGAAGCACGCGTCTATAACAATGGTTTTTTAATCCTCTTTAGTACCGTTATTTATATTATTCATTATCTTATTTATGTCATCTTATCTACTGACTGACGAAGACTCCAGGGGAGCCGGAATTCTTTCAAGCAAATAAAATAAAATCTTCGTCAACTATGTCTTCTGACTAACTTTTACCTAATTTTTATCGGAGTTTACTTGGAACTTTTCTCTAATAATATATATTATATATATATATTATTATATATATAATATATATATATATCTATATATAGTATATAATATATATAGATATATATATTGGACGCTAGCAGACGACAATCCTCTTTAACCTTATTAAGCTCTAGTCCACTCAGTGAGGTCATACTTCTTTATACGGCCTAGATTGGTTTCTTCTGCAGACGCACTCGATTCGTTTCCCGAATTCGTTATGTTGTTTCTGTGCTCCCGTAATAGAGAGTATGACTTTCCCGCGTGTTCTGAAACAGGGTAAACACTCACTGAATATGCTGCAAGTAATGCTTGCACTATGATATACTACTTTTAACTATGGAGCAACAAAGGTATTTCGGGGGTCTATGGTCGAAAAATTTATGCATTTAAATATAAAGTTATTCACATTGAGTAACTATCCGTTATTCGTTGATGGAACATTCGGAATGACTCTCTGGAATTGAGAGTATCGAATTGTCTCCAGTTTTGAATCCTGGTCGTTGAAGTCGTGGAGGTTCATCTGATAATTCCCAAAGTTACCACTTAAAGTCACCACTTGTGTACCGAAAGCCACGCGTTTCATCTCCGTACATACGTATATACCTGTTTGAAAGAACGCACCAATAGCTCCATGCCCTGTACCCTTACACGCGCGTCTCTTTGTTATGGGGATGGGCAGGGGGCAATTTGTGTTGGCGATGGGGGAGGGGGGTAGTAAGGGTGGTGGGGGTGGGGGGGGGGACGGACCAGATTTAATACTATCAATCTACTGGCGCGTAGCGTACCCCTAACAATATTTTACTTTTTTATAACAGACCCCCTAGATTGCAGGAAACTTCACTTTCCGTGCCATATGGACAGTAAGGCAGCATTCCTTAAATTGATTTGCAAAAATGTTTATTCCGAAAGGTTCTCCAAAACTAATCGCCTTGGGGATCCATTGAATTGTTGCGTTAAGTGGTGCGACATTCCTAAAAATACCATGCAGTGAGGTTACAGTGAGGTCATGAAAGGAGCAATGGAAATGGGGCGATGGCAACAACCAGTAGGTTCGCGCGAAGCGCGCGATTTAATTTGCAGAATCCAATTTGACCAACGACTTGCACTGACCTCTTGACCGGGGGGTTTCACCTAATATGCCTGCGTTTTTTACCTACTCGTTTTTTACTCGAATTAGCGCCCCCATTTGTCCCTATTCTCGGACCACGCGCATGGGGGGACCCTTCCACATCAGGGACCAGCAGTGGCAAATGAGTATAACTATAACACAAAGCCGCAACTGCGCGCGAAGGCGCTCACGTTTTTTTTTTTCATTTTTAACTCTTGAACATCACATCGTAAAGTCAGGCAATCTTTGGATATAAACTATCCATCCTCACCTGAATTTTGATTCATACTATCTGTGCACGGGGGTTGGTGGGGGTTGTTGTGTTCCCCTGGCCGAATATTCGATGGCCATTTTATTTGCTTAGTATGTGCACCGCGCTGCACCCAACTTTCAACAACTGGTCGCCCCCCATACATTGGATTGCTTTAGTCCCTATTTTCACTACGGGGGGGGGGGCAACGGGGGGCACAGACATTTCTCGGGGGCGCGAGAACACTATCTAAGCGGATCGCCAACACATAGGTTTGGCGCGGAGCGCAAAATAAATTTTTGAAATGACCCTCTCCCGGGCGTTTCTTGCTGCATGTACCAAGCTTCAAATTCGGGCATTTTGATCACAAATTCTGTAAGGCGTTGAAAATTTCAAAATGGTTTGTCAGATATTTGGTCCTTAATCGCTGCCCCGACTTTAACTTTTTGGCCAGAATATTCAACCATTTGTGCTCCATGTAGGAAAACCGTTCCCACCCAACATTTGGACATGTAGCATTTTAGCTCTGACTTCCCATCATGATATGACTCATGCCCGAAAGAGCAGGAACTTCCGAGTAGCAGTTATCTAGATGAAACCCAGCGTTGAAAATCCAAGCAGTCTTATATACCTCGCTACTGCCGTGTCCAAATCGCGCGTGGTCGAGGTGGAGGAACCGGACCGTGGAGTAATAAAAAAGAGGTTGATTGTAGTTTTTCAAGGTCAAATGAGAAATGTTGGTTGTCTGATTCCACCTCACGGAATCTGTATCTTTGTGGGGTCCAATTGGCGCAAATTTCCATTTAGTGTGCGGAGATGACGGGAAATCAACAGACACAATCCACTGTTCACTTTTTAAGTGTAATTCGAGGCGCATTTGTCCCTTTTCCTCCCCATCGAAAATGCAGGCAATATTGGACTTAGCTTTTCTCCACTTGAATTATTTGACAACGCAACTTTGTGGCGTTTCCTGGCCGCATTTTCAAAGCCCTACCGTGGTGCCCTCATAGTGATAGTATGTGACCACCCGTGCCCCACTTTCCAACGAGTGGTCGAACCGCCATATAAAATTTGAAAAATCACAGATCCCGCCAAGTCTCATGCTACGATATGATTGAAGGAGAACCCTTCTTTCATGGATAATTAAGGACAAACCCGTACTAATTTTCAGTCATTTTTTGTTAAGGCCCACATATATGTCCGCACAAGGCACATCGTATGTCTAAACACTACCGGTACATAAGATACCCTCGCCACCCCTCGCGGATATGAATCAGCAGAATTCACTCAACTTGAGATCATTTAGGTCTTATGCATTGTTTAAAACATGGTTGCTGATGGATTTGTCGGATACAGTGTCGCTAGATCGTAGTCGAGCTCAAATATTGTGCATTGCGTCCGCCCTTAACCAAATATTGGTTGGGGGGGGGACGCCGTACCCCCCGCCCCCCCCCCTTCCCATGATCGCCGCCCTTTGGGGATGTAATTGGTCACATTCACTCAACCCGCGCATTGTTTCCCTTGACGACCGTTTCCTTCTCAACAATCCCTATATACACGATATATTATATATATATTATATATATATATATATATATATATATATATATATATATAGATATATATATATTTATTATATATATTTAATAAAAATGAATTTTATATATATATATATATATAATATATATATATATATATAATTATATATATAAATTGATATTGATATTTTGTTCAACAATAAGTAGAATGAAATGAATGGAAGAAAACGCATCGCGCTATGACGGTACACTCACTCATTCTATAGACTTCCGCAGCGAATCCCTTTCGCACGTCCATCGGCTAGCTAGCGTTTGGAACGTACCCACATAACGGTTCTCAAGGGATGGTACCACATTTGGGCGTGAATGATCGAAATGTTCGTTCCCACCTTTGATTCCAATCTGACCATGCCAACACGAACTTCGTTGACAATTGGATGTGAATCGAAATCAACGAGACGTAAGGAAAGTAGAAATCCTGGAGGAGCCCTGAAGATCCACACAAGTTCTAGGTAATTGCTGATCTCGAGGGCGAAGTGAAGTGAATGCGGTACATCAGTTACGTCCCGCTGAACCGGAGCTGAACTGATGACATAAAACCGTTATTTTTTTTTGTGTGTGCAAATGGAGATCCACTGTGTTCCATTTCTTCTTCACAAAATAAACCCGTGATGATTCAATTTGATCGATTCTAATTTTAATCAAAAAATCGCTTGTCAGATGGTCGGGTCATATTGCCACACTTGTGTGTATGTTTGTGTGTTTGTTGGTGGGTGTGTGTGTGTTTTTGGGTTGTGTGACCGCGTGTGTGTGTGTGTGTGTGTGCGTGTGTGTGTGGCGTGTGGCGTAGTGGGTCTCTCTCCCCCTCTCTCTCCCCCTCTCTCTCTCTCTCTCTCTCTCTCTCTCTCTCTCTGTGGTATGGTGTGTGTGTGTGTGTTTGGTGTGTGTGTGTGGTAACCATTGAGCGAGGATAACTGAGGTATCCATATTGTACTAAGTATAGTTGTGATACTGTGGTGAAACAGGTTACTGATGGTCAACACTGATATCCGTCTTATTTAGTTTAGTTTAGTTCAGTTCGTTTTAGTGGGCAAAGGATCAGGAATGACAAGAACCTCATAAGAGACCCTGAGGCCACAACATCCAAAAAGAGAAGTCAACCCAGATGCCTAAAATTCGCCTACGACGGTTCCTGAAAAACAAATCCAGACTGTTTCTTGAATGCATTCACGCTCTTAACAGAACACATTCTCCAGGAAAGCTATTCCACTCATTAATTATTCTCTGGGAGAAGAAATGTTTCCGAATGCCAATCTACAAACAGCGTTTAACCCTACACGAAGCTTTGAGCGCAATGACCCCTATTGGTGATAACATTGGAAACCAAGAATAGTGGGAAGGAAAGGCCCTCGAATCCATGAATAATTTTAGAAACCGAATCAAATCACCTCGAATTCGTCTACTCCATCGAATTTAGACGAGACGCCCTAATCTCTCCTCGTAAGATAATTTTTCAGACAGTGAATTAATCAAGTGGCCCTCCGCTGAACGTTTTCAATTATTGCTTGTCTTTCGAGAAATGTGGATTCCATACTTTGACATAAACTCCAGGTGAAGGTCTCACCAGCTGCTTAAACACTGACAACAATATCAACTTGTATCGTCCGCAAACTTTTTTAACTCTGGAATGCAACCGATCCTTCCAGATCGTCAAATACGCCAGAAAAAGTGAAGGCCCTAGAACCGTCCTTTGGGGAGACGATCGCCCATTGATGACAACTGATACCTCGTTGTTCCCTATTGAGACGCCACTGAACGAATCCACTCAGGAACAGTCCCCTTAATGCCAAAACTTTTCAATTTGATCAAGAGACGCTAGGAGGAACCTTGTCAAAAGCTTTTGGAAGTCTGGGGAAAATTAGATCAACGCACTCGCCGTTGTCAACTGCACTATAACATCTTCCATAAATTCTAAGAGACTAGTCAAACACAAACGATTTTTTCCTGAAACCAATGCGAGAACGCCCGCATTAGATTACATACTCATTACAAAATCGACAGAATGATCCCGAAAGATGGATTCTAACACCCTTCAAACAACACTAGTAAGCTCACTGGTCTGTATTTACGAGGCTGCGACCGGTTTGCCTTTCTTGAACATTGGAGAAACATTTGCTCCCCTCCAATCACATCCAGAACAACAACCCTTGCTTCTACAAAGTGGTTTGGTTTTTTTTTTTTTTTTAATTTTGAAAAATTGCTAATTGAACACACACTGGTCGGCAAAAGAGTCAACAAGAAGGTAAAACCTTCCGTCCGGACGCAGGAGCTTTAAACCACTTTTGAGCTGCTGCAGTTTCTCCTTTATCACACAGGCTAACATACAATATTACCAATACTTTGAGGCACACCAACCAGAAGGTCAGTTGAATTAATCCAGTTTTCCTGATTGGAATACCGACGAGACATAGGTTTTATTAAAGAACGCTAGCCCTCTCTTTGAGACTCATCGCTGGTGTATTACCCTAACCTGACGGACACCTAATAGTGGACGCACTCTGTCCTTCACTTTCTGCTTCCCTCTCAATAAGGAGAAAAACGGACGAGGAGATCCTTCTTAGTAGAGCAATCAATCTGGCCTCTCGAATCGAGCTTAGCAACTGAAACTAAATTTTGACCACCCTCTGCTGAACTTTGAAACTATATATATCAGCCAAAGAACATGAACGATAAAGAGTCGCCGAATATGACTCCTCAAAGATTAAACTCATCCACGGAAGGCCTTTTGGTCTTGGTGCGATGCTTTTTCCAAGGAACTGAACTTTCATTAACCCTCGTCACTTTACCAAAAAAATTAACCCCTTCCCAGGATTAACAGCATTCATCTCAAAATAGAACAATCTACGTTTACTAAGAACCCCGAAATCCGCCAGAATCGCCATCGAGAAACAGGATCGAGCTCAACGCTCTGTGGAATATGAACAGAACAAGACCATCAATAGCTATAATACCGTGATCACTTGCACCAAGCTTACCCAAACTCTCTACATTATCCAACGAGAACCTGATCACTACTCAGAACTAATCTAAACTATTTGCTTCTGGTTTTTTAGGAAAAATGACAGGGCGCGAAAGGAAACATCTTGCAATTAGGTTTGCTCTCGCTGGCCAAAATGAGAATCCCCCAGTGGCACAGTCCTGGACATTTTATGGCCCCAAGCCTACCCTTACTACTTTCCCAACAACTGCCAATCATTCCATCTTGCTCTCCACATCAACTGAGCGTCTCCTTTACCCGGAGGTGGGGAGGACCTGAATATAGTTCAGTGGCGAGAACCTTTTGTGTACTGGTTATTCATACCAAGGGAACCAAGAGATGTAGCCCTTCAGGGTTGGTCTGAGAGGAAAGCTGGGTAATGGGTTTAACCCTCTGACACAGCACAGATCCACATATCAATGATGTAATCAGTATAATCCAGGGCTGGGCATAGCACTATTAACCGAAGATTTATTTGTTTACAGGATTCCGTTGAGAAATGTATAGCCTATCTGAGCTTTTAAGCTACAATTGCCTGGGGCATGGAGTGGAAGGGCCAAGTGTGAGTTTGTTTTCGTAGTGCCCATTTGATTGTAATACCCATGTGCATCTAAGCATTACATACTGACACCTCTCCTAGATAAGCACTAGAATGAATATCAAACCCGAATATGCGTCACGCCCAACCACACCGGCCAGTCACCGCGATAAATTGACCTTGGCAAATTTTAATTAGGTGGTAAATCTAGTTAAGTAGCTAACAATGCATGATATTATTCCTGTTCATGTCCCCAATTCCTCATTTTATTCAATTGGTACACCATATTTGTTCCGAAACACTGTCCCTTGCTATAGAGGAAGCTGAATTTTGTCCTGGACAGTGAGGAAGGCATTGGGTAAGTGGTATACGGATGGTGGATTAACTGTTTCCTTTCCACTATTGGCTGAAAAGTAGGCTATACACTTGCCTTCGAAGCAAAATGGTAAAATAGGTTTGTGAAAAACAGCAGTCAAGTTTTTTATTTCCACCGGTGTGCCTGATATGCATGATCAGTTCATGTTCATTTTCACTTGAGTGCAGGGCGGGTGCCTGGGCCCCCTCCCCCTGAGAGCACCCCCCCCCCCCAGGGAGCAAAACCGAAGAAAAACCATGAAAGGAAACTTTTTTAATAGAAAATAATGCAGCTGTTCCTGCTAGGGGAAGGGGAATGTGCATTACACTTCGCGGCGAATCATCAACGCATGACAGTTCCAAAGTATAGCTATGAATGACTAACCCCTCCGCCCCCCCCCCTCCCCCCGCCCACCCCCAACCAACACTCACCTGTGTTGACGCATGTCACCAAAATAAGCGAAAAATGAAATAATGGATAAAAATATTGAGGACCAGGAAAAGGGGGAAAATGCGAGGTCTACATCGCGGCGTGACCCTCTACCTCTCGCCTTCTCATGGAACATTTGGAGCCCCTCTCCCTCCCCCCCTCCGCCCCCCCCATCGGCAATTCTTTACCCGCCACCTGAGTGTTAACCACACCATATCCCGACCCCAATTCATTGGCTACTGCTACGCAATCGGCCAGTATGGTTTTTTTTATTGCAATCTCGCTTACCAGGAGAGGTCGAAATACAAGTGTCGAACAGACTTTTCACTGAAATGAAAAAAAGTCACTGGGCTGAAAGTAAAGTTCTCACTCACCTCCTTTTGTAATGATCTCCAAATTAAGAAGGGGATTAATTCAGACCATTTACCACCAATGGTTAACACCGAACTAAAAATTAAGTCCCTTCAACAGTTCAAGGGCCTTACTCCTATCTCCTAGCTTCATAATTGTGACCTTACCATAGAAGGGCGGCTTTGCTGCGTGGATGGGGGATTGGAGCGGGCGAGTGATCATGATGGGAATAACCAACTCATATGCCTCAGTATATGTAACCTATACATGGTCATTTTACTGTTTGGTAGGCTCAGTGATCATGACGTCCTATACAGATTACAGAACAATCACTATGTAATGTATGCCTATTGGTGACCACGAAAAAATATAAAAAACGTCCATCAATTAGTCACATGCTATCCATTGGCCTACACCTTTATACTGTACAATTTCATGAAAAGTTCCTTTAAAAGGGATTATCTCTCTACTCCATAATCTCATGACCTTTAACCATCCTTGACTCCTGACAGCTAAATCCTGACAATAATACCTGGCGAGCTGAATCCAAACTTTGATGTGCATTTGGTATTCTATTTTTAGCACTGGGCGAGCAGCTCGGTCAAGCAGTGATCACAGTCCGTCAGTGCTGTCTTGCGGAGTAGTCAGAGCCGTCTGTGTCACATTCATTCTCATTACAACATTAACATCCATTGGGGTTGAATCTTGATATGACAGTAGCTGCACAATCATCTTGATGAGGCATGCTGGTAGCAACTGGAGTCACAATAACGTATCAAATGGAAACGGGGACGGGAAAAGTCAAGGAGGACCCCCCCCCCCCCCATTTTGCGAAAATGGGCGGTGAAAAGAATGACTCAAAAGTTGTCTAACGTCCACATGGTCAAATACTACAATTTCTGCACAACAGTGGCGGTCGCCCGGATTGGGATTGAGGGCGGGGGACACGTACCCCTTCGAAAACCATGTGTCCCCCGCAATTATTCCATAATTGTCCGTCCCGTTGCGCTCTCGTCTCCCGACATCGCTGCAAGCTCCATCGGAAATTTCTGCCTCATCGACCCCCGGACGTTTATACAAAATCTGTGAGTTGCAAAACATACAACAACATTCTCATGACTTTGGAAACTAGAATCAAAACCTCCTCTGGATTACTAACCCAAGTGGTGCCTCTCGTCCGTCTCTTCCTCTCTCACAAATCCATGCACAATTTTGAACTGCAGTAATATGCACTGGCTTACCAAGACTGCTTGATTTTCCCCGTTTTTTCTCTCTCCCATGGGATACTCGATGTTCCCACTCTCTAACCTGTCTATGGCAATGACGTTTATTATTCATGCTTGGGCCAGTAGAGCTAAAGCTGGCTAATGTCCCTAAATGTTTGCTGGATCCTGATTTTTTTTTAGATATGAGCAATTGTTTTCATCATCACCTGTGTCGTTCTCTGCCAAACGTTGCCCATTCTACCGAATTTTCATCTGAAAAAACTAGGGGTAGTCTGGCCCCACCCATCGCACGCCTGTTTCATTACTTAGTATCTGATCGTGGCGCCATTCAATTCAAGGGCGTAGAACCGGGGGGCTAGGGGCTCCATCCCCCCCCCCCCCCCACTCAAAATCGTGGAGGGGCGGAATAGCACTCATCCGCCCTCCCTCCCACTTCCATGCCGAAAACCCTTTTTAATTTCACAAATTATTAGAAATTATTGTAGGCTATAATTCCGCATTAATTTATGTAGGTCCACTGCTAACGAAGGTTACACCATATCAATTCTTATTGGACCACTACTCCCCATGGGTATCCCACCAAAGGTTACCCCTTCAGTATTTTGTTTAACCATTATCAAAGTCTCCAGTACCTGGCTTTCATTTCTATCCCTTGGCACCCAATGCCATCATCCCATTAGTGGTCCTTACGGGATGCCTACCCGCCAGTTTAGAATCAAGCCATCACTGGACCCAAAACCAAACACCCCTTAGTATTCATCGGCCACATATACATACTTCGCCTCATCACCAAACCATAAAAGTTACCTACCCTACACCCTAATGATCATGTATACAAGCTTGCCGCCCACTCCAAAGTTAACGTACTGAGAGTATCCCCGCGATTCCTCTTCAAAGTGCAATGAATAGGCATCGGAGGTCTCTATAACTTCTCATACATGATGGCAATGACCCATAACAACAATACTAAATGCAAGAATTTTCAACTGAAAAAATCAATATTTGGGCTATGAAAAGGCTCTTTGAGATCTTGTTGAGATGTTTTGAAAGGACTCGGGCAATTGTTTTTGCGCAAAAATAACCATAGGAATCAGTGAATTCAAAAGTGCCGCCTACGACGTTGAATGGACCATGGTTCATCAAACAACACCGGTCGTTGTTTGATATACCTCATGCTGATTTCACAAAGTTAAAATATAGCCTAAATCGGGTGACAATACCGCCATCTCTATTTTCATTCGAGATAACCGCATTGCAAACTTGATAACAACTATAGTACGCGAACCTAATCATGCGGAACAATAATAATGTTTATAAAATTCGCCCTGTGGCAAATATTTCTGAAAAAGCCTACTCAAAACAAATACACAATTTTTATTCGCGCGACCTCATCCTCGTCACAACACGTCCGCGTTTTTGTGTCTTCCATACATCGCAATGAAAGTGATTCAATACTATTGTACTGCAACTAATATTCCCTTTTATCTGTTCCGGAGCTGCATTGGCAACCATATTATTGCTTACGAATCAGTACCGTGGCGATATTATTTTTCTTTCTATTCAGACCTTACATAACATACATACATACATACATACATACATACATCCATACAACATACATACAACATACCCTACACACCCACTCTTCAAGGCGTAGGAACTGGGGCTAGGGGGCGAACCAACACCACAAACACAACCCTCAAAATCGTGGAGGGCCGGAAATATCTTCCGACCCCCCCCCACTTCCCAAGGCCTAAAACCACCACCTATTTTCATTTCAAAACACCACAAATCATTAGAAATTGTTGTAGGCTATAATTCAGCAATTAATTATGTTATCCTATCCTCCACACTTCCACTTTCCACCGGGCACGATCGCTGAGAACCTCGAATCATATTCGCATTACCAAACGCAATATTTTGATACGTTCACACCGAGCCTACGTGTTGTTGTCGAGTGCGCCACGATATAGCTTACTGTAGTACTGTATGCCACTAAGCCCGTACACTGATTATTGTGTATACAGCAGTCGCGCCGCCGGCATGCACAGCACTGCACGAACGCAGCTGGCGAATGAAGTCAGTGCCAAAAATAGATCTGGGCATTGCCAATGACGTCTTATTCTTGATTTTATTCAAATGTCCGCGTAGAATATAGAGGACCTAATCCTCGGTGCATGGTGCCTAACTCTGTACCGGAGTTAAGTAAAGTTAATTATGTATTCGTTGAAAATATGAGATCATTTAATATATTTCTTATTTTCATTAATTTTATGGTATTTGTGTTATATATTGTCGACCCCCTGCGGACGGACCCATATGTCACCATGTGAGCGGTATCGATAATGGCCAATCCTCAAACCTACGACAATTAGTAGGGAAAAACGTCCTCGAAAACAGTCTCAACCTCCCGGCTTTTTTTCGGAAGAAAATTCATAGACAGCTTGACATCTTGAAATCTTCAAAAATTCTCAAATACTGTACAGATGTTCATGAAGATTAGTGTATAAGGTTGATGACATAGCGATTTTTTTGTGGGGGTGAGGGGTTTTCACTTTACTTGTTATTTATTGTAATAAGTGTTCAGAAATAATGGTCTTTTTTAATGGACTGGACGACTCGCAAACCTCCACAGGGATTTCTAAACGCTCTCCTTATTTTCAATTTTTCACTGATTCTGTTATCATACATTTTCTGTCGCAAGTCCGCAGAGATGTGTAACAGACATTGTCAGTCCTTACATTAAAATGGATCCGTGTCAGTTAGCTAAAATATATTTTATGATTACATGAACAAAAGTTTTCTTCTCAACTCGTTTACTAAATATGTCAAAGAGTTTCTTCAATCCTAATTGGATCGGAGATCGGATAAGCTCAGCCCTCACGGAGCTCCAACGCCAATTGCGATAACATAAGTTTAATCCTACAAACCGATCATCTCTTTTCCGACGTGCCATTGGGCAAAGTGCTTCACCTTCCTTGCTCCTCTATTCCCAGATGTTCATGGGCCACCTGCGAGGAAGTTGAGTACATTCGGAAATTTATTAGCTGCTGCCAGTTACTCTCATCTCCCTATGATTAATCAATCTCCTCCATTTCACCAACATGAAACTTAATCAAGGCTTCATAATCAAGCGATTGTAGGTATTCACCAGCAACACCTACATATAGTGAGTCACAGAGATTTTAAGAGTTGGTGACTGCGACAACTTCTCTCTAGCACTATTTCAAACATGGAACAGCTGTTAACCGATTTAGCATATAGCTCAGGAGTGTGATGGAACCCACCATCAGGCCTTGTTTTCTTCACATTTTTGGTAACAGAAAAATGTGGATCACCAATCGTAATCGTGAAAACGTGATTTTCCCACCCCATGGAAGTGGGTGTATAAGGTGTGCTATATGCACCAAATTGGCATTTGTACCTTCTGAAATTGCAAAATTTTCCAAAGGGGAGGGACCCCCAAATGGGGGCATTGTCCGTCGCCAAACGAACCCCCCTAATCAAACTCGTTCCTACGCCACTGCGCCATGTTGTACCCATGAAGAAAATTCGCAGCATATAGCCAAATTACAGAAACTGATAGCCCCGGCCCAATATTCTCATGTCTATTCTCATTAGATTTTTTTGGGCGATATTATGATATGCATGAAAATTGCATTAAGATATGCTTTTCCGATATTGGGCGGCATACTCCATGCACAAATTAAAAGATTCTATTCACTTAGTGAGATATTTCAATTTACTTTTTGAGAAATTCGAGGTATCCATGAATCCGGGGAACAATGCCAAAGCTGCCCATAGAACCAATTTTTAATGTTTTCTAGAATCCCTTCTATATTTGTTCGGTAAAAATTTTGCACAAGCAAATGTACTAATTTGACTTTTATTATAGGGATTCTGCAGTTCCCCCCAGGTCAAGTTGTGTCACAAGGCAAATTTGCAATAGCTCTCGTGCCTTATCGTACACGCAAATCAGCGTAAATTGGTCGGAATTCCTAATGCAAGTGGCAAAATGTCTGAAATTGTTACTAAATGGGGCCGAAAGATTAGAGGACGCTTCATAATATTAAAAAAATTTTCCAAAGGGAGGGGGAAACCCCTCCCTTTATACCCCGCCCCATATCAGTCACCCATTGCCAGATCGTCGGCAAAACATGGATTCCACCCCCTCCCCCTCCTCCCCAATTATCAACCCTTCGCTACGCGCCCCTGTACTTATTTATTGTATACAATAATAAAATTATTTATTTTACAATAAAAATAACTGAATACAATAAATGCCTGGATGAAATGAAATGAGCATCTTGTGATACATCCAAGATAGACCACGAAGTATAGCAAGTGAAATAGATCATTCATAGTATACCAAATCGGAATGTCACAGTCCTTTCATCCTCAATGTACCGATAGCCAATGCACAGTGGTGGTGTCAGGATTTCCCTGATGGGAGTGGGGGGTTCCAATTGCCCCGATGGAAGTGGTCCTGGACTGAATCAAAGATTCCCCGAGTCCACCTTACCCTACAACCCCTACATCAATCGCATTTTTTTATTTCTTCACTTCTTCTTCCTCAAGAGAGATAAAAAACTTGAAAATGGAATGCGAAGAGCATCGTTCACTTTCAGTGACAATCAGGCTCTCCTTTAGTAGTTATGCTTCAAGTGCCTATCTGCCACTAGAGTTGGAATGATTTGTGCCGTGAAAGCACAACAATTACCCGCTTTTCCAATCGCCTAATAAAGTCGTTCCAGCTTCATGCAAAACATAGTAGACTGCAGAACTCCCCCTCCCCAACAGAATTGTAACATTAATCTTTCCCAGGGACATTTCGAGATACTGTAATAGCCTATCTAGGTATAAAATACCGTACCATATGTATAGTTTGTAGGGAGATAAGAGGATGAATAACGCTGATCTTAAGTTAAGCGAGGTACTCGGTAAATAAAATGAATGACATGAAATTCCTCACTGTAAAATAGGATTTTCACCATAAAGGTTGGGAATAGTTTGCTGCCGGGCGTAGCCATTGCCAGGTGTGAATTTTTAGCGTTACCTGGCCCCCCTCCCCCCCCCCCCCTCCGCCGGTGCAGGCCTTGCTAATACACAGTTGAGTATGTACTTTGCCTATAACTCCTCCCGACTGAGAGCTCCGCTCCTTCTCGACGTTGCAATGCAAAACTGATGTTTTCTTTGTCTTTTGGTATTATAACGTCAAAAACAAATGAATTAGCATATACATAAATTACATTGGTGATGTCTCATTGAACAAACTATAGCACAACATGGGAAGTGATCAACTTTTAGGCTTTGTTATATTTTCCTGAAATTTTACTGGAGCAATTGTTAATATATTGCATTTGAAAGGCAGCTTGTGTTATACAATCCTTTCTGAGACTTCAAAAAGCTTTTTTACAAGGTTCCTCATGAGCGTTCCTTGTGCTAAAATTTGAACGTTTTGGCATTAAGGGAATATCCTTAAGTGGATTTGTCAGTTGTGCGGTTTAATGGGAAACGAAGTGTAATCAACGGGCGCTCGTCTCCTTGGTACATGTCACTGTGTGTTCCCCAAGGATCCGTTCTTGTGCCATGGCATCTTGATTAATTTTCAATTAGCCTTTTCGATTGGCAAATTTTTAAAAAAGCTGATAAAAATGAATGCGACAGTGACAACGGGAAGTTCATAGGACTTTCCGTTACGGAATATGGCCATTTGAAGTTTGTGTATTGGTGAAGGCATGTGTAGGCGTGCAAGATCGAAATGAATCCCATCTGCAATAATAAAGGATGGTCATACTTCCAACCATGCAAACATTCTTGTTTTTCTATTGAAATAATCCAAACATTATTTTCACTTCGAAAGCATTAGAGTCTATGGGAAGAATGCTGGTAGATGTTTGGTAGGTTTTGATGGTTCCTTGGAGAGAGAAATACAATAAAATTCTGAAATTTGACTCATTCACAAAATGAAACAATCAAATACCTAACAAATTTCCGTGTTGTCCATGTGTAAAGTCATGTGTTATTGCGCAGTGGGTTCCTCCCCATTCCTCTGCTTAATGACCCAAACTTTGAAGGCCATAACTCCACATAGAAATCGTATTGAATGGGTTTAGGACCGATGGATACATTTTCCAGTCTCCAAATATAACCAACCTCTGTTTGTATCCAGACTGCAGGGTTTTTCCTTGATGTGAATGCCAATTCATCATCATGTGAATTTAGGAAAGAAGCTCGGGATTTAATTTTCATTTTTCTTTGAAGCCTGGCAAACCTGCTAAGCAGTTTGCCAATTTGCTATTCGCTACAGTTTATAATTGAGATCCTGGCTTTGAATTGGATTCACTTCATTTCTCTTGATAAAAGATATTTGTTTTCTGGTGCAGGCCTGTTTGAGCTACTAGTGAGTATTCTGTCCAAATAATGTCTTTACCTCTTCGCGAAAATAAGCAGGTAATTCCAATGTGCAGCGTCCCGTCGGTCCAACTTCGATGTCTGCGACGAATTCGAGGTGATTTTGATTTACGTTTAAATTGTTCATGATTTGGAGGGCCCTTCCCGCCACAATTTCTTCAAGTTTTCCAATGTCTAATAGGAAGTAAGTATATTCCGCGACACTGTAAGTGTCCGGTGATATTATGATTTTAAGTGTGTAGCTGCCGCCGCCCCTGCCCGGCCGCGCCGCCGGAAACTTTGGGCGTCACCGCAATAACTCTTTACCGTTTTATCCGATTGATCGGAACCTTGGTACCATGTCCGCCCCTAGTGAAATCTCGATAGTTCGAAAGAACGTGGGCATCACTGCAATGCTGGGGGCCGCTAATTTGCAAATTTGCGCGATTTTCAGTTATCGCACTTGAACGAAACCTTTTTGGGTAGGACTATAGTTGATCCTTAAAAATGGGGATGTCATCGAAGGTCAAATTGCGGAATTTATGCGAGTTTTTCAAACTCTGTCAGATTTAACGAAACGTGGTGGTTAGGGACTAGAGTTGATCCCGAAAAATGTGGAGGTCATTTCAAGGTCATCGAGGTCAAATTTACTAAATTTATGGGATTTCCCAAACTTTGTCATTTGAACGAAACTTGGTGGATGGGACATTTTGTTCCTCACAAAGTGATAGTCATTTCAAAGCATCATGGGTCAACTTTTGTCATCATTCGATTGTGCCTATTACTTCATCGGATTACAACAAAACTTGGTGGAGGAAGTTCATCTTGGTTTCTGACCCAAATTGGGGTCTTTATGGGGTGTATATCCTTCTTCCCAATGATCGCTCCTAAAGCGGGGATATACAACACGGTGGCGTTTTAAACCGGCCACACACATTCTAGTTGCTCAAGCTTTTGACAACTGCGTAGATTGGATATCGTGAATATTTCTCGCGAAGTGAGTCATTGATGAGTGGAAAACTGTTGTTCTGTCTAGCAACATTTAAAACAGTCTTATTTATATTTCAGAATCGAGGATGAATTATTTAGTCTCGGGTTCTTCTTTCTTCTCATAGGATCTTTGCTCAGGGTATTTCAACTTTCACCAATGACCAATACTGATGAGAAAACATAAGAGTGAACAATAAAATTGTGCATATTTTACAGTAAGACACCCTCGTTGTTTCAGACCCTGTGAGGTCCTGCGCTGTTAATCCTAACCGCATCCCCCTCGGTGGGCCGCTATGGTTGCATTGAAGGGCAAAAAAATCCTAGCTAATATACCCAACTGTTTCTTTCTGCAAATAGGGACTCCCTTTATTGGCTTTTTCCCTTCTCTGTGATTTATTCTTGGGGGTCCTGGGGTTGATAGGGCTTAGGCCGTAGGTAGATCAGGTCAGAGTTGGAATTTATCTATGGATATTCCATGAAACATTCCTTGATTTGTATTGGATTTTAAAACAAAATATGCATAATAGTGTAGACCGCTATATACAGGCTAAATTTCTGGAAGTGGATGAATGGGGGACGTTTGGCTTGGATGGTGCAAACAGGCACAGTCTTTAGAGGCAATACCCCGGGGAGGGGCGTAATTATGAAGTGGACCATCTTAGCGAAGTTGTCACCATCTGCTAGCAACTAGCGTACAAGAATATTTTGGAAAATTAGGACCCTCATACCACCGAAAAGGGGCTTTCCCAGCTAAAAAAGGCGTTGAACAATTTTTTTTTTGGGAATGTTTATCCTTTTTCAACGCTATCAAGGACAAATTGGGGGGAGGGGGGGTTGGGGTGAAGAGGGAATTGTGGTGCTTAACTCCCCTCCCCTATAGCCGCGCCGGTGTTCAAGTGAATTGTAACAAATATTCAAAGCCGGTTACATAGATATGTTATATAGTGAGAAATTTAGGAGCTTTTTGGCTGGAGAATATGGGAGAGGAAGATTGTAGAATAAAATATCTCAAGTTGGGTCAATTGAAACAATCCTTCCATTTTATTTACCAAGATTACCAAGAAATGAATAGCATGCATGTCAGCAAGAAAGGTTTACTGGACAAATGAACTCATGCCTCTGCTACTGACCTGCAGTAGAAGGCTACCCATGGTATTCCCGTCCCGCCCAACTAAAATGCTACTAGAGGGACTTATGTGAACCAAGGAGAAAACCCACACTATAGGCCTATGAGCTAAATATCTATATACACTCCAACTACCTCTTCGACGGTGGAAGCCAATTCCCCCTCATACCCCCTCTGACCCTTCTGATACCCGAGAAGCCTATCCTGTTGAACCCGGCGTTTGACTTGGTTCCCTCGTATCAGCCTCATTCACTGATTATGTTCATTCTGGCCCTTCAACCAATCGGTAATTTGCCTAAACAAACGACTGTGTCATTTTCGTTCTGCTCGCCTGTCGAGCGGAATCATGGGCGGACTAGTGGGCGGTGCAAAGTCAAAACGTTGATTGCGCAATCGAGATTCTTCTCTTTTCACTAATTTAGTTACGGGAAACGGACATGCCTGCTGGAAAACTACTCTATTGGTCTGATTTGGAATTGTTTAGACAACCCCAACATAGTTTTGACATACCTTAGATGGATATTCTTTTTGAATAATTCCCCCATTTGAAGGCTTCATATTTTTCCGAACTTTCCGCAGCGATAACCAAACAACGCAATACGCCTGCGCATAGCCGAAACAGGGGGGCTTCGGTGTCAATTTTAGGCTTCAAATGCATCATTCTTCGATAAATCTCTTTTTTCGGTGTTGTAAAAGGTTATGAAATTCTTCTGTAAATATTCATGACTCAAATTATGTGGCAATTTTTCGCGGAATCTATTCAGGGTTGCTCCCATCCATATCAAACGCCGGGTGCACACTGTTGACATCTACGTTACGTCACCTGAATCGTAATGACAGAAAATCCCATTTTTTTTTGGATTGAACTAAGTCGTCAGACGATATGTTGTGATATTCGAACCTTGGTATAGATACTAAAGAGCGATACCCCCCTCTATTTTAGGAACGGCTTCTTCCTATCGTCTGCTTTAGCAGGCTTCGAGAATCCCTAGCTGGGTATAGATATGCACCTTCCTGCCAACAGTGTCATACAGGTGATTAAATTCCTGCTGAGACTGGTGGATGAATCCTTCCAATTGGACAATTCAGTACCGCCCACATTGTCGGGAGGAGGTTTGTGCTGTTGTGAGTGATCACTACCACCTTGACAACTGTCAACCATATAGTAAGATACATGAAATTACAAACCAGGTGATTAACCTACCCCATTTGGATAAGAAACTACTGGGGTGAAGGTGGTCTCGTTTTCGCGGGACTGATACCGTCATGTGAGTGACATTAAACAAGAACACAAAGTTGTGTAGTGATCCCTTGCCATATCGTATCAATCTTTTTTGACACCTTGTCCTTGAACAGGACTTGCGCAGAAATTTTAACAGTGGCCAAGTACTGGTGCACTGTGAGTGGTTAGAGAAATGTAATGTTGGTGCCGACTAGACATTGAATGGCCGCCATCGTTATACCAATGATCTTAAGCCGCGTTTCCATCACGCGGACGGGCGGACACGCGCGGACCAAAACGCGAGTGACCCGTTTCCATGCACAGCTTGCTGGCGGGGCGGCGTTTTTCTCGAAATCACACGCACCTCTGTGTTATGCGCTATATAAAAACTGTGTAGCCTAATTATTATTTCTTTATCATTGTTATTATGATTTTATCCATTATTATTATCTTATTATATTATTAATAAAAACGGTACGCAATAGGGCCACTATGGTCAAACCTAAACCCGTTGTTTAGTTTTCTCAGAACCATTGTTCCAACTGTCAACGATAGCGCTTTAACGCGCGTTTGTCTGCGGCCCGCCCGCCCCGCGTGCATGGAAACGGCGCTCAAGAGGAGGGCTCCAATTTGAAATGTCAGGAATAATAATTGTATGAACTATTTGATACATTTCAACAATGCTCTAAATAATGATGGCCTAGTGACTCATACAATACCTTTCTTTGACAACCGCCTAAAAAATGACAAGGCGTAGACTTCTCTTCCTAATACATATAGGCTTGAGTGACAGAATGAACTGCACCTTGTGGATGGTTTCCCAGCAGCACATGAACCTTCCTCTGATATAATTTGCAATTTGTAAGATCAAGCTGGCAGTAATACTTGATTTCATTGTTATGCCCCCGCAGAGAGTCACAGATAATGCAAGGGGGAACAGATCCGAGAGTATGGCATCACATGGAAGACCTGGGTGGAAATACATGACTCCAGAGAAGAATCATGGTGGAAACAGTAAAACCTCAGGCCTAGCCTCAGGCTAACGACTCTGCCAGCCCTCACCTACATGAAAACTTGGCTGAGCCTGAAGCTTGGGGTGTACAATCCATATCGATCTATAGTTCTATACGCTAGCCTAATTGTCTAGGCCTATACATGGATTAAACTAAACCTAGGCCTATGCCTACTGCCTAGGCTATCACAATTACATTTGGGGGGGGGGGTTGGATGAGTTTATATATTCACCCAAGCCCAATGAGTTTGCAATCTTTGTGTGTCTCATCCATGTCCTTAAAATGCCACAAGGTCACTGCAGTGAGGTCAAAGGACACAACACATGAGTCAAGCAGTTACAATATAACGCAATAAGCACATGGCATAGGCCTACCTCCTCCAACTCCTTACTTTACTTCATTAAGCGGATCACATGAATTCGATACCAGTGGAAGGGGTGGAGGTTCGATTGGGACTGTTATTTATTACCTGACCTGTTTGGCTCCTTTCTCTGGGTGCTCACAGACGAACTACAGGGTTCACACTCTCTCACACCGTTGTCACACATCCCCCATATTTACACTCAATTTGAAGTTGTGAGATCTCAATTTATGAACAGATAAATGTTGTTTTTTGTATTGGGCCGTTTGGGCCAGCCCAATTTGCCATTGCCCAGAAGTTTACTGGACTGTCTGGACCTGTTTCAAGGTATTACGATTATTAGCCACTTATCAATTTTGAATGGGTTCATCTACCCATTTGGTCGATGAGAAGCCTCGTGTTTTTTTGGGAATTCCCACCCCCCCCCCAAAAAAAAAAAAAAAATTACACCCTGTATGCTATGCTGCTATGCAAGGGATGGCATGGCCCCCACTTCCCCAGCAAATTTTGATACCTGGTGTTTTTCTTCTTTGACAAAACAGTTGGGTCAGTATAAGTATGGGAATTTTGAGGTAACTGGGATTCTGGCACCCCACATCTGGCACGCTACTGACTGGCACCACCACGCCACTGAGAATAGCCCTATACTGCTACCACGGCATTTAACTCCTCACTCATAAATAACATTATCACAGAAAAGTACACATCCTGTCAGGACGCTGTGACCAGGGACACTGTGGCAATGATCCAACACACTGTCACCATGAGGACCCATCCAACCCTTTGTGATTCAAAATGGAAACGAGATGCCACAAAAAAGTGAATTTGCACTTGAAAAACTAAGGTAAATGAACCCTCCTTGGCCGTTAATGACCATTTTTTGCATCACATGAATGTTATTGGAAATGACCCCCTACCTCATTCACAGGAGCCCAAAATTACCGAACAACATGTTGTAGTCCTGCCATTTAGGCAGTAATATTCTTTCAGTCACAATCCGTCAACTGCCTGTTCTACCCCAACTAAAACTAGCTTTTGTGTCAAATACATGGCACTGTGCCCGGGCGGCGGCATCCTACACCCCAAACCATATCCCCCCCGACACTTCATGTCACGGGGATATAACTAAGATATAATATAAGAAAACTTCAAGAGATCTTCCTCCAATCTCATACGATCAATCTCAGATTATCAAGTGAATTTAGGTCTATGGCATATCTCCATTCATGTTTCTCAATCCAAATTACACTTACGCAGACATCCTACTGAAACAGGGCTACAACTTCATGCGAATATTGATCCATTACATCCTTTCATAATGACAAATGTAAACAAACATTTTAAAACTTCCCAGCCCAAATAGTCAAACAAGGTGGAGACAGATCTGTAACCAGTCCAACCTAAACAATGGTCACTAGGGGAGGTCACTGGCTAGATAGACCCGTCAGCCCACAGTGCAGGGCCATTAATCCTCTAGTTATATTGCGGCTATTAGGGAGTACGGGGGGAAGCCCATGTCAAGTACCAAATGAAGACTACATCTGACAGCTGTCAGACAGTGAGAAATGCTATTTGTATCAAACCTGCTGGCCAATATTAAAGGACTATGGATTGGGTAGTCAAATTGAAATGAAGGGGAATACTAAATTACTGTGAAAGAGCAGTAGGAAAATCACAAATACATTGCTTAACAACTCATTAACGCAGTAATTAAGGCAATAATTATCCTTGTGTGTGACTAGAACAATACACATGTTGACGTACATACTGTCCTGGAATTCCAACAATGCCGAGCAATGACACTGTAGTTGTTCCAAAAACATTAGGTTTTTTGTCCATAAAGTGACTTTGAATACCTTTGATGACATGACAGTTTTTTTATGAAAGATTTACTTCTCGATTAAAGCACGCAGCCTACAAGCATTATGTATCCCCAAGTAATACTGCCGATGCATTGCCACAAGTATCCAAACCAACCTTTGATCCCTGTAACTTGAGACCCAAGTGCCCGATTGAAACGGAGTTTGTTTTGTATATTCGCCGCAGAGCTCTGTCACATATTTTTGCACACAAGGTCCATGGGGTCAAATTTATATGGACCAATTTCGATCGGAAAGTACCTTTTAGATCCGAAAATGGCCACAAAAATTTGATTCGGCCAAACACGGTAAAGGTCAAATTGAGGTTCAAATGGTCACACAGATGGAGGTCAAGATTGGATCACTTGGGACACCTCCCCCACCGTCAACAACATTGGTTCAATGTTATGGCCTACAAAAAACTTGGTTGTGACCTAATTGACCTTTAATGACCTTGATGGATGCCCGTTACCCTTTCTTAAAATGTAACCCTAGATGGGATACAACCTGTTCCTTATACACCACATCATGCAAGGTCACTGGAAGTTGTTGCAAGGAAACACATACTGTTGGCAGTTTTAATGCCCATACGGACCTCGAATGACGTTTGATAACATGATGGTTTTTTTATGACAAATGTTGTCGACCAGGAATTTCACTCTCTGTCCTGAAATTTCAATAATGCCAAGCATGTCACTGTAAGTTTAGTTCCAGAAAATATTCGTTTTTTTGTTGTCCATAATTTACCTCAAATGACCTTTGAATGACATGTCAGTTTTTATGAAAATGGTTACTCTCTCGATGATATGGCACGCGTCCTACAAGCATTAAGATCCCCCCAAGTATACTGCCGATTCTATTGCCAAAAAGGTATCAAACCAACCTTTGACACCTTGAGAACCGAGTGCCCGATTGAAGCGGGAGTTTATTTCGTTCTATTCCGCACACAGAGCTCGTCACATATCCAAAATTGACAGTTAATTTTCTTTGCCCTGTTAACTCCTAAAATATGCACATCTAGCCGAGATTTGACCTTGACCCTTTTGACCTCACACAGAGGTAGTTTGAACCCCTGATTCTGAACAAACACCATGACAAATCACTATGACATCCTACTGCACTAAATTTCAAAAACAAATGGAAAAAAACAAAAAAACTTGTTTTTTTTTGAACCTCTGATATCTGCGCACACAAAGTTCACATGGGTCCAATTTATGTCCATTTATGATCAGATGGTACCTTTGAGATCCGAAAATGGCCACGAAAATTTGATTCGCGTCCCAAAACAGGGTAAAGGTCAAATTGGAGGTCAAGGTCACACACACCGGATAGGGGTTCACGAGTGATCCAAGGCGGCACCTTCCAACCTCGGCAGATGTTCGGTTCTCTGGTATGGGGCCACCAAACTAGTTTTTTAACACTAATGACCTTTTGATGAACCTTTGGACTGACATTAGCCGTTATGTTCGAATATGAAATCCTTCTCATCAATCGCAACTAGTCCCAAAAGGTCAGCGATGTAGGACCTTGCTATATGAGTTATTGCCCTTTTTGATATTTCAATTTTTGGCCTCTCATTGACCTTTGGTACCTTGACGGTAACAGAAGAAATAGTGACACTACACCAACACATTACTAACCCACATGGCGAATATGAAAATGATACATGCTTGGTTACTCCAGATATCGTCCGCGACAAAATGTGTCACATTTACACACACACACCACACACACCACACACGCCACAACACCACCACGGACACACACACATACTGCGTTGACCGAATAGTTACTTTGCTTGGCAAGGAATCAAAAATGCAGACCTTGCCTACTGTGTGTAGTGTCTCGAGACAGGTCTCGGTCTCGAGACCAGTTTTTCACTGTCTCGGTCTCGATCTCGAGTCCGACCACCCTGTTGGTCTCCGTTCTCGGTCTCGAACCGTTCTGGTCTCGGAAAATCTTCCGTCTGCCTTCGAGACCAGCAAAATATTGTTGTACTCTTTCTTCGGAATAACTTCTTGTGGAGTGGGACTTTAACTTAGTCAATGTGGGAAACAGTTGTGATAACTTGGGGCCCAGGAACCCAGTGTTGTTTTGCCAGCTTCAAAATTGGCAATCACACACGTAGTCACAGTTACAGTAGGCACGGAGTCGGAAGGTAGCTGGTTCATTGGTGTTGCTTAACTCCCAACAATTGCCTGTATTGACAGGGGATATATTAGGCATTAGCCAGCAAATGCCCAAATATGTTATGAGTCTGTTCTTTCAAACCTTGAATAATATCTTGTGGCTTCCTCAGATTTCGGAGCCGTATGTTAGGCCTATTAAGCCAAATTTTTATTCAACCCTTAATCATGCAGCCTGATAATGGATTAAAAAATGCTATGAATAACAAAGAACTTGGCCTTATGAACATGGGGACCTGTGCGATGCAACCACAATAAAAACCTCCAGCAGGCATAATACTGTTACGTCAGAAGAGAATGGAGGTTTGTAAAATATCTAGTGATTCATTTCAATTACTAATATAGTGGGAAGGAGGGGACAGTAATTGGTAATTAAAATTATGCTAGTTACTGCAGTAGCCCTAAAGACTACCAATGACATTATGAACCCTGAACATGAACTTGTTTCAATTTTCCAGATTGGGTTGGACCCGTTAGACATTGATACCAGTTTAGCGAAATGTTGATAAGACATTGAATGCACAGTCTCTGAATGAGCGAATTGTTCTAAATTAAATTTACTTACATGTACCTTAGATGATTTATCGGCTACTTTGTCATGAAGTAGTTTGGCTATGTCAATCAATAAAGTATTTTTAAAAGAATTTTATAGCGACTCATGCTACGACTTTACTACTAGGCCTATAGCCCAGTGGTGCAATTGTTTCTGGCCCAGGATAGGATAGTTGCTGGCTCTGTTGATTAGTTGAATAATGCCCACCTTTTAAACTCCCAGGATGCCACTTTGCCAGTCCCATAAGTCAATAGATGTGAAATGTCCACAAGTAAAGTCCTGGCCTAGAAACTGAATTTTCATTTTGTGCATTTGTTTTAGCCTATCACAGTTTGTCAAGGACTTCACCGTGACATACACTGAGGTCTAACATTATGGTACATGAGTATATGAGATGGTATCCAATCATAGGACAAAGCTAATGGTAATGCATTTCAAGGGGTCCAGGTATTGTATGATTTGGAATCTATGCATGGGCCCATCAAGGCGGCCACGTAGTGCCCCCACCTGGCTAATTAAGGAAGGCGGTTGTCCTGGGGGTGGGGGGGGGGGGGTTGTTAAGAATTGATGGACATGGGAAGCTAATCGGAATACAAAGAGATTGAAATTAGGAAGCTGTAGTATTATGAATGCTTTGGAACTATAACATACCAGTAACTGTTGAATGTCATAGCGTAATTGCATCCTGGCGGGGTCTTCTGAATCGGTGTAGACATTTTATTTTAAACGTGATGAGGGGGTATATTCTGGTTCATGACGACTTCACCGACCAATTTGGCTGAAATTGATTGGGGGGGGGGGGGGGGGGGGGGGGGAGGTTTGAGGAGGTGGGGAGTATGCCCACATGGCGCCACCCCTTTTTTATGCTCTGTGGTTAACCTATTCCTTGTCGATTATGGGGAATGATCGGGGAAAACAAAGTGTTTGACTTATTTTGCCAGTTCGTAGAAAGCAAGTGTAATCAATGAGCAGAGGTTGTCTTCATGTCAATAATAGAAAATGTGGTGGTAAATAGGCTCCAATACAGTTTTGACTTTGAATTGTTGCCCTATACAATATATACATTCGGTCTCGATCTCGGTCTCGAGCCCTTCTGGTCTCGGTCCTCCAAAAATGTCTCCTTGGTCTCCTCGGTCTCACGGTCTCGACCCCTCTGGTTCTCGGTTCTCAAAATTGTTGCCCGGTCTCGGTCCGGTCTCGAGACCCTCTGGTCTCGGTCTCGATCGCTGGCTGTGCCGGTCTCGACTACAACACTGTGCTACCACTACTACCCATCAGATCAAAAAATATCTGGATAATTGAGTAGTCACCCCATTGTAGCGGTGAATCACAAATATACGTATGCAGCGAATTTACTTTTAGAACATTTTACATGTCAGTATAATCGGGTTGGTTATGCAATCCTTTGGCACCCATAGCCCAGCTTTCTGGGGAGAATGTTCAATTTCATGGCTTTAGAATAGAATGTCAGGAGACAATGGGAGATTATCTTGTGCTGCCCAGAGTGACGTGTAGTGTGGAGTTGTTTCATTCCGCACGTGCCTGTCTCAACTCACACATGGAGATGTCCTCGTCCTGGTCCTGATATTGTTTAGAGTATTAATCAGTTAAGCTAGGCGTTATTACCCCGTTAGAAGCGCACAGTTGTTTGTACGTTAAGCCGTATTCAATTATCGTATATCACTTGAACGTATCATAGCGCGCTGGGCTGAGTGAAGTCACATTTTGCGGGTGTGGTTTATAGATCCCATGAGTTTTGAAGGAGAGTTAAAAGGAGGAAATAAAAGTACTGCCTGCGAACTCTAGTCGAGACCTCTGACGATTTATTTGTACCGCGGACAGCTACAGTTATACCATACTAGTCGTACGCCAACGGAAAAGCATGGCGAAAAGAAGCGAGTTGCTTCCAGAGCTGTTGGGAGAAAACGATATACAACACCGATTATAAAGGATCTGGGGTAATTACACGAAGCGTTGGACGGAATTTCACACAAACAGAAGTGACGTCGTGCTAAACACCAATATTGATCTCTCAATGATATTCAAGTCCGACCTCACCATAAACAAAACTCTAATAAATGGCCATCCGTATCCCACCACGGGACTCGCCCGTTTTGATCCTCACACAATATTTTTCCCCATAACAACTGTGTGATGACGACGAACAACAGGAATATTCTGTGAATAGTAGGGACTGAATGGATTTACGTTGTTTGGGTAAATGCTATCTGTGCAGTCATAACAAACTACAAAAATAGCCAAATCGAATGCAGCAACGATTTATACACACTGGGTTATTGACAACAGCTAAAAATACATTACGAAACATGATACGCACCTAGATGATTAAAAACACGAGATGATATACACAAAAGGATATGCACACAACACAATATACACGAAGAACGATGGGTACACAAAACTATATTCCATAAAACGCCTACACAAACTGTTGTACAGAGAGATATACGCACGGATCAATGAGCACACAAAATAATTCACACACCAAAATATACACAAGTTGATGAACACACGAAGCGATATGCGAATAAACCTATACACATATCGAAACGCCCACAAGGAAACGCTGCAGTTTTGGAACGACCGGAAAAAGAAAAAAAACCTCCCTGCTTGGTCAATGGGTACTCGCGTAGCACTTCAGTTATCTGAGAGGCAGTCAAATACGTATGTGTAATAACGGTTTGTGTATATCGTTTTGTGTGTATATCGAAAGTGTATAAGTTTTATGTGTTAACGATTCTGCGTATTGTTTGGTTGTACGTCGTTTTGTCACGGTCGTTAATCCCGGGTGGGTGGGTAGGTTATAACCCCTTCTCCCACCTTTGTAAGTGGGAGATGGACTACACAATATACCCCCCCCCCTCTCAGTTTTCAGGCAATGCCTATCTTTATGCTCTATGTGTGTTCCATGGTGTATTCCACCCACCATATAACATCTATGTCCCAAATCCCAGTAAGGCGGCAGTAAGTATGCCTACAAAGCAGGCAACATTTTTGCGTGCTCCGCGCGCAACAATTACTGTTTCTTCCCATAGTTGGTTATATGTGCTGAAGGTAAATTCTGAATGTTCAATTCGATCTGACAAAAGGTGTTAAATCATCGTGTCAAGAATGAGATACTGCGTTCAAGGATACAACAAAGTGGTGTTATGCAGAGATCCCATTCTGGGAAGAGCAGGGTGGCTCTATACAAACAATACAACTATTCCAGTTTACACAGGGCCGGATTTACGGTGGGGGATCCTTAGAGGCACGCACGGGCATTCCTGGGTCAACAGCTGGTGAGAACGAAAACAAAGTAGGCAAATGTTCTCGCACTCCGCGCGCTTATGTCCGAGCGCTTTAGCTTTAGCGACCATCACAATTGTTGTTCGTTTGTCTTCATTGGGAATAAGTATCTCGGTGAATGTTTTCTCAAGCGGAAAAGGTTTGTTTCCATGATTGAGCCTGATGGGTAGTCCAAACGCCCTGCTCCGAGATGGTCCACAACGGTCTCGACTGTGTCCCATATATTTCCAAAACTGATGTGTGCAATTTCCACGGTGAACAAAAAAAATCACGGTACCATGGAGGCTACCGTGGTAGTTACCAGAAATGTCTGAATGTTTCTATCACGGAGCCATAGGCCTATTAACGATATCAGCAGATGTCAGTCCCTCCTCCACTAAGTGCCTAATCCAGTGAAACAACATTTCGGTGAACGGCAAACAGTCCTCTCCTCTCCATAGTTCTATCTACTTAAGAAGATTTTTTTTTTCGCTGGGGCGGGTGAGGCTTCAACATTTTCCTGAAAATCATGCCCCCACTCATCCGCAATTTACGGCCACTGCTTTTTTGTATATTACTTTGTTGTATTTTTGGCTCGAAGTTCCAGATATTCCCATTAGGCTCTGCGAAATGGACAAAATAATAACTTGGGCTCAAGCTGCTGCTGTAAGCATTACCGGTACTCACTTTGTGCATCCGTGACTGTACCAGAACGGCCAAAATAGATATTACTCCCAGTAACTCCATAGTTCTTCAACTGTAACGGAAAAAGTCAATCGCTTCATATTCGAAACTCTGAAACGGGCAAATAGGTATTTATCCAATAATATTTACTGATTAAAGGTTCATTGTCGTCTTGGGGAATCGCCGTCTTTCGTCATAACGTTACTTAGTTTGCGTTGGGGAAAGCTAAGGGGGCGGCAAAATCGTCTCATTCTCATTATAATCTATATTCCCAAATTTATATACATTACTTCAACTGACTGGCTTCAAGCTAACCATGAGTTAGAACAGGAATCAGTATTGCATGGCCAATGCAATTACCAGAGATGTTTTTAAAACAGATATGAACAATTATTGAAAACAACAAACAGTTTCCCGTATCTCCCCTCTTCTCAAGCTTAAATGAGTTGTTCTTAACTGAGATATTCACGCGGACCAAACAGGAAAAAAATACCAGCAACAACAGCAACAAAACAACCACAGCCAAACAACAACAAGCAACTAGCACGCGAGCTCATCAACACCACGAGTGTACAAGTGCTTGGATTGATCACACAACTCATGACTCAATGTTCCTTATTGCGTTAACAACAAATGCTAACCAGCGACACTTGTTCTCCATATTCAACGTCAAACGAAGTAACAGTGCTTGACTTGTTCCCAACACATACCCCGGGTATATACCCAGGGTATTCCCTTTCCATCATGGAAGATCGCAGAACACGGAGAGTTACTCCGGCGACATTACAATGAGTTGGAGGACAACTGCAGAATCAATAATAAAGTGGATAGCCTAATACAATAGCTAAGAAAAGAAGAAATAAATGTAATTGTCAGTTCAAACCCGACGTTCATACAATTTCGTTACGGGGTCAAGGCCTATGCCATTGGGGCATGTGTTATTGGAAAACAATTATGGTCAAAGGTTCTCTGTTTTCTATTAAATTTGAATCTTAATTCCACTCAAAATTGTTTGAATGTGAGAGAGGGGTGGCTTGTAATGGGTTCGGTAGGTGTTGATTGTTTCTTTTGTAAAAAACGAACAGTGGAAAAGTAGTCTCCTGTGAAATTGTAAGTTATTTAACAAACTATAACAAATGAAGTAGCCTATTTCCACGTTGTCCAACTGTTATTTCACACATGAATATGCAATTGGAACTCTTCCATATTCAGTCTAAAAATGGAACAGCAACAAAATTCAATTAACGCGTAGACCCCTGGTGAAAAATGAATGAAATCACTACTTTTGCCTCCCAGCAGCTGTCCAAAGGATGTTATCAACTGGAACAGACTCTATTGTTAAGCCACCTTCTACTTTGTTCGTGTCAGCTTTCAGTTTGGCGTTTAACTAGTTAGGCTGGGATTCCATAGATGCGTATATGCGTACGTGAAAAATCTAGTTTGCTAAGATAGCTATTGGTTTCCAACAGAAGCAAAAATTAATAAATGAAGGCAAACCAACGCTGAATAGACAAAATAAGCACATTACCAATGAGAGGCGGATTGCGTATCATCACGAATGAATTCTATGGAATAACTTCCTTAAAAGCCAATCAACAAAATATGCATGGACTGCTGCCTTTTTTATGGGTCTGTTCGGCATTCACGTATAGTGTTTTCACTTCTGAAAAAGTACGTTCGTTTCGTTAAATATTTTATTTTCACATCCAGCCCGGATAGTATACGCATCTATGGAATCCCGGCCATAGCCTGAGAATTCCATAGGTGCGGATGTGGTTATCGACACTAAATCCACGAATAGTGAATTCGCGAGTACAAGCATGAAAAGTCACAAAATCATCTGAGATAGAGGCAATTACCGTAACGGCAAAATATCAACCATATAATATGGAACGAACACTTAGTAGGCAACATGAATATCTTCCTATGAAGCAATTTAACATCCTTATTCATGAGCTGCTAGATACTCATGGCCCTTTTATATCAATACCCAATTATTTATTCCTCTAAAATATCAACCTTACTCACAAAGTTGTGATTTTCACATTCAAACCGCACAGCACATCCGCATCTACGGAATCCTAACCTTTCTCCATACTTGGGTCTACGTACACACGAAGATCCATGAAGAAAAACACAGAAGCCATCAGATTGTTCTTGAAGGCATGACACTCCTATACAAAAGGCTTATTCACTCATCGATCACTGCTTTGCAGACAGAACTACTTCCGACCTATTTAACTGTGTAACCGTTACCACGAAGCCAGAGTCATTAGCCTCTATCTAATATCATACACTAATACCGTCCCCTCTCCCACATCCTTCCACTAATATATCCGTTTTGAGACATATTGAAACAATATCACCAATTATGTTGAGTAGTTATGTATTCCACAGTGGATGCGGGAAGACAAGCTAAGCCGGGGTAAAGATTACAATCGTTGGAATGTAATAAGACACGCTCGGAACTTACTTTGAAAGAAAGGAATATATTGCTCACAATATCATGCAATTGGAAATTACGTCAGAGTTGCAAGATTGTAGGCGCACATATATTAATGCTATGTCTGTGTGTTTGCGTGTTTTATTTTTAAGTTTATTAGCAAGATCATCACTGATCTTCTCGGGGTCGTTTCCGATCTTCCACCCGCGTGCTTCCACTGCGGAATCAAATGGAGACATTGGTATAAACGTCAGCCTACATAGTATTTTCACCCAGGGAGGCATTACCTATAGAAAAGAGATCTCAAAAGCAACCCAGGTGGGAATCTCACATTCAAGACTGATAGATGACACATTCAATGAACATGATGTTATATGCACATGAGATCTGAACCAGCCAATGACTGACTCAGACACCAAAACTTTAAACAACGTCTCTAAACACTGCTAAGAGAATACCGCAGTGAATGATGCTGGGAAAATGGATCGAGGTGCAACTAGTGGGATCAATAACAAACTGCATTCTCTGTCCGGAGATTCAGAGCCGTTTCAACGCTGATCAATACAACCCATTTCTATCAGGAGATTCAGAGCAGTTTCAACACTGAAACCACACCCGTTAACAGATTGCAACGGTTCAGACAATAAATCTTAAGCTAGATGGGATTAAAATGTCTGTGTGCATGACGACTGCTTCGAATTCTTCTGGATGGGTCTGACTTGAGCACGTTTGAAAACTAACAGAAACAGTACCTGCAGTCAGATATATGTTGATATTGTTAGCAGACCGATACAAAACTTTAAGCAGTAGTACGGACAGGTTTTTATACACGTTATACGCCTCTGAATCAGATTATGTGGACTTCGAACGAATACATATTCGAGATGGCAGTAAAGCATTCAAATTTGCTAGCCGAATTTGCATCACCACCGCGTTCACATCAATTGCGAAACCTTAGCTAGTTATACGTTTCAAAACCTTTTACATCTTATTTCCTCATCATCAAACGGAATGAGAGGTTTAACTCACCGAAAATGTGTTGCTCGCACGTGTGACGCACTGCTTAGAACACAGCTCGAGGTACAGATGGAACTAGCCAATGATGATACTGGTCATATATTTCAACGCCTTCTACAGTGATACACGTAATATGTCAACTTGTAACTGTAAAAGTACCTGTTTATAAGTGCATAGTCATAATACGATCTGAATAGAAATTGAATAGGAATTTCATCTCCGTTATGAAAGGAGGGTAATTTGCTAGGCCTAACAGTCTATTCAAACGGGAGTCTATTGAGCTCTATTTTATATTTTTAGGAGTTCATCAACAGTCAACGTGTTTATATCCAGAATATGATGCACGGCTTGGAGTTAATTCACGAGAAAGCAGCCCGAGTACATCCAGCGATTGCATTAGATCAACGACAATGCATAATAGGCACTACCACAGTTCACAGTGTGAGCCGGAACGTATCGATTGTGCTAGTTTCACGTACCTGTATGGGCTATATGTGACTGCTCAGTGCAATGTCGCGAGCCTGTGCTACAATCTCCGAACGAAATGCTGGGACACTTATGGCTTTTGTCACACGGACCGCCCTGAACCAAATGTGCCAACTACACAACCCCTATGAAAAGCGCGTCACCGATAGCCAACATTGAATGGGGGAGTGCGGGGGTATCCCATCTATTTCTGTCGGAGATTGTAGCTAGCTGCATGCAATATACTCCCCTACACGCGCCGCTGATAAAACGCCCAAAAATAATAGACTACAATCCCTGCCAAAAGTGTTGGAACAAAGCTTGCCGTAATACCGTATCTGGAGCTGGACGGTCAAATTGGCCGGAGGCCATGCAACAGAAAACCCCCTCCCCCCTCCCCCCCCCCTTTCAATGTTGGGAAGATGCTCTTAGGATGAAGTGACCACTAATAACATTCAGCATTAAATCGAGGCGCAGGGGTTTTGCAGTACGTGCGTTTTGTTCCAACTACTTTTGGCGGGGATTGTAGACCTGTAGACATCGTACCATATCCTGATAAATGTGAGTGTGACTGCGCGCGGTCATTTCGACGTGGTTAACCTAATGGATTGTACTTCTCAGTTGCAATACTCCTGTATGGATTTGTTCGAGATTAGATTAGATTAGATTAGATTAGATTGATTAGATTAGATTAGATTAGATTAGATTAGATTACATTAGATTAGATTAGATTAGATTAGCGAAGCAGGCGTTAACACTGCCCCCGTGACAGTTTGACTCACTAACGTTTTCGTCGTCGGGATGAATTATATAGCCTGTCTGCTCTCCTCCCTATTCTTCGTACATCAACATCATCGCATTATTGTGTTCGACTCGCTTGTTCAAGAAAGAGTACTTTCGGACACCTGCGTCCTATTATCGGTCATAGTTCAATAATATGAAGCCTGACCAAATTAATATTCGAGAAAACATGGCTAAAGCAGGACATCAGTTTACATCATGAAGTTTCGAGGAACATTAATATCGTATCGGGTAGCATCTAGGTATTTTACTCTCTGTCCGCAGTTGGTGAGGAAATCAGGCTATCCAGAGGAGTATACTTCTTTTTATTCCAGTTCAATAAACCCTATTGTACAAATTAGCATGTTCTATAGAATCGAATGCTACGGAAAAGTCTGCCGAGTCTGTTCGTGAAATGGATCAAGTAACTCCATGAGTCAGTGAGATGTGGAAGAACCCGAATGGTGAGGTAGCCTTCAAATTATTTGGCAGACTTGTAGTACTCAATACGTACTCGTACTCGAGTCCGTCCTCGAGTACGAATTCCTGTACTCGTACTCGTACTCGTACTCGTAAACTTTGGACTCGTACTCGTACTCGTACTCGTAAACTTTGGACTCGTACTCGTACTCGTACTCTGATCAGCGTACTCGTACTCATACTCGTCTCGCCTGATCTGTACTCGTACTCATACTCGAGTACGAGTTCTTCATTGCTTGCTGTAATTCGCTCAATTTATCCTTGTTATAGGTTAAACGAATTGAATAAACCGAAATTTTCTCTCCTGATTGAACCTTAGGAAAGAGACGTAGGAACTTTTGTTGTGTTTTTATGTGTGTATTGTGGTGCGTGAGTGCGCCACACTTCCTCGTGATAGGAACATCTACTGAGCCATGAGGCTAATTATCATGACCATTTGCTTGAGTTGGGTGTACTTATCTGTCACATTTATGGCCACCAAAGATATTTTATATTGTCCCTAAAATTTCATATCCCTGTATGTATGAGTGTGGAGCCTGACTTGTGAACACGAGAACCAGACCCGACCCGACCTGGATGGACCGACCTAATACTAGGTGTGTGCATTGCGTACCTCAAAATGAGTATATAATCTGGTCCACTTTGGGTAAGGTCGAAGGTCATCACTGCGAGTCCTCATTATAACACTACACCAGAGGCGTCGTAACTAGAGATTTGTCTTGGGGGTGAGGTCGGGAGTCGGTCCAGGGGAAGTGTGAATAACGAATAAGGAGCCTCGCCCTCCCTATTGACAAATGGATGCAATTTATAGGCCACACATTATTTGTAAAACGGCTGTACAACACTTTCTCTGAACCGTAACCGAAAAAGCCACACCCATTCCAAACAGAAGTGACGTGCTTCCATCAGTGGGGGCCCAGTATTGTGTCAACAGGGCTAAAATTGGCCGAAATATCAGTTTTTTTCACAATTTTTCCAACAAAAAACAACCTCCGCTATACACTAAAAAGATAGAGACGTCTAGTACCCCCTGATATTGGCCAGTACCCCCATTTCAAAATTGAATTGCACCAAGTGTTCAAGATTTATCGTGTCCACGAGTTTTTGAAATTTTTACGATCACTGCCTGACCTCAGATGACCTTTGACCTGACTTCAGAACAATATGTATACCGTACTCATCATAGGGAACCACACACCAAGTAGGAGCTCAATCCCTCCAGCCTCCAGGTGGGTCAAGTTATTGTTTCCATAAGCTAATATTGTCCAAAATATCAGTTTTTCACAATTCCATTTTTTTTTAAAGCCAGAATGAAACCTGCTCTACACTGAAAACAATAGGGTCCTTGCACTCCAGGGCCCCTGAGAAAGCATGATGCCAAATTTCAGCTTGATCGAAGCAATTGCATTCTGGACTTATCATGTCCACAAGGTTCCCAGACATCGAACCTCTGGTGACCTATGGTGACTTGGATAACCTTTACGTGGCCCTTAAACAATAGAAGATCCATGTACTTTCAGGGGGGGGGGGGGGGGGGGGGGGAGGAACACACATACTAAGTATGATCTTAATCTATCCAGGTGGGTCGAGTTATCGTGTCCACAAGCCAACGTCAACATATATACACCCATACACACACGCACACACCCACTGTCATTACTGCATACATTCATGTACTGTCCGTCAAGGAATAAAAAGGTGGTATTGTGTTAAATTTATTGGTCATTTGGGGTCATGAGGGAGGGGGTCAGCCCCGAGGCCCCTCTCCTTGCGTACGCAAACTGCACTACACTTGACTTAGCCGCTAATTCGCGACTGTGTATTCTGATAGGGTATACTCGAACCATACTAGACAGTCGCAATGCAATGAAAAGTTTGCCTACATGCTTCAAGTAGAGTCAAAAGGATATTGACAAAAGCATTGATGTATTCGTTCTGTGCTCCCACCTGGGCACTTGTTACACAACATGTTACAACAACCGTTTATACATTTTTAATGTCCTGTACTCGTACTCGTAAACTTTGGACTCGTACTCGTACTCGTAAACTTTGGACTCGTACTCGTACTCATACTCGTACTCTGACTATCCAAAAAATGTGTACTCGTACTCGTACTCACGTCCATGTACTCGTACTCGTACTCGTAAACTTTGGACTCGTACTCGTACTCATACTCGTACTCTCAATTTTGTACTCCACTACAAGTCTGTTATTTGGTTAATTGGGAACAACAACAACAGGTTTTACCTTGGGAAAAGGGGCAACTGTTGCAACATTTCACACTGAGGGACGCTTCTCTTCTCTAAAGAATTAATTGAAATTATGGGTGATTGGAATACTGATTTCGCAAGCGAAAAGGTGTATTGGCCTTTTAGGAATAGTATCGATTCAGCCGAGCTCCTTGCCACACTCGACTCTTTCGGGTATTTCGTACATCTTGTACGTTTCTACCTGGGGTGCACTCTTCGAAGTGTTTGTGTGGAATTTACACAACGCGGTGTAACTAGCACACCTATCTCGGTATTGTTTCAGAATAACACAACATTGTGTAAGCTTGTGTAATAATCACAAAAGTTGCGCAGATTATACACAATGATGCGTGATTTCCTACACAACACTGGGATAAGGTGTGTTAATTACACAACATTTTTAAGAGTGTGGTTCTACTGCAAGTAGATAAGAGTGGAGCTTACTAGTGTCTAAGACCAGATGGCTTTGAGATATAGTGGCGAACGTTCCATTTATTGCGCTTGCTATTTCCTCCCTACTACTAGCGGGGACATCTGGAACCGATATTTTGGGAGAGATATTATCATGGAGCCAAGCTACAGTCTTCTGGAAAGGGGAGTGGGGATAATTCCTATTCCTCCACATATCTCATGTGAATTATATACTACTTCTTTCTATAAAAAAATTGAGTCATCGTAAACATTATACAAAACAGGACGGTGAGAAGATTCGTCCACCTGTAGACTAACTCAACAGACCTCGCTTAGTAAAGGCTTGATGATTCCGTTAAACAAGTTTCATCAGTTAGTTAACGCACCACCGATCTCGATAATTCCGAGGTGTCGTCCAGGGATTTCTTCAGTTCATGAAATCGTTGACGTCCAGAACACCAGGAATGAATTCAATTATATTTCTCACTTTAAAACGTTCTCACGGGTAGCATGAAGCGCAAATATTATCATATAGATGGTGAGAACGACGAAATAATTTTCGGTAATCATTTTTACTCCCTCGGGAGAATACCTGAATTGATTGAATCTAACAATCTCATTTCATTATTAATGAGGTTCGTATCATATCTTTGAATAAGTGAGAGGAATTTGGACAGTTGAAGTGGAAATATTAACTTACGGCCAACTCACCTATGGAAGCATCACTATTTTGGGGGCAGGGGATCTCAATCAGGTGTGAAATCAAACATTCCAGCTAGGAAAAGGTTAAAGAGTTATTAGGGTAAACTGAAATAGGTTGTATCCACATTAGGACGATTCAGTACCTACGCAGGGCACTACAAGTATACGCCAAACTATTGAGTGCGTGAATATATACCATATTCATCATGAATAGTATCTTTGTTGGGAGCGTTGGGAGGTTTGGGAATCTCCTCAAAGCTGACTGTTGTGGCATGTCTGCTGCACTCACCCTATAGTCATGATATTGTTTGCGCTACTGATCATCAATTATTGTTGTTTTTCATTGCGTTGACAACTCATTACATGGAAGACAACCAATTACGTATTGTTTCCTATTGTCATGATTGTCATCATTCGCCGGGTTTCTGAAAACAGCGAAACATTACGCCAAAAGCATAACAATTATTCTCGGTATTACGGTAATAACTGAAGGAAAACAGAAACGCCTGTAGATTCATTACCTCGAGTGGTTTCATTAATCGCCTTTTCCCAAAGATCTTTAAACGAGACCAATTAATTACGCTATAATCTCGTTGTTGTCAACATGTGCGAAATGTTGTGTGGAAAAAGGGCCAGTCGCTGCAAACCTGAAATTATTCAGGTCTTTACCATTGATTCTTTTGCTGGGGGCGAAATGAGTGTATCCAGTCACATAAAGTGTATCCTCAGTGGACGTGTGTAGGTTATGCTCCTTGTGAGCACAATATCTCGAGAAAGCAAGCATCCATTAGGTTCAAATCAGACATTTAAAAAGAGGAAGAACTCTATTGTTTGGGGGTCAGGTTCATAGTCACCGAAGGTTAACAGTCTGAGAAAGCTTGGGGCACAATAACTGTGCACTGGAACGAAGTAGAGAGTTCGTACTTGGCACGAAGAGTTGTCATGTATAGATTGGATGACTCCTGTTAACCCCATAATTACGGAAGGTTAACAGGTCAAAGTCGAACAGGTCAAAGTCTGAAAAGATTGTATCTGTGCTACGAAGTGATGTAGAGAGTTCAATACTCCGCACGGAGATTTGCCAGTGGAGTGGCGGAACCCTATTGTGTTTGTGGTCAAGGCGGAGGCACATTTCCATTATAGCGGCATGAACTGAAATCATTTCATTCATTCAGTGAGGCGGCAAGGAATCACTGAGCCCTTGGGTTCTTGTTGCTGCTTGTTCAAATGAACAACATTCCCCCAACCGACTCCTTACATGGTACCATTTTTCTCTTATCCCTGCTGTAGGGCCTCGTTACAAACAACCGGAAATGTAAAAATCAACCAGTAATGCTAAAACCCCTCGAGTCTCATACAAAGAGATCACAATTTTTCGCATCAGATAGTAGATGGCCCGCGTCCATGTGTTATGCTATATTAGTAGCTTGGATGTAGCGAATCAGGGCTTGAGTCACTGCGTGTAATGACCCGGGTGACTTCGTGGCATTTCCCCCATCAACACAATCCAGCGGCTTGAATCAAGGACTCGACCCGGGTCAAAACGATCCCATGAGGTCTTTTAGTCGAGTCACGTTAGTGGCTCGTTCAATTCGTCACTGTTTCGGTGGCAGAAAAGCATGGAGGGTTATAGTTGGACGATCCGTTCCCACTATTACGTACATACATGGGACAGTCGCTTGACTTACGGACAGTTCGACAGTGACCGTGCTCTGCCACATATACGTCGTTACACTTATCCAATTATCCACATAGTTAGGCCCATGGACAGGATTCATTCAAATAAAACGTTGGATCACCTTGGTAATAGTGTAAACTTCATGACAAAAGAAAATCTCACCGATCGCGTAATCTTGTCTGTTTTTCAACGAGGAACAGGTCTGCACATCACTGCCAGAACGTATTTCCGTAACAACATCGTTGCGAAAAGCTGGCTAAAGCTGCATCATGATACTTGTTTGCGTTCCAACGGATTCTAAATCATCACCAACCCTTTAATTTTCACGATCGTTAGAGACGGAGGCGTGGCCAAGATTTCGGCGTTTTTATGTGTGTTGGGGGGGGGGGGGGGGGGGGGCCAGTGGCAATCACTGGGTGAAGTTGCTGGGGGGGAAGGGGGTAGAGTGAGGAGTGTTACCAAGACAAACAGGCGGCGTTAAGTATAGGCACCGTCCTCACCTCAAAGTAAAGCAATGGAATTTCTTCTCTCTTTCAACGAAAATAAACTGCATAGATGAAGGTGTTAGATCTGGTCCCCCATCCTCACACCATACGCTAATGAAAAATGAAAAAAAAAAAAAGGAAAATGAATGGAACAATGTCAGCGTTGATGTAGTGTTACTGCGATCGCCGTCAAGAAACAGAGGAACTTATTCACCTTCCCGTCGGAGAACTCGCCAGTCAAGGGCCAGCCTATTCTCATTCCTGTATTACGGTGTGGCGGAGGTTCGATTCTATCCAGTTCCGATGCTGTCGCCAATGTTGCACAATGCCGTCACTCGTCCCCGTTAGGCCGTAGGGAAGAAGGCAGCCCATTTCACTCGTCAATGTATTATGCTATGTTATTAACTTGGTTGTAGCGAGTCGTGACTCAAGTCACTGTTTATAATAATGACCCGAGTGACTTCCTGGGCATTTACTCCATCAACACATTCCGTGAGCTAGCGGCTTGAATCAAAGACTCGTCCCGAGTCAAAGCAATCCCATGAAGTCTACTAGTCGAGTCACGAAGTTTAGTGACTCGTTAAATTGTGCCGTTACAATGTTCCCGTTCCCCCTCCTCACACCATACGCTAATGAAAAATGAAAAAAAAAAAAAGGAAAATGAATGGAACAATGTCAGCGTTGATGTAGTGTTACTGCGATCGCCGTCAAGAAACAGAGGAACTTATTCACCTTCCCGTCGGAGAACTCGCCAGTCAAGGGCCAGCCTATTCTCATTCCTGTATTACGGTGTGGCGGAGGTTCGATTCTATCCAGTTCCGATGCTGTCGACAATGTTGCACAATGCCGTCACTCGTCCCCGTTAGGCCGTAGGGAAGAAGGCAGCCCATTTCACTCGTCAATGTATTATGCTATGTTATTAACTTGGTTGTAGCGAGTCGTGACTCAAGTCACTGTTTATAATAATGACCCGAGTGACTTCCTGGGCATTTACTCCATCAACACATTCCGTGAGCTAGCGGCTTGAATCAAAGACTCGTCCCGAGTCAAAGCAATCCCATGCAGTCTATGAGTCGAGTCACGAAGTTTAGTGACTCGTTTAAATTGTTGCCGTTACAATGTTCCCCCATCCTCAAGCCTCGAACGCCAATGAAACATAATGACAAAGGAAAATGAATGGAACAATGTCAGCGTTGATGTAGTGTTACTGCGATCGCCGTCAAGAAACAGAGGAACTTATTCACCTTCCCGTCGGAGAACTCGCCAGTCAAGGGCCAGCCTATTCTCATTCCTGTATTACGGTGTGGCGGAGGTTCGATTCTATCCAGTTCCGATGTTGTCGTCAATGCTGCACAATGCCGTCAATCGTCTCCGTTAGGCATAGGGCAGAAGGCAGTTCATGTCAGGCGTCTATGTGTCATGCTATGTTAGCGACTCGGTTGTAGCGAGTCATGGCTCGGGACACTGTCTTCAATGACCCGGGGTGACTTCCTGAGCATTATTCCATCACCGCATTCCATGGGTTAGTGGCTTGAATAAATACTCGTACCGAGAAGAGCATGGAGTCAGTTGGGCAAAGCTGTTCCCAATATTACGTACATACATGGGACAGTTGCGTGACTTTCGGACATTTTGACAGTGACCGTGGTCTGCCACATAAACGGTACGTGGTTACACTTACCCAGTTATTAACATCCTATAGACAGGATTCCAAATAACTCAATGGATCAACGTGTTAATTAGTGTGAGAATTCATGATAGTAGAAAATCCCCCAATCACTAATCTGGTCTGTTTTTTCAAAAAGAAACAAGCACGTCACTGCCAGAATGTATTTTCGTAACAATCTAACATCTCAAAATTGATACTGTTTGCGTTCCCATCGGGATGAGAATTATCAATCAATCCTCCAATTTCCAATGAGGTTAAGAGGCGAGAGGCGAGAGGCGAGGTTAATGAGGCGTGGCCAATTTTTTTGCGTGTGTGTATGTATGTGTGTGTGTGTGTGCTGGGGAGGAAGGTGCAGTGGTCCCATCACTGGGTGGTGTCCCGTGGGAGGGGGATAAGTCGAGGAGTGCTACCAAAACAAACAGGCAGCCTCAGGTATAGGCCGTTTGTTTTTTACCTAGAAAGCAATGTAGAATGACTTCTTCTCTCTTCCACCAAAAATAAACTCAACCAGAGAGAAAGGTTGGTAGATCTGCCCCCCCCCCCCATCCTCACGCCAATGGAAAATGAAGAAAACGAAATTGAATGGACATTGTAACGGTTAAGTTGATGTGGGGTAACTGTGATCGATGCACGAATGGTGCTAATTGTGACATTTCGATGTAATTCAGACAACATTTCCTTTGGCCCTGGCAGTGTATTTGGGGGAAAGTTGAACAACCAAATCCTCTTGAGTGATGTTTACCCATATGAAGGTCTAGTCTAGCTAGTTCACAATAAAATACGTCCCCTGACACAGCTGTCAAAATACGTCTACAAAAGTACTAATCCAAAGCGGAACGACTGACGTGTGATTCCCAGGCTATGTTTTTTTAGTGACTCATTTTAAATTGTCACAGATATCGAATACGAGGACACACTTTTCAATGATTTTAAATCGTCTGCACCATCAGGCGTCGCTCGAGAATTGATTCATCAGGAAAGACTGACATTGGCGTGAAAGTGTCTCAACAGTCACCATTATCTATGTATGGGATGTAAGCCCAACAAGTTCCAGTCTACCTTTGAGAACCATTATAGCCACCTCGCCTGCTCACACGCCGTGAACTCTTCTCACACTGTCACCGCCCAGCGACCTTATCAATTTCCAGCTCATACGTGTCAGGGGATTTCTACTCTTGAGTACCGCAGTCTCGAACCAAATGAAGTGCGATCGCGTTCGCTGGATTCTGTCTGTCTGGTAAATGGAAAAAAGATGCTGAAAACCGTAGTAGGCGGTTGAAAGCTGACTATTTGCCGAATTTGTATTTTGGGGGGGGGTCCACATTTCCGGCTGGGGTGGGGTGGGGGGTATGTAGAGACACATATCCATGCCATATCATTATTCATCACTTCCTCTCTCTTATCACTTCATCCCCCCCCCCTCGATGTTCTCCTTTTCTCTTCCTCCACTTCGTCCTCATCTTCACACTTCACCCAGCCCGCGATATTTCCGGCTATTCTTTTAGATGGAGCCTTTCAGGAAGGAGGGGTAGGGCACCACGCACTGATTCTCTATATGTATAGATAGGCTACTATGTTCACTGTATCAAAGCAAAGTCTGACGTATGTTTGCGCTGTTATTCATGGAGGGAGATTTATGGAGGCGACGCAACTGAAGGGGTTTAGGTGTGATATTTGCATTAGTCCATGGAGATAGTGACAGATACAATTTCCAGACTAATTTATTGCACATGGATTTGAGAAGGAAAGAATTGGTCTCTCGCACTAATTCACTCGTTATGACTATAGTCCACAGCTTCCCATTCCAGTTGTCTCAGCTGTCTAATAATTGGTTTGAGGGCTCGAATGAAAACGTTGTCTGCGTGCATAGTCTAATTTTGTTGTGTATTACATGCTAATAAATCAACAAAACAAAAAAAGAGAATCAGGGTCAATTTACCCAGTACAGGAAACCTACCAGCTATGTCGGCCGCTGATCCTACCGTGTTCCTAAAGTGCCTGATTACTGGATCAATTTCCCGAATTCTGGTGATGGTCCATGCTTGCATTACGAGATAATTTTTCACTGTAATTCTGTATTTAGCCACGCCCCCCCCCCCACTCCCCCATGGGTATATTGAGATAGGCGCTAATGGTGCCATCTAGAAATGCGGTTGTTTTGCCCGGAGCTACGATGGTGGAGCTACGATTAGCCAGTGGTCGATCAACAGACTTCAGTTGATAGTTTAATCTCTGTTTTTCACATCCAATTTTTCATCCAATACCTGTTCGGACTGCCTGGTGACCAGACCATACGGTGTTTCGGAGGGAGGCTCAATTCTATCCGGATTCGATAATGTCGCTATTGCCACACAAGGACGTCATCCAGCGTAGGGCAGAGAATAGTGCATGTCACTTATACATGTTGTTTGATATATAGTAATTTAGGTATCCGATTTGGGCAGATGTAGATTGATATGATTGGTGTCTTTGAATACGGTTTCGACACCTCTAGTCTGAAGCTTCTATGATCACCTGCAAGGAATACCATAAACATATTTTACAACCAGGTCCACTAGCAGACTGACAGGTTGTACCGGACATATTCCCCCGGAATGTATAGCCCGACACCCTCCCCAAATCCTATCATGCATGATGGGTAATCTGATGTCACGGACTGAGAGGGAGATGCGGAATCGTTGTGTTAATCAAATTATTCACAAACGTCTGGTAGTATTTTAATGACTGATTGCAATCTACAAGATATCTCCAGATCGCAATAGCTAATATTTCAACTTGAACAACAACAGAGTAAAGTCTCAATCACTTTATACGGCAGAGCAGATAAATAAACAACTTATTTTACAAGAGGCGGTGGGATCTGTAACTCAATGGATTGTTCTCCCTCGTTTCATGTGTAAAGCATATTGCAAATTAAACGCCATCATTTGTTGCAGTTTCGCGATACCAAATGCAGAAGAAAACCGCATTGAACTCGGGACACACTGACCTGTTGTTTCGCTGAGCGCTGTCAGTTGGATCCCCTCTATCTCGACGGACGGACGGAGGGACGGACGGACGGAGGGACGGACGGACGGAGGACGGACGGAGGGACGGACGGACGGAGGGACGGACGGACGGAGGGACGGACGGACGGAGGGACGGACGGACGGAGGGACGGACGGACGGAGGGACGGACGGAGGGACGGAGGAACGGACGGCCGGACGGACGGCGGGAACGGACAGACAGAATGAGATAGATAGATAGATTAGATAGATAGATAGATTAGATAGATAGATAGATAGATGATAGATAGATAGATAGATAGATAGATAGCTGAAAGAGAAGACTAGCACAATTATAGTGGATGTCTGTTGCGAAATATTAGGTGGGCCCCAAGTAGGCATTTTCAGGCGGCATTCACCAAGACTCCGTCCCTGCCGTAACTCCCAGCTAGTCAGAGGGCCCTGTGCTACAGATGAAATATGTCGCCTCCAAATGCCTGGATTGTTGCATTGAGCTGAGAGGCCGGGGCGGATTAACTCAGTCGGGAGAGTCACGGACGCAAAATCAAAGGTCTGCGGGATCAAAACCATGCGAAAATAGAAGCGGGCGCCATGCACTGTGTTAACTGCTGCCTATGAGACGCTTGCGAACGTGTACCTTGGGTGGTACAGGGAGTCTTAATTAGGTAAATATATCAGTGGATGGGGTCGATGTTGTACGGTGTAATACAAAAGAAACTTTATTCTGAAATCGAAACGTCCGTTCGATCCGTTTTCGATTCTATCGAAATCGCCAAACATGCCAACTTCCAGTACATTACGTTGATCGAAATCAACATATTAAGGTTAACTGGAGAATGGGGGCCTATATTTTTTCAATCGCAAGGCTTCGTTCTTGTGGTACAAACAGAACTGATCTTTCAAATTTTAAAAGTGTCGATTCCAAACAAAGGAAGTTTTTGCAGCACGAAACCGTCTAAATCCCATAGGACAGGGCAAGTGAAAAAAGTACACGGGAGGGAATATCAGACCCATTGATTGCAATCAGTAATCACAGAGAACATCCACACGTTTAGCAGGGCGTCGTAACCTCCATAGTACCCGCGATATATGTCACTCTATATCTATCTAGGTGTGAACTCCCAGCAAATCGATATCCTTGCGGATCCCAATCATTGTTTATTTGAATCAATTTAGGAATCGGCTGTCAAAACTGGCAGCGAGATTACTAAGACGTTACCAATCAAACAATTACGGTGCGAGTTGTATATATATATATATATATATATATATATATATTATATATATATAGATATATATATTATTATTATAATATAGATATATATTATATATACTATATATATAATATATATTGCTATATACTATATATATATATATAATATATATATATTAATATCATATCCATCCATTTTCATTTCAGGAGGTCTATCGGACGGGTCTATTCGTAACTGTATCTGGTACTAACCAAGGCATCATCAACATTCTATGGGCCAAGAAATACTTGCAGTACGTCGAAGAGAAGAAGGAGGGAACAATCATGGGCTAAATTCATTGTTAAGTTGTTGGTAGGGTCATTGCCATTGAGAATAATCAGGGGTTTGACGAGGAATACAGCGTCGCAATGTAGGTAAATTACATCGCTCACATGCTTACACCACGCGATCGTTGGGAACCTTAATACCTACGAGGTATTCAAAAATGTTTAAAAAATGGCGGAGCGAAGGAAGCGCTCAGTGAAGCTTGATGATCAGAAAATTCAACCAAATTGGGTGAATTGTTCCCAAATATTTGCTGAATTCACAATATTTGTCACAATTAAGGTCAATGCAACTTCGTATAATTTGCGGAAATCATTTACTAGAAAATGTTTAGAATGATTATGGAGAATGCATTGCACTCTCAAGCCTGACGAGAATCACTCCCTGATGACGTAACTACTCTTTTTGACGAATTTTCCCTCTCCGAACAACACGAATCGTTGAAGAAATCGAATCCAGGAATAGCCGAAAAGAAGAAGTAGGCAGAAAAACAAGGAGAGCATGTCTTGTGAAATATCATATTGAGGAAATTCCACTCACTTCTAAAGTCTTTACAAGACATACTGAAAATGGAGTGTGCAATTAACACTGAGAAGGTCGAAGATGTTTTTATAGATGTGAGTCAAAACTATCTGACAGAGTATGGCAAGAAAGTCATCAATAAATAAAATAAAAAAATATTAGCCTACTTGAGAAGTCGAGGAAGGCGACGATCGAAGTCCACAAAATGACCTGCAAAAAGCGGCTGAGGAAGAAATATTCGGGCTTGTCGTTATAACTATTGAAAACCGGTAATAAAGGAAATGCTGCATCTAATGCAAATGCGAAGTATCATGACAATGACAAAGCGTGAAATTATTCGGAAGGTTGGGAAATCGAGCCGGGTTACAAAGGTATCGTTGATGAGAAAGCTATTAAATGAACTCATCCACAATTAGAAGTAATCGTATCAGAGATAAGCTAAATAAGAGAGAGGTAGAGTTGATAGCTGACGAAACAAAGAGGCGAGAACAAGAGGAGAAATAAAAAGGGGAGCCCGCCAGAGAGATCGAGGATAGTGTGGATAGCCTGATTTCCAAATCTACACTGAAAAATTACATAATAGAGCGATTACATATAGTACACCGGTGATGATTTATCCGATTTATGGGGGCGTTAGATACTTGCCATATCCTCAGGACATTTATCGGAATATCTGCAAACACACGCAGGAATAAAGATAGGGACCACAGCAGATGAAGATAATGACATTCCTAACAGATTGTTAAGTGGGCTCTTCAATAATACGTGCCGTAAGAAATAAGGTATCAGGATGGAAAAGGCAAACAGAAAAAGTAAAAAACTGTATTAGTAAACATGTTGATGAAACTATTTCCAATTGCAACGCGATCCTCGGACTTTGATAACTTACAGAAATCAAATGATGATGGGGATACAGGAACACATATCATACGGAGGTTGTTGCCGAGCGAAATGGTTACAACAGGGAGAATTTTTCATTGACAAGGAGTCTGTCAGGTAAGAATAAGAGCATGCCTCGAGAACAATTAAAACGACCATTGAAGGGAATCTAATTCAGCTGCGAGCAGCTGAGGAAGCTGAACGTAAAGAATCGTATGAGAAACGGAAGGTGAAATAAGACGGTAATTCCCGATTTAAGAAAATTACTGGGTTCACCTACGAGAGAAGTGGTGTTTGGTCCTCGAGTTGGACGAGATAAAGAAGAGTTGGTACAACACGTACCAAGGAATTTACAAGGTGTACAAAAGGCTCACACGTAAGAGGAGAAAATGTTTTGTTCAAGAGGAAATTACCGAGTGAATGAATTCGGAAATTGAGAGCCCCACGGGATAAGAAAGCTACAAAAATCGGTGTACAAAATGCGTGGTAATGTAAACGCTGTTATTTCTTTTTCTCATACCTGAAGTCACAGGATGTGCGGTGCCGTTTTAGTGTTTATGAGGTCAACGGCATTCGAGCTCACCTTTTGTTCCACTGCAAGAACAAAAATCAAACGAACAAAAAATCAACTACATATTCACATTTGCCGGTTGTTCACAAACTTATGTATTAAATCAACTTTGATACCACTAGGCTCCAACACATGCCAAACTAGTGTTGACACTAGGGCAACGTTGTCTTTTGGAGAAGGGTGCCTAAAAAACAAAATTATTGTTCTTTTCCCTCGACCTAAGTCAACTAGTAAACTAAGAGCGAAATATAATATTTGCGTATAATATGTTATAGAATATGTTTAGAAATACCATGCATGTTGCCACGCCATACCCATCCTTCATGGTATGACGACGGTCAATCTTGCCGTGTGTCAGGGATCTCGTCACGAATCGGGGGACACGGCCGCTTCGCGCGGTGTCCCCTGAATTCGAATTAGGCCATGATTTCGTAGCTGGTGTTCTCCGCCCAGGCATGGTTACACACTCGGGTTCCTCCTCGCCACTGTGTGTGTGGAGTGTTTTTTTGGGTGTGTTGTGTTGTTGTGTGGTGGTGTGTTGTGTGTGGTGTTGTGTGTGCGTGTGCGTTTGTGTCGTTGATCTTCCTGAGACCTCGAACCGCAAAGTCCTCACAAGTTCTATTTTGTTTATTTGTTAAGTTGTATATATTTGTATACAAAGACAACAACATGAGTTCTCGGCAGTAGGTGGAAACAAGTGTGTGCGGTGTGTCGGAGGTCAAAGAGTCACAAGAAACCTGAATCCAAATCTAATTAAGTCCTAAATGCGTGGGTACTATCATTTGAAATTACTTTGTATTTTTCTCTGGGAAGTGCAAAGAACGTATTGGTCTTTTTTGATTTTGTGGTGTCCATGGGGGGGGTCTGTCCTGGCTTTGGAAAAAAAAATCGAAAATTCTATACTGACGATTTCCCGCGAATTTCCCTTGTAGACCCTATAACGTGATCAGGCCTTGACAGATGAAGCTTATAATTGGAAAAGTATGTTTACTATTGTTTTGGGCTCGCGTAAGGTCAACAGAGGTCGACCCTAGGGGGGCGTACGCTGTCTGATCAGGTTTGAACTCAGTTTGGCTATATTTCTTAACATATTAACAGAAACTTGTATTTTTCTTGATGAAAAATGGAAAATTCAGTAGTTTGGCCAATTTTGACCTGTAATTACAATCTCTCACTCGACAAGTCTGAATGAATGGAGCTCATACTTGGGTTTTATATCTCCCCGTACTGATTCCATTAATCCTGATCTATTGAGTAAGGCATGGCGTTATCTAAGGTGAGAGGAGGACGCATTAGGACTTTCCTTTTCGACACAATTTAAATGCTCAGTCTGATCATTCAAACATTTAGTGGTTGCTGTCACAAACTGGAAGCACAATCCCTCTACTGCTTCTAATGATGGCCGATGTCCCTTTTTTTGGCTAATTGGGAAATTTGGGAACTGTAAATGTACTTTGTAGGGATCAAATAAGAACAATTTTTGAACACCATAACATTCATGGATTGGAGCCTTGGTCTCACAAGACCGTACATTAATATTTGAGCGACTTTCAAGTTCACTCGCATGGGTATGCAAGTGGTATTGTAACAACTAATTGTCATGCATGGAATAAGTGCGCAAGTTATTGCCTCCGACACAGATCATGGCGCTCAAAGAGGTTGCGGTTTTTTCCTGATTTAGAGTGAAAAAACCCCTCCTCTAGTGCGTATCATATTAATCGAAATATTAAGGGTGTTCATGAGTTCCTTACACCACTGAACCGATGGAAATGCACCCCGGTCATTATCTTATTTTTTTTCCAGGCCCCTTTTCAATTCTTATTTTATTTCAGTGTTTCTACCTTGTTCCAGAAGTTCAAACAGAGGTGATACAGATGTGAGTTTTGTTTCGCTATTTTGTAATATGATTAGATACCTGATATTCAACTCAGCCTATGTTATGGCTACATTTGTAACCATATTCTATCATTTCAGCTCACTATAATTTTTTGCCTTCGTAATCTAGAAGTGAAGTGAGGTACTGTCAGCTAGCACTAGCGTTCAAAATGTTGTTACTTTTGTTGAATGTTTAACTTGTCGTTATTTAGTTGTATATTTATATAGTATACATATAAGCCAACAGAAACATCATTCCGAACGCTGTTCTCCTCTTGCGTTACATGACCTTGTCTGTGGTTGCTATTTGATTCCTTGGTGCGCTGTTGTGTGAGCTTTTATTATACTTGATTCATCGTATCAATCATACAATGATCTATACATTTCAATCATTCATCATTTTTATTTCTTATTCTTCACTTCATATGTCTATAACTGAGAACAGTTACCATTACATTACAGATCAAATGTGTACAATGGCAAATTGAAGTGGAATGGAATGGACTAAAGACCCTGGTGGTCCTTGATGAGTAGCCCTCCCTGTAGTAGAAGTGTCAAGTTACACATTATTGAAAAATATATATGAAATATTTTTGAAATTCCTAATCTCTTTTTCTTCGTTAATCTGAACAGTCGTTCAGTTTTAAATGTTTAATCCTGGCTGAAATATGTGAGTGCAGAACGAGATTTTAACATGGCAAAAATTAAACTGAAGCCTGCTCATATTTTTAAATTCTTATTTGTTCCCGAACAATAGTTGAACAGTATGTTAAATATGGATATACTACACTCAAGTAAATGGATCTCATTATATTCTCTGGAGCTGAATTCACAATTGTGAATTCATAAATCAACAGAATTTCCGTCATTGGTAATACGGTGCAAAAATCACGGAAATTTGTATTACGCGCATTTTCATCATTTTAGCCTCGACAAAAGGAGCGTTGTTCGATGATGTTTTACAGAGAAAAAAGATTGGATTCACTCCTGCGTCATGTGGATGAGCCAGGGGCCGCGGTGACTCTGTTTGTATACTTTTTTCAAAGTCAAAAAAAGATTCATGTTCTTCGCAGTTTATCACTAGTGTTGTACCGCCTCACTCTCATACAGTCCTGAATCACACCCAGTTTAATTCAGGACCCGGGGTGACCCTGTGTGTATAATCGGGAGAAAAATATTAGATCAGAGAAGAACGAAGTTTGACTCCCTCGGTAAAATAGCTATTGCAAAAGTGTGAACCGGACAATAACACCTACATCATCGTTCAATACACGAACCTCAATTTCTATCAAAATAATCGAGAACTTCGTGTTCGTGCAATTAAATTGTACTCAAACACCACAAACTTCATTATCATTGACAACCCAATCACCAAGGGATTGTGTACTGAAAAAGCACTACTCAGAGTAAATGTACCCTGGAGAAATGAGTCAGATGCCTCTGGGGCAGAAGCGAAGTTTCTCATTTCTTGACGAAAGCAAGTCATGCAAGTGAGTGTGTTGTGTTTTGTTTGTGTTGTGCGTGTAAGGGTGTGTATGTGTGAAGCCCTGCTTGTGTTCAAGATAAATTCGATCCCAAACTGGATGAATCAGCTCATGCTTGGCATGGGTGGGTTATATATATCCCCATAATGAGTAACTGAAACATATTGTTTTGGAGTGGATTTAAAAGGTCATTTAAGTCGTTTGAAGTCCGACAATCTTGTTGATCTCGAAAATCCAGAGTGCTTGTTCCGATCAAGCAGAAATAGGTATGCATGCAGCCTTCTCGTGGATCACAAGAACCCATTGCTTTCTGTTTGTTCATGGTTAAATCCGAATGCTTGGTCCGATCAAGCTGAACATTTGTTGCAACATTGGTGGAATACACAAACCCTATGTTGTTGGGTGATAGGGTCATCTTGGTGTAAAAGTTAGATTGGTAGACAGAATTTTGGCAGGGTAGGGTAGGCTTGTGGAAACGATAACTTGACAGCACCTGGAGGGATCGAGATCTACCTTGTATGTGGATATATGTGCTGAAAAATAAGGGACATTGACCATCAAGGCCGTTTTAAGATCACTAAGCTCCCTGCCTGCGGCACGATCAAACATCACACGTTTGCACAGACTGCATTTCTCGGAGGATCTCGGAAATGTGTTTGACTGGTTTAGAAAAAAATAAAAATAGAGCACACTGTGTAAGCATCGGGTCAATTCCGGTCGAGGCTCGGTACCGGACCACTTGATGCACGACCTTAGTGCGAAGAGGTGTGGACATGATAGCTATAAATGATGACAAAAATGAAGACACTTTCCCCCCAATTTTTACACGGAATTATTAGGAACACTGCTGACATTGTTTGCTGGTGTGGTGATTTACGTAATCGATCGGTGCTGGATTTTAAATTTGATTTAAATTGTCCAGGACAACTAATATGAAAGCATGGTCAGTCGAAGAAAAGTAGTCTCCATTCAGATAACGTCCACAGAACACTTAACAAGGTTTAGTCGACGGCTGCTGATAGTCAACCTAGGAGTCAAACTATATGAGCAAAGGTCGAACTGGAGGTTCTCGGACTATCTGGTTATATTCAATTTACAGCTGACGTGTGTCATTGTAGACAATTAATAACATGATCCAGTTGCGTTGGTGAATGATGTGAGCAGGTAAATAAGTTCGATGTCGGGTTTCCATGGTCAAATCCGCGATTTTTTTAAATTGAAATCCTCTAGTGCACTACATAACGGACAAACATATTTGACTGTTGATTGGATAAACTAACCGACGCATCAGTCACGTAGTCTTGACATCAAGACGATTGTTGTTTCAGACCTTCTCGAACCCAGATTGTACTATACCTTTTATAGAAGAAAAAAAAATGCAGCACGACTGGCTGGAATGAAATCAGGTTAGTGATTTGGTGATGGGGTTGGTGATGGCGCACTGCCTAAATACCGCGAGGGTCGTACGTAAAGCAGCAGGTTATCGAGAATATCAAGTCTTAACATAAGACTACAGTCCACGGGGCGTTTACAGCGTCTTCCGCGTTGTAGGTACAATACATCAGATTGAATGATTTAAAATGAACACCAACGACACCAACCTTGTGATAACAAAGAGTATGGGTAAATTTGTTTTTCTTTTTTTTACTGTCGGTACAAACCCTCGCTTCGGTGGCCTATATAGGGCAGGCAGAAGAAAACACCGCTGGTATACTAAGTCGCCGCAAATAATATGGAGGGCGTCCGTAAGCTAGTGGGATTCACTGGTTCTTTCTTATCAGAAGACGACAAGATCGTTGAACTTAGGATTATAATCAATGTACCAATCTTTTGTTCGGCCAAAAGCGGTCACTGTCACTAGTGTTGTCTTGTCGGTTTTTTTTTTTCTGGTGTTACTAATTATTTCATTGATGTTGGCGGAAGTATTCATATCAAGACAAATCGTTCGGGCCTTACAACATAATGAATTCGGGAAGACTTACTCGTGCTATGATCAATGGTAATGAGTTGGTATTATTTTCCTGGACTTTCAGGAAAACTGCGCATCGTTGTCATCAATATAATTCTTCCGATTGGTGGAGGCACTAGGAGTGTTCCTCTAAGAGCGGTTTAGAGACACTTGTCTTTTGCATTTGGCTATATGAATGATCCTATATAAAAAAGGGTGTGGCCTCAATACACAGGTCAAAATGAAACATGGAGGACACTAGTTTTAGTGACGTGGCGGTGATTTCGGTGAATAGAGACAGGAATCTTTGGGACCCGTAAAAGAGAGATTTCATTTCACCACCTAAAAAGGGAAGGGGGTTGATACCGGACTCTCAAAGGCGTAACATCATCATTCTTCCACCGCCCATCCTCGCGTGTTATTGGCCAGATATGTTAAGCTCGACAACTGATCATTAAATTTAAACAACTCGAACTCGATCCTCCCACCACACGATTTTATAAAGATGGGGTTAGCTGGAACACGGGTAATTTGAAACGTCCAACTTCTTTTTTTCCTGAGTGAATCTATTTTCTACCAAGGATTTCCACCCAAGGGTAGGTCTTTACGAACACCCCACCACCATATAGTTATTGAAAATTGCATAAATGGTCTATGTGATTAATAGGACGTTGAGGCGGGGAAAGTTGGAACATAGGCTACTACATGTAGCTACACCCATTTTCACAAATTCGTCCTCTAAACTTGAAAACACTCGCAAGATGGTGTCCAAAACAGCGAGATGTGAATATGTTTATCAATGCTTCTTTGAGGCCATGGAGTAGACCTTTCCCCGGAAGTTTATGAGAAATCCCATATTTTATTCGTTATCAATCAGTGGATATATCTTCTTATCATGATGAAGATTTTTATAATCTGGTGGTCACTGCCGCAACAGTTAAATCATGAGAAATGGATTTTAGTGACAGTTCGCTTCTATTTCTGAAACTTATTGTTTTTTCCTGTACCGCGCGCTTGTTAAAATGACTGTAACAAGAAGTGAATAAAGCCTAAAGAAATGACCCATGCCAAATGACTCAAAAACGACCATAGGCGAATGGGAATTGTGTAATCGGAAATAGCGCCCTCAATACGCAAAGAAAGTTGAGCGTCCGTGTTTCACAAATTCGACGCTGAAGAATACGCTAAGTGCATTGCACCAACAACCATTACAATGGTTACACTAGTTCTACTAATTCTCCCACACCAACACCCACATTACAATAATCATTCAGCGGGCGCATGAAACACGATGGGCAGTAAAATATTGATAAATAAAATAGTATTTCAACAGTTACAAACAACCACAACTTTGGCTCGAGGCCACACGCGACTAGCCATAGCTACGACAATGCAAAACATGAGCTCTCAGATCAAGCAATCAATCAATCTGATCAGTAATGTAAAGATATATATTCATTCAATAAACTTATGCAGAAACAAAAATTACCATTCCTTCTTCCATTCGTATCGGGACATAACTCAAAGCAAACGGTTCTCGAATGTTGACGAATTCAGGGGTTCAGGCGATAGATGGCGCTGTGTTGTAAACAAATTAGCATTACGGTACTTATGGGTAAACGTAGATAAGATAAGCCAGGGCGGCATTGTTCAACTAACCTGCCAAAGGAGTTATTTGAAACCGACTAGTATAACGATTTCCTCTCATTGATTATTTATGTGGAAGTATCGAAAGGGGCAGCACTTTCCTCAGCTGCATTCGAAACAAACCCAAATAGTCGCCTAACAGAAAGGAAAGGTTTCCTGAATACATTCTTTTGGAAAATGGTGATTTTCGTGAAAAAAGTAATGTTCGCTCTCCAATCCTGCGTTACACTCATTTCACTTTCTCCCTGAAGGCGGTGAATACTTTAGCCATGGCTTAATACAAGGCAGAAGGCCTTATACAAAATTTCGTTCTTGAAATTCAGTCTCGATCAATTCAAAGAGTAACGTAATGTGAATTGACTCGGAGTGATTCTACACACTCCTATTATCCTCATTTTTGAAAATCGAAACCGTTTGTAAACATAGAGCATACCACATGGCACAATACCTAATGGGACCACAATGCAGGGAAGAGATGAGGGGGGGGGGGTTAGGGGGGGGGGTAGGGGTACTGTGTATACCGACGGCAATGCAATCGGTCAGCTTCAAAAAACGATTTATGATTGGGACCCGAATTATTATTAAACTCCCAAAAGTGATCCCTAGCCCCCTTGAAGGATCGATCAGGCAAAAAGTAAAAAGTGAAATAATTAACATGGCAACATGCCTGGACCTCCATATTTGGGTGGCGAGTTGTAACGTGACTCTATTTCATCCGTGTCCGTTTTAGCATGACCACACGGTAGATACGGGTTGAATCACCAGTACGGGTTCATATTACCAGCGACTTCGAAATCCCCAGTTGCTCTACACGCTGGGTGCTCAGATCAAGAGAATGGAACGGGGACATAGGGTACCATCAGAGAGTGATACCCGTTATTCCATGTTGATTGTGAAAGGATGGCCAGCTGAAGGGAGTCTGCAGCTCACCGGGTCTCCTATAGGTTCTGTCTGCCGCTTGGCAAGCAAATATCTCAGAAAACATCCGTACGTATTAGCGATTAGGTTCGTACTTATAGCGAATTCATGGGAAATGACTAACCAAGCCGGGACCCCCATCTCGATCCTTCGAAAAACTTTTTAATCCTGACGAATAAAGTTCTCTGCATGCAGCCGCTATAATTTTCCGCGGGAAACGGTGATGACTCTCTACTGGTTGTTACATACCACATTACACCGGTCCTAGGCCCCACATCGGCATTTGTAACACCGCTGATGATTAATAGGTCGTCAATTAAGGGGACAGCAACCTATGGCATCCATAACCCTTAATGGTACAGGTTTAATCGGGGCGGGCGACCCACCCAATAACGAGTCGAAAATAACACAAACTACAAACTACATGCGTGTAGAAATTACACGTGTAGTTTTTAACACAGTGTATTCTTTCTTAATAAGTTGAGGGAGTTGAGGTAGTGAAGGAGGATATAATGAGAAGGTGACAGTTTTAAAGGAGGTAAGAAGGGGAATAGAATTTAGGGCGTAGCAGCAAATTTGGGCTCCGGTTTGTATTGTGGATTGGACATTCTGCATCATGTTCTCTGCAACAGTGCATATAATTTCGCCAACCCACCAACGATCCGTGTGCGACTCAGACATTGGTTGCGACCACCTGGGCTAAATGATCAACTTTGGACGTAGAAATAAGATTTTTGTTCAAGTAGATTAGTTTGAGGGTCCTGGAAGCAGTACCGGGTACATACTGCATACACAGAAGTATGACAAATTTATAATTGCCATAAGGCATCAGGGTATCAAAGACCAGGTCGCTATCATTTGCAAATCCGCATACAATAACATCAGATGTTAGTGAATTAATCAAAAGGGATCCAAACATGTTTGTATGGCTGTATACCTGCAGAACGTTACGTAGAAAACTGTGCATGAAGTAATTTGGTATACCAGTTGGGTAAGCAATTCCCCGACGCTAAATAAGTGCATGTGAAAACATATGTCTGATGGTAAGTAGCAGTAAAACACATTTCCTAGTACAGTACGTAATAAAATTAGGCGGTGGGCCGAAGGCTTGAATAGATCAAAAATTTAGGTGGTTGGAAACCCCTAAAAGGGGCCTCAACAAGTTTGGTATGAAATAAAAGCTAGTGATGTCAGGAACAAACTTATAAAGTTCACAACACCAACTCGGGGGTACATGAGCGAGTGGGGGCGTGAATGGGATCCTTAGAATGGGGGTTGACAGAGTAACAAAATAAAACATGTTGCAGTTTATTTTGTGTGATACGCGAAAATTTGAACCTTAGCACCAAAACTCCATAATTACCACTTCGAAATCATATACAAAACAGTTCTAACTAGTTCGACCTATACTAGGAGGGGTAATGTAGGCATAGATTGAAAACAGAGGGACCGGGGTTTGGGGGTGGTAGGGGGAAGCAATGGTTCTACTAATTGCCGGATACGAGTTACAAGTGTGTACGATAAGCGAAATTATGAATCTTGGCAGTGAAGCCTAGAAGAATATTAAAATGACCTACAGCTAGGCCAGTCATGCTAGTAAAAGAGGGGTAACTGAAATATAAAGTGAATGGGACAGCGGGTGAGGGTAGGCGTTTGGTAGACGGAGACATTGGTTATATCGTACAACATTTTCTCAGTTCCCATACTTAACAAGTCATTAACGTTGACAACTCCAAAAAAAAAACGTACTGGACCGGATTCTAAAATCTAACAGGGTTAACAACGTACGCAGCCACCTCCAGTTCCATGTCCATCCCAACCTAGGCAGTGGCGGCACATGGAGGTTTGGGTCCCGGAGGGCACCGCCCCTCTCTTGCAATCTCTAGAGGGGCCAGCCAAACGAAGGTTGGCCCGGCAAGGATTTTTTTTTCTGTAAAAACCAAACGAAATAAGCCTGAAAATGTTACAGCCAATAAGAAGATTTTTTGTCCCACTGAAAAAAGCACGAGCAATTCACCATACCCCACCCTTCCAGGTTACTCTTCTTCAGTAGCAGCAACGCTCGCCTGAAAGGCTGAAACCCTGCGTTACGATACAAGTCAGATACGCCCTAAGTTCACAATTAGTTGCCAAGCAGCTACAAGCCTACCGCCCAGCACCGAACCTTCCACCTTTTTTCACTATACAAAATACTATTATTTGAAATGAATGACACCACTGGAACAAAAACGCCCCTTTTTCCCAAAGACCCAACTTCTAGATTATATTTTTACTTAATTTTTTTGGCGTTGGATTTAGACGAGCGATTTGAACCCTAACCTTGGTATTGAACCTCAACCATGAAAGTGTGAAACAGTTGCAAAAATTTACAGCGGTGATTTTCGCGATGGCCGGCCGAAATTTGTCATGAAATTGTGGACTTGCAGAGAATGCTGCTGAAAACAAGACGGGACACTGACGTGACATAAAACACCGGAGACACGAATGGAATTATTCAATTTAATTTTCTTGTGTTTTTTATGGGGACAATGTTTGCCAAATTTGCAAGGTTTGTGCCGCATATTACTTGCAGTGCGCGTAATAGCAGCATCATGCGAGCTGCGGTCAGTCCACAAACCTAAATCTTATTAAAAATGCCCTGGTCAACAATATTCCGGACTGCAGGATCGATTAACAACTTTGCCATCATAATTAAATTAGAACGAAATTCTAGAGAGTTGAACATGTACAGCATGATTGACAGTTCTTGATGGAAGACCTGGAATTTTCGGTCGGCCGCCTGTATGACTTCAGGTAGACAGGACTTCACAAGGGTCAGTTGTGCCAATATAAAAACCGTTACTATTATCCTCCCAAAAACGGGATGATAAAAGTAAAAAGCGAGATGATGAATATGGAACGTAAGAGTAATGTAGCAAAGTTCTTCTGTATCCGTCATGTGGAACCCCTCCCCCAACCATATTTCCATACGTCAGTTGATATCAAAGAAGATCTGGAATGGGGGAAGGGGCGCAAAATCAGATCTCCTTGACCCACCTACAAACTACCCCCGTGACGCGACTTGAACCTACGTACCCTCAAAGTTTAACAGCAGTAAGTCGCTGCGTGTTATCCCCCGCAGCCTGTTTTAGGTTGTCTGCCTCAATTGTCGATTATCTACCAAGCGGCTCCTTTCCCCTTTTGCGATATGAGCTAACGCATCTATGTGGGATGGAAACATGGATAGGTGATATTGAACGAATAATTTATTTTTTACCACTCTGAGAAAAGTGCATGGGGGTTACAAACACTGCCTAGGGCCGGTGCCCCCCCCCCCGATCCTTTGTAATATACTCCTGAATTTTGTAAAAAAAATCAATCTGTTGGCAACCCGCCCATGTTTCAAGTGTGAGGCCTCAGGTTATCCCAACAATCATGATGAAACATAACATGCCCGAAGCCAGTTTTAAAAAATGTGCGGTTGGAATACAACTCGATGCTTAGTATTTTGGGTGCCGACGGCAATAGGTAAATTTTGCTCTATCGTTATTTTTGGTCGAAAACAAGATCGGGAGCTGGTATACCTTGCCTTCTACGTGAAGTACCTCACTCATAAGTTGGGGCTATCAACGGGGGGGGGGTGTGCTTTAATATGTTAAATGCCCAGCTAGTCTCTAAGTGAATTATTCGGCAGCTGACAATAGCGTCCGAACATGTTTAATTTGTACGCGATCGTGTTCCCCCCTCATACAGATTCGACCCTATATTCAGTAAGTATCCTCATTGAAATAATACAGCAAAGCATTTCCAGAAAACCGGGTACTGCCAAAAATGGTTCAGTTTTCATAAGCTGGGGTGGACATGCCCAGGGCCGCCGAGAGGGTGGACAGGGGGAAATTTGGGAGCCCAAAACTGTACCACATTGTTGTGGAGCCCTGGCGGAAGGACCAATGCACATAGTCGCGGTAGGATCCGGGCATGGATTAGCGGTTCTGGAGAAGTCTGGCAGGGGTTAAAAATGTGGTCATTAAATGCGCCCAACCAGATGGTTTATTTACCGACGTTTTTTGGCAGTCTGGGAAGGCCTTTACACATTATTTGAGAGCCCTATCTATGTTCTCGCCAAAAAATACGCTTCGAATGCAACATATTGCGTGGGCGGGCGTTCCACTAGACGGTCACAATCCTAAAGTTATCCCCGCGTCAAATAATTTGACTCTAACCTGGGACAGGGCTCTCGACGTCCCTGAACATGCCGGTAAATGTCCAGAGCATTAATTGTCACTACGTTACATGTAAGGCTGATACAAGCATGTTTTCGTTTCAGACCAAACAAGAACAATGAAGGACTGATGAAAAACAATGGCTGGTTTCAGTGTGGATTAAAATGTTAGGTGAGCATGGACGGAAAACAGGAGCGAGGGGTGCGAGACAACAACCTGAACATTCCTCAGGTGTGCACAGCCGCATCTGAAGTTGGGGGCTCAAGAGTAATAGGGAGGTGGCTTAAAGCAGTGAAGTAAGGTAAAAAACTAAGTGTGTAAAATAATTGAACATGGGGGGATTTCTCAAAGTTGGGGGTCGCAACCGCCATCTCCCGCCCCTCCCCACCCCCTACCCCCTTCTGACACCTTCACTCGAAGCCGAAGTGGCTGCGCCTTTCGGCCATCCGAGGCGTTTCCGTACCGTGTCTAAAAAACATTTTGGTGTGTTTAAAAAAAACGTTTAAAAATCAAATATCATGTCGGTAGCGGGGAAGGCTGCCCTATGAATAAATGGAGCAAATTCCACACCAGTAAAGTGCAAGTTATTCAAAACACCTCTGGAACTTTCGCGAACGTGTTAAATCATTTCTTAGAATATGTCCAAAACAAATTCAGAACAGTTTCATACCCTACCACTGATGAACAAAACATGAATCTAGAACATCAGTTTCCTTGGACCTAAACAAAACGATGTCGCAGCACAAAGAAACTAGTGGACTGACACCCTTCCTCGAGCTCCTTCACCGTTAATTATGCGGTTAAGATACAATAGCCCGGTTATTTGGTCCACTAGTGACAAAATTGAAAGAAAAATCAAAGGAAGAAGAAAACGGGCCTCTACCGAGAGGCGAGAATCGAACACGCGAAGAAAAGCCTATTCCCTTCGCGTTAATGTACCACGACACAGCTGACAGACACAGGTAGTTAGAAATAGTGGTTTCATCCTCGTCGATATTTCACCAGGTTCAAAAGGCCTCCGCTTGTCTTCCCATTCTGTTCATTGCCCGTTGCATTCTCTGCATATCCGTGATCCTGGTGTACCACTCTTTGTGGAAGCCATCATTTAGAATGCACATTACACACTGCAAAACAGGAGTATCTTTGTCACTGGAGGTCGCCATCTTCTATGAGTGTTGCGAGGTTTATCGGCTCGTGATAGGGTTAATAAGTCAGCTGACCTCATAATCGCCCGCTGATTGGTTGGAAGTGTCCGGAGGAAATATCAAGAAATTTTCGGAAATAACGAACGTTTAACCTTAAAAACTCATTCCTGTACCGAGTTGGGCTTGTGAACTTTGATGACATTCCTAAACTACACATACATTCACATATGCCCAAAATTATCGAGTCCCTTTTGGGGGTCATACAACAAGCGAATTCAGAACTTCGGCCCACTGCCTATAAGTCTAAGATGTATTTTTCACAGCCCTCTGCCTCTCATGAAAACGTGTATTGTCCCAGGACGATTACTGTATAAGAATACTGCAGTAATGGATGTCCATGTCCAAGTAGGAACACACCTGCATTATGTTCAAAAGAATACGTCCGGTATAGATGTACGCAGTGACATGTGCGCCTGTATTGCACAAGTCCATGGTTTTCATATTAGCCTTTTGATCACCTATCAAAATGAGTACGGACTAAGTATTTTCTTCCTTAGGGATTGGCTGTTAAAATCCTCATAATTTGAATCACCGTCAATACCTTTGCAACAGTTTACACTAGGCCTCGTTTATGTGCGCATAGACTTATATCATCTGTGTTTTTCTTATATTCCATTACTGTCCCATCCAGCGCTATCCAGGTGGGCGCGCCAAAATCGGGGGCGGCCGAAAAAAGGAGAAGGAGAGGAAGAAAAAGTGGAAAGAGAGAGAAAGACGATGGTAAGAAAGAAGGAGAAGAAAAAGAGTAATGGGAAAGGGAATGAGAGAGCGTGGAGGGGTAGGAAGATACATGAAAAACTGAAAAGAAACGTATGCTATTGCCGAACATTCGCAATGAATCATTTCGAGAATATTATGTTCCAGATTTTAGCACTAGCCCCCCCCCCCCTATTGCTGGCCCAATCAGTGTTACATGATTATCCCCCTCCCCAACCCCACTACAGGCGTATCAGGGAAAAGTCTAGGGAATAATGATGATTTCCGTGAATCATGAAGGCATGAGTTGAATTCAATTTCGACATAAATTAATGATGTTAACATCCTTTGTCGAGAGGTGGAGCTTAATCTGCGCTCATGAAAACCGTCGAGCCTGCAGAATCAGCCATTTAACCCGATTCGAGACCCATTCATCATGGCGCGTGCTACAGAAAAGTGAATAAAATCCCTATTACGATCCGCATCAGCCGGCGATGATGCTCCGCTAAGATACCACGTCAAATACACACCCTCCCTGCCCAATATAGTCAGACAGTACAGTCAGGTGACATAAAAAAACAAAAAAACAAACCAGTGGTGAAAACCCATTGTCACAGGTCATCCGAAGCAGTGCCTAATCAAGTTGAGATCGAGAACTCGAGTAGCGCAACTCGGGCGAAGAATGGGAGGAACAAAAGCAGTGCCCACAAAAAATGTTGGTTTCTTCGTAACTTTCAATGGAATTTAGACAACTTTTTGAGATTATGTCATTTTAACAGGATAATCTGACAAGCTCACCATTTCCAATGTCTAGCGCCCCTACAAGAACATGAACTATACAGAAATATTGGGGGAAGTGCCTTTCCTGGCATCTTGGAGGCCTTATTTCCCGAAATTTCTGTGTACCGCAAACGCAACCAATGATATGTATCACCGCTTAGATCTTAAATCGACGGACCCTAGTGAAAATACTCTAGCACCCTCCCCCTCCTCCAGGTGCCCTACCACTGAAAAATCCTAGCTACGCCACTGGAGTCAAGTACTGGAAGTAACTAGCTATTCTCCTGCAATCTGAGTGGTCTATTTCTCACGAAACTTTCTCATCGATTCCATCCGAAGCAGATGAATTAGCAAAATAGTCTCCCTATCGTCACTTTTGTGATGGATTACTAAGGATAAAAGGGTGGGGTGGGTGCAATCCTAGCTCCATATGTTTACGTAAATTGTAACTTGGCCGTAGGTTCTTGCTATTTAGGTTGAAATCATTCGCTGACATATTTTTTCATAAAAAAAAAATATATATAAAGAGGCCGTAGTGCTGTGTTGCTATATTGATCTGCCTAATCTGCAGAGTGACAACTTCCAACATCTGTATTAATCTAAAAACCACACAAAATCTTGACAATCAGCCCAGAAAGGTGCCATTCCCAGCATTCTAGAAGTATAAAAAGCCAACATTTTCGGGGTGCGCTGATAGAAATTGCAGTCAATGTCGAAAGCGAAAAGCGGGGGGGCACACTGCTCCTGGCATGGAATATCATGCATGATGTCCAAGCGATGGTTCGTGATTTTCATGAAGGAAGCTCAGTTCCCAGCTCGCGCAGCCGCCAAAGCCTGATGCAGTTTGCCTCATTCATGTCCGACTGAAGAGGCTGTATTGAATGTGCACCAGGGACGTAGGCGAGGGCCACATGATTGGGGGGGGGGTGAAGAAGTACAAAACCCAACTGGCTCGATTCATTTTTTCAAACCTCACCCCTAACCCCTATAAGGAAAGGTGCATTTTTACGTTTCCATTGTTAGTGTCATTGGGGGGGGGGGGCTCTTTTTTTTAGGTTTCGTAAACTTGGTGAAAATGACTCAAAACCGATACTCACAGATGGAGTTCAGTGAGTCAATGAAGCCCATCTTCATCTGAGAACTGCTTCTCGTCGATGGGACGGTAGACACCGCCATCAATCTAATGCACGGAAGATGGCGACTCGGGCATCAAATCTCGAGTAAGATACACAAGGAACACACAACGCTTATTACCTGTATCTCTATATCAAGTGAATTTATGTGCATTCAGACGGGCCTTAGTGGCACTCTCGGTCTTTGGGAAGTTGAGAGGGTAGTGGGCAGTGGTTGACACAAGCTCACGACTGGACACACAAGCACTGCCGTCAGTTGCCGAAGTCCTGAAGTAACAATCAGTGGCGTAAGGACTTAATTTTGAGGAGGCAGCGAAGTTTGATGACGGTTCCGGGGGAGGAACACCGCCACCTTGCAGGAATTTGTGCATTTCCAGGGCCTAATTACATGCAAGTTGGGGCAAAAGAACTCCAAAACACTCAGATTGCATCCAGAAATTATTTCGCATTTTCACCTAAGCGATGTGCTGCTCTGAATATTGTGGCTTTTCTCTGCCACATGAAATCGAGCAAGATTTAGTAATTTAAATCTCACTTTTTAGAGGACCGCCGCAGCACCCTCGTCCACCCAGTTAGGAAATATTGCACTTCGGGGCTGTGTGTAATCTGATGAATTATGACACTCCTAAACCATCACTTACGTCCAGCAATAATTTTGCAAGTTTTCACGTCTTAGATGCGATTTACTAATCGAGGATCTTGTGATTTTTTTCCCGGGCATTTGATCATACGCACTTGGTGGGCAGTCGGCCAGCGGCGTCGACATAACTGGGGGTTCACAAAGGGGGGGGGGGGCGAGGCCAATCTTCAGGGGGGACACAAGAATACTATCTAGAGCGGAGAGGCCACCAAGGTTGGAGCGGAGCGGGCAAGGAAATTTTTGAATGGTGAACTATCTCTCCCAGGCGTTTGGGCTGCAGTACCAAGCTTCAAACCTGCATGTCGTGATCACAGTTTGTAAAATTGGTGGAAAATTGAACATTCGTCAGACATCGGTGTTTCTCTGCCGCCCAGACATTAACTTTTGGGCCAGAATATCCAACCAATTGTGCTCCATATAAGACTATTTACCATGTGCTCCGCAAAATTTTCCGGCTTCATCGGCACATCTGGCAACACAGATCTCACCAACCTTTGGGACTTTAGCTAGCTTCAAGGTCTACTGTCCCAACTATGATATGACGTCATGCCAGTGGAGAGCATGGGCACTTCCGCGGTATCATTAACTGGAGAAAACATGGCTTTGAAAATCCAATTAATCATGTCTGGTAGCCTATCTACTTTATTTCCAATCGCGTGGTCGAGGTAGGGGGAAACGGACCGGATGCTAAAGGGTTAGGTAATAATAAGAGAAATGATTGTACTTTCGAATTCAGAGATGTTGTTGTTATATTATGACTGTCCCTAGTTGTGTAGCTAGGGGCCAAATACCAATGAGGAAGAGATTTCCATAGAGTTTGCTCAGATGACGGTAGAGTAACGGGACGAATCACACCGTCAACGCGGCGAAGCACGACATTGTTCACTTTTTAGTGCATTCGAGGAGAATTTGGACATGGTTACTCGCCTTTCTTGTGATATTTATTTTTGTTCTGCTTTTGTCCAATCTAATATCAAACGGAATATGTTTTCGAAAATGCACAAATCTCGTTTTTTTCGTCGGGGGGGGGGGGGGCAACAAGGTTTTCTGGGAGCACCGGCACGTGCTCCCTGGCCACCTCTTTGGCGTCGGCACTGCAGTCAGGCGAAGATTCGAGGGTTCAGCCATCATCGCTGCTCAAATTGCCCTCACGAATTATGTTTTTTCATGACAATTTCTTATCTCAAAAATTGTAAGCGACTTCTACCCTTCCATTCCCCCCCCCTCCCTTAGCGACGCGCCTATACCGCCAAATCTCAACTTTCATGAACCGGTCAAGATGCTCCAGTTAGTCCATTCTAAACTGACCCAGTTTAAAAAAATTTCTTTTGCCACTTCCCGGCTTCTTCCGCAGTGACTCTCACTCGAATTTCATTGAGTTCACACCAATCAACACGGCGGTCGTTGTAATAATGCGTGTTATTGAGAAAAGGTCGCTAAACGCACGCGAAATTTTGCACATTATCTGGCCATTGATTGAAAATTAATTACAATTCTCTGTTGTATATGTATTTCACCGTTTTTTCTATGAATAAAAAAAATCCTTTGGTTGAGTTGGAAAAGTTGACTGTGCCTGCTGTGGACCTTAGTCGTTAAATATACAATCTTACGATCTGTCGGAAATTCCAGCTGGATATTCGAAAATTCAACTGTTGTCGCTATGACCATTTTGGGAGTGCCCCCCCCCCCCGCCGCGGACTCCATGGAATCCATGTGCCCAAGATCTCAGCCTGATATAATGTGCGGTTTAGAAGAAGACAGAATGCACATCAATACACTAAACACATCAGTTTTTCAAACTGAACCGATTGTCACATTCATTTTTTTATCTGGTTCTCAAAGATTAAAAGATAAAATACGACACTGTAATCTTTCAGTGACGTAGCGCAGTTTCGCTCTGGTGCGCCGCCAAAGAGCCCGCAACGCGAAGCCACGCCCGATGCAGTTGCCTCATTCGTACGATGAAGAGATAGGCCATTATTGAATTGCATAATGAACTCTGAATCAATGAATCGATAATGAAAGTGTACGTTTATAAAGGAGAAGAATGGACATGTCCAATAAAACTGTTATTAATGAAACACGAGTGTCACATTCAGTTTTTCTGGTTTTGCGATTAAACCGATAACATATACTGCAATGTGATCTATCAGTGTTCATGAACGAGAGGGTTTTTTTTAGTGTCAGGCATTATGCCTGTATGGGCTGACGGGCAGCGGATCAATGTTGTCAATCGTATGGGTTGGTTTTGAATTTGTATGTGGAGAAGGAAAAAACGGCCTCACACTTAGAATCGTATATTCCAGTAAGAGTGCAGAGAAAACTTTTGTTTTCAGGAAATTCACACAAACAGACACTTGTTCCAGCCGATCGTGTGAGTATAAACGGTCCTTTTCAGACCCCGAGGGGTCATTTCCTGCGATTCTGGAGGTGTGAAAACCCCAAAATTCTGGAGGACGCTCCGCGCCAATCTCGTAGTGGCGCTCGCTAGATAGTGATCCGCGCTTCCTGTTTGACAAAACGTTATATATTATAAATCTGATATCGATGCGGTATCAACCTAACTCTGCAATTATAGAACGGCCTTACTGGTTTGATGTTGCTATGTAGAAATATGGAGATAGTAATTACCTCGTAGTTGACATAACGTTGCCCTATCTAGGTGCGACGCATGTACGACCTACTTTTAGCATCAGCCGCCCGATTTACAGCATGTAGGACTATAAACATGTCCCGAAACACCGTGCGTGAAGGCATTGCACTCCAGGCGTGATATCACATATACACAGGAACCTTTCGTAGACATCTATGTGCTCTGCCTAAAAGTTGTCCCCTTTTTCCCGGCAGCTTCCCAGGCAATTTGAAGTTGAGGTAACAAAAACGGTACGTGGCTATACAAGTTACACATACAGATGGCACTTGGATTGATCGATCGAATACGTTACGATATGATACGAATGATCGTGTGGAAATTGCCCTCAAGAGAGATATTGCCTAGGGACTAGGCCTAGCCTCGTGGTATAAGTCAACAGTAAGGTGGAGAATAATTACAAATATAATGTTCATCCAAATGGATTCCTCTTGATGTTTCCTGAAATAACAGTGTGTACAAGAAGAATTAATATGTAGTAGAAATTAAATAAAATCCAACACAATCCAAGACAAAATGTCCACACGGGCTCTCCGAGAGATTTATTCAATTATCAGCTAGCCTACTGATATCACAAACGCGTGAAAGAGGGTGTGAAGGAACTTTCATTAAAAAAAAGCAGGCAGTTCCTTAATTTCAATTTGAGGAGCAATGACCGTTTGAAAGTTAATATTAGTTCACTTCTCAACAGCCATTTGTATAACCTGCAGTGTGTATGTGTGGTGTAAGTTGTGTGTGTGTGGTTGGAGTGTTGTGTGTGAGTGTGTGGCGTGTGTGTGCGCGCGAGTGGTGTGGTGTGTGTGTGTGTGTGTGTGTGTGCGTGTGTGTGATGCGTTCGATGTCCTGCCCACGCGCGCCATGCCTTGTACGCTTCAGGCTAATTCTTATTCATCCTCGGTCAGCTTGCTATACGTCATGGTACCACCATGTTTCACCACGTTCTCGTTTGTCGCAATTCACCAGTTCACTATCTCACTAGTCCTGAAAGGCCGGATGAAATATTGTCGTCAGTTTGCCATTTTACTATATTCATTGTAGCTGGTTATTATGGTAACAATAGTTTTAGGGAAAATACGTAAGGTGCCGAGGTCGTTTGTTTTGCATTTAGACCGATGAGACTCATCGGTGGAGGCTAAAACCCGACCCAAAGGAGAGGGGTTTTGCCTCTACAGATGACGTCTTCAGAGGTCTTAATGCACAAAAGACCGAGACACCTCTCGTTTGTACTCCCCATTCATAAATACACTCGATAAAGTATAAAAAGAACTCGAAAAATGACTTTTAAGTCATTTTCGTTGTGTCCATAAACATTCTCCAATCGGGTCAGTGCATCATAATGGCGATTACATAATCAGAGTAACCTAAACGAATCACAGACAGAGTGTCCCTCCGCAGAGTTACACAACATACAGCGTAATCCAATGCTGCAGTTTCTACACGTTTCATGCTTGCGCTAAACTTAGAACTGAACTATGTACTGGACTTTCGGACAGAAACTTAACCCGAAACTGCAGCTTATCAGAATTTAGAAACACCGATCATTGTTACACCCAAAATGGTGTTAGACAATCTCTCATTGGATATCCAAAGACATAACAGTAACCTCTGATGCAAAGGTGATGTATTTTCATGATTTTTTCAAATTTTACTCACTTCGAAACCGGGACGAGCTTTGTACTTGTGTAGCCTATTGTTTGTAACGTTTAGAGCAACTGTACACCTACGCAGGTCAGTGACCCCGCAAACTTTAACCGTATTTTCGAAAGGCTACTTGATTACAATCAATTGATGTGCCGTGCCACAAGCTATTGTTTCGCCTTATCCCGGAATAATGATTTTAAACCATCGTACTAGGTTATTTGCGTAGTATGCGTGTGTTTGGCCCAAAATTTGGAGAGTGAGCGTTGCATAGCCTGGTATCTTGTGAACCAGGCTGGCTGGGTTGTGTACTTTATAGGCCTATGCGGGCCCTGTACAATATACACAACGCACGTATTTACGGCGCATCATTTGTTTACACTAGAGTGTTAGTGTGATCGCTGCGCTATGTAGACTGAATGCTGTATTTATAATAATGATGCTGTGACTTCACATTGTATCACCATAGCAACTTCCAAAACAAAGGCTAATTTGTTTTTCAAGTTCACATTGTGTGCTGGCTTTGCACACGGTACTATGGCTCCTCACCAGCTAAACAATCAGGATTCCAGATTTAACATAAATTCTCCAATTTTCTCTATTCAAATAGAGAGGTTCCGAATGCGATTCAACATGGTCTCGAATGAACTTTTTGACCAATGAGAATGCAGGAAACCAATAAGGTATTTATGAATGTTGGTTTAAAAAACAATCCACCTGAGGATTACCCCTTAGTTTAGTTTAGTGATAGAGGGTCAGGAAGGACTAATCCTCCATAAACGACCCCGAAGCCACAACCCCAGGAAAGAAAAGAACCAAAACTCGAACTACTAATACGCCTCTTGATTCCTGAAAAATCAACAGACTGTTCTTGACGCCATTCTCCATTCTTAGAGAGAAACACATTTTCAGGAAGACAATTCCACGCACTGATCACTCTCTGCGCGAAGGAATAATTTACGAATGCCATTCTGCAGCGCTGTGGCCACGAACTTTAGACAGTGCCTCTATGTGCATTACCCATTGGAAATTCAAAGAAGTAGTTGAAAGACAGGCCAACGAGTCCATGGACAATTTGGAAACCCTGAATCAAGTCACCCGAATTCGCCTCAGCCCATGGTGTTGACGAGACGCGTTAATCTCTCCTCGTAAGATAATTTTTCAGACAGTGAATCATTCTAGTTGGCCCTAACGCTGAACCGTTTCTCAATTACATGCTTGTCTTTTGCAAAGTAGGGAAAAAAAAAATTCCACACTTGTAGCAGACTACTCTAGGTCGGTCTCACCCAGTTGCTTAAACAAGCCTGACAACAATATCATTATCAAGAAACTGAAGTGACGCCTGATCAAGCAAGAATCCATTTACCTCTTCTAGCAGCTCCGGAAGCTTGGAAGGTTTCAAAGAAGAATCAAACACAAAAACCCAAGAAATCTTTTTCTGAAATCACCTCCTGAATTTTCCGGTTCGGCCATTCAACTTGAATGAAGCGTTGGCGATTGTGAAAACCAACCATCATAACTTTGCCCTGTCGACTTGAAAAAAATTTGCCCAGTCGGAATGACCAATTTTGGAAATTATTCCAGATCCCTTTGAACTAGCAGCATCATCAGTCGAACCGACCAGCCCCGATACAACTTAGTATCGTCCGCGAACTTCTTACCTTGACTCAACAGAACCTTCAAGATCGCAATATACGCCAGAACACAGGACGCCCAAGAACCGATCCCTGGGGACACCACTAGTGACCTTTTGCCAAGACGACGACGCAACCCATTAATGACAACTCTTTGTTTCCCTATTATGAAGCCACTCACTAATCCACTTGAATGACATTCCTCAATACCAAAGCTCTCCAACTTGGGCAAGAGACGCCCATGAGGAACTTGTCAAAAGCTTTCTGAAAGTCCGAAAATGATATCAATAGCATTGCCGTTGTCAACAGAACATGTAAACATCTTCCATAAATTCCAAGAGATTAGTCAAACACTAACGATTCTTCCTAAACCCATGCTGATAATCTCTAACAGAAATATGCTCCTTGAAATAATCAACCCTATGAACCCGAATTAATTGATTCTTACCGTTGCAGACAACATTAGTAATACTGACTGGCCTGTAATTTACAAGGAAGAGACCGTTTACCTGTTGCTTGAAATAGGAGAAACATTTGCTCCTCCTCCAATCATCCGGAACATACCTCTTGTAGCGTCTATTGAAATAATAGCTAAGTGGAACAGACAACTTGTCGGAAAAGGATTTTAGTAAGAAAGGCTAAACTCCGTCAGGACCAGGAGGCTTTATCACTTTTGAGCTTCTCTAGTTTCTCCTTAACTAAACCCAGACGAACCCCATAAGCCAATACTCGTGCGAGAAACCCCACAACTAGGTACCAATATTATCCAATTTCTCATGAGTAAACGACGAGAAGTAAATTATTAAACATTAGCATCTCCTGGCGTATCGCTGATCGTACTACCCGAGTTGGAATCTATCAAAGGACCAATGCTGTCCTTGCTTTCCCTCTCCGCTTCCCCCCCCATACGAGAAAATGCCGTGATTCTCTTTGATTTTAGAGTCAATCTGCTCTCGACTCATTTTAGCACCACCACTAACCTGGACAAGCTTTTGCTGAACTTGCAATGCTCGAGATCCGACACTGACCCAGAAGAACGATAAAGTCGGCATAAATGTCGCTTACGTGTGATGGCCAGAAAAACTTCCCTTTTCATCCAGCAAGGCCTCTTGTTTCTTACTGCGAACGTTCCTCAAGGAAGTAAACTTTCATAACCTCGTTAACCCTTTCAATGAAACCTTTTCCCAAGGTCAACAGCATTCGTAACTTTCTAACACTTTATGCCAATCTCTTTGCTAAAAAACCTGGCAATGCCATCCCTCTCTTCGCGAAACAAGGAGAACATGCGCTACACTCTGTGGGATTTGACAGAAAGACCATTGAAAGCTAAAATGTCGTGATCACTTGCACCGACATTACCCAATCTCTCTACATATCTACAGACTCTGGGCACTGCCCTCAAACTAAATCCAAATAATGCTTTCTGGTAGGAAAAGGTACATGCTGAGAAAGGAAACATCCTTGCTGGACATTGAAAACGAGCGGATCCATGATGCCACTAGTACCATTAGACCAAGAATTATCTGGATAATTGAAATCACCCATAATGATGGTACTCTTCCCAGAAACTTCGAAAAGCTTGTCGGAAACATGTTGTTGTCTTCAGAGCTATTTTGAGAAGCGGTACACAACGCCCAATATAGAACTGGGAATACCAATGAGTTAGACGGAATTTTCACACCAACCGAGTGACAAACTTACAACCAATACGGCCTTCCTCAAAACTATCAATGTCAGACCTCACATACAACAAAACCAACCCACCATGCCACGGAGAGTATCTACCTATCTTGCCTATAAAAACAAAACAGGAAGGTGAACTTCGCTGTGGAAATATCTGTTCACCCACGACTCTGTAATACCAATGACGTTAGGCTTGCGGTCCTGACTAAAAATCTCACTCATCAAACTTTGTTCCTGATACTTGAACCCATTAGCCCAGAAAAAAGACGCTGGCTAACATTCTATCGCTAACTGTTGACCTCGCCAGCCCTCCCACTGCGAGTACCATTTACACCCTGCCAGTAAGCCTACGACACCTGAAACGCCTCCCTCGCTCCCAAATTTAGTTTAACACCCCTTCCACGCAGGAATTGACCACTTGCCTAACAGTGAAACCCCCGCACCATTAAGGTGAAGACATCCTTAGCGAAAGATCCCTCCTTCCCCAGCAACACGAACCATCCACAACCTGACGCCCTCCCCAGCACACTCTACATTTAACACCTATTGAGACCCGCTAGCGTCCTACCAGCAACGCGACCCGTCACCTGTTTAAATGCCACAAATCGCGACTTTCGAACTAGTGGACTTCAGCCTGCACAACACTTCACGGAATCGGGATCTTAGGATGTCATGACTGTCACCCCGGAGATAGTAGTTGCTCTATCTCGACAACCACCAACTCCTCATCCCCCACGATCCTGGTTACCCTCGCACTTTACCCGTAGGGCCTCAAACGTAGTCTGGGGAATCTATTTTCTATACAAATCAGATGAAAGACCGGAGCGAATGACATGATGTCAATGTCTGACTGTTATCAGATAAAGTCGAATTAAAGGATCTCATTTCCAGCTATCATGGCAAAAATGACACATGAATTTCCTCGAGGTATTGTTCTAAACAAAACACGTATTAATCACTGTTGTGATATTTCGAGTCGCCCTATTTGGTTAGGAGGAATTGGGTCACAGGATCATGGAGCTATAATTATGTTTTGGGGCGTATATTTGTTGACTATTCCACGAGAATCCATAAGGAAGATCCCAAACGGAAAAAGATGAATTCTGTTATAAAACCCACTACTAAAAGCCATGGATTTCACACTAGTGGCATGAATGGGTAATGGTGCGATCAACTGTCCCATTTTGGATCAAAATATCCATTTTGAAGCAAGGGAATTAGAACGTGACATCGAACGGAATTAGCTCATATTCACATCATTAACGCAATAAAATCCCACATGCCACCGTTGGCAAAATTTCTCTTAATGAAGGAGATTAAAGAGTGTGCATTCCCCAAAAATACCATGCCTCTGACAAGGTTAACGTTTTCGAGCTGACGAGTGGAAGTTTGCCAGGTGGTTCTAGAGCATACTGCCACTGGTCAACATCTCATAACCAATAATAAACAGGGAATATTCCTGGGGAGTATATAGCCAGCTTCGGTTTTTTGGGTTTTTGGCTTTTGCGAAATGTATGTAAGTTGCACAGTCGAATGCGTACTTTCGATCCAGCATAGGAGGGTAAACCCCAATATGCATTGCCAAAGGAGAGGAATCAATAAGGTCTACTTTTAGATTGGAACAGCTCGTAGACGTACATCACGGTGAGGTTAGTTGTTTTTTTTTTTTGTATTACTACTTATCCAGTGCTATTTCTCTATGATTAGATGACAAACACAGTATAGTTTCCCTATGGAATACGCTTATGCGGGACACGTTATTTAATGTGCATCGAAGTGAGCAGTACAAAAACGAAAAGAAAAAAACGAAAAAAAAAATAAATGACCTTCCACAAAAATAGGCCGTTCGTTAACAAAAACACAACGATTTGTTTGAAAGCCGGTTTTCCATGCACGCGGGCGGGCGGGCGGGCGGCCAACGCGGGTAACCCGTATTTTGATCCAAACAACGGACGCCCATAGTGTTAAGCCGACACACCGGTTTGTTTATTTCTAAAAAAAAACATTGTTATAACTGTCAACGAGATTAGCGCCTAAAACTACTATTGATGAAACGTCACAATTGACAGGTTTTGGAGATAATAAGCATAAACTGGACACGTCAATGGTGTAAACATGTAAATATATGATCAAATAGGTTGGACTGTGTCTGACCGTTAAAAATAGGGACATTTGTCATAAGCATCATCACGAGTGTTGAATTTTGAACTTGAAACAGTTATGAGTGTGTTTGGAACATGATTGAAAAATAACATGGTCTCTACTCTGCACTGTGGCTACATGCCGTCAGCCGGAAATCGATGACGAAATACCACGACGGGCGGGGGGCGTAAAATCTCTGGACAGTTAGTAGACAAGTGTTATGGAAAATAAACACCGGTTGTTTTTAGATTTGAAAACATAGTTGAGTCCGGCGTTTGATAAACACGATATAATATATAATAATAATAATAATAATCATATAATAAGAATAATAATTAACCCCCCTAATAAAATAAAAATCATAATCCACGGTTCTTATATAAGCGCATATAACCACTAAACGTTGGGAAGAGGGAAGGTAGCATGGTGATGTTTTTTTATTAATAAAACCGCCGCACGCCCGCCTGCCCGACGCGTGCATGGAAACGGGTAACCGCGTTGACCGCGTGGACCGCTGCCCGCGTGCCTGATATCAAGATCCTGTTTCCAGAGAGGAGCGGGTAATGATATTTAGAGTCGGTCATAGAGGGGGTGATACTGGTAAAGAGTTGAAACCGAAATAGTTGGGACCAGTTAGGGCGCAAGCGTTCTAGCCGGTTGTCGATGTTTGCTTTCCCATGCTAGCGTCATGCCGTGTTATGATCGAAATGAATCGGTGCGTTATGCAATGTTATTTGCAAAATATTGCGGGATGGATGACTGAATTTCCAGAGATGGTCGAATTGAGAATCAGCAACCCCTAACCACCAAGTTATGTTGTGTCCTTGAGTTCCATAATGTGGTTACCTTTCCCCCCCCCCCCTTTTTTTTCCTTTTTTCATGTCATTGAAATGATGTCGCATACATTGAATTAGCGAAGAAGGTGAATGAGTACATGATAAATTTTTTGACGGCTGAACGAAAAATTACTAAGAAAAATTATTAAAATAAAGGGAATGTGATAAGCCGATCAGAAAGAAGCAAAATATTTATGTATGATACCATGGTAAACAGGAATGCTGATAATACTATAATAATCATAATAATAATAATAATAATAAAATAATAAAATAATGATAATAATAATAATAATTTAATAATAATAAAAAATAATAAAAGCAGGTGTTTATATAGCGCTTTATGCAAAGCCCTCAACGCGCTTGCAACACAAGAGGAGAGAAATCAGAAAGTGAGTTTATAGAGGTGGGCTTTTAGTTTCCCTTGAAGGAGTCTGTGAGGGCAGCTTCCCGAAGGTCGTAAGGTAAGGCATTCCACCAAAGAAGAACTCTATCCAAGGAAAGAAAACGCTCTGTCACTGTAGGTGCTGGTGTTGTCTTTAATGAGTATGACAGGGTATAGGTTTCGTGAATACGAGTTTACAGTTGGTTATTGGATTCTAGTTATCCAGTAAGCGTCATCGCCGGTTTCATCAATGCCTCCATTTAAGAAACGACTGGCAGTTCACGAAACGAAACAAAAAATGAAACGAACGATGAACTATGGTTTTGTGTATTTCTTACGATTGAGTCTGACTTAGCACATATAGGATAAAAGTTGAGTCACACTCACTGGCTCTGTGCACGTTAGATGGGTTCACTTGAGGCACATGGCACCATTTAGCAGAAATAATCACCGGAGAAGTTAACAAAAAAATCTCTCCGCACTTCCCTTGAATAGAAACAGAACATCAAATGATTGAAACAGTCAACTAAGCAAACATCTGGAGTGAGCATGATCAAATTGAATAAATATCAGGTGAATGTGAGACAAACATTTGGATCAGTTCCTGACCTTCTTCAGTTCAGGAAGAACTGGTCATGTCGCCACGAGGCCATCGTAATATTGTAATTTTTGCAGATTTCCTCCTTCCGCGGAGATGGTGCTGACCTTTATGTCCACAAATATTACATAGATCGCCGCCATGGAATGACCATATACAAAGCGCGGTGCACATGAGGAGAGTACATGTGGTGATGAATAACGGCAGTCAAATCGGCGTCCGTTAGCGTAGGACTTGTTGGGTTGTTAGGCATGTTGGGCTTGTTACCACTGCTACTCATCAGAAGCAATCGTCCCAGCCGTCTTTCGTGTTATTAATGTGACCTGAATTTCTCTGATCTGGTTTGACACATGTGGAAAGTGCAGATTCACGTCACGCTTAGCTGGCTATAATTCTGCATCAGGCAGAAAATAGAACTATTTAGTGAAACCAATCAGTCCTGTCAGAAAGATTCACATTCTTAAGTGGAAAAGGGATGGGGGAGTTTGTAACCGTCATCAGCCACAATTATTAGGCAATGTCGGGCGATCGAAAAGGGGGCATGGGGAGAAAATTAGAGGTGTCTGACCAATCAAAGGTTGGAGAATTCACAAGCATATGTACGGGTGTGGACAAGCTCTATCACGAGTAGGGTAAAGGAGTTGATTCCATGTGAAACTAGATGTAACTGCGAATGTTAATGATTATTTCAAATTAACGGGGGGGAGGAAGAAGCCAACGTGGATAAAGGCATTTATCTACACAAGGACACGTATTTCTGCAGTAGGCCTAAGGAGGCGATCTGAGATAGCAAAATGGTTTGGAGATGGCAAATACTTTCTGGGAGTAGGTATTAATTTCAGTCAAAGATATAGATGAGCCGAACTAGAAGCTCACAGGTTTCTTCAGGCAGGCGGAAGGCCAAGCACTGATGTGACGTGACGGCTCACAGATTGTTGTACAGGTTTGGTACATGATAACCATCCTGTGCATCTTCTGAAGACCATACTTTAGCATCATTTTATCGACCATGTGCTTGGTATCCATGACTGGAAGTTTCGTGGTTCCCCTTTCATCTTTTCTGTCGATTCCGTCAGGGTAACAGATCGTGCACTTCCGCCTCTCAGGATAGACTATTCTTAAAGATGCCCTGTCTGATTGTAATTTTCACCGCCGAAGTCATTTAATCGCATTTGACATTGATTGGGTTGAAACAGAATCGTCGGTAGGAACTGAGGCAATCTTCGGGGGAAGAGCCTCTTATCTTATCCACGTTTTCTTTCATCGAATGCTAGCGTTAGTGTTTATTCACAGCAGTGATTTGACTGCGATCAACATGAGAAAAAACAGACAAGACAGCAATGCTTTTACTCTTATCCTTTTTTATTTAGTGATTGCAATTTGTTTCAATCTCATTTTGATTTTCCGAATCCTTTCAATGACTCTCTCCAGTAAAAGTATATAGGATTGCCAAACAGGCGTAACCCCTTGACTTATCATTACCCTCAGCGACCACTCAATGGGGATACCCCCGTTGATGTCTTCCGAACTGAGCTTGTTCTGCTAGAGCGACTCTCAAAACACCGAGCGAATTCAGAAGGAAAAAATGCTCGGTAAATTGTTCTGATCATACACGGACCACTAACGTACTGGCGAACGTGGTATATCTTAGAAATGGAAGCCACGCGTCCAACGATCATTCCTAACGAAAATGATCACTCCGGAAAGGGGTCGTTTCGTCAACTCCATTATTTCTCCTGCCGCTGAATATACGACCATCATGACTACAATTTAGTCCTGGACTTGTAAACTGAGTGTGTTCGAGTGTCGAAGTGGTTTTTGTGTAACGTACTGAAAGAGAACTACGGCCTAACCTGTGGACTCGTGAAGTTTATATTTTTGAGGAACAGTGAGACGCGTGCAGATAAGTTCACGTTGTTCCGTCATAGCGCTCCTGTGGTTATCATGATGTTCTTTCGAGTAGCGCAGTGAAAGGTGAGAAGTTTCTTTTACTTGTTCAAGAATAGGACAGGCACATGTGGTCATGGACGGTTGAAATTTCATAGTTAAAGCAATGAAGAAGAGCCCAGAAGAGTTATCCAGTTCGAAATTTAGAAGAACAACATTTTGTCCGATGCAAGATTCTGATCGATATAACGTTCCTAAGGGTTGTTCTACATCATGGTCCAATCATGGCTAGAACTTTACTGAATTCCAGTAACCTTCGATGAGGTGCCTTGTAGACGGACTCTGCTAAAATTGGAATCCTTGTTTTTCCGATTGGCAGTTGTTTTTTCTATCCAAACAAAAAATGCACATCCATGTCGGCTCTCAGAAATGTTGTGTGAATTCACACACACTGTGTAACTAAGAAATTACCCACCATTGCACCATTTGTGGATTCTTTACCGATTAACTCGCGTTTTCTTCCCTGAAAAATAGTAGTTGATTAACGTTCAAAGACGGCAAATTATATCAGTGCGTAGGAACCGGGGGGGAGGGGGGTACCACCCCTTCTCCTCGATTCTGGAAACCCCCTTTTTTCAACAACATTCGTCATTCTGCTATTCCACTTTCTCTTTCATTTCATTCAATTGCCTGAACTTTCCATTTTTTAATATGAATTTTTCCTATCAATATCCCAAGAATATGCAAACATTTCGATATAGCCTTTTTCTCTTTTCCGTCGATTAACGCGGGCAGATTTACCACGACCGCCGTGATTGGCTATAGGTATTGTATAAAATCAAGCCGATTGTGTTATTGCTAGGATAAGAGATTAGGGTAGGATTAGTTCACGAACAACGTGCGTACTAGCTGTTGCAATTCTGCGTTTTTACCCTCTTCCGTTGCCTGTATTGTTTAAGTATGAGATTCAAGCTTTTTTTTGTACATCAGGCTAGTGCATTTTTTTTTGGTAAGTCTGCATGGGACTAAACTAGACAATAGCGGTCCTTTATTTTATTTTTACATTCCACAATTTACAGTGATTTGTAATTTCTGACCACAACACCGGGATGGTGCCCTAGTTACAACATTGTTAGGAATGTGGATTATTGTCTTGTGTGAACTTCGCCTTCGAAGAAAATATTGTTTCGGGTTGTTGTCCCGATTGAACTGTACAAGTTCCTCAGGTCCAATGTGTTGTCCTATTTCATGAAAATGATAGTTATTAACGTTCAAAGAAGGCTTCCGGAATATTCAGCTGTTTGAAGTCCCCCTATTAGTATAGTGATTCCCTTGAATGGAGGAGGCAACAAGGTCGATTATGAGGAGTCCACGTTCCTGATCCTGTTCTCACTGAACTGAATGTGAGATTGAACAGGCGTTGAAGTTGAACACTTGGTTTCTGATAGTACCTAATGTGTATTTTGCTCGACACCGCGGATCAGTTAATGACTAACGGAGAAAATGCTGAAGCAATGGCGGTGGAAACCCAACAAGTTCGTGAATGCACGGAACTGTTTCATGCACCAGAGAATGAATATAGGTGGCCCATTAGGCATTATTTATGTAATTCGCCGAAAGATAATGGCAGTGGGTGTTACATCATGATGTTGGTTTTTCTTCTTTCGGTCAGTTTTCACCGTAGTAGATTCGAACAAAGAACAGACAAATACCAAGGAGGAAAATGACCGTTTCTGCTTGTTGCCATTCGCTCATAAAATTTTGCTGTTTCACTCCATGTGCGTGAGCGTTTATTTATCGATCCATCCGTCAGTTAAAAGTATCGTAAATAACGGCAAGACACTGTGCAAACTGAATGCATGCCAGCCCAGTGTTTGTAATTGTGCAATCGATCCTTCCATGTTATTAAAAGTGATTATTAGTGATTGAACGAGGCAAACATACTGTGGCGAACACCTGGCCTCATACCTCCTATATGCGTGATATGCGTGAATATATGATTTTCCATCATGGGTGTTTGAACGTATAAAATTTTGTTAAACGGGAAGCTGAAACGCAGTGTTCCTCATTGAGCTACTCCATGAACTCATGAACCCACTTATCACTTATGGGCTGCATCCAGTTGGGTTGGAATCTCCCTATTAATACGCTTCAATTTTGTGTAACATAAGTCATCCTGAAATGACCCCTGCATTACCGAATTCAAACTTTTGATCGGACCATGTTGGTGTGGTCGAGTTTATCGTGAACGATTCAAGTTGGCTTCAAGTATAATTTTTTTACACAATGTCTTTCTACCCGAACCCAACAAATGACTTCCCAGCTCAAGAAAAAAAGGACGGAAACGAACACACGAGAAACAAACAAATATATGGGTTTTTACGGACTACCTCCCATAAGAAGGTGCATACCTAAATTCAACTGGACGGACCATCCTTTGTGGATTCTTGTGTTACCGAGGATTCCGTTTTGTCCACATCATGAAGAACCCACATACTAAGGTCGAGATTCAAGAGCTTCTTTTAAATGATGACCATATTGGCACAGCCATATTATCAACTTGACATTCGAAATTAAATATTTTGGCATGTTGTGTCGTTGACTTTTCCAACACACTTTTGAAGTATTGTGAAATATATGACGTCACGGGGAAACGATGCAAAGGACACCTATGACTACAAAACGTGAACACAAATTAGGCGCCTTGAAGCAGAATGTCCGATCGTAGGTAGACACCTAAAAATGAATGAATTATTTGTTCTATTTTCCTAATTCTATTTTAACCTTTTTGTTGTTTTAACCAGGTTTCCAAGTATACTCTTTTATTATTGACTTGTAATCGGAATTCCTCGGTGACGTTCACAAAGTGATTTTCGCCGGCCAGCTGTGCCATATCGGCATATTCTGATTGGCTGAAATTCATTTGCTGTTAATACAATTCGCCGAAAACTTTCAGAATTCTTATTTTAACGGCAACTTGACTTCAAAAGCCTTTTTGCTGGGTATTGTTAGAGCCACAGTCTCCAGTGGCGAAGCTAGGGTTCAGTGGCAGGAGGTACTATCGTACGAAGAATTTCTTTTGTGAATATCCAACCGAGTAACCTTACCTGCCCTGCGTTTGAACTTTACTTTAAAACAGTTTCCAACTTTCCACAATGGCATAAGATCATTCTAATGTAGTCGTGATCTACGTTGCCCAAAATTAAAATCCAATGAAAGACTATGCAGAACACAACAAGAAACGGACTGCGCGTGGCGCGCAAATTGTTTCGGGCAGTGTTGGCCTACATTTTGCCAAAAAACGTTGCCTCAAAAATTTGAGCAGTCGCCAAACCGCCACTCCCTGAGTGCCAGAAAGAATAACACTATTCTCTGACCGACGAAAATCATGATAAAAAGTGAGAATTTTCTTCAGGGATTTAAGTGAGATTAATTTCATAGTCCAGAGCGATATCATAATTTGATACCCTCCCCGTCCACCCGCACCGCTTTGTACAATATCAACATATCGCCCGGAACCCTTCAATCGGGCTATTTACCTCTGGTGATGTGAAGAAATCACTGGGCTGTTCGCCGTACCCATTGGAAAGCTCCTGTGTAGACTGAAAACCCCTTGCGATGCTCGCCACTGTCTATACATTGTATCCACATACTACACACGAATTACCAATCCGAGATCGTAGGAACAATGCGCGCACAGTAGCAGCTGGGTGGGAAGCCCAATCAAAGTCTGGATCGCCTCTTTCACGCTATACACTACACACTTGTCACAAGACATGGGCCTAGGACTAACGAATTATCCATGCGAATTATCATGGGTCCAGATAACTCTTTCGCCATTCAACTTACACTCGTTATGTTTTAATAGGCCAGTTCGTGGTTGTGAGTGCGCATGCTCATCACTGAACAGTTCAAGGGGATAGAACTGTCACCGCAATCCGTGAACGCAACCAATTCCTCCCATGTTTCCAGGTGTTATTGTTGTTAAGTATTGGGAGAAAATCTGGATAGTTTTTGTGTTTGCAGGATTTGTCATTTTCTGCAGGGGAATTTCGAAAGATCGTTTTGCACACTGTATGTTCAACGTCGGGCGGCCATCGTTCCCTCATGCCCTTTGGACACAATATCGTCATCATCTCATTAAACTGTAACCCCGAACTGGCTCATATTCGCTATGTTTAACTACACTGTCCACGATGAAGCACATGGTTGTAATCGTTCATCTGTCCGATTATATGATATATTCCGCCAGCTCAGACCCTGGATGTCTGACCCCTGGATGTACGACAAGAACAACGAGGCCGTATAAGGACCGCCTTCTCAACCATCCCCACGACTTCGATCAATAAATCCCGTCTTCAATGACGAACACACTGTTGACGTACTGATGTCTCTCCAAATCTACGCCATGATGGATTTGGTGAGCATCTTAGTATAGTCGTCGCCCCTCCCTCGCCCTAACTAGGGACATTGATCGAAATGTTGATATCCCTCACTTATTATCGGAAACTGCAGATGAAATTACCACCATCCATTCTCACTTCATAGGAAATGCGTTGAACATAAATACTGTTTACTAGAGTCATCCAATATACAAACTAATCATATATTTTCTACGATGGAAGATCTTTGGTGTAGTCTGCAAAATGAATACTCATTCCATTTCGAAACTTAGATGTGACTAACTCGTGGGAGACAGCTAACCGAATGTTATCTTTTCTAACCATGTGGAACACATGTAAACGATAACGTGATCTAATTAAGTATTTGGCCTTATTCAACCGTCGATGATGCAAACGATCCTTTGAGAAAACTTCCAAGTAGCGTGTAAAATACTCCGCGGAGGAAGAGAGTGAAGGGTTCCTCACGCATAGGATATGAACGAAACGGCGTCAGCGTCCACACTGTCGGAGAGGCAACAAAAAGACTGCTTGTCATTATCGTTCGTAAGCGCTAACAAAGCTGAGGCAGCCTGAACGGGCGAAAACAATGAAATTTAGTGGATGACGACAACTCATAGCAGAATATCGCAGCTCGTCAACATTCTTCACCCTCTTCCAACAGAATGAACGGGATCAAGTTATCACAACTGCTTCGTGGATGAGACTGTAAGATTATTGTATACCCCTTTTCAAGAATAATTTCTATTCATCTGGTACATTCAAGTGTCGTTTCAACTAGTCTGAGGAAGGTGTATCGTATTCGTGAGGTACTGTCATCCAATCGACGTGCATAGTCTTTAACCCACATTACCGTCACAAGAAAAGGTTATTAGGCAGAGCGAAGGTCATCGAGGTTAGGAAAAGGGATAGGCCTATACTGGCACGTCTGCTTGGATGTTTAATATGCCTCTGCTTCCCAAAGACTGAACTAATTTATTTATGAAACTATGGTCTATTCTCGACGCAATGGCCGATGTCAATTACTGATTTGTTTTCAGAGATGGCGCGACCCTCGAATGCAGTGGAATTCTTCAGATTTTGGAGGCGTGGATTTTGTCAACATGCACGTCAGTGAGATTTGGACGCCTGAAATATTCATTGGTAACGCGTAAGTTACCGCAGTTGATAGGTATCACCTTTGTCACTATCAATCGATCATTCAATCAATCATAGTTTGTTTGTTTTTTACCCGCCGAAATCAAAGGAATGTTCCTAGGTGATGACGAAATCATTGCTGATAGGACTCGTGAGGCAGGTGGGCTTCGAAAAGGGATCTGGATGTGACATCGCTATTGTTTCATAACCGGAAGGTGCTCGTGATACCGCAAGTTTTGAAAAAGTTTTACAGCAATCATCAGTTGTACCTGATCGGGTATCCTCTTTCAAATTTCTGTGTTTCTATTCAATGTGATTAGAGGTTGGGTCCTCCCTAGCAATGGCTATGCAGTGCGTTACAGATTATTCGCGTTACTTATCTCCAGCAATTATACGCACACATCAACTCCTGAGATTCCCATTTATCAAGAGTTACTTGTTAAATCACAGCATCCGGATGGTCATCACCACTAACCGACCAGCGGTAATTTATATATCATATCCAAAGCTTGAACATGCGTCACCAGAAAAAATACTGCCGATAATCAGTAGTAACTAATCGGTCTATGGGTATATATCAGGCTACAGCACTTCAAACATCTAGCGTGATAGGAGTCGTATCATGGTTTCCTGTTGATTCTTTTGTTGTTTTCATTTGAGTGTACTGACGAGGATGAGACCCCTGATATGGTCGAGCCCTGACACATTACGATATGATTAAACACCCCCCCCCCCTCCTTCTCTACCCTTCTCTCTCTCTCCTTCCCCTACCCCCCCCCCAGCCTCCCTCTCCCCAATCTATGTTCAGCCAAAACCACGGACATTGACCACTTTCCATTGTGTTATCCTGTTTTCAGTGATCGTTATTCACTCGGGTTGTATCCCACTTTCATCTGTCATTTACCCTAACCGATTTCAGTAGCTATGTTCATGGTTTTGAAATGTGGTTAGGTAATTAATACGATCAACTAATGTAATGATTTAGCTGATTGAGAAATCGCTCGCAAAATCCCAGAACAGTCATGGTGCCTTTTAAAATAATTATGTCGTCTCTCTAAGACAGATGGCCTACACGGGCCTCTCAATCGTCTCCCCAGACAGAGGCTCCGTCATTCTGCAGTCTGATGGTGTGGCTTCGCTGGGTATGGGTACTCCACTGGATGCTGGAAAACTCAATGGTTTTTGTTTTTCCCCAATCAGTAAGACAAACGATTTTATTCCCTGTGGTTCTGTCAGTTCGTTTGTGCGAAGAAGTATGTTACGGCAGACAAAGAATGTTCACCTTTCCATCCAGGCGAGAATCTAGGATGCAAGTCGATGTATTGGGTAATACCAAGTTCGGGAGCTGGCAATTGTACAAAATAATGATTCCTATTAGGTGAATTATGTCTGGTTAGAGGTTTCATTACGAGTTCATTTGTTATACAATGGCGACATACACATACACCCACGATCGTTTTTTGCACACATGTCTTGAACCTTTTTTCAGAAGATAACCACGCCCTTCTAGCACGCAACATTAAAACAAAACCTGCTCGAGCAGGAACAATATAATTTATTTAGGAGAATCGTGAGTGGTCAGTTCTATTTCACGTGCCCAAGAATTGAGAGCTATGTTTCCATTTCTAATTTTCAATATCGATCTTCTCGTTCAGCATTCGCTATTCCCGTGCGAAACACCCAGGTGTCGTTTTGACGTCTTTCCCGTGAACTACATGGAGGAGAGATTACGTCTGTTCACCACTGACGCGTCGGACAGTCTGAAATCGGGGGCCGGGAGTGGTCCTTGGCAATCTCACGAGCTCTCGGACCCCGTGACCACAGTGACTTCAGTCCAAATTTTCCCAACGGGGACTATAAGTCTTGGAGGTTTTCTTTTCTGCCTTTCACTGGATAGCAAACCCTTTCCCATTAAATTAGAACTCTCTTGCTGGCCGTCGACAAGCCTATGTCTGATGACGCTCTTTGTTACGTTCGTTTCTCGTCCCCCCCCGTAAGCGGAGAGAGGATATCTCTTGGTGTGGGTCGATGGTTCCTGGGCCGGACGGTTTTTTCCGCTTCTCATCGCAGACATCCTTCCCATCGCTGGCGAATAGTCTCCCATTCTCGGTACCTACCTCTCAGTCAACTTCTGATGCTGCTAGTATTCCGCGTCTCAATGATGACCATCAACATCGCCTTGGTGACAGCAGAAGTTTCTATCCCTGAAGTATTCCGCCCACGAGGAAGTTTTTCTTGAAACACCTTCCTCGGATTAGCGGGATTCCGTCCTACAGCGAAGAATCGCCGATCTTAACGAGAACGCCGAGAAGATACCAACAGTCAAACAGATCGGGTGAACAACAAACCATGACGGAGAGAAGCAGACTGCGACGATAAAGACACCGGGTCAGATGAATTGTAAAGAGCCGGATGACAGCAAGCCAGGGCCGGAAGAAGGTAAAATACAGCCCTTCGGGGTGAAGGCAGGACAGCACCCATGTCTCCAGTCGAAAAGGCCCTGCGACATTTACATTAGGCTAGATAATATAATAGAATGGAATAATTACTCCAAGGAAAGGTTTTAAAAGACCAAAAAACCTCTGCTTCCTGAAATTTATGATGGCAGAGACGTTTAGTTGACGGGGAAACTGGAGGATGTTCCAAACTACAATTATGATGGTTCATTCAACTCGCAATCACAAATAATTTATGGTGTGAAATTTTATGGAGTTTCCCTTCAACGTTACGCGTCAAACAGTGTTGTTTTTAATGCGGGGGAGATGCCAATTGAGGTCAACCCTAGCGTGTGATTGTTGATATGCACAAATTAAGATGTGAAAAAGTCACTGTTATGAGGGCTAAATCTCCTGCATACGCGCCTGTTTGTTTAGAAATAAAGCGCCATTGCGAGACTTATCGGGGAATATAAATTGGAGAGAGAGACACAGAATGGAGCTAAATAACGGCCGAGACGGAGCTTGGTTAGCAGAGTTCAGTCTCGCAATGAAACAACACGATGTCGAAAAAGTGCGCTTTATTTATCTCCTACAAACTCCGAATGGAAGGAGAAAATCATCGAAATATTGAAATATAGTTGAAGCACCACCATAAGTCGAGTTACTATGACCGGCTCCTGTAATTGCAAAAATAACGGATGGCTACAGCTGAACAGGCAACCAATCATAATATGCGATTTAATGGATAGCGGGGGTTTGTTAGAATGTAACATAACACTATGGATTACCACAATGGGCCACAATATGGTCAAGAACGGATTACCACTACGAAAATATCAATAATGTGGATGATAACGTATTGACCCATAAATACACAACAGTGGTCTGTACAAATCTTGTGTCGACAGCCAAGACCATATCCTCATTGTCTGAATCAAATAGTTGTATTCGTTGTTACGTTAACATTTTACCGATTGCTCGCATCATAGGCACACAATTCAGATATGCTCTAACTTACCCTACCCTAATCGTACAACCTCCTTCCACCGGGCGTTCTCAAGGGGCCGGTCTTCATCGAAAGGTTATGGCTGACAAGTAGACTACTCTCTGATATTCGAGTATCTCACACGAATAGGTCGGACGTATATATACGCCGTGTACCGATATATCGGCACTAATTCGTCCCCTATAATTGCCGGATTATAGTGCCATTCTATAGATTCTCAGTCACATCACGTACCCAGCCGCGGAAAATTAGTAAATCACTGCTGATAACATGAATGCAATTTATTTTAATGTTCGAATATCCTCATCGTGGAAATGTCTGTCGATTGTCGTTGGTATTCTCCCTCCATAATACTGAACCATGATCCCCCAGGTACGCATGCTCCGATAGTCTCAGAGAGTAGTTTGGCGCACTATATCAGCGCCGGTGCACTCAGGATCCTCACAGGTTCCTATTTATAATCACTGGTGGAGGAGAAGCAAGTTTGCGTGAAAACATACTTGCTCGAACGTTTGACTGTGCTATAGGCCACTCACGTCATCGCTAACATAAGGCGGGGAAACTCCCTCATTTCCATCTTTTTAAAATCGCCCGACATTTCAGACTGCGTGCAGACTTCCTATCAACCCAAAACACTAACATTATATCTGCTGTGGCATTCCCTTTCTTCAATTTTCCTGAACTCAACACATTTGGCAGAGAGTGCTCAGCGCATATTTAAAGAGTCAATTCCGATGATGCATTGTTCGGACAATCCAAATGTGGAAAACGCGCACTAGAATCTATCCGAGCTGAGACTGGGCGTACTCAGGTTTATCCAACTGCAGGGTTTACTCTCACAAACTTAAAATCGCTGCAATGACGCTTCAGTTCTTGTTTGTGTGTTTGTTTGATTGTTTGTTTTTATCTCACTCATTATCTCGATCGTTTCCCGAAGGGCCGGATGAGAAATTGTAGTCAGTTGCCAATTCCCCTATATTTACTGTTGCTGGTTGCCATAGCAACGATTGCTATGGTAACCATAGTGGTGGTTTGGACTATCCACTGAGGGGTACCCGTTGGTGGGGACCCATGGGGTGCCGGTTATCCAGCAATGAGTGCACTCGCAAAGTGTCCGGTTTGTGTGTTTTGCGTTGTGTGTTTGTGGTGTTTTGTTGCGTTTTTCCGTTTCCGTCAGATTTTTTTTTATGGTTTTTTCGCAAATAGCTCCATTTTGGAGTTGCTGAACAAAGTGAAATTTCACACCGCTCAATAGTCACTAAACACATTAATTGCTCTCAAAATTAGACGGACACTATCAACATGGGGAATTCAGCGAGGCAAAAGACAAATTTTGGGACAATTTCCCTCATTTTTCCAAGTTGTTCATCACTCTTTGTTTCAAGATAGTCCCTTCTTCCAATGGCTGATGATTTTCACACTTTGGTTAGCATGTAATAGGCACAAATAACAACTTTCCCCATGCAATCAGCCCAAAATTACTGAAAATGTCCAATTTTGGGTGAAAAATAGATTTTTGGCCAAATTTGGAGAATTTTGAAGTCTGTGTTCAGTTTTTGGTATATTTAGCGATAGCGAGACTGAATGATTCCAAAGTTAGAAGACGGTAGAGGAAAGCAAAGTATCAAAACATGGTTTTCCTTCCTCCCAACATTTATGCTGTACATTAACTGAATTTCCATGAATGTAAATATTTTTTTGGGGAAATTGCCTGTTTCCCCCAGACCTATTTTGATACTTTTGTCCATTTGCAACTCGCGAAAAGTGCAAGTAGAACAAAATGATATTTCCACCTTTGCCGATGATATCTGGCAACTCCGGGGATTGCCCTCTTGTTTTATTTGTTTTTGTTTCGGTCGGCATTTATAGAACATATCATCTGTTAGTTAAATTCAATCATCTATTCGTCCTATCCTATAGGTTTACGCTTGTTCATGGCTCTTACAGACAAAGATCGAACTCCGTACGGTGACACTCGTGATGGACCAGACTGGCAATTATAATATTCCTTGCAGCTTTCCTGGGTCTACTGGTCACTACAATGGTGTTCCTACAAATTACTGGAGTTCCTGACGCTATTCTGGCTTGAGCATTGAAACAGATCAGAATGCCGATCATTATCGGACCTGATAAATCGGGGAAGGATCACGCTTCGAATAATTAAGAACAAGCCTCTATCGAAGAGATCGTGATATTAAATCATGGGATGTTATTTACTGCAAAGTTGTTTTGCGTTGATGTAATAACATATTAACAAATTTGTTGGAAGTGTTGTGACGGCCTCTGACGCTGGAGAGTTACAGTCGATGGGGGATTATGCTATGATGGAAAGCCCCACTTCATCAGTGGCATCTTGATTTGAAAAGCCTATCCGGCGCAGCATGTTTTTTGGTGTTATATAGTTATGAAATGAGGTTTTCTTCTTTTTTAAAGATGCCCATGCTGTTGCTGATTACAGAAACCCATACGCGAGCTGAGTATCGCTGTGCATGAAAGTTTAAATATCTCACTAGGTCACATTTTCTTCCGGATACCATAATATATGGATGTGTAAAGTTCGTAATTGCATTGTATTGCCCCGGGAATTTGGTAACATTAATACTGACACATGGGAAACTGAATTTGTTGGAGTATACCAACGTTTCTTGACTGCCCATATACACATGCAAAGACGGTAGTCCCGGTAGAAGAATATGCAATGATGGAGACGACAGGGGTTCGGTATAATGTGCCCTAGATTGTGATTGTTGAAGGCCTATAACGAAATGTTGTGCCAGTCTAACGATGTAAGCCGCAAGGGGGAATTCTTTTACAGTAGATTAGATTGCACCATCGAAAGTTCCTTGTGGTAAAAGAATTATCCCTGATGCCGATGCCCATATTGTAGGGGATGCATCCATGTGACTACATACATGGCACTACTTATCATTACAAGTGGAGTTGTGCCACTCCTGGTGGGATACAGTAGGATTGCAGCGTTTCTTCACCAAGATGCACGTTAGTAGGCAAAATGGGCAATCTGGTGAAAATATAGACAGAGAGACAGGACCCAACGATCGGCCCACCACACAAGTACCCCACGTAAGAGGTGAAACACATCCCTTGCTTCCACCGGGACTCGGAACCGCGCTTCACCTGCAGACCCCCAACCCCGAGGACAAAACTAGTCCAATACTGCCAAATCCATTAACCGACTTGCCAGACACCTGTCTTCATATGGCTAGTGTCGGTATCGATGAATGGAAGTGCCGGACACACCGTCACCCTTGCCCAACCTGTTCCAACCTCGTACCCATATGGGTGACAGCGAAGATGCTTAAATTCAAATGCACCATCAGATGAATAGGTTCAAATGATAACTACTGGTATAGTCTGTTTCTATGAGCGCAATGCCTTGTATGACTGAATTATTAAGAATGACCTATAATGTAAGAAATCAACCGAAATGTCAGAATGGTCAGTAGAAGGGGAAGAAAAATGTTTATGTGAAAACGCCCAATAGTTAATTAACCCCGATGATGTAACAAACTTATTGAAATGATAAATGTACAAAAATACCGATAATGTAAAAAACCACGTTTATTCGACACCTTCCATATAGATGTAGATGCACACACAATCTTTGCTGAAGTTTTTCTTTATAGTTATATATGCAGTTATCATCTTTGGAGTGGGAGCAATTTAATCATGCGGATGGTGTGAAGTGGAACCCATTGAGAAAAAAAAAATTCAAGATGGACGCTTAAGACGACGTTATTAACCACGCTTTATGGGGATATTAGTTAGATTGAGTTAGAGTTGAAAGCGAAATTGGGGGCAAGGGTACAACAGTGGCATATGTTATGAGGATGTTGTTGTAGGTCCGACGTTATGAATAACGCGGGGCTGCAACTACTAATTCCTTCCTTCCATATACAGGAAATAGAGGAGGTATTTTCGGGGTCCGTTGGAGCGAGCGATGCCGGCCGTTGTTTGTGCGGGGGGTGTGGGTGAACAACATTGTTTGGCTGATGGCAGGGATGTTAGGTTGCACTATGTTAATTGGGGATAGCGTAGAGTTGTGGAGGGAAGGAGAAACTCAGCGGTGAGTGCCTCCTAGTAGGGGATTCTAATGCCAAATATGCAGATCGTGAATTGAGCGTGTGAGGCATGAGAGTGTACACTCCGTGGAATAAGCGACGTCTGAGAACATAAAGCCTTTGTCGGATGACAAAGAGGGTTTTCCTATTTATTCTTTACCGTACTTCAGGCCCCTTGTCATATCTGGACCATTCAAGCTCAACATGGTTAGTCAAGCATCCTAGTGCATATTTCCTCCTCCAATAGCCCGACCATCCTCGTGTTTTTCACTTATGTTAGGTAGGCAGAAAGTCAAAGACAACTTGGAGTGCCATTTTAGATCATTACAGGGGTACCAATCACGATGGCATGAATATGTCTTAGGTTCTTAACATTTCTTTAATATCCCGCAACACTGGAATTGTTCGGGATATTATGGTTTTGGGGTATAGCCGCCGCCGTCTCTGTCCCGCCACTGCCGGAACTCCAGCCTTTAGCGTAATAACTATCTAGCGTTTCATCCGATTGATCTGAAACTTCGTACACATGTTCGCCCTAGTGACATCTCGAATGAGTTTGGAAGTGGGTCATACCACATGTAATGCTGCCCTCTCTTATGCGGGTTTCAAACGAGATTATTGAGTTTAAGCAATTTTTCCATTCTCTTTCAATTGAACAAAACTCATGGATGTGGACTGTTGTTAGTCCTAGGCAACATGAAGGTCGTTTCAAGGTCACAGGAGGTCAGTTTGCATAAATCATGCATTTTTCTGATTTGTTCGCGTCGCTTTAACAACCTTGTCGATTGTGGACTACAGTTGGACCTGAACAACACGGTAGGGCATTTCAAAACAAACAAGTCACTATAAAGGTTAAACGGACCTAATGTAATGTGCTTCCTCTAAACTGAGTCACACGGCTGTTACTGCGGGGATATACTGCATCGGGTATTTTTACCCGCGTGCACATGCCTAGTTCTCTCCAGTTTTTGCTCAAGAAACCCTCATAATTCTGACGACCTCGCTGTTGGTGTGTCTCCTAACTTGATTAAAGAGAATCTGCAGAAACTAAGAGTTTTGAAGCTGCTGGTAAGCACGGAGTCTACCTGTTCCACCTAAAGTATTTTACAGATCAATTGTCTGTTCCGTTTGCTGACCATATTCAAGAAAATGAACGCTAGGTGTGGTTCCTGAGGTGGAGCAAACGTTTCTCGCCTATCTCATAGATGGTAATTGTTCCCTTCATTGTTTTAACTACAAGAGTGATTCTTACCAGTGTGGTTTGCAAAGTGAATGGATCAATTATCAGGGATCATTTAGTGAACTACTTCAATGAGTATAATCGGATTCGTGAGTCTCACGGCAGGGCTTCAGAAAACAGATTGTTCTGCTTGACTAAGCCATGGGAAAGGCAAGGTCTATGACAGCGGTACAGATGTTGATATAATTTCGCTTGATTCAGAAAGCTTTTGAAAAAGTGCCTCATAAAGTCCCAGTTTCACTGGAGAGTTGGGGTTATCACCGGCAGTGTCCTGAAGTGGTTTCAAGAGTGCTCCACGAAAATAGGGCCGCAGAAGTTGTCATTGTAGGAGTTTTTCCTGGCAGGTCACAGTGGTGTTCCCCAGGGGTCGGTTCTTGATCCATCCTTTTTTGGCTTATTATTCTAACGATATCCGATGATGCGTGACAATTTGCGGAAAAAAAGAAATTGCGCGACGACATCAGTAGTACGGGAAAAGTGACAAGGGATTAGGACCTGTCCAAATGTGATGCAGGTCAGATGGTCAGACGTGTGTTATCCTCATGGTGATTATTGCAAACGTTCGAAGGATAAAAATTCACTGTCCGCTAGATTTATCGTATAAGAGAAGCATAACCTTGGTCTTCTGACTTTAATAGAGGCCTAAGCGCGAAACGTGCGGTTGGTTTGATTCGGGATGTCGAAAACTTTAGGTGACACTCGGCTACTTCTTTGAATATTCTAATGTCCCACGATAAAGGCCAATGTTCAAGCTTCGTGTTATTAAACATTGCAGATTCGACATTCGGAGTATTTTTCGCAAAGAGTTGATTAATGAGTGGAGGAGCCTCCCTGCAGACTGTCTGTGTTTTGTTAGGAGTGTTAAGGCCTTCAAGAACTATCTTCACTCGTTTTTCAGTAATTGTGGGGATTCAATGAGGTCGTTGATACTTCTTCCTTGGTGTGTGGTTCCAGGTTCGTCTATGAGGACTACCATAATCCAGGCCGATCGTGCTCGGATAACGTGTCGAAACAGATTTCAAGTAGGCGTTCAAAGCTGTTATTGGTCGGACATACAATTAAGTGTACCTCCTGCTACAGTGGAAAAATTCCAATGTAGTTGAGTATCCGGAAGTTGTTCTCCAATTTGACATCATGATCCCAAAACAAGAGCAATGTGAATGTGTGCTGATTCACATTTTCATGAGGCGGGGGGAGTATGTGTAGAACAGACAGACAGACAGACAGACCCAAACAGACACAATAGCTAGCTTGAGTGATTTAAATGCACAATATAAATTTTCCAAAAGGATAAGTTAAATTCCGAAGAAAGAAATTATCCAACTGGCACCATGCAGGAACGAGGATGAAGACCGAGATAAATTGAAATAAATACGTAAGGTACAGATGTGCCATATCAACGCGATGGTATGGGTGCCTGTATGACGCAAGCTCATGGTGTTCATATCAGCATCTGCTCTCTCGGGATATGAATAAGAAATAAGCCGAGAAGAAAATGCATTTTCGACTCTAGGAAATGGCTGTTCGATTCCCGTGAGTTAGATCCCATAGAGACAGCAATGCATTTGCGATGATATTCCACGCTAAGCCCTGTGTTTGCGGGCATGAATATCTTCCAGCGTGTTCCTATTCGGGTCCGATAAAGTACTCAAAAGGTTTCAGGTCACAGGGGTAGTTAGCGACAAGTGAACGAACTTGCCCCATTAACAACGAATTTGTCAAAAAACAAGATTGGGGTTTAGAGAACTTTAAGGTTTCGGGTCGGTATGTATGAGTATTAGTGTGGTGGTTTCCTCATAAAGGGGAAACTCTCGAAGAATTTTACTTACTTCCGATGGTTTTCCCAGCAATTCGATTGGTCAGTGAAGTGCCCCATCTGTATTTCCACCACGCAGGTGTATTGACTGGTCTTCATCTACATGTCGCAATAGACAGACACTGCCCAAAAGAACCAGAAAATTAAGAGATCCTCCCGCACGGAACTTACACAAATCTTACCCCACACCTAAAAGCAAATTTACATTTTTCCAAAGCAACTTTACGTTTGAAAGACGTCACAAAGAATTCACATGACGATGGCGCTTTCGTTATAGCGGAAGTCTCCAACGTTTTTCCAGAAGGTCTGATCAGTGCTCTAAAGTTGACTTTAGGAAGAACGAGCGACCCAATCAGAGCCGTTAACTATTGTTCATAGACAATATATATATATACCTCCCTCGCTCGAAAACTTTCGATGGTTTCCCCCGTCACCCACTTATCACCAAATCGGTGTTTTGCACTGTCATGGTAACGACACCGAAGTGGAATCTCTGTCGGGGGTCAATATTATAAGACTCACACGCACAGGTATTTAATTTTCAATATTCTAGAGCGGGGGAAGAATGTCGGTTTACAAATCGTTTTGTACAGCACTCGCGTCGTAATGGTGGGTTTACAAGTTATGGCAACGGTAAGCTACATTGTTTTTCCTTCATATCAATGCCATATCCCTGTGGTATGGGGTTTTTCTATAACGAGCATCAAAGTGGTATTCAAATGTTAAACATGTTCATGTATGAACGTTTCCAAAGTGTAGTTTAGGCAATTCATTGTTTCTAAACACCAAAAACAAAAATCACGGTGAAGGAACTACCCTTTCTTTGTGTTGTTCCTTTTTCATTTACCCATTTTTTTTATTCTTTTCCCACTATTAAAGACAATAATGTCATCAATTTCATTATAAGGAAATTATGTTTTTACCACATCATGTAATTAAGTCTTCAGTGAAGTCTAACCTGATCTAGGCTAAGGGGCAGTACCTCGGTAAGATCTTAACCCGCGATTTTCGTTTCTTTTCTTGCCTTATGCTCACATTTGAGTGGCAATTGCCCTCGTTAATAGGTTACAGTTTGTCATAATTTAAGGGCACAAACTATTTAGAAACAAGATAACAGTGCCAACGGCATGTTAGCTCACCTATACGTATCTAGAAATAGGATGTGATGTAAAGGTCACTTTCAATTGTGATATGATTTTCATCGGGATTCCGGAAAATTTGAGCAACTTTTAAAGTTTGCACAATGTCGCGTTCATATCTTAGTGTTAAGACATAGCATATCGAAATGGACTCGGGCATCCAGGGATGATTCTATGACTCTTATTCTGAGCATTCCATATTCACCACTGGCAAATGATGATGCTGACCAACTTTCATGATCATCTTATCTATTTATAGGAGAAGAAAAAGGAACAGACATGACACCTAAAAATGAAGGTGTCTGAAAAAAAACTGAATTTGTGTCAAATGGAACATAAGATAATGAATTCCCCACATTTTACGTCAGATTCCATTTCGGTCGCATTCTGCTTTCATTTTAAAGATGCATGCAAAAGATCATTTGTATTTCCGACGAAAAAATGGAGTTTGCAGGAACACAAAATTTCCTAAAGAAGGAACTAGATGAATTTCTAATACTATTCATGGAACTTTTGAACAATCGTGTGGTAGTATGACTAGTTTTAAAACAATGTCATGTGGTAAGAATGGCTCTGCAATGAGATGTCAAGAAATGAATGTAGAATACAAAATGGCTGCAAAGCATATTGCCTCCCATCTAAATGATGTCTTGGATTCAATTGATAGTTATGAACGAACAGGTTTTCCAAACAGGCGTTCCATTGGAGGAATAATAGGCTTGTTTGGAACAGTTTTCTGGTGCTATGTTGAGGAGCAGGTTCCTGATAGCTTGCTGTTTGTTTTTAAACTTTGAAGAAGCCTCCGATCGTTTAAATGGAGCTTCATTCTTACTCCGAACTACTTTAACTTCGATTCTTCAGTCCGTGAAATCGCGGATGAGTTTGTTCCACAGCAACGTTTCAACGTGTGTTTCTAATAATGAGTAATTCAGGGTTCCAGTCAATTTTGCTCATCAAGTCCCCAGCTTCTTATTCTTTTGTAATGAATGTCTTTGTCATCTAATCTGATTTCGATTGAAATTCTGCGGGTCAGCAGCCAAGGAAGGCTCATCAAGATGCCTTGGCCGTATTGATCGTTTATGAGCTTCGGCGAAAACTCGCCTTCTCTTCTCGAATAGAGCTCAGATGATATCGAGGCAGGGGTGTAACCAATCCCAGCCTGCTCCCAGGACCGCTATTCCACGTCCCCTCCGAAAGGAAGTTCAGCAAACTCGAGGATGTGACCACTTTATCGGAATCCGGAGGAGGAGAAGATTCTATTCAACGTGACTGCTCACAGCCAGCCTACGAGAAAATATCCCGATGCAAACCTCAGAATACCACGCACCCAAATCCATCCAAGCGGAACCAGTATGTGACGACCAAGACCTGCCCATCGCAACGGCAAAAGTACAGCCACCAGGGAAAAATCGTTCGGTGACTACTGGAGGTCGTACCCGGAATGTACGCTCGCAAAGCGTCTCTGATACCTGTACTAACGCCCTTATCAATTCCGATTGTAATACCAAGGGTGTTACAATTTCCGGGATTTCCCCCAAATATCACAGTATGCAAATAACACATCTTAATTGATGGGTTCGAATCTTATTTTGATTCATGTTAACAAAGTGTTACATAACTTTGTCCTACCCCGGTTCTGAAAATTAATTTGTTTTTGATTTATTGATTTATGAGTCATTACTATATTTGTTTCAGTAAGTCTATCAAACATCTTAGAATTATATTTTCTCCTCCCCATCAGGATGATTTTTTTCCCAAGATAAACTATGCCTTCAACATTCACGTGTGTATACAACTGTTGCATCAATGTCTTCAGGAGACCTCACACTGATAAGCAAGGTGACATTTATTAAAAGAAACGTGCTTCTCAACTTGGGTATTTGAGTGCTTCCAAACCTGCCAAGAGTTTCTACAGGATTCAAATGGTGCATTTCTTGAGTTTATTTAGGATAATGAACCAGATAAAAGAGGACGATCTGTTCTCTCTAATGACAGAGTAAAGGGAAGTTTTCGAAAATGGAATGTTTGTACTATTGATAATGGTTTGAACTTGAGCTGGGCATAGATTGATTACCCTTTTTGGACCTTGGAAAGTCTTTATTCTACAGCAGTGCTGTAGCGAGTCCACCGGGGTGAGTCCGAGTCCGAGTCCGAGTCACGAGCAGTGAGTCCGAGTCCGAGTCCGAGTCCAGTGCCCGAGCGTGAGTCCGAGTCCAAGTCCCAATGCATGAGTCCGAGTCCGAGTCCGAGTCCGAGTCCATGAGTCCCATTGAAGTTTGACTCATTCAATGTTAACTGCACTGTAATGAAAACTTCAGAGGAACATTCACCTAGTTCTAATCCGTTGTTGTATGGACCTGGCAAATCCAACACCAACACCAGTAGCTCTCAACACCGACAACAACACCGACACCAGTATCGAATAGGAGCTCAACACCGTTACGAGAAAGGTCCCACACCGAACACGACACCAACCCTGTTAGGAATAACACTATTTTGCATCACTTCTGAAAACGTTCAAATGCTGAACACAGTGCTGAATTGCTAAACCTAATGTGTGTTTATTGCAAAAGTGATTGCAATAAATAACGGATGCATACCCATAACATTTAACACTTTCTGCAATTAACCAAAGTTGACGATCAATACCACTTACCAAACAGGAGTACAGCAACCTCGGGCTAGGCTGACAGAGTTACTGCCTATTATTTCTGAGCTGTGCCCCTACCCTGGTCCAACTCCAAGCCCTGCCTGTGGTTGTACCAAAGGGCCTATTTATCTATGTTATGAACCTGACAGCGCCTTTCTTCTCATGGAAAAGTTGTAAAGATGTAGAATGATATTCTAATGGGATGCGTCAGCAATTTCAAAATTTCAGTTGTGCTCCTTTCTAGTTTCGAGTTAATTAGCCTCATCTAGTCTCATTTTCCACTGTCCCCGACGCAATCACATTCTTTTGTTACTGATATATTCATATGGTTTCTGCACTATACGACTGTACTTCCATAATGACTGAGCATATTGTTGTCACATTACAAGTTAGGGTGGTAACACTGACTGCAGTTTTTTTTTCAACTGTCGGCACAATTACGCCAGCCTATACTATATGACACACCACATCCTGCCTACGTGTGCCGTCAGTATAGGATATGGTGGGTTGGGGCCGCTCGCAGGGTCACACCCGTAGCTCATGTCATGGGCATGGTACCCCAGGGAGTGGGGGGGGGGAGTGTCTGACTGATCACTTGCCCGGAGGTGGCTGTGTGGATGCGGCTAGGTGCCTCACAGGCAGTGCTCCTATCTACAGAGTGAGTGTGTGAATGAGTAGGGAGTGAGTGATACACAGTAGCAAGCAATGTGGGTCTGGCCTGCAAAATCGTGTTCACACAATGTGACACACCGGGTTCATAGACCACTTGTTTCTATGGGGACATTACACATGTGAGAGTTGTATTCACTACAGTCCATAAATGCACCATACAACAAGACTCATGACTCTCCTGTTATCTAATACTAGCTCCATCCCTGGTACCTTCCAACCTGACTCTCTGACTGAGCCCCTGGTCTTAACATTGAAGTTACTCTGCTAATTGCTATTTACCCACTCTTAACCTTAACACTAACCCTAAACACAACATTTCCACATGTATATAATTATATAATTATTGCAAAATGGTCCGTCTTTACTTAGGGGCGTTTTGTTTAATTCCATAGACCAAATGTGTGTACAGTTGTGCGAAATCTTGCCACAGTTCAGTGTGGATATTTCATCCGGCCACACTCGCAGTCTCCATGGGCAATGTACTAACTCAATCAGCCTAATCGGGTCAAGAGAACAACGATTGCAGTAACTTAGGACTAGGTTAATACTGTTGACGTTACATCATCAATCAAATCAGTGGCTTGTTTAATATCGCGCAGCAGGTACCACAACACTACCATAGGACAAAGTTCTCGCCACAAGACGTTTCACTGCAGAAAACCGCTTTCCTCCATCCAAATCTTAAACCCCTAAATATGCTATGGCAGGAAACTGTTTCAATCTTTTGATGATTGGGTGTTGAGAACTAGGACAACGGTTGTGGAAATCGTGAAGACGTGCATCCAGTGAGTGTGAACATTGGGGTAGTATGCATCTATATTTGTGACCGACCTTGTGAGCAACAAATTTCAGTCAGTTTGGGGGCGCCTCTTGATTACCTATGCCTGAGAGCCTGTATAACTCATTGACTGAAAAGGCTGCAATAAAGAAATTCCCCAATTCTACAGTTCTATTTCCTTGAAACTGAAAATTGAAGAACAATATGAAGGCTCATCTCTGGACTCATGATGAATAGACGAGTCTGAGTCCGGACAGTGAGTCCGAAGGTCCGAGTCCAAGTCCTTGAAGGTGAGTCCGAGACCAATGAGCCCGAGTCACGAGTCCTTGAAAAAATGCTTGAGTCCGGACTTGAGTCCAAGTCCGGACTTGAGTACTACAGCACTGGTATCCAGATCTGTGAACATATGGAATGAGTCCAGCTTTTGTTCACCAGAGGCAGATTCAGGAAACGAATGTGTGAAACATTTATTTTATTCAAATTCGATAATCCTGTTTTGCACTAGAAGCGTTAAGAAGAAGAATGTTTCCGTGTCGATATGTCTCCTTACGTTGGTGGTATTTTTAGATGTATCATCCATGTGAAGAATTACATAGTCAATCTGCCTTTTACTAATTATTATGGGATCCTTCAGTCGATGAAAGGACAATGTTGATGATTGCACACACCAAATATGACACGAATGAAAGGAATGAAGGAAATATGAAAAATATAATGATCCACATCCTCTTCATCTATCGTAAGTGGGAAGCAAGTTGTTCTCCAACTGGAATATCCATTTTTTGCTTCCATATCAGTCAGAGTTGTGATGCAAAAGTTCAGTACCTTCAGTTTCAAAAATAGTTATTATATATGCGGACACGCGTAGGTGCGCCCCAAAGTGAAGCTTTTCCCCACAAATTCAAAATGGCGGTAGAGGTTGGATATCAACATTGAAAAGAGGCAACATGACAGGACTGACAAATATTTATCGGACTCTCTTTAGATTATGCTTATCTTGCGTTTCGCCTTAGTAATATTACATGTTATATGATCAACAATCCATCAATCAAGTTGGCAGAACATTGCTGTTTCAAGAACAATAAACTCAGTTTTCTCCGGATTAGTTGGAGCATATGATTCCACCATCAACCTTTGAATCTTGTAATACAAGATGCACCTAGCCAGCAACGAAATACATTCACCTTCACCTGTGGGGTCAAACTCGCCAGCTGGATGTCATCAGCATAAACGTGAAATGCAGACCAAACTCACGAATGATTTCCACAGGGGATGTGTAAAGGGTGGAACCCTGGGGACAATAGATGGAGCCGAGGAACGTAGGATGTCAGTCGGTGTTCCCTAAAGAATTCACCTCTGATCGGACCCTGGTGGATAACCGATCTTCAGATACGTACTGAACCACGGCTACCTGCACCACCAAGCCCATACCGTCTTTCAAGTCGTAATGTAGGATATGGTTGGGATCCACAATATCGAAGGCTGCTGACAGTATCCAATAGAATCATAAGCAAACCGACGAAACGCCTTTGCCATTATCCTAGTATTAGTATATCGATAACAAGTATTAATACTGTGATTTTGCTTATAGGCAGATTGAACTGCTCTCCAAGACCATTGCTATCCACATGTGGACATGTCACAAGCCCTTTTTCTATCCCTTTGGATAAGAAAGGGATATTAGCTACAGGACGATACTCTTCAGACGCTAGGATCCAAGGAGTTTCCCTTGATGACTGTTTATATTATAGATTGTTTCCAAGATGAACGGGAGGGACGAGGAGAATTCACAATTCGTGTGATTGTGGGTAGATGTAGAAGGTTTTTCTTTAACCAACCACTGCGATGTCCAAAGGGCAGGATTTGCTGAAGAGCTTCATAATAATTTGTTTGATTCCTCCTCCCGATTGAGTAACTTGACCTGCAGAGACCAGACACCCGTCATCGATCCAGTATCAGCTTGGACATTAACAACATCAAGGGGGGTGAAACTCGCGTGTACGCAACGTTCGCTGACGGTAGTCTCACTTTCTCCATGATGAGGACAAAAACTATCTGCCAGCTCCCTGTCAATTTACACTCAGGGAAGGACAGATGAAGACTTATTAAGCGTACAGTTGACGTTTTATACATGTCTTTGTTGATGTGGATGAATGGTACACTTGTCCGTGGAGTAGTCAGCTTTGGCCTTTCGTTATCAGCTCACAGACAGCATCTTTCTGAGCCCTGGAACATTTCCCATTCTCGCCTGTCGGGTTCTCCTTCCACTGGCTCTCGACGACGGCGACCTCGCCTTTTCAGCATGGATGGTATCATTCATTGTACAAGGGGTTAGCCCTATGCTTCCCTGAATAGTTTTTGGTGACAGAAGGACAAACCTCATCGAGGGCGGGAATATATGATTGTCAGAAATGTAATGAACCAGGAACGTCCGGTCTTCACTTTTCAGGATATCTGCCCTATGTTCAGCACGCGAGCCTGAGCGATCATGGTTTCCCCAATTTACTAAACTCAGGCGAAGTTGTCGAAGTTGCCAGATGAATTCTGCAAGTTAAAACATGATGATCGGAGTAGTGTGAGCTTCTACTCTTACGTCATGAACAAGATCGTCGATCAGGGAGGAAAATTAAGAGGTCAGGTGGGGTTTCCCCAGCTCATACTGACATACTGATGGAAACCAGTGTTCTAATTATGTTAGAGAGCTTCTTGGTATCAATTATTGTCATTTTTCCATGTGTACATTGAAGTCCCTCAACACTGCAACCTTGTTTGGTGTAAAACACTATCTCGTCCATCCACTGTTCGAACTGCTCCATGAAATCAGATGACTTGAGCCGTTTTGCACGAATGGAGGTGGATATAACGCAAATCCCGTGGACGTATTGTTGATCGTCACTATGCAGTGATTCAAAGTTAGAGTAGGGGTTAGACCCATGGTGCCGACAGAGCCCAATTGACGTTTTGTTGTACATCATACCAATCCCCGCCATGATGTTTTCGGCTATTATTTTTTTTCCCCCGGGGGTAAGTTGAGACGTTCATCCCCAGGGGAGTACATTCTCCACTACTCACCATGTCATATGCACTCACCACGTTTTCAGTCACTATCACACATCACCATCAGTGGACAGACAAAATACGTGTTCAATCAATGTTGGTTTTTTTATCACGAGAAGAGTGGGCATTCCCCAGATTGAACAGAATACTTGTGACATTTTCGTTTGCCACCGGGGATTGGACGGAGGTTTGAAAAGTCAACACCCCATTTTGGGTTCCTCTTTGGGGGTTTCAAAGCCTCAGGGCTTAACAATAACGTCGATTTTTCTACTTTAAACGTCTGCACTCTCTTCCCCCTGGGTGTGGCTGCCTCCAAATCCCACAGTGACCTTTAACAGTTGACCAGTTTCCTTAGGACTCTGCGCATGATTTTGTTTGATCAATTAATCTGGATCCCTATTATATCCCATTGTGATAGATCCGACCCCCCGCTGTGTGACCACTAACGATTCATGTCACGGAATCGAATCTCCTGTGCATTGACCATGTGCCAATTGACCAGAAGATACCTAGGCCTAACCATAGTTCATCCCGGTAGTAGTATAGTCACCTAAAGTTCCAGTGACGATAACGGACGACTTCGAAAACTTCACAAAACGATGAAAAACAGTTAATAATTTTAGACAAACTGATCCCACAGATAGACAAATTCCTACTGAGAACATTAACGGTACTGTCACACTTTTGAAATGAGTAGTTAGTACAACGGAAACGAAAGAACAGGTAGGCAGTTATGCACCCTTTCAACGCACCAATTACTTATTCTACCAGAACTGTCAGACACTTACAGATCGGCTGGGAGAAGAATCCATTACCGGGAGAGTGAATGGGTTACAGCAAACAGTTTTGTAGCATTCATTCTCCAAATTATGCAATTATTTCTTAGGTGACCTCTAACTCATGAGGTCGTCATCAAGTCGGCATGCCCGTTCCTCCTATACCCCCTTACCCTCATGTCAATTTTGGGCCCACTAATTTCGAGATAATTCAGTTATTCTCCAACCTCCAACTTTACGTATTGGGGGAAAGTTCAATTTTTCTACTTGCTTTTCCCCCTACCTTTTCTCGATCTCCCGTTCTATAAGCCTTTCATCATTTCCCTCCGGACTGGGGTCTGTCACCATTTATTTCCTCTCTTGAGAATACCAATACTGAATAGGGCAGCCTACACCTTTACACACTTGATGTACATCCGCCAAGTGTTCCCCTTCAAAAAAAAGACCCATAATGTTTTCCCGCTTTTTTGGCCAATTGGGGGTTTAGCCTCTATAGCTGTATCCATTCTGCCGGCCCTTATTCGGAAGAACACATTCGTCTTGCAATTTGTATACATTTACATGATCTGGCTGCAGTTTGGATGTATTTTCTCTCCAAAATTCCCTGTCTATTATGAGTAGTTTCTCCTGTGGACATCAATGTCAAATCTCCTACTTCAAGCCCTTCATAAAAGCAGTCATCACACAACATCACTGTCAGACCCGCAGACGAGTATGGGATTGCCATCTGGGTGGTTGTTAGCTCAAAAGCGGAGGGTGGAGTATACCAATAATCATGGTAATAACTTGCTCTGTCTCAGAAAAAGGTTGTGAAGTGTAGGTATCAGTGACCATTTTCGGCCATTACAGTCTTTTGACTAGGGGAACACGCAATGTGGAGTTCAACTAACCTAGGCTAGGCCTAGGTATATAATCGTTATAGCCTAGGCCTGGGTTAGATGCTGTTGCTTGAAGAGGGAAATTCACACTGTTAGCTGTAACATTAGGCCAAGGCTAGGCTAATTGGCAGATTGTATAATGTATAGCCTGTTACCTGGATGTATGAGATGAATGTGAGAATAGGGGGGGGTAGCGTGGGGGTATGGGTTAAATTCCAATTCCAGAATCCCCCCCAAATTCTGTTCGGTACCAACACCTAAAACATGAACCTCACTAACACCTTGGCGAGTGCACCTCTTAGCTGGACCCCCCGCACCCATGGCACCCCACCAGCGGGTACCCCTCAGTGGAAAATTCCTTAACCACACTAATCGTAATAGCAACCGTGCGATGGCAACCATCAACAGTGTCTATAGGTGATGGTACAAACTGACTGCAATATTTCATCTGGCCCTTCGGGGCCGATGAGATAATAAAATGTGGCCATGAGGCTGACATCAGATTTATTGTATGAATCATGTAATTATGAGCTTGTTCCAATAGAAATTCACTGTTTGGTTCCAATTCTGCTCGAAAATATGTATAAGGTCGAAAATGGGGCAGTTAGGTCCAAATGACCTATTCAGGCCTCTTGTGTGGATCAATGCTTCGAGTGAGCCAACAGTGGGTCAATGATAATTATGCTATCAGGTTGGAATGGTTAGGATCAGATTCCAGATGTTAATCCAAAATTCTTATCGTACCAAACACCTGAACCTAAACCCTGATCCTCCGACCCAACCCTTCAGAATCCCTAGCAGTAATGGCATTCTAACAGTAATCTCATACCTCCAGTTACACATGGGTGCCTATACTATATACTGTACACTCGTACTGCAAATAGCCCATGGTTAGCCAGGCGTAGGCCTGATAGCCGATGTTCACACCGCATAGGAATCTCCAGCTCCAGGGTTGTCTTGCTCTGATTTTAATGAGTGGTAATGATCAATGGAGAATCACTTGAATTCTCGCCTTAACCCTCCACCTACCCCTCACCCCCCCCCCCCCCCCCACCCTTATCAACATGCCTGGTCTAGTACAGTGGGGGTATTCAATGAAGTTTTCTCTTCCCAAGTTCCAATTTATATAAAATTTCCTAGAAGTAAAGTAAATCTGTATTTTGGGACTGTCTGTCTTACAGGTATCACAATTCACTTGTGAACCATCCAGGCATTCCAGTCGCCAAATATTTCACAACGAAAACCAAACATTTGGCCGGAAAAATAGGTGGTCTCTATTAAATTCGAATTTATTTGCAATTTTGCTTGAATGCAAAGAAAACAGTCATATTTTGTACTTTTGCCTTGTTGGAAATCTCAAATATTCGGGTAGCATTTTGAATCACCGAACATCTGAAAAAACAGTGCGAACCTTTGCGAGTGCCCTCATTGATGGAACACCCGCACCATGGTGCACCCGGCACCAGTGGGTACCCCTCAGTGGATAGTTCTGAACCACCACTATCGTTACCATAGAACCGTTGCTATGGCAACAATCAACAGTATATAGGTGAATGGTAAACTGACTACAATATCTCATTGGCCCTCGGGGCCGATGAGATAATTAAAAATAAAAAAATAAAAATACGTAAGGTACAGATCAACGCGATGGCCATGGGTGCCTGTAGGGAACCGCAAGCCATGGTGTTCATATCAGCATCGCAGCTCCCTCAGATATGAATAAGAAAAAGCTGAAGAAAATGCATTTTCTACTTAGAATGCTGTTCGATTCTAGTGAGTAGATCAACATAGAGACCGCAACTTCTCCGCGATATTTTACGCTAAGCCCTGCGTTTTTTGCGTGCATGGATATATTCCAGGCGTGTTTTCATATTCGGTCCGTAAATCGTCAAAGGTCGACAGGATGACCAGGTCACAGGGGTGGTTAGCGACAAGTGAACCAATATGCCACATCACAACGAATTTGTGCAAAAAACAACAGGGGTTTAGGACTTTAAGGTTAGGTCGGCTATATAGGAGTAGGAGTATGGGTTCTAAAGAGAGGAAAACTCTCAAAAAAAATTACTTCGAATGGGTATGTGGTCAGTTTTCCAGAAAAAAATTCGGGTGGGGGGATTTTGGGTAGTGCATCATCTGTACTTTTCACGCATGTTTATTGACTGGTTAGTCATCTACATGTCGCCATAGACAGACACTGCCCACGAAAGAACCTGAAAAACGTAAGGTGTCCTAACACGACGAAACTTACCACAAAAGATACCCCACAAACTAAAGCAATTTACTTTTTTTTCAAAAAAACGTTGGACGGTTTGAAAATACGTCGCAACAACTGTGCAATGGGTCGTGGATATACCAAATAGGACCCAATACAAACAGAATGACACATGATGATGGCGCCTTTCTTATAGCGGAAGTCTTTCAACTTTCTCCAGGAATGTCTAATCAGTGGTCATCTAAAGTTGACTTTAGGGAAGAACGAGCGACAATCGGAAGCGTTAACTATGTCATACAATATATCCTCTCCCTCGAAAATTTCGATGATTCCAAAAGTGCCCCGTCACTCACATTGTCACCAATCGGTTTTTTGCACTGTCATGGTAACGACGCCGAAGTGGAATCTCTGGCGATTCAATAGTAATATTACTCACACGCACGTGTAGTTCCTGTTAATTTTATCTAGAGCAGAAGATGCGTTACACCGTTTTGTACAGCGCTCGTCGTAATGGTGGTGTTACAAGTTATGGCCAACAGTAAGCTACATTGTTTCTATTCACATCAGGCTATATCGATTGGTAAGGGGTATTTCTATGAGAGCTTCAAAGTGGTATTTAAATGATAAACATGTTCTTCGTATAAAACGTTCCAAAAAGTGTAGTTAGGCATCCAAGTTATAAACACCTCACAAGTGAGAACTACCCACTGTTCTTGGGGTGTTCGTTTCATTTAACCACTTATCTATTCATTTTCATATAAAAGACGATATTTATTAATTTTTAAATACAGGTAATTATTTGCACCAAAACCCGAAGATAGTTCAGAAGTGAAGGCTAACTGGTCTCGCCTAAGAGACATACCCCCGCAGATTTAGACGAATTTTTCGTTTTCGTTCGTACGCGCTCATGTTCATAATAAGTGCCCCTTGGTCGTTACACAATAGTCTACAATGGAGGGCACGGAACATAATTGGAAACAAGTCAACAGTGCCAACCGGCCTGATAGCTCACCTATACGTTTCTGGAAGCTAAATGTGATGTAAAGGTCACTTCCAATCTGTAAATATGATTTTCATCGGAAATTCCGGAATTTTGAGCAACTTTTGAAGTTTGCAAAATACCAACCACCACGTTCATATTTTTATATTAGCATGCTGTCGAAGTGAAACGCAGGCTCCAGGGATGAAATCTCTGACCTCTAATTTTCAAAGCATTATTACTTATTGGGCAAGTGTAATGCTGACCAACTTTCATATCATTCTATCTTTTTTATAGTAGAGAATTTGCTTGATTGTTCAAAAATGATTCGAAATTGACTTCTGTCCATTGACGTCCCATATTAATACTACTACCTACCACTCTGTTTTCCCTGTAGGCGGACGAACAGACATGACACCTTAAAATAAAAAAAAATAAAAATCACCCAAAAAATCGAATTTGTGTCAAAGGCACATAAGGAATTAGGAATTCCCACACATTTCATGTCAAATTCCCTTTGTCTCGCATTCTCCTTATTTTATTCTAAGATTGCATGCAACTGGATAAGTTTAATTGAACGAAAACATGAAGAATACAGCAGAAACACAATAATTCCATGAGAAGGGAACATTCAAATCTGAATTCTGATTATTTGTGTAGAAGGCTGACAATAGTTCTTGATCCTTGACGAAGTCCAGAGGAATCCTGCAGTCCCGTCGTGTGGTGTATGTTTTGTGTGACGCCCAGCTTGTAAACACGATAAATTGAACAGGTCTAGATAGATCAGGCTCATACGTGGGTATGTTGTTCCCCGTGATGATAACATGAACCCTATTGTTTGTGTGTCAGGGGGTCACGTCATCTGAGTCACAGATCAAGGTCGGAAAAACCTTGTAAACACGCTAAGTCCCATGGTTTAGTCCCTGACAGTGAAATCTGTTTGTAACTTTCTTATGTGGAGTACAGGAACCACTTTGTTTTTGGTTCTGTTCGGGGTGAATTTTTGTCAGAGAAAGAAAATTTGTGGAAAAAGTCGATATTTTTGCCCATTTTGGCTTGTAACACCATAACTCTACCCCACCCGGATGGATGAAGCTTCATACTTGGTAATTGTGAGTTCCCCCATGATGGGTACATGAACCCTATTGTTTTTGGGGGGTCAGGTCCGAGTTCATTTGAGGCAACCAAGGGTCAAGTCTGAAAACGGAAATTTAGTGTGTAGCTTCCTAATCAAGATATAGGAGCCCTATTGGTTGGTTGGGAAATGGGATTTGTCAGACGTTATGTTTTGTACTATTGATAATGGTTGAACTTGCGCTGGGCCATAGACTGATGACCATTTCAGACCTTGAGAAGCACTGTCTAGAGTGTGCTTTTCGTAGGTAGGAAATGCACTTTATATATGTTTCCATGTATTTTCGAAAATAATTAGATGATTAGGGTTTGAGTGACGTCTTTATTCAACAGATCCTGTGACATATGGGCTGAGTCCAGCTTTTTTTCACCAGAGAGGACAGATTCAGAAACGAATTGTGTTTAAACAAATCATTCTATCAAATTCGATAATCCTGTTGTTCACTTTGAACGTTATTCAGAAGAAAATGTTCCTTCTGTGTGTTCGATATGTCTCCTTCGTGGATGGTTAATTTTTAGCGTATCCTGATTGTGAGAATAAATAGTCAATCTGCCTTTTACTAATTATTATGAGATCCTTCAAGTAGATAGAAGGGCAATTTGTTGATTCCACAGAATATGCAAACCGATGAATATGAGTGACTTTTCGTCTTGGAAAAGTGATCTATACGTCCGAGCGATTTTAAAATATAATGATCCTACTCTCCTCACGATTCGTAAGTGGGAAGCAAATTTTTTTTAAATGGAATATCAATTTTTTTCGCTAAAATTCAGTACTTTCAGTTTTGAAATAATGTTATTTAAATGCGACATGCAATGTCGCCTTTGAAGGTGAGCTTTTTTCCCCACAATTCAATTCGACCCATATGTTTTTAGAGTTGAAATATCAATATTAAAAACACATGACACGACTACAACATATATGAACTCTCTTCAGATTAAGTTAATCTACTTTTAAGTTGAGATAGGTATCCATGCCCGGTCGAGCCCCGTGGTCTCCTTTAGAGGCGATGTCAAGTGACAATGTTTGCTACATGGGGAGGGGGGGGGTGCCAGTTATTTTTATTTTATTTTTTTGACCTGTTTACTTTGCGGGAGTGGTGGGCCCAGGTTCTTTTTTTTGGCCATCTTGTTATTTTCTTGGGCAGTTATTATGTTTTCCACCTGTTTGCCTTTGGCCATCTGGACAGGGGGTGGCCGATTACTTGAGACCTCTTTTTTTTCCGGATAAACCCCTGTCCAGTGGGGCCCAGGATTTTTGGCCCATCTTTTAAATATATAGAAGACTTGTAGATCAGTTTGTCGTGGACGGGAAGGACGGGAGGGGAGGGTAGGTCAATAGATGGTAAGCGGTGGCTTGACCTTTGTTGTAGGGAACAAGAAGGGGGGAAACCTACTGGGGACCTACAGGGGTGAGACAGAGAACACTACAAAAGTGAAAGTTGTTGGGAGCTCATAAGCTCAACTACAATTTAGGGGGCGCTAACTCACTACTACTCACAATCTGTGTGTTCAACCCTGTCACGAGCGGGAGACGGAAAAGAAATAAAGGTGTGGGATAGAGAAGGAAAATACAGGTGAGATGATAGAGTGGCGACAGAAGAAAAAAAAAACCATGGCTGAAACTCTGAGGATGGAGCAAATATCGGGAAACAAAAAATTGATTCAGAAGTGGGTAGAAGGATTTGGATAAGGCGGTGTTGGTCGTATTTAGTTTGAGGGTTCAATTAGGGGTCACTAAGGAGAGTGTCGGCGAAGGAGGTTTAGAGTTGATTCTAGTAATATTGTCAAAAAGGGAGTTGGTGTTTGCTGAGTTTAGAACTATTAGTAGAAATGTATGAGGGGGATTTTGAGAACAATTCCTATATGCTGTAGTATGGAGTCTTTCAAGAGGGCGAATTTATTTGGACGGGAATTTGAGGAGTAGGGGTAGGATGCTACACCTAGTAGAAGAGGGGGGAGAATTTTTGTTCTGTAACTAGACTGATGAGTCACGGCACAGGGAAAATTAGGGCATAAGTTTAAGACCAACTTTGCCCCGGATAGAGTTGCAGCAGAAGGGTTTGAGGGAGGGAGTTTTGTCAAGGGTTACACCCAGGAAGACTATCTTTTTATTGCAAGAATTTATTTTGTTTTCCAAACATATTTAGTGAGTAGATTTATTTTTGTCTAGTTTGTTGAGTTTTGGAGACTGAAAGCAATAGTGGGTTTTTTCAGTGTTAATTTTAATTTCCATTTTGCCTCCACGTTCTAATAGAAAGTGTTACCCTTTTTGAGGAGCTTAAGTGACGGTCGGGTTTGAGCCAGAAAACCATAAGGCAGTGTCGTCAGCAAATTGAACTGAATTCCCAAAGCCACAGGGGTCGGGTGAAATCATTACATAAGTGGTACAGCAGGGGACGCCATGACACTGGCCTTGGGAGTGCCGGCCAGGAGGGGGACATTACGACGGGAGAGAAGATTCATTTAAGTGATATACATATGCCCTGTCCATGAGGTAAAAGAGAGAAACGGGTTATGTTTTACGGCAGCTTGAATTAATAGTTTAAAGCGTAGGCCCTTTGTGCCATACTTTGTCAAATGCTGTTTTCGATGTCTAGAAAATTGCTACTGTTGTTCTGGCTGCATTTATCCTAAGAGTTGATTGATGTGCTCATATTCTTTCTAAGCCGACGGTAATTATTAAGAGTTGTTTCACCTTCTCAATTACCTCCAATCCTATGTGTCCAATATGCGTTCAAATATTTTCCCTAGACATGGGAGAAGACTTGGGGCGAAAATTTGTGGGATTGTGAGATCTTTATGGGTTTAGGGAGGAAGATTGTTTTAGCAATTTTCGCAGGTGGTTGGGAATATCCATGCGAGAGGTCATTGAATATCCTAGGATTAGGTTGAATAAGATTCTTGGAGATATTTTTAGCATTTCATTAGTACACCAGCATCATAGGAGGGGAATGTAACTGTTTTTGGCAATTTTGAAAAGGGCTCATTCCAATCAGAAAGAGTGATATTTCATTTAAGGTATTATCATTATCGTTAGTTTTGGGAAGTCAAAGGTTAGGGAGAAAGATTTGTTATTGAGTAAAATTGTTTTTTTCGTTACTTTTGAACCTACGTGAAAGGGGGTCCTTCATGGTTTTTGAATATTTAGGAAGGTGTTAACGAAGACATCTAAGTTTGTACGAGGGTCAGTTACTAAAACGGTTTTCAGATTTTTAGTGGAATCTCTTTTTGCCCCAAGTTTGGGTTTGTTATGGGGAAATTATTTTGTTAAGTTTACGCCAGAAAATTTTCGGAGGAAAACTCCCGTTTTCATTCTTTAAAGATTGTATCATTTAGCAGTTTTTAATTTTTTTGCTTATCATTCGCCTATTTAGGTCTTTTTGTGCGGTTGTTGTGTTTAATGTTTGTGGTCTCAGTGACCGATACCGTGTCTCAGTTTCGTCTAGTTGTTTGATTAGAGCTATAATTTCGTTTGTGTTGACGCCAAGGTTTCCTAATCTGCTTTATTACGGACCGTTATATCATTGAAGCTGTTTTTGATAAGTTCACTGATTTTAGTGACGTATTATCTATAAGCCGTTGATTTGAGTCTGGTAGCCTGAATTTAAATTTTCGTTTCTGAAGCTTGAGAGATATCCGAAGAGAATTTCTCCAATTATCTTTCTGGATTCGGTATAAAGTTGTTTTTGTATCTTTTTTGTTTATAATGATATTTTCATTATATGGTGGTGGTCCTAAAAATATTGTCATCTAGCAATTTGAATATTTGTGACGCGATTGGAGAAGGTTTAAGGTAATAAGTATTCAAGGAGTTCAAGTTTCAATCAATTGCTATGGGTTAGTTTCTATTCTCGGTTTTGGTTTAGGATAACTAAATTTTCAGTATTTGCACACATGTCAAGTAGGTTTCACCTTTTAAGTGGTTTTGTTTACCCCGCCAACGGCAATTGTGGGCATTTAGATCGCCAAGTAAAGGGTATTTGGTTTTTGCCTTCCGAATGATTGAACGCTTTAAGGGGGTCCCCCGATTGAATAGTAGCTAATGATATTAAGATTGTGGTCGGGTAATTTAATTTCTTAAAATTGATGTTTGAGTATTGCGGATTGTAATCTATGTCCTTAGAGAGGAGTTTAATAGGTGTCAAAGAGGACACGCAAACCACCTTTTCTTCTATTAATGTGCTTTTCTGAAGATTTGGAAGGCCAGGAATATCTAGGTGCGTAGTAGGGGCTAGTTGGTTTCATTTAGGCAAATTATGTCCATTTGAGTAAATCAACATAAGTTAATAATAGCAAATTAATTTTTAGAACTATATGGCGCTATTTTATATTCAGGTGGAAATGGTGAGGGGGGGATAGTTATTCACATCACGAAGAAGGGAACCCCGGTGGGGGTTCTAGGACAGTTTTTTAGGGGTATTTTTTTTGTTTGGGTGTCTTCTTGTTTTGGATTAATGTCTTGGCGTTTTGATGCGATGTCGAGTGGTTTTTCCTTCTGCTGCCCGTGCCCTAGCGGGCATACTCAGAGACATCTTTTCGAGTTGTTGGTATTAGTTTAAGATTGCTTGGTTACAAGATGCCATTTAACGACTTTCCACCACAAATCCACGAGTTTTCCTTTTCTTCCTGTTTTTGAACGAGGGTGTTTTCAATTAACATGTGCGGGTGTGGGGTGGTTTGTTGGTTTTGCATTGAGGCTTGGGCTAAGGTTTGTTTTGTTATTTTGGTTTGAATGTGGCGGTATCTTTTGGCTTCTTTATACTTTGGGCTCCTTTAGATAGAGGGCGACATGCGCCCCCCCCCCCCCCCCGTTAGCACTACTCGGCTTCCCTCTTTAGGTTTTGCCAGTCCTTGTCATCCTATGGCCCTCCCCGCATCGGAGGCATTTGGTTGTGGTTGGACAGTTATTACTTTGATGCCCATATGATTTGGCATTTATACCTGGTTTATTTGAGGGGGGTGTTAGGTAGGGCTCGACAAACCGTGAATTTGGTATCCTAGGCATACCCATCCTTGTGAGGGCTTCTTTAGTTTTCTTTAATCGGGGACTTGGATTTGATCTTTTGTACAGGTGGGGTTTCCTGTGGCTTGCTAATTAGTCATAGTTTACTTGGATGGGGATTTACGGGATCTTCTAATTCCAGTTATTGATTTCTTCTCCGGTGGTGATGTTTGGGTGGAACTCCCAGACTGACTACAGCATGTAGGATTGTGTTTTAAACGTTGGGGGCGTTTTGGGGGCGGGGGTTTCCCATTCAGAGTTGGGGTCCAGGGTTGCAGAGATTTTGTTGAGTGTGGGTCGGACGGCTCTATTAGGAATGTCCCCACTCTAAGGGGCTTGAATTTGGTTGATACGGGCGTTGGGCTTTTCATTTTTGTTGAATTTTTGCGAGTTCGATTGGATTTTGGTGGTGCAGGGAGGGGGGTTCTACAAGACACGACGACTGGATTGTTCCAGGTTTTTTTGCGAAGCATAGGGGATTGTTTCCAGTGGCGGTTCTTGTTCTTTGTCGGGGATCCTTACTGTTTGGAAGTGAGTAGGATCAGGTCGATTTCGTCAAAAAGACTAGCCAGATTTGCGAGGGGGTCATCCATGGGGGGAAAGGAGAAGGGAAGGGAAGAGAGTTCTCCCCCTCATGACAAGATTGAACAAAACCGAAAATGAAATTATGCTTACCGAACCAAACAAAAATCACAAATGAAAATTAAACCGAAAACGTCCGAACGAAATACACTGAAACACACAATATAATAATTAAAAGGGGACTGGCAAAAAGAACGGGAAAAAAAAAAACCAGACACAATGACACAAATGAAATGAAAGATGATCTCAATGATCTCAATGAATGATTTGTTTTGCCGCTTGCATGACGTAACGCAGCATTTACTTTTGCCGTATGTACTAAATCCTTCTCCATTTTCCGCTCAGTGAACAATTTGAAAGTTTACCGTAATAAACAAGATTATGCTTTCGTCACCCCGGATTACGGAGCTCTCGACAAGCTGTTCGCAAATGTTCTATGATCAACAATCCTTCACCGAAAGGCAACGCCATTACGAATTATATAAGTTAGATATGCGATATTTTGCAGACATAGCTGTTACCGATTTCATCCCAGGTAGAAATCGGGCGTAGCTGGTTTCAATAATATCTATTGCTATAAGCGCTGAAATTCCAAATCTACGCGCGCAAATATTGCAGAGGTGTTACGATTATATACAGCGAAGATGGCTTTTTCTTTCCCTCCCTACGCTTAGTAGAAAATTGCATAAGTTATTGGATAAAACTTTGCGGTCACACTCACACGCTGCTTTGTAACGTTAGCCGACTGATTAGAGGCACTCGATTAAATTATTAATCACGTGGGGCATTAATAACAAACAACTCCAGTGCACTTTATTTGAATAGAACAGCGACACAACTGAAAGAATGGGCACTAAAAGACGCATCTAGAGTACTGCATCAATTCACGTCAATATTCCATGGAGTTGAGGCAAAACATGTATTAGTTGCCGATTTCATTAGTTTGGAAGAACGAACTTGCTCCCACGGACCCTCGCCTATATGCCCTCATTAGTGCAACTGTAAACATTAATTTTTTTTTCCGTGAAAACGGGACAACAACCCGTATTGATTTTATTGTATGGCCATTCCTCTGATTTAATGTGTTTTCGTCTTTCGTACCGCTGGATATTTCTAACACTATACCACTTCAAGGAATTGTAAATGATGGCCGTATTTAGTAGAGTGTGAGCCATGAAAAACATCGTCATTGCCTGATCTCTCAACCAGCATTAAGGAATTGAGATACGTTTTCCCATAATTCGCGCCGAGAGTTTCAAATAAACCATTGATGATTTAGCGTGTTTAGATTTACGGCTTGTCTGAACCGGAAGAAAATCCGCCATCCATTTCAGCCCAACGAGCACATGAGCACTTTGATTGTGGGGGGGGGGGGGGGGGGGGGGGGGGGGGGGGGGGTGGGGGGGGGTGGGGGCGGGGGGGGTTAAAACTGAATCAACGAGCGTATATCATGTTTGAACTTATGTTGCTGTCCATCACAACCAATGTCCTGAACTTTTGGAGCATTCGAAGAAATGTCAATTTCTGGAATTTTTTCTGTAAACATGACATTGACAGGGAAAATTGAAGATTCCGTTTGGATTTACCCCCGGGTTTTTCTCGGGAAAGCCTTTTTCCCTACTGGAAATACTATCTTATATAGACCTGCTGAATACATTGCAACATTTTGTATTCCTACACAACCTTCACATGTGTGCTCTGAAATCAGCGTACTCGTAGGAAAAGGTACCTATTGTAACCTAAAAAACATTTTTTTCCCGGAAAATGGAAACGGTACGGTATTGGTTCACGGGATAACCAAACATAGTAACATGCACCGAACTTGCCCTATGTATTATGAAAATGAAATTCTAATCTGATTGGGTTGCATATGTTTGCAAAGGTAACATCGGTCATACTGGCTGTTTGTACTCTATACCCGATGTAGGCTGTCAATTTTCCTTCAATTGTCTCCCCCATAAAACTCGTCGTTGGTGCTAGTGAACGGATAACGATGTTTTTTTTTCTGCAATAGCTCTTGATAATTATATTCGTTGGAATGATAACTTTTTTTTTTCTCATTCCATGTTGCAAGTTCCCTTCCGTGCGTTTCAGCACCCGTGGACCCCCCCAATGTGCCCTCAGTAACTGAAAAAAGGCCGATGAACGCCTCAAAAGCGTTGCCATCTTTTTGTATTCGACATCTTTGTATCTTATCTGAACCTCAATCCTCTCCCAACATTTTTTTTCCTGTTCAGGCGCGACGGAGCTACTCCAAGAAACACCACTGAGAACAGATAAAGGACTACGTTCCTCATCACCCCTAACTATTCGGTCACGGCCAGACCGGCCCTCAATGATGAGACCTGTCGGTAGTGATGGCGGTCTCCATCTACGCCATGCGGGACTTGGTATGTAATCCTGTTTGGATTAGTTTGTTAGATTATAGACTCAAAATGCTTCAATTGTGCTGCTGGGTGTTTGGGGCGACTAAAGAGGAGAGGCGTTCCATCACACATCCGCGTGGTCTTGCTACTGGTATCTTTGGCATACTTGTGGTATTCATCTGTGTCCCAACGGGCCACGAAATATCCCGTGAAGGTCCTCATGGTTCAGATTGTTTATTACCCTACCTCTTTTCTCGTCTGTTATTCTGTATCGAATTGAATCGAATACTTCCGGTGGTCACCCTATGTGTGTGCTATTATTATACGAATATCAATCAGGCCCTTGTATAAAATTAAAAGGAAAGTGTCACAAACCTTTCGAAAATGACAATACAATTGTGTTTGTCCTCTATTTCAACAGTGTTAAACTACGAATGCCAAGGGTTCCAAAATCTCGAAAAAATATCAAGGTATCATAACTCAATATCAGAGTGTCAGGATTTATTATCAGACCGTCAAATCGAAACAAGAATCACCTGTCAAAAAGTAACATCAGCATATCAGAGAAAATATCGGTGTTTAGGATAATATCAGCCTATCAAAATGTGGTGAATTAGGAGGCAAACGCCAAGAATTTAAAGAATCGTTGATATCTCAGATTGATTTTGACTCATTTGGCCAATCGGTTCATGCCATATATCGCAATAGCGGGTACAGGTTTTTATTTGCACACAGTTTTTGTTTTTTGCACACGACACCACGGGCAAACAGTTTACTTCGCGCTCGTACGTACATTCGTACGTGCATGACTGCTACTGATACGGACCATCAACATTACCACAAGCAATGACCGTTCGCGCATACGGGTCAGTTACAACCCGATAACCCAAGTGAATGTTCTAATGATAAATTCGAATATTTTTATTCACTTCTGTAACCTCTTGCCGAGTTCCGAGTGATTTTCGTTTAATTATATGAAGAAAAAAGTCCCATCGATAACCCTAGCTTTTTGGTTTGATTTCCTTCCCATGTCGAACGAACCCTTCACACAGCGTTTTCGCGAGGGGTGCCTGTTTGTTTCCCAGGGAGGCTCGATTGCCAGGGGGGTTCGATCGAACGCAACAATCCCCCCCCCCCCCCTCTCCTGCGTCCGGGCCTGACAGTTGGTTTGCATTTTTTGGTTTATTCGAGGAATTTTCATAGAATATTATAAGTTAGGATTAGGAACCGGAGAAGTTCGAGATGGCCTTGGCAATTTTTTTGCTCCGGAGACGTACGATCTCGTCTAAAGTGGACCGAATCTTCCTATGTCGCGTAACGCTTGTACTTGGGAACCTTCGCCACGAGGTAGCCAATTTTCCTATAACCCCTGCCGAAGTCCCCATGCCCAGCGTGACTCCTTGGATTCAGCGGTTTGTTTTGGTTCCCCCCACCGTCGTGGGGTAGATGGTTCTTGGTTGGGAGCCAAGAGTGTACTCGGCCCGACGAGATTTAATGTGAAGTAGGTCAGAATGGTGGACTGCAGTGATCGTCCAGCTGAATTGTTTTGGTTGCCAAAAACAATCAAATTGATTCAGAATCTCTTACAATACAACAGGATGATTTATAAAGGTGCTAATATTAACACTGATGAAAGCTGGAATGCGTCAGTCCAAACCTTAATTTCATAGGAACTTTCCTTTACGGAAGTTATACTTATAGTCCTTTGTATATTACGGTTAATCAGCCAAAGCAAGGATTTCTTGTTGGGAAGCTATACGCTTTTTGTGTGACTGAAAAAAAAACCCTTCGCAATCCAAAAGTGGGGGGGGGTCGTAGAAAATTTTTTTTGGGGAGGGGGGGAGCGACCCCCTCGCGTCCCCCAGCGGTTGCGCCCTCGTCCCTTGAGGTCCGCGAGAGTGATTGTAGACCGATGATGATTCGTTCTTGGTGCTGGTAATGTCCATCAGAATATTAACACGACCTCGCCTACGGAAATGAGATCTAGCCAATTTTCAATAATGCTTGCCATCGATGCCCTCATAACGTCATATTTGCAGGCCTATCCGCGGCGCTACCCCCCTGGTACCGAAACACAGCTGTCATCAGAATGACATTAATATAGTTACATTACATCCTGGTTATGGACTAGTCAAGACTACGATGAATGATTTTGCTACTTTGACCTCAATGACCTCTGATTACTCCTTGGATGACCTTCATGTTTTTATTATCTTATCGAGCACACACAATTATACACAAATGACGTCACCTCACGTAGAAGTCAATAACCTGGACCTCTACCTGTGCCCGCCCCCCCCCCCGCCACCCCCCCCCCCCCCCCCTCTCCTGATACACAGTGGTTATTGATGGCACTATGAAAAGTCCAAATCAAGCACTTGAAAAAACAAATGGAGACGTCTCCGTTGTCAGACGTCCCTGTTTTGGGACAGTGTTCTCAAGAGGATGTCCCAATCGATACGAATAGAATCCACAGACAACACCCACACAATGACGCAATTAGCACGTAAGAGTCCGTAAAAAGGTGTTTTCGCTGTTGTCCATCATGAATCGCAAACATGGCCAGGTTACCAACGAACCTCGAGTTGTGTCCTGAACCTGCAGATTCATTGTCCAATCGATAGCAGCCACTTCAAGAGCTGACCGGAATGAGCACCGGCACCCCGTAAAACATTGTATGTTCTCATGAATTCCTTGACTGCTAATTGCCATGGGCCTGGGCCCATGTTTCTCTAGGCCCCCTTTCCCCATCTTCTCCTCAGATGGCATTTTGTGCCTGAATGATTGCAATTTGGTAATATTGTGCTGTCATCTTATATTCTTAACATTCACAACAACCAATAATGAATTCTTCATAAGTAATACAAATAGCGCCTATATATATGCCCCAATGGTGTATCCCATCCCGGCATGACGGGCGCGGACCCAGGGGGCGCACCGCCCCCCCCCCCCTCCCCGAAAAATCTCGAGAAGATTACAAAATTGTGTTTTTTTTTCTTTTGCCGGCCTAGGCCGTTGAGTTAAAGTTTGACACAAGTCCCATCTGCCATCTGTCCCACAGTAAGAAAAAGCACCACGATGCGGATGGTTGATTGTTTAGGTATTTTTTTAGCTCCTCAAAGCCGATCGCGTTATCTAGGCACGGCAAACTTTACTATTAGTTAGTTACGGAACGAGAGCGCTGTTCAGGGCTACTGATTCGCGTCGATATCGTAAGGTATTTCCCCCACGTTAGAGCGTCAACACGCTTTGAATCTTGCGGCAAAACAAACAGGAAAAAGAAGCGGGTCGAAGCAGGGTTTTGTCATTGACCTTTCTACAGGGTTTCTAACCTAAAATATGCTAATGGTTCCTTTGGTCAGAGCAAACTGAGATCCTGCAGTTAGACTTTCAATATTCTTTCAGAGAGAAAGTTAGGCCTGATGAATACGAAACAAACAATTTCCTCAATTTCCAGAAAAGGGCGGGCAGGGACGCTAACATGAAATTAATTTTATCTATTTTTATTTTTAAGGTGTCACAATCAATTTCATTCACTTACCATGGGGATTGAGACAAACGTACATGGCAGTTTGGTTGGATTGTGTTATCGTATTTAAACATACATCAAAATTGACAAAATCTCACTTGTTCATATTTTCCTCTAAGAATTGCCCTCATTCTACATACACCAGGATCCTGTCCACTCAGTAGAAGGTTTTCAAAGCTGATCAGGGCATTTCGGGCAAGCTTCGGTCTATCCGATGTTTGCGCATAAATCTTCCATCAGGATCAAAGGTGATCACATCTACCAAATTTTGTGTAAATCTAAAAACGTTCACAAATGCATAAAAATATTTCAGAACATTGAATGCCCCGTGCAACCCTGCCTTCACTTTTTAAATTTCTTGGGATCCATGGTAATCACTCGACAAGTTTTCGTGAAAATCCGACAGACTTGGAAAATCGCATAAATTATTCAATAGACCCTTATAGCATTTTTTCGGCTGAAAATCTAATCATTCATCTACCTGTCATCCAGGTCTACAGGCCAAACGCATCAGTAGCACATACAGTTCTCGCGTAACCTGCTAACGAGCTAAACAATAAATTCCTAAAATAGGCTAATTAGGGAGGGTGGGGCACAGTGAGACATAGGACAACAGTGATACAAAGGCAATCACTTGTGGTGATCTGTTGAATTATAGCCATACTCTCTGTTGAAGATTGTTGCAGTGCTACATAATAACCAATTCACCTGTCCATGCGCCCATGCCTTTCATAGTTTTCTTGGGATGCCGTGATTTTGGAAGCAAAAGTAAGTTTTTGTGTCCGAACTCGTCCATCAAATTAAATGAATAGATCCTCCTGTTTCATTGCTACCCCTTACTGACGGAGACTTCTATGTGGATATAATCACATGAATAAATTAACTTCACTCTCTGTCCATAACGAAGATTCCGTATTTCGCTATTTCAACATTTGGGGCACAGTGAGACAGTTCACTTGAGGCCACATGGTGTGCATATTACCGGAACACTGAATAAACATTTTACTTGGATATCTAATTCATGTGACTGTTAGATCATTATAGGACTTCTGATTTGCCTTCTCTGCTCATATTTACGCAATATAATGATTCATATTTTCATTATAGTAAAAAGTTCTGCAGTCATGGGGAGTGGGCCCTAAATGAACCTAATAAATGATGACACACAACTCCTCCATTTAAAATATCAACTAACTTAATATTGCCCATGTAGAACAGGCATATAAAGGCATCACAACAACAGTAAGCTGTTAGCTGGTATGTTTACCCTTCTGTAACTGCTTGTGCGTCTCACTGTGCCCCCCGAACAAGTGGGGCACAGTGGAGACGCTTCAGAAAAATATTATGACCTCTTTAAATGACCTTGCACGAAAGGTCACCACCTGTAAACTGGGGGAAGAAGGTTTTAGTGGCCTTAAAACGGTGGTAGATATCACTTGATTTGATGGTTCATAAAGCGGGTTATGATGAAAAAATAACTTTTGTGTCTCACTGTGCCCCCCAACCTCCTACCCAACTCAGTTAAAGGGCAAAGCAGGATGAATTATACAGGGGCTAATTTAAAGCTGGATGAAAACTGAATGCGTCAGTCCAGACCGAAGTTAATAGGACTTTCCTTTACGGAGGTATTGTCATTTGAAGTTTGTGGATTGTGATGCATGTGTATTGCGCCAAGATCGAAATGTATCCCATATGGAAATAATAATTGATGTCAGACTTGCACAAACCCGCAAAAATTTCATTTCTATTTGAAATTCACACATATTTCACTTCGAAAGAGCATTTAGTCCATGGGAGAGGGTTTCTGTAGTTGGTGGTAGGTTGTTGATGGTGACTTTGGTGAGAGAAAGACACAGAAATTCTGCTAAAGGTTACTTATTCCAACAAAAATGAACGATCAAAGACATAACATATTTTCTGTGTGGTCCATGTGTGACGCCATGTATCATTGCGCAATTGGCATTATCACCAATTTCTCGCTCAATGGCCAAAACTTTGAAGGCCAATAAATTCAGATAGGAACATCATATTGAAATGGGGTTTTGGACCTATACGTGATATAGTTTTTCCAATCTCCACGATATTAACTCTATTGTATTCAAGTTTGCAGTTGTCCTTCAAGGATTGATGCCCCGAATCTTCATTTCAGATCATGTACACCCAACCCGGGTGATACACACACAAAAAAATTTCGTATAACGGTCTCACGGTTTGTTGAGAAAATGTCCCGAACGAGAAAGGTAAACATGCACACCACAACCCTATGACCACTCAGTCCCTTCCTGAATTTCATTCAGGCGCGAAACAAAAAAGGGTCAAATTCCATGCGCGCAGTGGAACATCTTGGGGAAGACTTTGAATATCAACGGCACCAAAAAATTTGTATATTGGGACACTATTTGCAAAATTGTCGTAGTTACTAACGTTAAAGTGGGGTCAAACAGGAGCGAGTCTGAAGGACCACCAGGTGTTCCTCCAAAATCCATGAAACCAATTCATTCAGAATGGTTTGGTTATGCTTTTCCAACAAAATACACGAAGAAATTCTTTCCGGCCATCTGGGTGGTCTCTCAGACCAGAAATCTTAGTGCTTAGATGGTCAAAACATATGAATCAAAATAACAGTTCAGTATCTAGGGGGAATCAGCGCACCCCCCCCCCTATCCAATGAAAGCGTGAACAAACAAGAAAACTCTGCAGGGCATGATTTGATTCCATGGGTTACCGAAAGCAAAAAGCCCCCTCTAGGAACCTTGACAAGGTGATGATGATGGAACCTTTCAAGTTCGATTTATCCAATAAATTAAGATTTTAGTTACAATATAGGCAGCTTTGTACTCCTTCAAAAGTAACGAAACGGTTTGTGCAGGACTCGCTACCATGGGGGTGGATAGAGTAACCGGATGGTCATCAAGTCATGGTAGTAGACCAGCTTCAGAGCCCGATCAATCCTTGTCACCCCATGGGATTGAACCTCTGATTTTCCAATACTGTAAATTACAATTTTAGTTACGATATCATGCAGCTTTGTCATCCTGCATAGAACTTCTGGTTCTTCGCCAGGCGGTGGTTGAGTCACCAGGGTCAGTGGTTACTGGAGTGTGGCTGGCCTGCCCATGTATGAGAGGGATCTTCTGTAGCGTGGCGATTGAGGCTGAGGCCAATGGCGTCAACTCCTTACAGAGCAGTTTTCAATAATAATGATGCTCTCTAAGGAGGAAGGAAAGCACAAGAAAGGGCTGGTCTCCTAACACCAGCTGTGGCAACAGCCTGTAACAAAGTTGTCTTCCTCCTCATCAAGTTCTTTCGGAAAATGGTGTTTATGTGATTCAAGTTCCTGGAGTAGAGAAACCGGATATCAATCCGAATTCTGCATCTGAAAGTTTTATGTGATGAAGAAGAAGGATAACAAGAACAAAATACAAGATTTTGCGTGGCCGATACACCCACAAAGTGATAATAACATGGTTTTCCTGACTTGCTCCATTGACTGCTAACACAAAGCCCGCCCCTATGGAAAAGTTCAGCACGTTTTGCCGTATTACCATGTCACCATGTGTCCTGATGACTATGAACAATAGTGTTTGGAGATGAGAACCTAGGTGGTTGGGGTCGGCCAGAATCAGATTCCATTTACAGATGTATATAATCACAAATCTCATTGAACAACAACACCAAACGGGTATTCTTTCGGTAACCCCCCCAACTCAATCCATAATCCCACTAGGCTTAGCCCAGTAGCCTGCGCCGCTGGCTTAGTATGCTGTGTACCAAAGCCTGCCGTTCACAAACTCGAGGCCTAGCGTTTTTTAGGGGCCTAAGGAGTTAGCGCTTTAAGTGTGCAAGACTTTCTATTTGTCAAACTATCAGTTTACGACAAGCTTGCATCTCAATTATACTACTAACCCAAAAGACCAATTATGTAGTATAAAGGAAGTTAGAAACTCATTTCATACCGTATTGCGTCTTTGGCAGTGAGAATTACCAAATAGTCACCCAGAATCAGTCAGGAATCTCTTAACTTGACTGTTAATCAAGACACTTCACCAAGTGATTGTTCACGTTGCCACTCTCAAGTTAGGAATAATCATGCAGAATTTTCTATAGTTAAGCTTACATGTGCCCAAGATGAATAATAGGATGGCCAAAATGGCCCGGCGTGGCAAAACTTCTGTGTAAAAAACTATGTTTCAAAACAAGACAGGCTGAGAAAAACAAAAAGTGGTGATTTTCACCAATCAATTATTTACGGTCAAAATTTAGCTTGTAAAATAAACTTCATACTAATGAAATTTTAACATTGTAGGGGAGTAGAATGTCTGAATGAGATGGCTTGAAGTTATAGAGGCTGTGTAATAGGAGGGAGAAGAAAAAATTGGTAGGCATCAGGTGACGGTTTCTTCACCGGTCAAGGGGAAGTGTGCTACAGCTAAAATTTCTTCTGTACGTGACTAGCCCAGTAGCCTACAGAGTATCCGATACAAATGGTATAGCTAGGCCCACTTTGCAATCATAATGAGCATTCATTCGAGCTTCAGTCTAAATTCACTTGTTGTATGTTGATTATATCAATCTGCCTAGTAGGCCTAAGCTAGATAATGGGTATTGTTAGTTGTTATAATAGCCTAGGCCTACTCAACATTACCGGGCAGGGTTCACGATAAGCGGGGGCCCAGGGGCTATTTGCCCCTTAAAATACATTCAATAACCCAGGTCCTAATGAAATGTATGAAACAGGGGTATTTTTTGAGGGCAAATAGCCCCTGAGGTCTTCACTCGGTCACATTATTTAGGTAGGCCTAACCCCAAATCATGACTGCAGCAACAATATTTCAATGTGTTAGCAGACAGACACTACGTGTAGTAGTAATGCATGAGTGGTGTGCAGCCGCCGTCGGAGACTGACGTGGCTCCTTACGCCTCCTGGATTCGTTACAGTTTTAACTCTGTTTTACAGTTGGAAATCCTCGCTTACAGTTATTATTTCGCATTAGCAAACCCGTTTATTCTGACAATTTTACAATTGTGGTGTTCAAATACCTCTCCCTTTCGCTTGCTTTTCAGGGTGGTGATACGTCCATTTTTGTGTGGTCGCCATGTAGCTAGCCGTTCCAACGTGTTTGTAGCCTAACACACAGCCCTTAGGGAGCAGGCGTACTCGTCGGCGTCTGCACGGCAGGGTATTATGTTCCCCGATAGCTCTGCTTCCTTTATGGCTACCTGTATTCTCACGACCTCATATCTCCCACACAAAATGTGGGGTCACATATGCAAATTTCGGTACCCATTCTGAGTCTGGCCTTGTGAATTATCTGCCCTGTACACCTTCCTTCCTCGACGTAGGTCTAAGTCCACATCTGGAGCACCCCCTTATTTAGGACTGTAGTAAATTTCCCCTCGTACTGTTCTGACGTAAGCCTGTTGTTACCAACTTGGTAATGTTTATCGAATCCAATCCTGGCCCTGAAACCTGGCCTGTGGTGGGTGTGGGGAAAACTGTTCTTGGTCTGACAAATGTGACGATTGTGACTCATGCGGCAGTTTACCAGCTGGCTGCTCTGACATGAATGAGAACCTCCTCGATGCCCACACTGATCTTAATGAGAGTTTGCCTGGTTGTCACCTTTGTGATGCCCCAACCAGACCCCCCCCCCTTACAGGCAACAATACTGGGATTGATCAACTCTTCGATTACTGCCGACCTTCATACAGACCCGGGACTCTCCCTTACTCATCCTTCATGAAACGAAAACAGTCCTTCTACCCACTCCTCCCCCAGAACCTCACCGTAGACGCAGACCTAGGTCAAAGGAGCATTCCTACAAAGGAATAAGATCACCGCGCTGTTGTAACTTTAACAGCCTCGTATCCGTGAACAAGCGGGCGAGGACTTCACACTTTTAGTGACTTTGCCCCCGATATGTTCGGTTGCGAGACTAAATTATGCAGCAGCATCCACGACCAGGAAATTTTCCCTCCTGACTACTGTATATCAGTGTGGCGGACTCGAGTCCGGTATGGTCTCGAGGACGTCTCGAGACGATTTTGAAGGACTCAGATTTCGTCTTGGACTCGTCTGATACTCGGACTCGGACTCGGGATGGCGGTGGGACTCGGGGGACTCGGTCCGAGTCCAGGTTCAAGACCGACTCAGAAAAAAAATCAACAGGGCATCTCGAAACTTAAGGGTTAATATGCAGCATTGGGACATCGACATTGGCAATATCAAATGCGATGAATGTCTCTTGTCACTGTCTCCAGATCACTCAAATCAAATCTGAAGTTACAGCCAATAGTACATTTTATTGACTAACTGTGCTTGTCGGACTGCTGTTAGCCAGGTGGCAATCCTTATGAGGTACTACACGACGCCTGTCTATGAAAGAATGATAGTTTGAATGTTTGAAATCAATGAAAAAAACTCAAAAAGTGATAACTGCTTATGGAAGGTTATTATTGTCCTAGATTTTGCAAACTTGGAGGTGGGTTCAGGTGGAGTTTATATACAGATTTGTCAGGGCATTATGTTTTATTTCGGCCCTGCTGTATGCATTTGCCTTTACTGCTATTGTTTATGAACTTCCCCAATTATGACTTCAAACGGGAAAACAGGTACGAAACCTTATAATATATTTCTGCTAAAATGCCAAGGTTTATAGGGACTCGTAGACATCGGACTCGGACTCGGACAAGGACTCGGGACTTGACTAGGACTTCGGATGTTGAGGACGCGGTCTTGGACTCGGACTCGATGGTGAGTGATCGGTCTTGGTCCTCGGAACTCGGATTGGCTGGACTCGACTCCACCACTGCTGATAATTCAGGAAAGACCGTACTCGTGGGGTTGGTGGTGTCCCGTAGCCTTTAGGGGCTCTATCCAAGCCACTGAAATTACCGACGACTCGGCTGCGAAATAAAATGGGCCCACATCTCTGCCACCCACATAGGCTCGTTATCTGGCGGGAGTTTACTACAGGCCGCTGAGTTCTCCTGCCTCTGACATTGACATCCTTAGGCTATTATTGACAATATTCACCCGAAATATGGTCGAACACCCCAAATTTACCTTGGCGGTAATTTCAACTGAGGGTGTCAACTGGACTCCCTAAATCGTTGAAACCCAGAGCTGTTCACAATCGGAGTCCTGTAGAAAGCTCCTCGAGATTACTGCCGATTTTTTCATTTTTCATTGGACCAGATTGTCACCTCTCCCCACTAGGGGCGACGCCATTCTTGACCTCATCCCCTCCTAAACAACCTGACTCTTTAACCAACATCACATTTCTCTGGTTAGTTCGTTAATGATGCCAGCAGCATCATCCTCACTGACATCCTCTGCTTCATTCCTACTAACAGGAAACCCCCAAGAAACTTTTCATTGGAGCAAGGCCGACCTTAAGGGTCTGAAACTGGCTACTACAAATTTTGTGCCAGTCTTATCCACTAAATCCTCTCTCAGGTCTGTTGACTAAAAATTTCCTCAGACATCAATCCTTCTCCTGGAGCTCCAAATTTATTCATCCTCCAAGAACATCTCTGGTAAATATGTTTACCCTGGATCAGCCGATTTCTCAAAGACAAATTTGCAACGTCTGTCGGGCTTTTTTGACGCTTTACTTAAGAATGGTAACAGGCCAAGCGACAACCCGCAGTATACTCACTTTTGCAAACTTGCATTGACAACTTGATCAAGGACTCCTACTGGAAGTACATAATAACCTTTTGACAAGCAATGCTCCGACATGGAAAATAAGAAACCGTGTCAAATTTGTAAAAGTCAGAGAAAAGGACTCCATGTGGCACTCCCCCTCTTTAAACCTCAGGGCAACACCATCATCGACGCCAAAGCCAAAGCTAGCTAATGACCCTATTTCACTTCCGTCTTTACTGTCATGACATGCCATTTCGCTGACAAAGGCCCATCCCCCATCCTCCTATGTCTGGTATCACTGTTACCTTTAATGGTGTTTTCAAACTCCTTTCGCACCTCCGAGCAAGAAAGCTACTGGCCCTGATCTCATTCCTGCTAGACTTTTAAAACATCGCCAAGAGAAAGGACCCTGGTGTTTTTCTCCATTCCAACAGTCATTTGACCTGTAATTTTCCCTGACTTTCAAAAAAACAAATGGCACCCAAATCAACAAGAAGGGCCCAAAATCTAACGCAGAAAATTGTCGCCCTAGTCCATTACTATTAATAGGGAAGCTCCTGAAACATATCTTTGCGATCATCCTCATGGATCCCCTTGAACTATGATATTCTCACCCCCCAACAACATGCTTTCGTAACCGAGAGATCACTGTACCAACGCTCCTCCCTCTAACGTCTAGCCAACCTCTATCAACAATCGTTCTCAGGTAGACGGGATCCTACTGGACTTCTCTTAGGCTTTCGATAAAGTCCTCACATAATCACTTCATCTACAAACTAAATTCTATGGCTCAGAGGAAACATCTTTCTTACAAACCGTTCCCAAAGAACAATGATTGATGCAAACTTTCCTCGTATAGAATGTCCTGTCTGGGGTTCCCCAGGGCCACTGTTTTTAGTCCCGCTATTCTCCCTTTGGCTATATAAAACGATCCCCTCCCGACTGTGTGTCCTCTAAGGTTCGTCTTTTGCTGACGACGCCTTTCTTTACAGACAAATTGACTCCATTGACGACCAACAAGCCTTACAGGCTGACTTGGACTCCCTTGACAAGTGCTCTAAAGACTGGTGTATGTGTTTCAAACTCTTCGAAATGCTTTGTTCTTACAACCACCCTAAACAAAGCCCCACAAATTTACCTATCGTCTTTCAGGCCACTCTCTTGACCCCGTCAAGTCCCACCCTTACCTCGGTGTTATCATGGACTCTAAGCTTTCCTGGACTCCGCATATTGACTAGATGACAGCCAAAGCCACTAAGTCCCTAACTGCTTCTAAAAATTTTCGAGGCTTGTCCCAATCATGGCAAGAAGGCCGCTTAGAATGTATATGTTGAGTCATCAAATGGAATATGCCTCCCAAATTTGGTTTCCGTCCACGGTTACTGGTAAACGAAAAATTGAAAAGATAAGTGTAGAAGCTGCTAGATTGTCACAGGCCGCTTCAGAGGACTGATAGACATACACGATATTAGTCCTCTCTCAAATGGGACTCTCTTGAACACAGGAGAGATTGTGTCGATATTAGTACCTGCCACAAGATATTCATGTAAATTGGTTGTTCCCACTCATAGCATTGCTCTTCGGGATGAGAGAATGCTTTCAAGAGGGCAGTCGACACTTGGCTACATCATCAATAATTTCTGTTTCTGCACACCAACTATCCTCCATCTAATGCCTGCAGGGCGCATTGGAGTACCACGATGAAGATGAAGCATGTAAGCTAGGTTTTTTAGCCTCTGAGGTGGATTTCCTCATTTGGACCCCTGATCCTCCTCGACGCAGAGGTTGAGGAAGTGATCAGAGCCCATGGTCCTACCGAAATAACCCCTGGTTCCATGCCAGATCCACCAACCAGGGGCTCTTTCTTTTGAAAAGTAACCCCTGGACTCTGATCCCCTATTTCGATCCCTGATTACCGGTAACTTCTACGTACGCTGTGTGGCGGTTAGGGTCTGACGTCAGATCCGCAGCATAAACACAATAAACACTAGGCACATCAGAATATCACAAATGTTGTGTGATTCTAAATTTGTACGAGCCGTTTTTTACAAATAACCTATGACACAGTCTCTCCCGATGCTTTACTCGATCGATTAGTTCAGTTGTTTGCAGCACCATAGGGCATTTTCCCTAAGAAAGGGGACAAAGGGCATTCCACAGTAAAGGGCAATAAAAATGGCCAAGTTAAAAAAAAATATCCAGCTGTGAGTGCTAAATTATTCAAGTCTAGAAATAATCAAATTTCCTAAGAAAAAATGCTTTTTATGGTAATTAGTTTAACACACAACGTTGGTTAATGTCCGTCCGCACATCGTTGGTTTTTTCTCGAACATTAATTTCATCACCCGTTCTGAATCGTACTCTTTGAATTTGCATTTCTATCTTCGATAAGAGACAGGATACCTACTACGCACCACTCACCTTACCCATACAATCTCATTCATCTACATTCAGAGCATTCCGCTTACTTTAACCCTAAACCCTAAATGTCTAGGCCTAGGCTATGTCCATTTTTGTCCCGTCCGCAACCCACAACAACGAGGGTAGAATTAGGCTATACTGGTATTATACCTCAAATTTGTTATTACGGAGTGGGCTTAAAATAGTTTTATGGTTTATGGTCATGATAGCTAATTCTCTGCAATTAGATCTCCCACCTGCGATTTATCTAATTCCAGTAATTAATGTTTTTATTGTGCGAAATGTCCTGTCCGCAAACGGGAAAATACTGTGGAATGCCCCACATAGGCCCTACATGTTCCCGTTTCACTTCGAGCCGCAGCATATCCGTATGCACAAAGTGAAAGTTTGTGGGATTGAATATCCCTATTACAGCATATTATTAGTATTCGTCAGCGGGATTTTATCAACTTCAGACTCCATCCATGCCGAAACCTGCTAACTTTTTCACTCAATTAACAATACTCATAATTTTCATAAATGCTCAACGAACAACTTAGTCATAGGGCCTAATTTACGCTCAAGTCGCCCAACAACCACGGTGGCAAATACAACACTATCTATGGCACAAGTTAGGCTTGGAGGCTGTCAATTTAGCCCACAAAAAGATGTTTTTTTTAACATTCCTTTTTTGCAACTCAGGCGTACGATAAGTGAAAAAAAAAAAAAAAAAAAAATATTTCCCTACGCCATGAATTTTCCTGTTTGTTGTTCGTAATTGATAATCACAGACGCGCCACCATAATATGATTTTAACACAATTTACTTACTGGCGGTGTTACAAATAGCTACGACGCTGAGGAGGACGTTATCATACAGTATCACTGCATAAAGAGTTGCCTATTGAAAAACTGATCTACGAAACACAACAAATGTATATAAAATCGGGATTATACGACTAACTTCGTATAGAATGTCCAATTAAAATATTGCTGACTGCTTAAGGCTTTATATAAAAATAGGGCAAAGAACGAAAAAAATTCTAACAAAAATAAACTTGAACCGAGGCACAACAGCAAAATAAGAATTGGCAAGCAAAAGTGGGTTTTGCACACGAATTTTTGTGAAAATACCGAAGCAAATACCGAAACAAAGTTTGATATCGTATTTATGAAACGTTTGGCGCATAGAACGGAATGCCAAATGGTTCAAATATCCGGAATATATTAAGAAAAACATCAGGTACCAGGAATAACTATCAGGGTGTCAGAATTTTTAAAAGTATTCAGGGTGTCAGAACAGGAACCTGATTTCTGACAATCTAATATTGAATTCTGTTACCCGTGATATTGAATTCTGATACCCTGATATTTATTTCTGATACCCTGATATTTATTTCTGATACCTTGATTTTTCCTGGTACTGTGGTAGTCTGATATAAAATCCTGACACTCTGATATTGAGTTCTGATACCTTGATATTTTTTTCGATATTTATGAACCATTTGGCATTCCGTAGTAAACGAGAGACTTTTACGAATACTCAGGGGCGGCGCCAGGGTTTTACGATAGGGGGGCAGATTTGGCATGGATGTCTGAAATGGGGGGGGTCTGTAAGAGGGGGTTCCCCCCACTCCTCTGGGATTTTTTTAGTCATTAATACTGCTTAGATGAAAAATGGTGTTGCCACATTTGATGCACTTTGTAAGTGTATCTACGTCAACGAATTTTTGAAGAAATCCATAAATTTCTGGAAAAAATTAAAATGCATGACAATTTTTCCAGGCAGATCATGTTTCATTCGATACACCTGACAAAATAAACCCGATAACACTGTACCCTACTTTCTGGTGCAGGTAGGCAGGCCTTTCCTTTTTTAAAAAAATTCATGTTTTGTATGCTAAAGATGGTGGTAAAAAATAAAGCAAATGAAACCAGTTGTTGTTAATTTTTCTGTAATTCCAAATAATTCCAAAATAATTCCGAATCACTCTAGGAAAAGCACTTAGAAGCAGTCTCAATCAGAATACCCACATTCTCAAGGCATAAGCACGTGAGACCAAGGAGCTGTGTAGCCCCTAGACAGTTTCGAAATATTATAAGGTCTAATCCAGGTTACATTCTAAACTATGCAAATTCGAGATATCAATGGCGTAAATCGCAGGGGTCGTGAGTGATCACGCATGCCACGTAGTCAAACGTAAGGCCGGACAGGCCGCTACGCAGTTTGCAAGTAACATTGAGTCCTTTACCTATTATAAACAAAAGTGGCTCATAATGACCACAGTGTCGCAAACAATAATAACATACGCTACATTTGCGAACGCTATATTTACAGCAACAGTTGATCTCGATGAGTCTCGAGGAGAACGAATAAAAATACCTAAGTTGGATAAACTATTTTGACACTTCACCCTACCCCCCGACGAAAGCGTGTGCATTAAAACATCACTCTGGGGGGGACGATTTATTCCCATCCCAAACCCATAGGGGGTGGGGAGCCGCCCTCCCTGCAACCCCCCCCCCCCTGTGGCGCAGCCCCTGCGGAATACTTCGGATAAACTTAGGTTGTTGACGCTGAAACTATTGCCTCTATCAGGTGATACCAATTGATTCAACATACATCGCAAGAAGATTAATCGATATAATCGAACCCCTATTAGAGAAGCATTATGAACAAGATAGGAATTCACATTAAATGCCGGTAAGAATCAGGTAGCAAATATAAGTCTTTCAGGAGAGTTTAAGTTGAGTTAGCAACGGGATTTACTTATGCAGACTACCATATGGCAAGATTGCAAGATCACAGAAAAAAGCGACAATGTGTCAATCTCACTAAATCTGTTTTACATTCTTTTTGATGTGTGATCGATAGGGCGGGGGGGGGGGGGCCGGGGGGGGGGGGGGGCGTGCCGGCGGCATCGAGAATGAGGTGAGACAGATGTTCTCCTTATTGCACACGGTTACGGTTTCGCGGGAAATTTTCGAAAGAATGCCATACATCTTCATAGACATCTTAATGCACTTCGTCATCTGTTCTTCGACAGAACGAGCGAGATCAAATCTTAGTTACTGCTGCGTGGATGGAATGGTAGACAGCCTTACAGTGTGGGGGATGGGGTTGCATGAGGGGAGCGGTATGGCGCAATGAGTAGGTGTTAGCTACTAATCCATTGCTAGGTGAACTTTTCGTGATAATTATAGTAGGGTGTGCAGACTGCCTTACTTGGCCAAAACCTCTTCTTAATTGTCCTGTACTCTATAGTCAACCACGTGAAACTACGGCCCAAGAACAGTTCTGTCGTGTGACGACAACAACGTGAAAGATACGCTATGATTTCCTTGTTACGTTTGCAGTACCCGTTACAGCATGGGAAACCTATGACATATGTGCCTCCTGGCTTCTAAAACCGACCGTAATACAGAGGCTGGGGAATCAAATAAGAAAGTGGGTTGTTCGGTGGGATTCAAATAGTCGATCAGTTACAGACGTTGCAAGTGATAATGTAAAGCTTCCAAGTGCAAATGATCAGCCGTCAAACACTAAAAATGGGTTTCATTTATTTTTATTTTGACGTTATTAAAGGGTGAAAAAATTACTCCTAACATAGAGAAAGTGTCCTTTAGGGATTTGTGCGGAAATTAAAACAAACTATTCGGGAACCTGCATGGAGTCGTTGCAGAGATTCAGCAAGACCGGGACGTGGGGTGCTTGAAACAGCATGAAGCAATGCACGTAGTTATCCCAAACCTGAAGGGGTTCAAGTTTAGTGCAGGATGACCAGCCAGGCAACGACGTTACAATCACTGCGTCAATCATACCCATATTCTGTATTCATATCCCATGCGAGCTTCTACGGTACCTTCTAGCTGGGTCATGACTCCAATTAGTGGCATTCAAACTTACATTATATTCCACGCCGTGGTACGCTTCAAACAATGGTTTAAATTTCGTCATTTCTAAATCGAACCTAATATAGGAATGGAGAGACTATCGGTTACAGTGGGAATTCTTCAGAGTTTGGGGGAGTGGAGTATGTCAACATGCACGTCGACGAGGTTTGGACTCCCAAGATTTTCTCAGCAATGCGTGAGTAACTGACACACATTAGCATCGATTACGCCTGTGTAACAGATACCGTAACAAACGAAAACAAACAAAGAATTTCTTCAACAAACTAACTAGCCTCATATATCACACACATTAAGAGGGCTCTTCAACTACGTAGAAGAAATAATATGATGCAGACAGTACGCCTAACTCTCCAACGAAATGTACAGTAGCCATTTACAAAGATGAGAGAGGGAGGGAAGAGGTAGAGGAGGAAGAGAGAGAGAGAGTGGGGGAGATAGGACCAGATATATTTTGTAGCTTTATCAAAATGGTTGAAACAGGAGATAGTTTCATGTAGATTTGAGAAAGATTTCGATGTATAACGACGAATGGCAGAGTGGTATCAGTGACACTTTGAGAACAAACATTCCGGGTTCGAATTCCAGCAGTCACCAGACGTTCCTCCCTGTATGGCTCCACTTTGCGAGGGCGAGGTCTTCGTCTTTCACTTCATGTTCCGCTGTGATGCATGTCTTTCTGGAGTTATTGGGGTTTGTTAGGGTCTCGTCGGTCGGTGTGAGCAGTCACGTTGAACTGGAAGGTTCAATCTCCAGTTTCGAGGAAGTGGCATTCCCGGGAGTTGGTTGACTGATGATGGCTCCACGATCAGACCGGCCAGGGTCCATTGGTGAACCGTACTGCTCCTGAACCCGTAGAAATAAAATAAAGTAAAATAAAATAAAATAGGCAGACAAAGAGGCGCATGTCATATTATTAAACCGATCGTGACTGTGTCAGGATCACTAAAAGTATCCCCCTTCCACATATTGTGATTACTTGCAAGGTTAATTTCCAGCTTAGGTTGGCTTCTGACAGCTCAACTCACTCAGGTGTGTTCTCACGGAAGAAACCCACATAGTCCTCATTAGTGACGGAAACAATTATGATCCCAAAAAAAAAACTATAGGGATTTGTATAACACCAAAAACAAGGTAAATCCGAATATCAATAAACCAAATGAACGCACATTAACAAGCCGTTTCTTGGTCTTGTAACTTCAATCCCGATAGCTTGCCCGGTATACATGCACATATTCGCTTCCCGGAATATCCTTGTAATCTTTTGCATCGACAGTCAGGGAGATTCCCTGTTTGCGGAAATTCTGAGATTCTCCTGTTTGAGAGAACTGCTACATGTTAATACAGATATGAATAAAAATGGTATGAGGACCAATTAGATACAAACAGTCGTTCCCAAGTGCATGACACCCTGGCTGATGGAGTACTTTAACTTTAGGACGAAGGTTACGTGTGTTTCCATGGTATTTGTCACCTGTATTGACATTATTGCAAATCCAGGCAGTTACCCTAACTATCAACAGCTAGCACTGCCGTTTGGACAACTGCGACAAATCTAATCTCAGGAAAGCACCTCGGGAAGTAGATATTTATTCAATATCTCGAAATCTACATTAACAACTACAAATCCAAACCGATCTTGGATATGCAACAAAAATGTGAAGACTCGGACTGGACGAATTGCGAGAGAGGTGTGGAAATGAATGTTCCATATATATATTTCTATATGGGAGAACGTGAACTGTGCGGAGAATACATTATGGCAGTCTAATGTAATATAAAATAAAACTGTCCGAAGTGAAACTTTGCACTACTTTGTCCGACAATGTTTAATTTCTGTCCACAGATGGAACTTATGAGGCCTCTCCGTCGTCTCACCAGATAGGGTTCTATTATTTTACAGTCAGATGGTGTCGCCTCTTTGGGGACTCCACTAGTATTGGAGACCCAATGCCCTATCCAGTGAGTTCACCTGAAATTATCTGTGTATTCGAATAAAGCTCCATTCAGCCTTTGAAATATTCTGGAAAATGAGCATCAGTGACATGAACATGAATGCCATCATTAGATAATTTTTACAAGAGAACTTCCAGTCAAAATTATAGCCCCCTCAAATCAGTAGATTGGAGAGAATGGTGATCATTCCGCGAATTTTCCAAAAGGCCAGCTGGCCGTAAAAAATGTGTTCGTTTCGCCGTTCGCCGCAGGGACGAATTTCACGAAATTACGAATTTGGATATATATATCGTTCAACAGATTTTTTTTTCAATTGGAGTTTTTATTTTATTTTTTATAACAGGGCAATACAATAGATGCCACAGCTATAGGTAGCTCCGTGGCTGGAAAGGAGGACATGAAATAAAGGCTGAATGCAACTTTAAATACAAAAACGTACTGGAAGCTTGTATAGGAAATATCAAGGGATATTTTTACCCACTTCCCCCAGAGCTGCCCAATAATGAGCAAAACTGCCAGTAAACGATATGTCACTCCGCATGATTCGTTACTCCGTTTTTGTTTTCGATATCATTGGAAACGATGGTGTTTCATCAAAAGGTTCACCAGGGTGAACAATGGTTGATGAGCGGTTTTGACATTGAGTCAGTGATGACAATAACCGGCTGCGCACGGTTTTGTAGGATGTGATCTCGTTTCGGTGTTGTATTTACTAGTTCTTGGTAGATATTATGCAGGAATAATATTATGTTAGATATGTATATACGAGACTTACATATATGTCTGCAAAAAGGTTCTTTCAAGTAGTCTGACCTTCCAAATTTGGAAGTCAGAAGAAACCGCTTATCCCTAAAAGAAAGCAATTATCATTATATCGACAGATCAGTGTATGATGGTGGCAAGGCTAATAACAAAGCCGTCTAATATAGTGATCCTCTAATCTGGCGTGGGGAGGTAGAGCTCAATATGGAACAGTCGAAGGTTGTTTGAGGAAGACGAGTAGCTGAAAATATTGACCTATGTCCTAGCAATTCATAGGGCATCTGTTGCTACACAATTGAATTTACCAAGGCGTTCGAAAAGGAGCTCAGCGTTCAGAACCGTGGCACGATGTAGCGACCACATTCAGGCATTTGATTGGCTCCTGCTCCCAACCATCATGTGAAACTACTTCCGCCACCCGTCATCCGCAACAGACATACCCACACACACCGTTTACACTCAGGTAGGCCTAGATTGAAAATTATTACAGGTTCAATCTGAACAAAAAATGAGGTGTAAGAATGTAAACACAACCAACACCTGTGTAACCCGAGTAACGTCACAATATGTTGTGTTGAATCAGTGGAAAGATGCGATTACTAATAAGCCAATCCGATGACAGGATAATTTCTCGCTCAGGATTGCATATCAATTACAATGACTAGTCAAGATCTGCTAACATAATAAGTATGTCAGGAAACATACTACATTTCCTGTCACGTAAGATTCAAAATAAACATTAAGAAACGGACTCTGTCGTTAGATTTAGGTCAGTACTAAAATATAAAGTTAAATAGCAGTTAGCTGTTTGATTTATTATTGAAGAGAGATATATCTATGTAATAGACTTTCTTAACTGTCAACTGATGAAAAACGAAATTTCTTTGCCCTCCAGCCAACACAGTAACTCCTTGGAGGCATGCTAAAAACTCGGCGTATACTCACGCGATGAAATGCACAAGTATTGGTACATCACAAGTTTTACAACTGTGGTATGATAAATTACACAACACTCGTGTAACATAAGTTTACATACTACTGTTCAATTTCTACACAACGCAGTATGGCTATGTTATCTACACAGCTGGTGTGATCTTACATAGGTTGTGTACAAGAGGTTATATGCGCCAATCATTTGCTATCTTCATAAACTCAACAATAGTCACAGCCACTGATAGAGCTAGATGGAAACGACATGAACGATGGGTGATGCTAATGTAGTCTTGCACCAATTGAAACAGTGCAGACGTCGTCGAAATACAGTTTACGAATGTTTTGATGTCTTACCATCAGTTTTAGTTTTACTGTCACCACATCAGCTAGTTCCATTCGATACGCAGGCATGCCCTCTTGAGTTCATTCCGGAGAACTTCATTGAGGAAAAACTACGTTGTCCACCGATGATACGCTGGCTGGATCCGAAATCGGAAGTCGTGAGTGGTCCTTGGTCAACCTCACCAACACTCGGTATTCGGCTACATACAGCGACTTCAGTCCCCTCATCCTGTAGGGAACATCAGCCTCCGCGGTTTTCTGTAGGTCATAGAGAGGATTCCCGCCCACTACATAATACACTGTGGATACCATCCACGGTACTCTGCCTGAGTGACCTCGTGACGGTTCTATCTCCCCCAGACCGCGAGAGAGGACCTATCTCGGGTTTCCCTGTCCTCGGGTTGTTTGACAGTCTTTCAGCTGCTAATTGCAGACATTTACCACCCGCCAAGCGTCGATCCCGATCCTCGGACCTACCTTACCGTCAACTTCATAATGGCCGGTCTGGCCATCCCGTCTCTATCATCAACGTCAACATCGCTTCGGAGACAGCAGAGTTTCTTCCTGAAGTATGCTCCCACGAGGAAACTCTTTCTTGAATACCTTCCTCGGATGAGTGGGATTCCGTCCTTCAACCAGCGGGTTGGATATCTCCGTAGGAAACGACACGAAACGTAACAATGGCTGCCGATCAAAGATAACGAGGAGAAGAAGGATGCCACAGAAGAAGAAAGAAATTAGTCCCGCGGAAAAGGTAAGCATGGACCTCAGATGAAGCACGCACACACAGTAGCAAGAAGGGTATACCCCAAAAAAAATTGTTGTTTTTTTTTTTTTTTCCCAAAGTTTTTTTTCCATTTTTAGGTTAGAGTTTCGTTAGTTGCCAATATCGATTAAAATGAATGTTCTTCGAAAAATCAGTTCAAAAAAAAAAACCCCCCCAAGTGTTTTTTTTTTTCGATGATCTATGAATGTATATATGATAGTTAATCAGCTTCAGGACGTCCATAGTTTGGCTTGTAGGAAAATTTCCTATACGTCCAATCATTCTCTGTGGACGGCATTGTCGAAATCCTGCCCTACAGTTAATGGCTTCGTGTTGTCCCTAATTGATGTTTTGGAAAACTCGGTTTTCTCACTGGAGTTTTTAGGGTGCTGTCTTAGAGTTTGGCTATGTTTGTATAGCCATTTCAATCAATTCAATTTCAATTGCGACGGTTTATAGATGGAAAATTCCCACGGAAGACTGCCCTCTTGTCAAAGGCAGAAGGCAAACCGTCGTCATAATCAGATTAGTTTGAAAAGTCCGTGCTGTGAACCACAGATATCAGTCGGAAACAAAATGAACACATTAATAAACTGAATGAATTGTAGTGTCTTCAGTTACATTCGCGTTGTGAAAAGGTGGCTCAAATTTACATATACCAGGCTTAAATCAAAAGAAGAATTTTTGGTGACGAACGAAAACTTCTATTAACTCATACACGTTATTTTCCATACGAGTTAGGTCTTTCTATTACAAAAAGGTAACACGTAAAACACAACCTAACGAACCACTCCTCTGAATGTTGACATCCGACTGTTTTTACAGGCAATTAAAAAACGCCAATTAACATGATTCGGAATACTCTTATATTTGAGTTATTTCCTTTCCATTCCCCCCAGGAGAGAAAGGTTGAATCCGACTACAGTTGCGCTACGGATGGACAGACTGGCGATCCAGTGTTCCGTGTAGCCTGTCCTGTTGTTCCTGTAATCATCGTCCTGGCGTTCAACCCAGAATACAGGGGTTCCGAGGACGTTCGTGCATTTTGCGGTCAAAACTAGGAATCAGGGCACGAAACTAGTCGCATGAAGGCGTAGAGATTACTATTTATTAGGACATGGTATTCGTCATTATTCATTTTTATATGATTTCCAATATTCATTGTATTAGTTATGTTCATTCTGTGTACACGGAATTCCAATACACGACTGTCGTGGTGAACAAGCGAGGCTGTAGTCTACATTGCCCATAATTTTAGTTGTTCGGATATTCTGTATATTAAATATGGCCTATTAAAGCAACAGGGGCACAATGTGTGACTGAATTGTCGATATTTCACATGGCCCTATATTGGAATAAGACTCGTAGTTCACTGTATTTTAGATCAAATGACATTCAAGATAGAATAATAATTCTCACTATTTCAGTGTAGCAATATTAAATGTTCGCGCATGTGCTTGCTAGACAAATTGATCATTCATTTATAGTTACTCGATATATGTTCCATTTTTCCCTGTGATTATTTGTTCCGTACATCCACGAGGCTTTTACAGCAACTTTTGTGATGGACTAATGTTGGAATTTTACTCCATTAAATGGCCATTTTAGGATCGCATTCCGGATAGGAAAATAAGTTTTCTATTGTAGCATGGAATTTCAGATTGAAAAAAAAATAACAAAAAATAGTGAGCATATGATTTTAGTATTGTTCCGTATATGTGTAACTCGATTCCTTTTGGTCATTGTGAATAGATTTAACATTTCATTGTAATAACTTGTAGCCGAGTTATTATTGCTCCTAGTTAAAATGGTGTATAACATATATATGACAGTGCGGCGATTTCACCATACTGTAGCGGTATTTTTCACAATCCAGGAGATGAAAATAACTTGCCAAGATGTAACGGCCTCATGAATAAAACACCATATTCATGCCAGAATTTATATTTCTGGTTTGTACCCAAAATTGAGCGAAACCCTATATAAATGAAAGTAAATAACAAGTAAGGCCGCATGTGCAATGAAAAAGTGGGCAATCAGAAGAATATGTTCTCGTGATGTTCCATGCTCTCGTCACATTTAACGCTTTGTTTTTCTGTCCTAATATATTATTTGCGCCTTTAGGTAGCAGTATTGTATTACCAACCTGTTTGTCATATCGCATGCGTTATGGGACCTACAGAAATCCTAATTATTGAAAACGACTGCCTATAAACTAGTAAACCTTGTGAACATTACAAGTTAAGTTTTTCCTGCCTATATTGACCAATTCAGAGCGCAAATGTTTACTTTTGTGAGACCCCTCCAATAATCAATTAGGTAATCAAATACCATATTCTCCCTGAGGGGTTTTTTTTCCCCCCAATGTTAATGAAAAGCACAATCATCGTTTCTCTATTAATAGACTCATTTTCTCTTCAATGTAGGAAGGTGTTTGTCCTCGGAAGAGAAGAAAAAGTCCATGTCCTATATTGAATGATTTAGTGTGCAGAAGTTGACTTCAATTCCAACCGGCAAGCTTATTAAACAGAGCTTGGGTCTGAGCAAACGCTAACATAATCTGTTATTCTACTGGCGATTGAGGTTGCCATTGTGAGGATATCATATTACGAAAGAGATGTTGCTTTATTTCTACACAGACAGAATTTTCAGAGTCACGAGTCCGGCTAGAGAACTTTGCACCTATAGTCTCGCACACTATTCACTCTCCAGTCAGGTAACTTGTGGACCACTGGTATTTAGAACGTATCAGGTCAATTAGTTCGCCTGTGAGTTTGGTGTTTGAACTCCCATAGTTCAAATGATCAGTGCATCCTCCTGTTGGACATGTTTGTGATATCTATAAGAATGCTTATGACAGTGAGAGAGAATTCAATACACCCATTGAATAAACGGGAACATGTTACCTCGGGGCTCAGTACCGTCCCGTCCCTTCTGAATATATTTTATGAACTATTTCATATAGATTCATATATCTTTCTGATCGAACTTGTTGTGATGGTTTTATGCGGTTTAGATAGTATGCTCTGTGCATTCGCACTTTTATTGTTGTCTTTACAGTATGGGGTTGATGAAAAAAGTGAAAATGAATGAATGAATAAAGTAAAATAAATATATCGATATATATATCAAGAAAAGAAAAGAAAAATCTTCAATCTTTCATCAACGAGGGGGGAATCGTCTAGATAGACGTTTGATTGAAGCTTTCATGGTAATACATTGCATATCACAGCAATGTGTTGTCTGTGAGGTTAGTTGAAGACTGTGACGCAATATATTCCATGGGACAGTAAGGGGCAAGGGCCAATCAAATGTCGATCACATGCTACAGCTTTCACAGGTCATGCGGACATTATGGAGAAAAAAAAAAAAAAAATTGTGTTCGAACCGTGCCTGAGAGTAAATGCATAGAAATGGGAGGCTTGCACATCGAACGGATGGGGAAGAGCAATCACCCCTTCCTCCCAAACCGCCCCAAAGAGAAGATCCAATAAAGCTCAAATTAGCGATATGCCTTAAGCTAGTGTGACAGCGTACGTATTATCCTCCCTATCATGTACCAGTTTAAACGTTTGCTTTTCCGACCACAGAGGTTCATTTTTGGAGGTTCCTCGCCAAATCATTGACCAAACTTGGAAAAAAAGTTCACTAAAGCAGCGTAGTGAGTCAATATGTGAAATTTTCTGCAAGGCCACTGTTCTCCTGAAAGTGATTTTAGATTTCATGCAAGTTTGATTCTAACGTCTATCGGGAAGTTCTAACTTTGGGGTGTTCACGATTTGGATACGACGCTGCCGTTTGCGGACATCACGTTCGTTGGGACCCCCACCCCCAACAGTCGAAAAATGGTCGTGCTCGACTTAAGCGTTGGACCGTGCCCCCCCTCCCCATCCCCCCCCCACCCCGTCCCTATTACACCACTCCGAACAACAATGGCTGTGGACTGGATACGATAATCCTTGATCACGTTATAATCCCTTAGGAAACTTTCCGGATTTCCCCACAGTCAATTTGGGTACAAGTACCACCTGGGCAATTTGGTTTACCCAGTCCGGGTGATATTTCACCCATTCTGAGTGAATGTGCACCCCGGCTGGGTTATAAAACAAATTGCTAGATGGTAGATGGTTATTTGTACCCATTATTTTTTTAGAGTGTAGGTAGTAAATAAAATAAAAGACGATGGGATTGGTTTTAAGGAAGGGAAGGTGAAAGCAGGACCTGTGACCATTTCTAAATCGATGGTGAATGAAATGGTTGATAGAGTAGACCGGTTATAAGTACCTGGGTACCTATATCGATAACAAATTCAACGAGAGTGCCCAAAAGGAAGCTATCAAACCGCAAACTACCCCAACGACTCCACTCCTCTTGGAGAGCTGGAGAGAGTGGGTGTTGCCTTACGTCTCAAAACTGTTTCTAGCAGACCCCAACACAAAGCGTACTGACTGCAATTCTGTATTACTCGTTTCTACATTATCAGCATGGTCTACCTACACTTGCCTCTAGTATATATTTATTTATCCTCATCTTTCTATTCTACCTATCTATCGGCAGCGAAAGTCTTCCATTATGTGACATTGTCTCAGACTGATTTTTCATGAAATAGTATAAAATTTAAAACATATTTTATTAAATTGAATCGCTACACCCGGCGAATAATGAACGAGCAATCATCCACGCCGTGGAAAGACGGGGTAAAAAATAAAAAAACTGCAGGTAGTTGGGGTAATACAGGGGTAATAAAAAATATAAAAAAAAAAAATCCCCTACAGACGTTGGAAGATCGCAACACAATGTTTTGTATAGTGTATGGGAATCCATGATCTTCTGCGTCAATTGTAACATACCTCAGCAAAATTTCAAGGAATTTTCGCGAATTTCAAGACTTTTCCATGGAGTAGTACAGGGAACAGTCAGCGCCGGATTTTCACTTATCCAGAAATAGCGAATCATTAGTTTAGAATGCTTTGTCCTTAACTTTACTCTGCGAAAAATATTCAAACTGATTGAAAAGGCATTGTTGTTGGGCTGTGGTGGCAAATAGGTTTGTACTACACATGAAGCAATTATCATGCTCACCCTCACGATCTCCCACTATTCTCACATGATGTGTTTTTTTTTCACCCTGGGAAATTTAGTGTCATAGGTTTAAAAATAAAGTAGGGCGGTGAGTTGATAGGGATGCCATGCACAGAGTTAAACAGACATTTCATTAAGGAGAATTGTCACGAGCTGATTAGCTCTAGGGACATGCATTCCTGGAAGTGCCAGTTCAAATTTGTGTAGTGTCATGTGATTGTCTTCTCTTCTTCATAAAACCGCCTTGCAAATTAATCCACACATTTTTAATTTTAGTGTTTAGTGAAAGTTCAAGTTTAGATTAGCTTAGTGGAAAAGGGTCAGGGAAGGACAAAATCCTATGAGAGACCCATTCAGAAAGGGAGCCCACACTCCCGAAAGAGAAGCACAAACCCAGATGTCCTAAAGATTCGCCCACATTCCTGAGAAAACAAAAAATCAAGACTGTTCTTGCCACGCATTCACACTCTTAGACAGAAAACACAATCTTCAGGAAGACTAGTCCACTCATTATAATCTCTGCGAGAAAAAAATATTTCCGAATTGTCAATCAAGTCTACAGCGTTTACACGAAGCTTGAATTGACAGTAGCTGTAAGAATTCAGCATCGGGTCAATCCAAACTAGGGCACTGGGAGTTTAATGAATCCGGGTACGGTTTACAGTTGCCATCATATAAGAAGAGTCGAAGAAATTTGCATCGAAACTGAAAATCGGTAACCAAGAAACGTTTGAGTCATTCTGGCATCCTTTGATTGCGACCTATTAATGTGCCCACATTATGGGATTGGCAAGCCGGTTTTCTAAGAAAACATGCACTTCATCGTACATTTGAATAGTGCAAAGTCGTACCTTCTGCAAGCAGTAGGAGATCCTTAGTTTAACAATCGTCGTAATTGTCCTTCTAACCAATTTATAGTATACCAGGGGCGTCGCCATCTTGTAAATATTACCAACAGTGCCTATCGCCGTTGTGTAACGTGGTATGGGGGGAAATTTAAACCCTCCTGGAAAAGTGGACAATGCCCCGGAAATCGTAGAAACAGCATATTCATGAAGGTGAGATCATATCTACAAAAAAGCCGTTTTTTACTTATTCGAGCATAACGGGAAGATTTGGAAAAATAGCTTGCATTCAGTCGTTTCATTCAGTTGAGGATCAAATTCCGTACTGTAGCGCAATCTTATGTACGTACTGACATTTACATCAACAGTTGTTAATATGTTATAACTGAGCGTGTACGGGCCACAGTATTCCTGACTATCTCGTTGTCTTTTTACACACTTTCTCTACCTTAATACCCAGCGGATACATTACCTAATTAATGAATAATTACATGATTAAAATTTCTTCCTCATGTCTTGAAAATATTTTTTCGCAAATGGAATACGTGGTCCCAACACCAGCATGAAGTGCGTTTACGTATATCTCAATCAACTCAGAGTTAATGAGTGCAAGAGAATGATCTATACAATAAAGCAAACGACGGCGCAAGGCTAGGCCTGTGTACGTCACAACATCACAAATTGTCAGAAGAGACGATCGAGTCAGAATTGTCAGTTCTGAGTATTCTCCCTGACTGGCAAGTCGAAGCCATGATATGGTCGATTAAACATAGACGACTGAAGTGTTGCGTCAATAGTGATAATAAGTCATAGTGATAGGCGCAGTTATCATTGGTTGTTACTTTGATATAACGAGTTCGGCTTGTATCGCCTCGGATATTTGATTTTCAAGATTATTTAACTGTTTAAGAATGTGGCTGTGCGCAGGGAGTCATTTTATGTCACAGCAACCGAGTAGTAGCAGCTAATGATGCACCTTCTATATTGTCTGATTTATACTTACTGCAATTTTTACCGAAGAGCGAAACATAACATGGCAATTTAGTCGCTTTCGTACACGAGCCTGAATCAATCCTCGAAGTGAAGGATGAACGAAGAACAATAACTCTTCTTGCCCTCGTTTTATTTTTCATGCTCAAGTTTTTTCCAAGAAGGCGTGAAGGTGACGCGGGGCATTTTGAAATGAAAGACCATGCCATTATAATGTTTCACAACATCCAATCCAGTTTACCACTTAAAAGATAATAATCGATGCTTGGATTTGTGGAATGATTTCGAGTTTTGTGGGAACAAAGTGAGAACAAAACGTAGGTCTCCATGAAATTTTGTGAAACTTACTGTAGGTTTCTAAAGAGAGGCTTTCATTTTGTGAGTTCTAAAATTTCACTGACACTCACTATAACAAGGCCTCAAAACATATCCCCATTGGAGGTCCAAAACATAGCCATTGGAACTTTGAATGGAACTTTGAACTTTGAATGACGATTTCTTTGAGGCATTCCGCACCATGAGAAAAGTTTTGATTCGTACAACTTCCAGGATTTCCTAAACTGGTGTTTAAAATTTAAAAACGTGGAATGTAGCAACAATGACTGAGTGTCTCTGAAAAGCGGATGATTCGAATGTGGAAATGTTACATTGAAATTGGATTTCAGCGGAAATCACGATTCTCGTCGGACGTTCCATTTCCAGGCTCTTCATCACATTTCTTTCTTTAGAAAACTGCAGAAAACGCTTGATAGCAAGGAAGGTCTTTGCGGTGTGTGGTGGATAGATAGATGAACAATCCGAGGTCACAACCAAGGGAATTGCGTTACATTCTGAACCCCCGGGATATCCCTCCGTGTTTTCCTTGTACTACTTTATTGATAGGCAGGCCTACCCCTCTTGTATCTTTTGTGAGTTGGCGGACCTATTCAGTCTTGAGGACTGTAAATACCTTTGGAACGGGCCACGTCGGAATACGGACTGTTATCTAGTATTCATATAAGGCCTTCCTACCGAAATTATTCGGAGCGATTCGGATATTACCTCGATTATGGGGACGGGTAACGACTCCGACAATCCGGTTCTTGTGTTGTACTCGGGTTCCACACAGGACCCCAATTATCGCCATGGAATGGAATAATGGATGGAACAATGGAGGGGGGTATGAAGTACACTAGCTCGAGGGTACACCAGAAACGTAATGTTTAGCGGGATCGAAGCCCTCAATCGGTTGACCTATTGTCCGGAGTCTGCCTACCTGAGCTCACCCGATCTCTCGTTGAGATCATGGGCAACCCACGCCGACATCTTCTTCCATAGCCTTCGCCAAAGAAGAAAGAATTGATGTCTTCTCACTCATCACCCACAGACATATTCCAGCTTCGAAACTGGTATGGTAACACAAACTATAGACCTGGCAATTGTTTGACCTTATTTTGTACTTTCTGCTTTTAATATTCTATCTATCCTGCCATTGCATAGTTACTTACCATAAACCCGCAAACGAATACCAGGTTAAATATTCAGTCCTGTGTATGTTTCCTTATGTTTCTTTATCAGTAGAGCAGCCGATAGCCAATACCGTACTTCTTAAACTTCACTTGCTTACCGAGAAAACCACCTAGAAGACCGTGCTTTCTCAATCCTATTAATGCAAAAATTAGAAAATGGGTTTATTAAAGCATAGTTGTTTTCAATAGTGCCATGGTCAGATGTAATCGTACTGAGGAAACACCAGAATTATACACAGAACCTGAAATGACAAATTTATTTTTTTCGATACAAACATTCATTCCTAGTTAATGATACCCTGCCTGTTTTTGAGTACTTTAACATTGGGAGTATTACAGTTACGGGAAGATTCCATTACGTTACCTGTTTTGACGTTCGGGTGTTACTCTAACTATCAACATCACAACGAACTGCTGTTCGGACGGAATTAGTTTATTCTTCTTCGATATCTCAAGTGAATCACATTGATTGAGAACTACCAATCCAAATCAAGCTGTTTTGTAGCTGGAGCAGACAAGATCCTGAATATGCATAAAACTAATGCTCGAACTAACCGATTTTCAAGAGGTTGAAAATATTTGTCCGTCCTCTATATTTCCATATGGGTGAAACGTTCATTATGGGGAAACTACAATATACAGTCCCCAAATAATTTTAATTTCTCCGAAACATGCGACAATTTTATTCTGTCGATAGAAGGAGCTCCGGCTGATCGTTGTTGAACCGTTTGAAAATGTGCCGTTCATTTATTTCATACTTGTAATGGAATCTTGCTTCTGCCCGACATTCACAGAAAATCCTCCTGCTGAGAATTGCCAGATCACGTAGCACGATACTACATATTGTGGAGCTCAACTTGTGAAGCTATTGAGCAGAAAACTGTGATTCGCACTGCGGCGTTCATCCTTTCCTATTCCACTTCTCTCGTCAGTACGAGGGCGCTCTCGGGTTCATATCGTAGTTTTCAATTGACATCCACGTGAATGCGTGCTTTAGTACAAATCGTGCCGGGCTTGATCCCAGGTGACTCTCTTTTTTCCTACCCGCCTACGTTCAAAATCTTCAGTATGACACAACCAAAAAATGGTCACGAAGCCTCCCTCATCCCCGGTGTATCGGTCAAATAGTCAAACCTATTGACTATGTGACAAATTAGAATTTCCCAAATGGACCTCGTCATAATAACCAGAATATATTTGCGTCACCTGGATTTTGAATCGGGTTTTACTGGTTTGCTGAATGAATGATATTGTATAAGTCAACTGGTTTGTTTCCATCTCTGCAATAAATGCATTTTTTTCCTACAGCGATTAGACTCACTAGTAATGAGTGCTCGTTATGTGAACTGTGTTCAGAGGTCATAGTTGTACATGCTTAGATGACAGCTGGATACGATTTATTCGTCACCGGCTAGGTGCTTCTACAGATGATCTGGCGAGTGAGATGTATATTACTTAGTTCTGCCCTATGTTCATTAAATTTGAATTCCCTTTATATGTGGCCCAAGATTCATCTGAACAACAATTTAGTTACGGCACAATACCTCGTTTGAGTCGCGCGTTCATTCTGCGTGCGAACAATGATTTCGAACGTTCGGGACAGGCACGGGGGTTTGTAAACAAAGAAGCACTTCAGACTTGCAATGTTTCATTTGATAGTGCATATCAAAGAGATGGCCAATTAAGCACCAACATTTGGAGTGCTACGGCAGCCGAAAAACGGTACGATAATGTTTATATGTGACAGGCGCGTCAATATTGGCTGCAACCCTATACTTGAGTATAACGATGCCGTGCAGCAGACCGTCATTTTTTTTATTATACGCAAATTAACATATAGTTTACCGATCGCTATTTCGTACCAAACACGTGTAACTTCGTAATATGTACACAGCTAAAATCGATCGTACCCCCTCCCCCCCCCCCCCCTTCCAAGAAAAAAGGGAAAGCGATGGCCTCTGTGAGTCCTTTCCATCTTGTATTTTATATTCCATTTTGTTTAAGATGCCTATGAGTGTGGCGCGGGATCCCGAATAACGAACATGATATTGAAGTTATGTGTTCGCCAATATCATTCAATCATACATTTTTCTTCTGATTCTTTTCCCTATTATTCAATTGTTTTGTGATTGAAATCGCCGAATGGTTGGAATACGAGGAAATACCCTAAAACAAAATTCATGAGAAAGGTTCCAATTGAAACTCTAGGTTGAAAAAGGAAAATTTGGACTGAAATTTGAGAATTTCAAAGAATTCACATGATTCTTCTTTTAGATATTCTGAAATGGAATGGTCGATGATTTCACCATTTGATACCAGGATACAACGTCTTCAAGCACATTTTCTAATTAAACTGGCCAGGTGAGAATAATTTAAAATGTTTTTTTCGTTAGAAAATACTCAATGCAGGCAAAAGATCGAGTTTCTGTGACTTACTTGGATTATGTTTTTTAATAGACCGGTGGTACTTTTGTAAACACAACAAAAAAGTCACAAAATGTAGCCTGTTTGTGAAACTGAATGAGCTTTCCATACAATATTGATTTTTGGAGGAAATCAATATTTTTTTTTTAACCATTTGGGCTGATCTCGTTCTTATGATTTTGCATAGAGATATCCGCGTAACCTTCACATTCCAAACTAAAGTCCCAAACCCACATATTTTTTTGTTGGATTTTAGGGTATGACTTTTCATTTTGGTTCTCAAAAATTAGAGAAAATTGAATGGTACCTAAACTGGTTTTCATGTCTCCAAATATCGCAATGGTGGTCTTGGTTTTTAAAAAATCCGGATACCCAGGTTGCTATTCCATTCTGCGGATATTTCAATTTGCAAGAAATAGAGGTACACGACGGAACACATGTCTATATCTGAGCAAAGATTCATTGCTAAAATTGCTATAATTTTTATAGGTTCCGGCAACTTACCGATTGGCACAGTTTCGTTCCTCTTCTATGTTGCTTGCATCTGACCAAACCTTCAAATAATAGTTAATGGCTGATGTTGGTTGTAACCGATGACATATAGTTCGAGCCGCGAGATATGAAAATGCTATCTCGGATTCCACTTGGATACTGACCACGTCTGGCAATTGATAATTTTGTATCTATGACTAAAGAGAGTGACGTTGCCGATCTCCCACTACTTCCCTACTAATCCCCTGTTCACCTCCTCCTCCTCCCCTTCCCTCTCCCCGGTACTCATCCTCCTCCAAAAAATCCTCCTCCTCCCCTACCATCCCTGTTTACTCCCTCCTCCTCTCCTCCCCTACGCACTCCCCTGTTCTCCTCCTCCTCCACTTCCCCCTCCTCCTACTATCCCCGTTTACTCCTCCTCCTCCCCTACTAAACCCCTTTTACTCCTCCCCTCACCCTCCGCCCCTACTAATCCCCTGATGCACCTCCTCCTCCTTCCCCCCTCCTCCCCTACTAATCCCCTGTTTACTACTCCTCCTCTCCTCCCCTACTAATCCCCTGTTACTCCTCCTCCTCCTCCTCCCCTACTACTCCCTGTCTTCCTTACTCTCCTCCTCCTCCCACCCCCCCTCCCCTACTTCCCTGGTTACTCCCCTCCTCACCTTCCCCTCCCTCCCCTACTAATCCCCTGTTCTTCCTCCTCCTCTCCTCCCCTCTGCCCTACTAATCCCCTGTTACTACTCCTCTCCTCCCCTACTAATCCCCCGTATCTCCTCCTCCTCCCCCTCCTCCTCCCACTACAATCCCCGTTACTCCTCCCTCCCTCACCCACGTCCTCCCCTACTAATCCCCTGTTACTTACTTCCGCCTCCCCACCCGCCTCCCCTCACCCCTGACTCTCCTCCTCCTCCCCTATCCCTGTTCTCCTCCTCCTCCCCACCTCCTTTCCCTACTACTCCCCGTTACAACCTCCTCCTCCCCCTCCTCCCACTACTAATCCCCTGCCCTCCTCCTCCTCCACCACCACCTCCCCCACTTCTCCCCCTTCCCCTGTTACTCCTCCGCCCTCCTCCTCGTCCCACAGAGGGTCCAGCGGTAACAACGATTAAATGTAAAGTGTACATTGACCCACTTTGTACTTATACGCTCGTATTCATTGTGCACGTGTCGACCATAAACTATAAATATAATATATATAATATATATCTATTCTATATCTATATATATATATATATATATATATATATATTAGATATATATATATATATATATATATATTAGATATTTATATCATATAGTTGCTGCTCTCCGTCCCGACGTTCATGCCGAGGGAGACTGCGAAGATTATTGCGGTAAATGCCCAAATGGTTATACCAGATTTTTTTTTCAAACTGTACAGTTACCAAGAGCTAAAAGGCTTAGTGATTCCTTTACTCTTTCTAACAACCTAAAGCCAGACCCAAGGACAAATGGTAGATTTACCCAGCTCATTATGGGCACATACGTCTGACAAATTTCCCATTTTTATAGGGTTCCTAATACTCTGATAAGAAAAGCTACAACCTAAATTTCAAAGTTTTCAGATTTGCCCTGGTCACCTCAGATACCTTCTGACCTGACTAAAACAATAGTTCATGTACCTCATCATGGGTAACACACATTACAAAGTATGGGCTCCATTATGATCCAGTCAGGTGGTGTCTAGTTATCATGTTTACAAGCCAAAATGGCCGAAATCTCAACTTTTTACAGATTCTCTATTTTGACCAAAATCCACGGCCCCTACCTGAACCAAAAAGAATAGGGTTCCTGTACTCCCCCTGAGAAAGCTATACAATAAATTTCAACTTGATCAGACGAACTATTCTGAACTTATCCTATTAACAAGGATTTTTAACTTTGACCTCTGGTGCCCCAACCTCCACACAGTAAATACTCGTAAAAACCGCAGACGCAATTGGTTCACATAGAAATCAATGTGATTATTCACTTCCTCAGATCCCTCTTTACACGGTTTTTTAGGAAGTGGCCTATTCTTATTAATCAATTTCATTGTATTCCCAATGGATTCCCGTGCATCTGCAATAGCCGATGGGCCTAATCGGCGAGCTCGTGTCGGCTAAGAAGGTTTGATCAGGGGTTTGGCTCTCATTATGGTTTATAAATCGAGAGTTCTAAAAGGGAAGTCCGATTTCACACTATTTCTAACTGTTTTCACTTTTGAGGCAAGGTCCAGGTTTTTCTTTCCTTTTTCCATAATGAATAGGATGGACCCCACTATTTTTGAAATACGGTTCCGATCTCACTTGGTCAATGTTCCTCCTCACAATTTCACATTTAATTTCCAAAATGCCCCATGCAACACAAAAAAACAAAAACCAAAAAAACAGGGGTTCTTATTTTCCTCAATATACATCAATCCATCGTTTAAAAGTGCCTTCTGGTCGTGTTTATAAGGCTTTCAAACTGCCGTCTGTGACCTCCAAAATCACCTGACACAAACAATAGGAATCACGTACTCATAATGGGAAACATTAAATATATTCTTTAGGTAAGCAGCAGTTTTGATGCCTACAATATGTTGTTAGTATTTGCCCACTGGATAGATTGAACATGAAATCCATCAGCATCTCAAATACAATACGAACTGGTCTCATGTAATCTCTGAACAACTGACATGATCAATCATCTACGATCTGTTCTAACCTATTCGGAGGAATGAAGCAACTTGACGGCTGGAACAACATGGCTACAATTACTCCTAGACGATTATTGACCTCAACTGTACCATTACCAATATTGTTACTAATCAATTTGCATTTGAGCCACCAGTAATTTTGAGAATTGTCCGAGTTAATAATCATGACCTGGTCTTAACACTCACTCCCGCAGACCGATTCCCTCCACTTTATGTCCTCTTGAAAACTTATGATGCTCACAGCATCATCAAAATGCCGAAACCTAATACGAACCTCTCCCTCACCCATTGAGTAAGTGCTAAGGAAGAGTTTTTAACTAACGCAGGAACGCCTTTACTCACTGATTCACCCAATGACTGGCGTTTTTTTTGTTGTTGTTTTTTTAGCTATCTACCACATACAATAGCATGCGCATTTCTGTCAGTTTCCATACATTCCACACTATTCCTTACAAGCTGGTAACACAGTGAAGTATTCAGTTCAACCGGCATATTATTTCCTTTCCCGGATAGCATCATTTTAAAAATAACATCAAACTTCCTCTCTCAAGTATCTTCCTCTGATATAATTACCATTGCGCATTTCATTCTGAGGGCAGCCTTATCCCAAAACGTGAATAGAGTGGCAGTCTCTGAATGCATTTGCTTCCAGGAAGGGGAGCAGAGTTTTTCTTAAACTTGTTGCTGAATGCGCATTGTGTCGGATGTACTTTTCTCCCAGAAACCAAAATGCTTGTGGTTCCTCGATTGGCCCTGAGCAATCTCTAGATTTACCCTGTTCACAGGTTTTTTTCAGTTTCATACTTTTGACCTCAGATGAATTTTGACCTAACCCCAAAATGGGAAAATTCATGTATATACCAAGTATGTGATCCATCCTGGTAGGAGTTATCATGTTCAAGGCCAAAATTGACTTGAATTATAAATTTCTTATTTTTTTTTTACAAAAAAAAAAACGACCCCTAACTGAAACTAAAAAAAACAACAATTGGGGTTTCCTGTACTTTCCCATAAGGAAAGTTGCCTATTAAGTTCCGCTGATTGAGAGCATTCAAGCATTCTGGTTTTTTTTCGGACTTTGACCTCTGTTGACCTCAGATGGCTTTGACCTGACCCCAAAAGCAATAGGGTTCATGTATTCATATGAGGAAAAAAACCGGACATACAAAAGTATGACTTGCTACATCAAGGTGGGGACGGGTTATGGTGATCCACAAGCCAGGCATCAAACATATTCCACGCCCCACACACACTGGCATGAACGCAGCGATCTCTTTATTTTGTCAAGGAATCAGAAATGCTTACATTTCAAAACCCACGCCAACTCAACATATATTCCTGGTTGACACTTGCCCCCATTCATTAGTCGAAAGAAATTTTGTTGTGATGTATCACTCAGTTGTTTATTGATAATACATTGAAAACCTAATAACTGAAAGTTCACACAATAACGAATATTCTTTAGATTAGTTTTCTGTTCTCACAAATGTGAACATGTGTGCATTATATGACACTGCCATGAACGCTCTGCCCCCTAAACATAAGGCTGGCTGAATATTTTAATTTTAATTGCAGTGGTATAGTCAAGAAGGATACTGCAACTGAGTTCAACTAAGATATGATCAAACCTCAAAAAAATTGTCTGAAATGTAGTCAGAAATTATCAGAGTGCCCCATTCTGAAGTGCGTTGTGTTATTCCAAAACCTAACTGAGCGAGAGTTCAGGATAATGCACAAAAATAAGTTCTTACAATAACAGACTTTATTCCTGTTTTAAGACATATAACACTGGGATGGCATAATTGAAAAGCAGCTAAATCTTACGTTCACACGATGGTTGCACTTAAGGTAAACCAAAAACATTTATAATAGTATGGGTTGTGGGTACTACAAGACCAACTTTTTTTACAATGCAAAATATAATTAATCGGTTCCGGCCTTTTCTTGATGATGTCAAGTTTTCAGGTTTTTCAACAGAATTTGCTCTAAATGCCAAATTTGAGCATTTAGGCGTTTGTACACTTGAACATGACTACAGTTTTGTCAGGTCAGGTTCGATTCACACAGAATTGTACAAATTGGACCTCATTTCCTCAGTTCCATATATGGCAGGACAGAATAGACAATGATGATTACGATGATTACCATGACGCCAGCCTGTATATGCATTGATTTTAGCCAGACCCAGGCTCCTGGTGCCTGTCAAGATGAAATGCAATTAAATTAGTCCAACTTGTCTATAAAATCTGCTCACCCCACCAAGCAGCCAGAATCACAACAAATAACGAATTAGACTGACCAGCGCTCCCCATTACTGCCAAGCATAAAAAGAAGTCCACCTGTTAAGTTTGACTGAGCAGCGAGGCAATTGGCGGTGCTGGGTTTCCCCTCCCGCTTTGGCCACATTGTAACTCAATGGGACAGAAGAGTTCAGAGAGGGATTTCGACAACACTCAAACACATGCGTATGAGTAAACTGGCTAAATCGACCATACATTCTAGCATGCTGTAGCAATTCAGTTACGACTGCGCAAAATGTCACCTATTTTGCAGATGTTGCCAATACTGAGTTAATAACATTTTTAACCAAGAACAATGCTCTTGTGTAACCATGACCTTTCAGTCATATCACTTGTATAATCTTTATTCAGCTGATCATCCCTGGCTATTGTGAAGTCTGGAAGTGGTTCATTCTCGTGACTGTAAATATCCTTTTCTCCTTTCCTTCGTCCTTTCGTTCTCCGCTTGATGGAACTTTTGAATTTGTCAATACTGCCCTCTCTGAGAGACTCCTCATCACTGAGTCTACGGTGGAGCTTCTTCATACGTGCAATTTGCTGGTTGATTTTCTGCTCGGTCCCTGCCCCAGGATGGTTCCAGTTCCGCCTGTGAGTGTTTCCTGGATTCCTCAATGACTCCCACATCCGTCTCCTCTAGATCATCAGGAGGGATGTCAGCTACCTCCAGCAGTCTCTCTACCTCAGCTCTCCTCGCGGGCTGACCATCTCCTGTAGGAACGCGATCTGTGGTATCCTGCCAAGGACACGGAGGTTGATGAGGGTATACCTGCGAGAGAGGAAGGACACAGGTGATGTTGCTTGCACTGATGCTGCTTCCATTCAACTTGTGAATACTCATCACGACATTCACGACTTTCCTCCTCAAGAATTGCGTCCATGAAATGGTTGTTTAAATGGGCAATTTGAGATGGCTGCCTACAAGAGCAAAATTGACAACACCCTGTATTGTTTGAATCATGGAAAGGGAGAGGATCTGTTATCAACAAGAATTTAAAAAAATATCAGAAAACTTGTACATTCACAGCCACTTTTGAAATTTGTGAACGTTACTTTGCACTGGGTATTGGTTGCGACATTTGACTTGAAGAATGTTGACTTAGTATTGACACTGAAAATCAAAGCAGTATAGTATTTAACCTAGCCTAACTTAATTGGTTCCAACGGTGAAGAAATAGAAGAAAGCACTCCTAGTTTGGTTGTTGTTTAGAGTAAAATTAGTTATTGGGACAATGTATCTCTGTCAAACAATTGAACATGTAACTAAACAACTGTACTGTAATTAATCCAAAAATATAGGCATGCGGCCAGACCTATACTGCCATTTTTTTGTTTATTATGCCTTTGTACCAAATGATTGCAAGAATGGAACTGTCTGTCACATGTTTTCTCATCACACTTGCATGGTATCCCCACCTTTTCCAAGGAATCACAAAGTGGTCTTCATGATTTGCATTAAGTAACAATGTAACCTTTCCAGCCACATAACTACCCAACACTGTAGTAATTTATTGTATTGACTGATATGAAAACTACAATTGAGAAGAACAAAATTTGTTGCAACTATAGTTTGTCGAAATGCGTAATATCCTGGAATAGGTCCATGTGGCGAAACTAATGCATTCGCTATGGCCGGAAGGCCGGCTTTTTGAAAATTCCCGACTGATTCAGTGATTTGAGTGCTAAAATTTTGACTGAAGATCTTCTTGTAGATGAGGTATAGAACGATGACATTCATTTTTAAGATCATTGATGCTTATCTTCTCGAATATTTCAAAAGCTGAATGAAGAACCAGAACAGAAAGCCAAAGGCTTAGTGATTCCTTACCTTTCTGACACCTATAGCCAAGGACACAGGGGACAAGTGGGAGAATGTACCAGCTCGTTATGGGAAACAGAACAATTTCCCCCATTTTTTTCAACCAACCAATAGGGTGACCAATACTCTTGATAAGATAGCTACACACTAATTTGAGAATTCAGACTTCAACCTCTGGTGACCTCAAAATGTGAGGGTCATGAACTCATCATCGGGAAACATACATACCAAGTAATGAGATCATCATTCAGGTGGGTGGCAAGGTATCATGTTCACAAGCCAAATTGGCAAAATTATTGCTTTCTTACAAATTTTTATCGTGACCAAAATTCACCCCGAACCTTATACGCAAAACATTAGGGTGCCTGTACTCCCCAAATAAAGCTACACACCAATTTCAACCCGATCAGACCCAAATATTCTGACTTATCATGTTCACAAGGTTTTCAGACTTTGACCTCGAGGGACCTCAGAGGACCTGACCTGACCCCAAAACAATAAGGTGCGTGTACGCATCATGGGGAACACACATTACCAAGTATGAGACTCTGAGCTACCTCGACCTGATCAAGTTATCGTTGTTTACAAGCTGGGCATCACACACAAATACACACACCACACACGACTTCGTAACTGCATAGATTCCTCTGACTTCGTCAAGGAATCACAAAAAAGAAGACAAGGGCTCAGAAATTCCTCCTTTGCTGGGTCACAGACTGGAGGGATGATTTTGGTCCATGACGTTATAATGGGACTGTATCATCGACTGAACCCAAAGATTAATCATACTCCAAATCGCAACCCTCCATGCCGAGGATGAATTTTATATGCCAAGTATGAATCATTCCATTGAGCAGTTATCATATTCACAACTTTCCAGACTCTGACCTCTGTTGACCTTTGTGACCTTGGACCTCACTGAAAACAAATGGGATCCTCTACATACAGCTCTGGAATCCTTTGTGCCAAGTATGAGCCTCCGCATCATTCAATCATTTCGTTGCACTGTTCTCATGCTCACAGGGTTTCAAGACTTTGGCCTATTGACAACCTTCCGTGCCAGTCATAACTTCCTACACTATTTGTCGTACAGTGCTCATGCTCACATGGTTTTTGTACCTTGATCTCTATTGATGTTAAGTGACCTTGAACCTGACACCAAACCAGTAGGGATTCTCTATTCCGAATGACACCCCTCTTTCCAGAGTGGAACACTACATTATTTTGTTGAGCAGTTATTGTGCTTACCAGCCTCTCAGACTTTGAGCTCACTTGACCTTTGTGACCTTGGACATGAACCCCAAACCAAATATTGCCCACTACTCTACACAGAACCCCCCCATCCCCGTAATAGCTCTCTACATCCTGTCATTGCACAGTTAATGACATTACAGCTTCTTTCAGACTTTGACCTCTGCTGACCTTAGTTGACCTCACACCGGAGTCCAAAACAATATGGGTCTCCCTCTGTAACCAACATTAGTTTGAACTTATGGATGCTGCGTTCTTTAGATATTTTTTTTTGAAGAAGTGTCACATACACACGCACTTACACACATATGCACATGCATGACTTCACAGATTCCTTTGGCCTTCGCAAAGGAACTGAAAACTTCCTTCCCAATGACCCTTTTTCCAAACTGTCTGACCCCCCTCCTCCATGTACAGTGCTAAACAGGTTGATCTCTCCATATTCAACCTTCTGGTGTGATAGGGTACTTATCACCTATTTTCGAACCCCAGCCTCCCTACATCTTCATGGTATACTTGTCCAACCAAGGAATAAACCTTTACAACATGCCGGGCGAGGGTGGCATACCTGGATACTGCACTCCTGGTCAGTTCTGTGAATTCTCCACCAAGCACTCAGGAATAAGCAATGCCTTTCTGGCAGCATCCTAATGTGGACACAGGTATAATGGCATGCAACAGCCACATGCAATTGTGCCCTTGGTCCTCACCCCCATCTCCTAATGCGGGGGACCAGCGAGGTAAAGGCACATACAGTTCTTGGAGTCTTCAGAATAATCCCACTGGGATTTGAGCAAAAGTTCTTTTTAACCAAGTGGTTTGGCACAGTTTGTAGGGCGTCGACCTTCCACCCCGTCGACCTTACCTGTTGCCTTCGTCGCTGGCGTCAGCACAAAGATTGGAGCAGGACAAAGAGGGGTAGGCAACTTGCAAGTTGCTGCCTGCGTGTGAGACCCCCCCCCCCTTAAGGTCCTAGCCAAGAGGCATTGCCCTAGGAGATCGCGATCTGTCAATAGGTTCAGATCCGGTCTACATCCTGCTGGCCTTGAATAAGGTTTTGCTCCTCTGCTCGGCAAGTAACCCACACAACGAAAATAAAAATCAAAATTACCCCGGGTGAACACGGGTGCCTAACCATTCGACTCTTTTAGGTCAATGCTGGAAATGCTTGCCCAAAAAATGTCCTCTAATCTATGTTCTAAACGGTATCATTATTCGTGGTTGCATTGTATAACAGTGAATCCATAGAGATGTACCCATCCCCGCATACAACCTCCATAACTTTGGTTCATTGAGCATGCCGTTATTGAATTCATTTCTATCAGTGAATTACCTCAGTTTGTCTGCATATGCGTCAGAGCTTCCTGTATTCTCTGATCCTCTGGTAGTTTCCTCCGCTGGCCTGCCAGTACACTCTACATGTACTCCATCCTCCTGTTAGGCGAACCTGTGAAACAAAAACAGCCAAATCAGGTGGGACTAGGGTATAACTGCGGGAACCCATATGCACAGTGGGCACTCATATAAGACGCAAATGCAATCAGGGAACCAAACGGCTTGGTGATTTTTTACTCATTTCTGATGACATATAATGATCAGAAACAAGAACAAATTCATCATTTAATAATGTAATAGCTCACTTGACAATATAATTTTGATATATGACATCCTGTGACTAAGCACAGGTATTAACGTGTTAGGTCTCATTAATTGACAAAAAACGGAGCCATGCATAGTGCTACGTAGCTCACTACTGACATGAACGGGATGGCATGGTGACCACATCACTTGAACTAAAAGGTTGGGCCATGTCAGTAGCTAGCCCGGCGGCCTACTGCCTACTTGAAGGTGAAAGTTGAGTGCACTCTGCCCAATGAATTGTGTAATTGATTTTATTTTATTTCTACGGCTTCAGGGAGCCAATCATGGCTCATCTAGGAACCCAGGCGGTATTGATCGTGGATGAGCACCAGCGATAACTCGCCCTCTCTTCTCGACTAGTGCTCAGATGATATCAAGGCAGGGGGTAACCAAATCCCCAACATGCTCTTGAGACTGTCATTTTACATCCCCATTCGCGAGAAGGACTAACATGAACTCCAGGACCCAACCACTCTCTCGGAACCTGACTGCTCCACTTACTGTTCACAGGACGACAGACGAGACTTATCTCCCGTACCAACCCCAGTAACCCCAAGAAGTCTAGTCAACTGCTTACGTCAACAATGAAGTGAAGACCAAGACCTCACCCATCGCAACTGCAAGTACAGCCACCTAGGGGAACATTTCGCAGTGACTGCTGGATGGTTCGAACCCGGAAAATTTCGCTTGCCAAGTGTCATGATACCCACCTCTACCATTCTTCCCCAATTTAGATGTAGCTTACACCAAGGATGGATACTTGGAGATCTTCCAGGTCTTGTGCGATTATGTCATCAATGCTCTGGTGTAACAGGGCATTGTATGTCTTCAGTTTGAGCCTTTCTTCATAAGTACCATCAATTTCCTCCATGCTTATCGGTGTTGCAGTGGATCCTGTCTTGGCCTGTTGAAAAATATAATGAGAAGAGAAGTAAAATCCAAGAGGCTGAAGGTCAAACACTGGTAGACCAAGAAAGACCTGGTCTAGTATGCCTCAAAAAAGATCTGGAATAGTGTTTCCTGCTGCACAAGATCCGTACACCGAGTGGGAAAGTTCTGTGAAAGCTGCCCTAAATCCTCTTACCCCTGATGTGGATTAATTCAGCCAACCATCTGAGTGGGAAGGGGGCGTGGGGAAAGGGAGGGGAGTCACGGTGATGTATTTCCGATTAGGACACCTCTTCCCAGGTTTGCATTGCTGATGAAAGTGGTGGGTTGCTGATGAGAGTAGTGAGTGCAGAGAGGGGGAAGGGAGGGGCAGGGGGGGAAGGGAGGGGCAGGGGGGGGGAAGGGAGGGGCAGGGGGGAAGGGAGGGGCAGGGGGGGGGAGGGAGACCACTAACTTATGAGAGCTCGGAGATGCGGTTCTCAGACCTTCACACCCCAATACCATAGAATGCCATTTTGGACCCACTTATCCTCACAATTTCCTGACTTCCGCTTTTTTTGTACTTTTCAAAAAAACCAAATTTGTTTCGCAAAGTTTGTTCCCTCCCCTCCTTCATCTCCGTTTTGCAGCCCTAGATTCATGATTTGCCCGAATTTCTATTGTCAGGGGGGCAACTTGCTCCCCCCCCTCCCAGATAGGAACTATCAGCGTTCTTCTCCAGTCAGATGGTATGACCCCAGTGATTTAAACAGCGCAAACAGGAACAATGCAGTGAAATGGCTTCTGGCCACTAGAGCATCCCCATATGTCACAGGTACTGTACCTCAATACTCCAATTCCTCTCAAGTTCCCTCAATAGTGAGCATGTCATAATTTACAAGTGTTCAGTTGTTTAGCAAGAATGCAATACCACTTGTTCAAATTTTCATGCTTAGAAGAGCCCTCGTGAGTGATCCGCAGTCACTAATTTGCTCGCAAGTTGGCGTTCCCTGTGAAACCGAATGAACCAGGTGGTTAGCATGCAGCAGCAGGGGCTGGGGCCACTCCCTGCATTGTCACAACCAGACCAGTACTATTGAGTAGCCTAGTTACTACTTCTGAGATCTCGCTGAGCACTTATCCCCTCAGCGTCAATGATATGGAAAGCGCTCCTTTGGTCTTGGGCCGAATGTGTGATGAATTTTGCATGTAATAAAAAGCCAAGAATCTATGAAGCGAATATCTTCCATCCATAAATCAGAAGGAATGTGATACTGTGAGATTTCATCTGGGGCTAGTAGGCGGGACTCGGAATGTAGCTAAATAACAGATATTGACTGAATTTTTGACGAGATTGTTCAGGCCATGATAAAAGTACAATAATTGTGCTTTATCCTGTGTTCTACTACCCCCAAGAATTTATGAAGCAAGAGGTCGTCCTAGAGAAACCCTATCTCTAATATATCTCTAAATATCCAGTGATGAGCGGCAGGCAAATGTTCAGGTTAGTAGTTTCATCACAAGCAACTGTAATACAGTATAGTGCACATGCACTCAGTCAATCCCCACATCAGTTCTGTGCAGTAAAATCTGTCACAATGGAGTCGCGCTACGTTTGTGCGTGCTGAGCCTGGTGGACACCACTTCACAATCAAAACGTTGATGTCCTGATGCCTAGACCGAATACACCATGTATGTGCGATCTAATTGTTCACATTTTCATACGCATTAACATTTGGTCCGACCATTGAAACGTGATTTCGAAACGGGGGGGGGGGGGGGGGGATTTGAGCAATTCAATATTGTTCGACTGAAGTCAGCAATGGAATAACAACAAGTAACTCTTTGAGCATTGAGTTACTCGGTCGTGCCGTCAATGCAGGGGACTGAGTTAGGGAACGAGTAAATAAATGATAGAGCTAAACCAGCCCAACCAATCAGAACAGAGTATTTGCAACAATGATAATGGGGTTGTAGAAGAAGTAATAACTCACCATTTTGCCAAGCTGTGGGGGTGAGACGGCATCAAATGAGTGCTTCTTCCTGAGAAATGAGAAGAGGACAGGAATTTTGGTATATGAAGCACACTTCTCAGATAGTAGTGATAACCTTGGTTTTCTTCCTGCGGATAAAGGTTTTCGTAATCGTTTCGAACAATGGAAATGATGTATTGATACTGTAAATTTTGTTTGTCACAAAACATGGTGATTGAAATGCCTAGTGGATCATATCTACACAGTGCCTTGAAGCTGTTCCAACTTCAAAGAATGAAACAGTCCCTCCTCCAAGTGAAAAGTTGAAGTACGCATGAGAGCATCACTGTGGTCAATACAATGCAATTCTCTGAGTGCTTTGCTGTTCTGTGGGATGGTCATCAGGGCTGAAAGAATAACTCCAATTCCTGCTCGTTATTCCCTCTACAGGGTTCTCTTCTTTACCTTGGTGGACGCCGATATTTTCCTAGTTTAAGGTGACAAATGAAAGTGCTACACACATAAAAAGTGAAAATCGATTAGGGAAATCTCTGGTTCTGATACCAAAGAGTGAAGACTCGAACATCCAGACAGATAAATGTACCACTCAGACAGAACATTAGGCTTCTAGGGCAAAAATTAATGTATTAATGTGAGATTATTCCATTTATGCTTTCTGATAGACCTTAAACCAGTAACTTCAGTGTTAACATTGTGGAACGGTGATCAGTTGGGCTCTCAGTCGTCAAAGAAAAATATAGATACATTCATAGTTCACTCTCGCAAACATCTCTCAAAGAGAAGATACTTGTCCTTTATTCCGTTCCCGTGCCAACCCACCATTCCCTATTGATCCACAACCTATTGACTACCCCAACAGAAAATTGACTGATGGAGAACACTAATAGTGTAGTTTAGGTGATTTCTAGTACAACACCCTAGCTAGGGATCACCTACTTCTTCTTACCAGAGATTTTGCATTCTCCTCTCAAATCTCATCGCCTTGGCATTTTCGTTCAAGTGTTTCTTGCTGAATATGGAAGCCTTCTGCATCAAAGTACCTCTGCCAAATTTGTCCTCGGAGAAGACCAGTGCAACAGACTACATCTCAGCTGACGTGTGACGCAAACTCTGAACAATGACATGGCTTGCTGGGGAAAGAGAAAACAAAAAAGTGGAAACTTTAGTTTACATACTGTATCAGTTATCTAGTATACAGTTGAGGTAATATTCTCTTTCGACAGTGGTGTCAAGTTTTCTACAAGACCACATATTGTGTATCACAACTTATCTTAGTACCATACCAGACCAGTGTGGTCAACACCCTTCCAGAAGACATAACAACAGACTCATGTTCAAATTGAAACTGGTATGCAACCCTGCTGCATTCAAGAAATTGATATCTCAGGTCTTCCACCCCTCTTCCCTAGCGTGTTATTCCAGCTGTAGGAGTTTTTCATACATGGTTCCACGCATTACTGGCATTCATTCTATCTGAGCACATGTCCTATTTACAGCATAAATAAAAAAAAATAAAAAAACCTGGAAAAAAGTGATATTTTAATGATTTGTTATTCTCTTCACCATTATAACACCAATAAGAGTATTAATTTGGCTGGACTTTGCCTTTAAACATATGTGTTACATTTTAATAGGCCTCCATGTGTTTAGTTCGGAGAACCAATGTTCTATTAACACGCATGTTCAATTGTCCATCTCTGCCCATTGCACTTCTATTATGGAAACGGGTGATGTGGCCATGCAGGAATCATGTATGTAGTAAACTGACATTAACCTATATCTTCGATCATTATTGCACCGTATGTGCAGCCTGAACACTTGGATCAGCAAAGTTTTCCCACTTACAGAACACCTGGGATCTTAGAGGGACTTTGAGAGCAGACTTCCTAAAATATTCCCATTGAAAGCATGCATAGCTCTGTTGAGTCTCTCGCAGTATCAATGTTTGTGGCAGGGAGCATTGGAGTTTTTTTTTTCTCATATAATGTAATGAGTCTACATACATGTATTACGGTGTTCTTTGTTAAAGACAGGACAATGACACCTAAAGCATTCCCATGGTTCATTTCTCCTATTCTAGGCAACAGAGTCCAAATAAACAGGCCAGGGAATCAAAATTAGGAAACCAGATCGGAAGACACTCTTATATATATTAAGGTGTGAATCGACTGGTCAAGTCTCGCAGTCTGCTGGACTCTTTCTCTGAGAAAAGGGGGGTCTGCCCCGGAGTTTCCGGGGTTCATGTTCCCGAGGTCGATATCTCAGAGTTTGATGTTCCCAGGATTGATGTTTGCCATTTTCCTTCAGTTTTAATTATTCCTAAATTTTCTGAGGCTCGAGGATCCCTGCTTTCATGTTAGCTAGCGCCAATGAGGAAACATTGTTTCGTCCTTGGTCATTGAACCCTGGGACATCGAACCCCCCGGGAACATCAAACCTCAAGAACATTGAACCTCAGGATATCCAACCTCGTAAATTCTGACAGCATTAGAACTATACAAAAAGTCGAATATACAAACCCAGGACACATTGAACCCAGAACATCGAACCCGGGGAACATGACTTCGGGAACATTGACTAGCCCAGAGAAAAGGCAGAGTAACTGCGTGCAAAGCTATTCAACGTGAATGGCTTCTTCGATTTGTGACCAGCATGTACAACTTCCTCAGCAGATTCATACACAGACGGGGGTGGGGGGGGGTTGACAAAGTGTGGATCTACTTATGAGGTCAATCAATTTTTAATAATGTTCAGGATTTACTAGAAATATCTATGATACGGTATATGAGGGGGGCAATACAACATGTAGGATGCATGCCTATACAGCATTGTTGTAACTACAACCCCTCATCCAACTTGTTGAATATTCTGTGGATTGAGGATGGATTTTGAATAACTGTTTTCCTGTCTTCACTGTGTTAATGTTACTATGAGCATGAGAATTCACACAGTAAAAGACGGGAGTAAGGTAATTTGACTGCAAAGGCTTAGGATGAGCCCTTCACTCAGGTGTAATGAATAAATTTATGCGTTCGTCACACACTGACTTTATGGGAATCCATGAAAAGTAAGAGATCAGGTTGGAGTTAGCTTTAGGGTGCCTAGTTTAATAGCTAGGGTTAGTGCAGATGTCAGGACCAGGGTCCCTGGTGTTACTGTACATAGATGAGGATTCAGTTACAGCTGATTAACATAGGATTGACCTAGCTAGGCTAGGCTAGTCGTGATCACGACTGGCTGGTTGTTCCGTTCCTATTCTCTGTCATGTAGGTCTGTGCAACTTACCGGAATGCACGCGCCGGTCAGAGAAAACTAGCAGGACTAGCCAGGCGATCACCAGGCTTTAGTACCTGCATACCCAAAGAAAGCCGGCGTTCACAACTCGAGGCCTAGGCTTGTTTTAGTAGCGCTAAGCGGGCAACTTTCTGTTTCAACTTCAGTTCCCGAAAAGCTTGCATCCCAATTAATAAACCCAAAAGACCATTATTGCTAGTAACCCATAAGGTTTTTTAGAACTGATCCATTCCCCATATTCATGGTCTTTGGCAGGTGAGGGAATTACAAGTATACTTACCTGGAATCAGTCAGGAATCTTTATAATTGCCTACAACTGAGTGCAAGTTGTTGTCTGCGTTACGCGTTGCCACTCTAAGATATGATAATTCATGTAGATTTTCTATGGTAAGGTCCTTGATGTGGTCCAATCTAAATTTATGATTGCCAAAATGACTCTGAGTGGCAACATTCTGTTCACAAAACTATGTTCTCAAACAAGACAGGCTGGGAAAAACAGGTGGTGATTTTCCCATATTCCGGCAAAGCTCATGGGGTCGGTGTTGTAAGTATCACTTCTCAACTAATGAAATATTACATTGTAGTGGATTGAATGTGTCTTGTGACTGGATTTTTTGAAAGGTTATAGAGGGCTGTGTTTATCGAGGGAGAAGTTGGCGCCATGACGTGACGGATTTCGTACTCAAATGTAATTGTGCTTACAGTAAAATTTCTTCTGATACGTGACTAGTCAGGCCTAGGTTCCTTTAAAAATTTTTACTTGAGTGTCGATCTACACCAGGGTTAGATTAACTAGTATGCTAGGGTTAGGGTGTGATTAAATGGAGATGGGTAGTATTCACTCATGCCCCACAAGAAGTATACCCATAATTACATTTTGACCTCTAAGTTCTTGATTGAATTGTTGCATTCGTACTGGGAGACGTCTCGGAAAAAAAAACCTTTCGATTTTGGTGTAACTGCTTCAGTGACGTGTTTCCCTCATCAACTGGGTTGCCAGAAAGACAACTAGCAGAAAACACTAGCTTTATTGCGATGCACATTATGGAACGCCTTTTGAGCAAAATGCATCACGGCTTATCATTCAGCAAAGTTGATAAAGTTACCCTGAAGAAGAGCATGTCTGGTAAAAGCTGAAATTCTTCACCATAGATAGAAAAATGTGTATATTAACATACTAAACTCCCCGGGAATCCAATTTGTGGAAATTTTGAAATCCAAGATGGACGCCAAAATTGCCGCCATATGGCCGCATTTTCAACATTTCAACTCTAATTTGTCCTCAAATTATCTCAGGAGTGAAGAAAGGGGTCTATTTATATTTTAAGGCGCGAGGAATTCAATTAATCAAAGTTATCTACGTAATACTATGAGTATCAATGCTTCTATATGGCATGACCTCAAAATGGCTACAGCCGATCAAGTGAAATAGGTATCTCATTATTTAAAGCTTGCAAGCTGCCTGGACCAAAATTGCGTTCAAAATGCACCCCGGCCCCTTCTTTGCTTGACCTGGCATTCGCCAAGAAAACGTTCTCTCAGAATCAACGAAAATCCTGTCGATATCTTTTTCGCTAAAACTCTCTCTTTAACTATCATCTAATTAGGATGCATGCGAAACCCAAAAGAAATTCTCCTCTCCTCTTATAAAGTGTGGAAAACAAAAAATAATAACAGATACAAACAAGTCCTAAATACATTGAAAACACATTTCGCTACTTGATTGAAGTTGTGCCAAACAGTGACGGCCATTTTGGACGTCTTGGATTTCAAAGTTTCCACAACGGGGATTTTCGGGGAGATTTAGTATGTCAATCTACACATGTTCCTGAACCTATGTTGAAAACATCAGATTGTTACCAGACATGTCCACCTTATCAATGTTATTGACCTATTTGCGCAAAATTCATCCACGTTGCCGTTCAGTTAAGTCGATATACCGCACAGCACACATACGCAGCGATCGATCCAAGAAAAGTGCGCCCTCATTTATGGCCTCAACCTCCCTATTGGCAAATCAGTCGCAATTTATGTTATGGTCCCCTAGACACATACTGGCTGTTGCAATATTTGATGAACATCACTGTTAACCGTCTACTGAACATGAAAAAGTGTATTATGTGTTATATTGTCACATGGTCATAGGGGGATTGTGACCTCCCGGTCCCCAGACCCCTCCGTGCGTACGCCACTGGCACCAAACAATAGACAAGGCGATCGCCAAAAAGTGTCTCGCCTGGTTGCGCGATCGGTGGTTCTTTTAATCACTACACAAACGACCAACTGGTTCATGCAGACTATCGTCCTGTCAAACGAACATCACATATTTTCACATATAACACAATAGAAATTCCTAGAAAAAAACCTAAAATAACTGACCATAAGTTTGACTCCTAATACAAAAGTCCCTAATTGTTTTTTTTCTTCTTCATGCCCCACCCCCCTCCCCACTCTTCTCCCATAAATACCCAAATTTGAATAACGTTTTATCGCTCAGTCAACTCACTTCTTCGATCCAAATTCACTTGAAATGTCCTTATCAGCCCGGGCTTCTTTGCCTTTCAAAATCAAAAATTCCTTCATTATTCATTGTTTTTTTATTTTCCAAGCAGCCAGGACATGCCCCCCCCCCCCCCGCCAGGTAGCAAACACCCTCCCCGCCTCCCCCACAAACCAACAAACTATCCCACGCAACAGTCAAGGATGTCCAAAATATATCTTTAGGAAACCTCCACATTTGTCTTCTTTAACCGGGGTGCGCCAGCGGGTTGTGGGGGCCAGTGGGGCCATGCCCCCCCCCGTCGGGGAAGCCTGCCCCCCCCCCCCCCCCGTCGGGGAATTTTTCCCATCTCGTCGGGGAGCCCGAGTGGGTACGCTAAAATGTACACACCCCGACGAGGGTTCTTTGCCCCGACAGTGTATATTTCCAAACTTCTTTATAGTGAAAATTCCAATATTGAAGCTGAAAATTTTCGGCGCGCTTAGCGCGCCTCATATCTTTCTATAGTAATGCCAATTTTGCCTCGTCGATTTAAGATCAGCGTAATCATCTTCCAACAGACTATACAATTGTGACATATATAGATAGGATACACAAGCCTTATGGATATCTTCGAAATGTCCCTGCAAGAGATTACGATTACAATTCGTTTGGGGAGGATGCTCGTTCTGCCGTCTATCACTGTTTTGCCTCTGTGTAGAGTCGTGTGCTTTCACGACGCAGTGCCCAGGTATTTCCTGTGCAGTTATTGGGAATACCTGACCTATTCTACTAATAAGGGCGGCTGATTTGAGTGGGAAGCTATTGAAAGTAAACATTGCTCTCCCACCAATGTGTATTTCATTTTTTCGTTCTTTTTCTTCAAGAAAAATGTTCAAAAATGAAAACATCAAAAATGAGGTTTTGACTAGGGGGATAGGGTGAGGCTCTCGTCGGGAAACTGCCCCCCCCTCCCCCCGTCGGGGAACTCGCCTCTTCCCCCCCCCCCCCCCCGTCGGGGAAATCCTGGCGCCACCACTGTCTATTAATAGCCTATTTTGACATATAATTCACATATTATAGCAACACAGTCACAGACCAGTTACAAAGTAACCAGGCCCTTGATTAAACAAATATAGGTGATGGCAGATTGATGGGCGAGCTCTTGACCCCGGCCCGCCCCTATAAATACTGTGGGCTGTCAGTAAGCGAGAAGATCTTCTATTCAGGACATTATAAAAGTTGGCATTGTATGCACAAAGTAAATGAAAATGGTGCAATCCAGGCGCATATCCAGGGGGTGTTGGGCATGCGTCCCCAGGCGAGAAGAGAGGAAAAAAAAGTTACAGTATTTTTTGTAGGTCTAATCAACCTAATCAAATTGGTTGGGTAGAGAGGGTTTGCTGTGGGCAGCTTATAACAACATATAACAATTGTCACGGAGCAGGTTTCTCGTTCCTCAGTGCTTTATTCTAACAGAAGTATTATATGATGGAATTCAATCAAATTCATGAACATCAACACATCAGATTCAGAAAAATGTTAACGGACCATACCTTCTGAGTTGGCGAATCTTACCAAGTTGGAATTGAAATAAATTATGCGAAGTAGGCCATCCATAAGCCTTATAACAGCAATGTTAAATTGGCCACAGGGGCTATAGTTTACCTCGGTCCTTAGTGCTTTATTTTAACAGAAGCTATTATATGATTGAATTCAATCAAATTCATGAACATCAACACATCAGATCCAGAAATGTACGGACCATACCTGGTGAGTTTGGCGAAATTCTTACCAAGTTTGAATTGGAATATATTATGCAAATTAGGCATATACAATGACATCTACTGACCCCAGCTGTACCTTCAAAATGATCAGGATCAAAGGTGGATCACGCCTACCAAGTTTTGTGGAAATCCAACAAACTTTCAAAAATTGCATAAAACATGCGAATTAGACACATTAAATGACCTCCAGTGACCCCGACTTCACTTTAAAATTTCTCGGGAACCATGGTAGACCCCATCCACCCAAAGCTTCGTGAAAATCCGCCAAACTTGACAAATTCGCATAAATTATGCAAAATTGTAAACCACTTATTAGCATATTAGGCGGAAAATTGGAGTTCACTACCTGTCAGATAGGTCCCATAAATGCCAAACTGCATCACTGTAGCACATACGGTTCTTGCGTAATCTTGCTAACGAGCTTAAACAATAAATCACATAAAATAGCTAATTAGCCAACTTAATTATTGACTTTGCTGCTCAAAATCTAATCAGATCGTGTACACCCAACCCCGGTGCTAACACACGAAATTTTCGTCATAATCAGGCCTCACGGTTGTGAGAAATCCCACTACAAGAAAGATGAATCCACACAAACAAATACGCCAAAGTGACCACTAAGTCTCTCCATGAATTTCATTCAGGCGAGACAAAAGGGAGACGAACAATCGACGAGGAAACATAATGAACGGGGCGCCCTGCGCGACACACACATACACATTGCCACACACATACCATAAATATATATGGAGGCAAAGAACACATCTGGTCAAGGTCTTAACAGGCCTTTACATCACATCAAAGCCCAAATACCCAGTAATAGGTGTATAGGGCGATCTCTCTCTTTGCCCATGCCTTAAAATGTTCCATTTCTTGCTCGGACAAAAATGGAAACCCGTCCCTGTTTCGTAGAATAGGAATAACAAGATGAGAATCTGTCGGGATATTCAGGCCCGTGGCCGGAGCGATACATGAGGGGCCAAGAATTGTTTCAAGGGGGCTAACAATTGGGGGACTACAGGATGTGAGCGGAGCATCAAGAATGGTTGCGTCCCCCCTTCCGCCCCCCCCCCCCCCTCCTTGACCACGGGCCTGACCCGAAATTAGACTGGAAATTTCAAAATTTCCCAAGTTGCAAGCAGGTGCCGACGTCAGGAAGTTATGGCTGTGACGTCGGGGAAGGCGCTGATATCGTCGCGACGGAAAGGTGGGCATGAATAAATTCCTCCACTGGGGCTACTGATCTGGACTTCCCAATTTCACCTCTAAATAAGGAATACCACAAGAAATAGGAATGTCAGTTTCAGTCCTACTGGCAGGTTCAATGTTATTGAACTTTCCTCTCAAAATCTTACAATATCGAGAATATATATTTTACAGAATGTTGACTCTGAGCCTTAATCTGTGCTAAATTGTACTTCCAAACATCAGTTCAGTGGTTTACCGCCATAATCAGATGTTCTTATGCTCATTGGCAATTTTTCTGACATTTGCAAGTCTCTTTGGCGAGCAATGGTGCACTTTGTATGGCTGTACTACTGTTCTGCCTACAAACCTGGCCCGGTAAGTTGAACAGCGCAGTGGTTGATCAAAGCCCTGAGCCTACTTGGTGGGCCGTTCAACGGGTAGGCGCTATTCCTGACGGAAAGATCGGGCAGCCACATTTACTTGTTCTGAATTCATTTCTACAACCAAACTTTCTCTTATGGAGGAGCAGAGCGGGTGAAACTCCCCCCCCCCCCCCTCCCGCCGTCGAGCCAACGCGTGGTCTAGTGGCCTGGTGTTTAAGCTCGGAACCCAAAGGTTGTGGGTTTGGATCTCTGAGGAGGCATGTTGGTTTCTTTCAATTCTATTAGCCGAATGTCCGTCCACCTTTTCTCTGGCGTTAATGAAGTGCACGCATAGACCAAGGTGATTACACAATTATGGATTGTTTTCTTTAGTTCACCAGTTCCATTTATGAACTCCAGTGACAAAAGTTATGAGGATGTCTTCATCACAAAACATTCATTATAATAATCTATAATCAGATAGAAATATCAATTCGAATAACATCAATGCACTATTTCGGTAGTAATAATGAATTCGTTTTGGAAATCGATCAGGCAATCAATATAAAATCATCTTTTGAATTGTCCTTGGTTTTCTAGGGTGGGATTTGAATGAAAACTCCTGCAGTACGCTTAACCTTGGATAAGAATATTCGAAGACTAGACTAGTAGTATATAGAAATGGTCAGTTATACTCCTTTTCAATCCTGTCACAATGGCAAATTACCATTCTTTATTGTTACATACTATAACACAAAGTGACAACTGGCAATGCATCATGCTGTCTTGCAACATGGCTGATTTTATGTCATTCTATTGTGACTTCCATTTGAATACCACAGGCTCAGAAGCCAATAAGATTCATCAAGGAACCATGGCCAGATTGAACGTGGATGGACACCACCTTGTTTTGACCTAGTGCTTCAATGATATTGAGGCAGGGGTTGTAACCAATCTCAAAATGCTCCTAGGACCACTATTTTAGGTCCCCTCCAAAAGGACGATCAGTGGTCTCCAGGATCTGACCACTTTCTTGGAACCTTGGAGGTGCCAAAAAAAAAATTATGTTCAATGTGACTGCTCAGCGCCACGACCAAAAATCATACACATATCCAAACAAGCTCCAGGAACCCGTGCACAAATCACTGCATACAGCGCGAACCCATGGAGTGAATACCAAGACCATGCACATTAGAAACGGGGGTACAGAACGTAGGGGAAAACCTCCAGAAAAACTGCTGGGATTCGAACATGGAATATTTGCTTGTGGAGCGTCGATGATACCACTCTGCCATTCTCCCGCCCTTGAGCAGGAGTAAGCCTCAGACCTAATATTCCCATTTAACCTGAAAATTATAGCTTCCATTGTTATTATTTTCTCACACATTTCTTAAATCTAGTTCCACAATGAGAAAAATAAAAAATAAGGTACATTAGTTAAGGTTTTCATCTGATAATTCCAAGGGAGATCCATACATTGTTAGTAGAAGAGACTCAAACATAAACAGGCTTTATTATCACAGATACTGCCGAGCAGGGGGTGGGAAGAGGTGGGAAGGGGGGGGGGGCTGATAGGCCCTCAGCAGTTGGCCCTAACCCCTCTTTCCATATTGAATTAAAGAGGCAGACTAGTCTGGTGGCATGGGAGCATGGATCAACCATGATATACCGTTATAATAACAGGTACCGAGAGGGGTCAGGGATGGACAGACCACTTTGCCGCTGGCCTCATCCCCTCTCCTATTACGGAAATAGAAGGCCCAATCATTACGGTGAGCTGGGAGACCATACCCTCACACTAATCATGCCCAGGCTTCCAATTTGGGATGGGCAATTGAATGGCTGCTGGATGGGGGAACAAATGGAGAAACGTACATTGTTCTTCTCAAGTTTTAACAATTGATAGTGAACCATATTTCCACAACCACGCACAACTTAACTGAAGGTAATTCATAACAAGCAGAGTGAGCTATATGCACTCTGGCTCACTTTGTATACCTTTCACAATGTAAAACCAAAATAACAAAACAGGCTGGACTAAGAGGCCCGAAAAAAGAAAAAAAAATCACAATTAACTGAATTTAATAACTGCTACTTAATTTGTAAGGAACGTCACAAACTCACAAATCTTTTACAACAAGCATTAAATGAACTTATCACCAACAACCTGGCCCATTTCAAGTTGCCTGTGTAACTGAAACTGCCCAATATTTCTATTCACATGCCAAAATTCATGTAGCAGGGTAGTGGGTAGTCTTCAAGATGAAGATGTATAAAAAATCGATATAATTATGTGTGTGGTGGCCAAAGGAGTAACCCTTTCGATGCTGGAGATTTTCCACATTGAGTACTTATCAGCGCCTCCTATGTTTAGATACAAACCACTTCTGCAGTCTTGATTTTTCTGTGACAGTTTTGGCTAAGACAGTGCAGTTTATCAAAAATTTGGAGTACACATGATCTGTTCAGGATTGAATGCTCTTTCGTATGGCACTAAAGGATTCCTTATCTATCTACTCCTGCAGAGATAGACTGATTCCTTCCCCCCCCCCCCCCTCCGATCCTTCAACACATAATGGGTTGGTTGTGATGCCACTTCCACATTGATTTTAATCTGATCGTTATCGTTAGTTATCTTTATTGTTACAGTATGACCGGGGCTTTATGCTAATTTAAGGTGACAGGGGGTAGAAGGGTGGACTTTTTTCTTTTTTTTTACGACACACTCACAGCTCAGTGGTCTAGTATTTTCAATTCAAAACTGCACCAAGTCTTACCAATTAGTTGACTCTTTGGTGGCCAGAGATATGCAAATATCAAATACGGCACAAGACAGAAATTCCAGGCTATAATGACAGCCTTGTTCCAGGTTGTCATTGAAGATATTGGACAAGACTGTCAGTCAGTATCAGGTATTATAGACTGGCTCTGCAACAGGGCCAGACCGAGACATAGAAACCCTATCATTTAAAGGGTCAGGCCATGCAAAACCTTCCTCACCAATGGCCCTAAGCCTGCTTCAAATGAATAAACTTGTTTGTACATATCAACAAAACAGTGACAGGGTCCATGCCATACAAAGGCTGTCTTGACCTGTCACAATGGAGTTGTTCAACCCCGTTTCATCCTACAAAACCCTTGGGACACTTTTAGCCACAGCCCAAAGTTCCAGCTTTTTCTTGTGTAACAGGAATTGTTAATGTATGCTAATGTAAGAATTGGAGCTTCTGAGCTGACCAACCTGCTCCACGTGTCACTTTATCTCTCCCAACCAAGCAAACCATCCTATTATATCTATTTCTAGTAGATAGAATCTTTATGGGTCAGTTTATATCCATTATATGCTACGTTTTTTATATACAAAATGAAGAAGAATGGCAATAACAATGGCATCAGCTTTCAAAACAATACAAATACATAATCACAAAACAAATAAGAATATTATTCAACGAAAAGACAAAGATACTAACAAAGGGATTAATAAACGAATGACTAGAACAGACCTGAACATTTAAATGACAATTTTGTAAAGACCTCCAACATTGAAAGCACTGGAATAAGATAACGTTTGTGGACCACTAAATGAAAGTATACCAACAGGTAGGGGGAGGTTAGCTGGAAAGAGTTATTGCCACTCATGTCATGAGCAGTAACAAAGAAACTTAGCACCTTTTGTATTTCTCTTCCTGGGGGCTAGTAGAAGAAGTGGATGAACCTCCAATATTTGTTCAGTTGAAACACCCCCCAAAAAATCCCTAATTACTTACAATTCTGGAAAAGAAATGCAACTAAAAATGTGTGATCTGGGCACCTCGGTTCCCACAACAAACTAATGTTGTAATGTGACTATACTGCGAATAAATATCGAGAAAGACCAGGCTTCAAAATGTTAATAAAGAAAAAAATTACCATGTGCATAGTAGCTTTGGCGCTGTTTCAAATAGACTTTTGCACATGTTCCTGTATTGTATACTCCCCGATAGGACACTAAACTATGTACCAAGTACACCAAATAGGGCCTTACCTAATATAACATCAATGATAAAGAATGTTCATATAGCACTTCATGTGATGCCTGGGAGTGCTTTCTCAAAGAGAACGAAATCAATCAAAAGGTAACAGTATATAGGTGTGCCTTTAGTTTCCTATTGAAGGAGTCGGCAGCTTCCGAAAGGTCGCCAGGTTAAAGCAATCACAGAGAAGAACATATCCAGGAAAACGCTCTTTGGCCGAAGGTGCTGGTGTTTGTCCTTTTAACAGTGTATAGATTTTGTGAAGATGAGCACAGCGTACGAGAAGGACACTGCGGTGTGGTGAGGTCTGAAAGGTATTCAGGAGTGATATCTTTCTGTCTTCTCGACTCGGGCTCAGCTCGGCTACAGGATGAGGCGACTGAGTCCAGACCGATAAAATGCAACAAGGACAAATCTGATTGTTTCCCGTCGCATATATTGAAATTATCACCCACTTCTTAGCCTAGCTGTCCACCTAATTGACCAAAATTAGCCTACATCGAGGGTTACCTACCACCCAAAAACACAGGCCTTCTTTGTCCTATATTTTTCCATTTGTATTTGATAAATTTATCTGCACCGATATGATAGAGCTCTGATCAAATTTTATTTTTAGTTAAACTCCCCCATTCCTCAATACAAACAACTATTCCCTTGTCATGATGTAACTCTCTTCACAGTGCAATGACGTTTGCCCTGCCCCCCCCCTTCAAGCTCGAACAGTCTCCAATCTGGTGTGCGCTTTTTTTGGCCTGTTGCTGCGGGACGTTGGACGTAAAAGGAAAACACGCATGAGTCATGCAACTTTCAGGCAGATTGTTATTCACGTGTTATGTATATTATTGTCTGTTCATTCATACTTGCTGTGAATACTCCCCATCGATGGCTGAATCAGGTCAGCTGACCATGCAACAACCAGTGTAAATGCACTGTGATAATGCACAGTGCCGGTGTTAATGCACAGTAGATCAGCACAGGCAATTAACTGGTGTATGAATTTTGTGTCACACGCATATGTTTACAACGTTACAAATGGAACATGCTACTCACATATTGGCTATGGGGAAGGGTTCCATTGTGCATTATGTCACACAATGGGCACGATTACCAGAGCCACGAACATAGCATTTGAATGTTTTAAATAGAACGTGCATGTAACATTCAAGCAAGGGGAGCGAAATAACACACGCGATGGAATTTGTGCGTAGAATTTTGCCATGCGCTCTGTGTGCACTTATATTTAGGCTATGTGTGCACTTAACGAGTGCAGCCACAATTGGTCAAAAGGATAGTTACTGCTGAGCTGATGTCCAGTGTAGGGGGGCTCTTCTAGTAATTTTTCGTTCTTTTTTCTTCTAACATTCATTTTCGTACTTTTGGGGTTTCATGTTTTACAGATCTTTAACTAAGGCAGCAGTATGAAACACGTACAACCAGTTCAATCTCCAGTCTGACAACTCCTTCTTAAAGGACAACTGCAGGATGAATTATAAAGAGGCCAAAATTTTAGCTGGAGAAAAACTGAATGCATCAGTCCCAACCCAAAGTTTGTGCGACTTTCCCTTACGGAGTTGAAGTCTTTCGAAGTTTGTGCATGTGTATTGCAAAAGATCGAAAAGCATCCTATCATGCAATGATGAATGATTTCATGCTTGCACAAGCTTGTAAACAATCTTTGTTTTTTCTATTGAAATTCACATATTATTTTCACTTCGAAAAGCATTTAGTCTATGGGCAGAGGATTGCTCTAGTGGGTTTTCTCTGCCTAATGGACCAAACTTTGGGAAGGCAATAACCCCACATAAAAAAAAGCAATATTGAATGGGGTTTGGACCTATAGATACAGCTTTCCATTCTCCATGATATACCGCCGTTGTATCCGATCCTGCATTTGTCCTTTAACCCTTTGCAGGACTGTATGATATGATATTTGCACATGGGGCATATACATCTCGCCTTATGAATACCAACCAGACATTCTCAGACATAGTCATAATAATCTCTGTGAACAGCAATTTTCCGTTCCATTTTCCTCTGCAGCCACTTCTTCAGTTCAGAGATGAAGAACACAGAGGATGTGAGGGTGACCAGCATTATCAGATCTGTGAAAGGAACAAAGAAGAGAAATGCATGTTTATTGTGGTTTGATAGTCAGCAATAGCGAGTCGCATAGGAGCCCCAGGCACGATCATGCTCCTTTATTGTAATCGAACGCACTTCTGGGCGCACCCCCACAAGGGGTTTAGTTGTTAATGGGTCTATATAATTTTGTTGCCTGTGATGAATATTTGTGTTGATTAGGAATATTAGGTTCTCTGGTTAGGGTTCAGCACAGCTGTACTGGAGTGGTGATGTCCAGGCTTCTACCACACTTTTTAAGCTTTTGGGAAAGTAGTCCACACACTTTCATGTCCATAGATTGATAGTAACCGGGTTGTTTGGGAGTCAGTTTCATTCTCTGGTTATGATTTAGCACTGCTGCATTGTAGTGATGTACCACACCCCCATTGCTTTCAGACAGAGTGTTTTGGAGTGCACTCCTTTCGTGTCCATCAAATTGATCGATCGTAATTGGGTTGTTCAAGAGTCAGTTCCATTTCCTGTTTATGATTTGGCATTGCTTCATTGTAGTGATAGCCAAGCCCTTCTACCACACCCTCATTGCTTTTGAGGAGAGTGCATGGTTTGGAGTTTACTCCTTCCGTTTTCAAAATGGCTGATCGATTGATTGTAATTGGGCTGTTTGGGAACAGTTTCCATTCTCTGGGTATGATTTGGCACTGCTGTATTGCATGTTGATGTTCAGCTAGCTTCTACCATCCATTCAATGTTTGGGGGGGTGGCTTCAAGACCCCCCCTGGGGATGCCACTTATGTCCACCAGAGATGAGCGTGATGTTAAGTGATCCAGGGGGCATGTAACTTAGTTATACACGTGTCCCCTTCATCTCTGGGTACTTGTTAGAAGAATAAACTAGAAAAAGCCAAAAGATTTACAATGGGGATCATGTTGTACTCATTATGGGGAACTCACAGATAAAGTATGAACTTCATCAATCCAGGTGAGGTATTTCAGGCATACTGAATTTCAACTGATCGGACCAGGCATTTTGGATGGTTAACAAGGTTTTCAGACTTTGACCTCTCTTGACTTCAGATGACCTTTGACCTGACCTCGAAAGGGATTATGTACTCATCATGGGGAACCTACAACCCACGTATGAGCTTCATCCATCCAGGTGTGGACTCGAGTTATTGTGTTAACCCGCTGAAACTTGCCAAAGTATCTATTTTTCACAATTTACCATTCTTTCCCCAAAACTGACCCCGTCTACACCAAAAATATCAAAAACTAGGTATTTTGGACTTATCATGTTAACAAGGTTTTCAGACTTTGACCTCTCTTGACTTCAGATGACTTTGACCTGACCACAAATATAGAGATCATGAACTCATCATGGGAACCCATATACCAAGCATGAACTTGATCCATCCAGGTGGAGTTGAGTTATTGTGTTCAGGAGCTGGGTGTCACATACGCACAAGCACGCAGGAAAAAAAAATACACACCCCTGTAATGATTGCCATAGATCCTGGACTCTTGGCCAAGGTTTCCAGGATGGGACCCTTTGACTAGCTGCTATCAGCAGGCAAAAAAAAGTACACATATGCCAAAAAGTACTGCACACCTCTGTTTGATATTGACCGAAATGCCTTCTACAACATACGGAAAGTTGAACTATAACATTGCAATACTATCTCACCAGCTGCAGACAAGGCCTCAGTGACGAATACTTTTGTCAGACGGTGGGAAATAGATGACCAGCAGCTGTCCCATGATGGAACCGCCCACAGCATAGATGAACATCTTGTTAGTGAAAAATCCAATTCAAAGATGGACTTTGTCTGTCAGAGAGAAGGAACGGAATGATTCTTAATACATCAAGGCTATACAAGATGATACTGGTTAAGAAATTATATCTAACAGCTGTCCCCAAGAATTCCCTTCATCAACAGAAACGAGTTAGAAACACTAGGAAACCAATGAAGCTACTACCACATATGACCTATGATGCCCCGCATCATCCATAATTCTGAGATTGTCCTCCGAATGGACCATGGCCCAAATTTATTAACACCATGTAATGCACCACTTGTCATTGACTACTTATGGTGATCGATTCAATCCAACCAAAATTGTCCTCCAGATAAGTGAGATAACCCTAAAGCTGATGCCCCCCCCCCCTCCATGCAAATGTGCACCACTGGTCAGTGATGACATGACCACATATGGGTACCCACATGCATATCAGGAGAAATGCAATTATCAATTTTATCCCCCCCCCCCCTTTGTGGTCACAATGACTCCTCCTGACCACATACCCCACATTGCTGTACACCCCATGTACACTGTCCAATAATGATGTTCACCACACACCACATAAACACCCAAATCAACCTGCTGGAAAAAAAGGGTGATTTGGGGTAATGACACCTAGATGACCACTGACCTTGAATCCTGAACTTTGGTCAGTGATGGATTTAATACAGACCATATTATCCAAATCAGTGGAGAAGCATTTTTACCAGTGTCCCCCAAAATAAACCCTAGATAATCACTGACCCCAAACTCCTGGTATGCACAGGACCTATATGAAGGCGGTCAATTTCTGACGGAAGGATACATACATACACAGGTATACATAGACAGTGAACAATCACAATAGTTTACACCAATATACGCTACAACGATTGACAAATTGACACAATTGTCCAATGATAACAAGCATAGTATGCAACGTGTTTATCATGTATGCTCTGAAATTTTTCCAAACCATTCTACAAAGACCCTAATGAAAAAGTTGATTTTGAACCAACAAAGTGCTTTGATAGGTTTCATGAATGAACACTGATGGGCACAACCAGCAGAATGCTCTATTTTTAAATGAATTTCTTAAGACAGAATGCGCATAAACGTGATAGATTCTCAATTTTTCTGAATACATTCCCCATTTGAGACAAGTGATAGTGGTAAGACACCCACCTGTGACCTATTGCTGAGAGCATTAAACATGTCGAAGAAGACAAAACAGGTGAAAGTCATAGTGGTATCCCTTGGTGTGATCATGTTATCTTGCATCTGTAAAATAAAACGTAAGTCAAATACACAACACTAATCCAAGCAGGCATATGACATACTAGCAAGCAGACGTTATACTGTATTTAGTGACCAAAGTGATAAAATATGTGTCCCATAATGCCATTGAGTTTTTGAAACAGCATTCATTATTATGAAACACAAAATGAAACATTAATGAAAATTATTATTACAACTGGTGTGCTGCAGGATACTGGGCATTAGGCATGGTGATTGACAATTTGATTCTGCAGACCTCGATAAGCTATGTTTAATATTCTAGCACAAAAAGTAAACAAATCACAATCAGTTGTGTGCAAGAAAATCCAGAATGCTTAGTGCTTTCTTGAGTCATTTCTGATATAACCTAGCTATGACCAGACCCAAAAACAAATAGGATAATGCACTATATACTATGGGCAGCATTTACACCACATTCCACATGTTCACCATCCTGACAAAAAAACAATGGGCTTCCTGTACATAACATAAGGAAGCACTATACTGAATTTCATCCTTATTGGACAACGCATTCTCACTTGGTTATATGACTTTTGTTTGGTGACCCCAGATGACTGCAAATTCCATGGTCATCGGATCTATTTTACAGCGGAGCTGCGTGACCATTCAAACAAAATTGCCAGAATTGACCCCTGGATGACCTTTGATCTCAATTCATGAACATATGTACCATCATATGTACCATCAAATTCATATGTACCATCATATGTACCATCAAATTCATATGTACCATCGGTCAATATAGTAATACTGACTAACTATCATGTCCATCCAATCCCATCTGTGGAGGGAGAAGCATTCTGTCATATGACCCTCAAAATGACCATTTTGGCTGAAAATAATGATATCTAATAAACATTCCACACAAAGTGAATTTGTACCACAGAATTATGTGACAATCATGAATAACAACAGGAGCCTGTTTCGGCCACTCAACATCAGTAATCTCAGACCTGCGTGGGAACGATGCTGAATAACAACAGGAGCCTGTTTCGGCCACTCAACATCAGTAATCTCAGACCTGCGTGTGAACGATGCAATATATTACTATTCAACAGCACTTCTCGGCTCCCAACTGTTCGGCATCCTCCCGATGCAACTGGCTGCTATACTGATGTATTTTCTCAAAATATTCTATTAACATGTCCAAAATTGCCCAATGTGCAGTGGAACGGATGCGATGCCAATATTACCACAGACTCAGCGACAATGTAGACGAAATGCATCAGGGAAGTCTACAGATAAATATCTGGCAGTGCAGGGCACCAGGCTCAAACCACCTCTGCACTGAATTTGTTTGACATGCAAAACAGCAAAAACTTCGGACAAGCTACTATTTTTGCCAGATATTACAAAATCATACCCTAGTGCTTTAGGCTATTTTTGTGGTCGGTTGAAATGTTATTGACTGTACCCTTCCATTCCCCAACTGCCTGGCAAGGCTACATTAGAGTCAAGAGTAAAGTGATTACCAACACAACTGTGTAGCAGGAGTATTAGGAATATTGAATTACCTCTCTGTATAGCAAGAGTATAGGAATATTGAATTTACTCTCTGTATAGCAAGAGTGTTAGGAATATCGAATTTACCTCTCTGTATAGCAAGAGTATAGGAATATTGAATTTACTCTCTGTATAGCAAGAGTATTAGGAATATTGAATTTACACTCTCTGTATAGCAAGAGTATAGGAATATTGAATTACCTCTCTGTATAGCAAGAGTATTAGGAATATTGAATTACCTCTCGGTATAGCAAGAGTATAGGAATATTGAATTTACCTCTCTGTATAGCAAGAGTATTAGGAATATGAATTTACCTCTCTGTATAGCAAGAGTATTAGGAATATTGAATTACCTCTCTGTATAACAAGAGTATTAGGAATATTGATTTACCTCTCTGTATAACAAGAGTATTAGGAACATTGAATTTACCTCTCTGTATAGCAAGAGTATTAGGAATATTGAATTTTTTTAATTTTTTTACTCTCTCCAGAAGACCCAGAGTGTTCCACAGACGATGATGAAAGCTGATGTTACCACATTGATCACTAGTGCTCTAGTTATCATGGGGTCTGATACTCTCCTGGGAGGACGGTGGATGACGTCTTTATCTACTGGTTCTAACCAAGACTGTGAAACAGAGAGAATACAGGTTTGAGAAAATGGACACATCAACATTACCCACCAATTCTGAAAGTTGAACTGATTCAGTCAGAAGAGTTGAACTGATTTAGTCAATCTTCGGACCGTTGTTGCAAAGATTGTGAATTAGAATCCTGTGATCAGCTTTCCCGATGTGACCTTGAAGCAAGGCTCTTCATCTCCTCTCTCCTCACCACCCAGGTACAATTTGGGGACCTGTGAGGAGGTTTAATACAACCCGCACTGCTGTATTAGGTGCTTCCATTTCTCCCTGGAGTGCATACTGAGTTCTCTGATCAAGGTGATATCTGTAAAGTACTTTGACCACCACAGTAGAAAGGCACAAAGAAAACCTTAGATAATATACAAATAGCAACAAAACGTGTCCTAGTGAAAGTTCACAGTTGACAGGCCTCGCATAGTCTCAACTCTTGGTCTTACAAGTATATTCCATGAAAACAAAGACATAATTTGGAGCAATACCTTTGTGCAGGAGGTCCATCCATGATGATGTTGATCCACAGTATCTGCATGGCATTCATGGTTAGGAACTGTAGCATCGTTGATATGGTGATCAAAGTTAGTGCAGCTATGCTCCTGAGGGGGGAGAAATGATACAAAAACATGAATATACCGTATTCCTTCCGATCATCACCCCTCTCCCATGAGTAACTTTTTTAAGGGGGGGGGGGCAACCATGACCCAGCCATGCCAATGGCCTAGAGACCTACAGTATAGTCGCCGATCGTAAGTCAGACACCGATCGCAAGTCAGACGCCGATCGTAAGTCGATCACGATCGTGAGTCGGGCAGCGAGTCTTGTTTGTACTGCAGAAAGCAGGCAAAGTACTGCGTGTGAATATCGCCCAATTTGAAAAGTTTTGTGTGACAGTATGCATAAAAACAATTATTCATTCAAGTGTTCCTATTTGGGAGAACAATTTATGCCCTCGTTGGATTCTGGTGTTTTTGTAACTGGCTAAATCACCCTGCCAACAATTTGTCAAAAAGAAGAAGGAACTGTTCTTTCATGTGTCATTACCCATAGATAGTTCGATAGTGGTGAAGTGCAGGGAATAAATTTTGAAATATATCACAGTGACGTGTATGAAGGAATTAATTTCTGCAAGGTGATCGACTCAGGACTGGTACAGCTTCGTTTGGCTGCATGTTGCCACCACTTTTTGGAACACTGATGCCGAAGACTGTTCTTTTCGAATCCAGCTCATTCACTTGAACAAGGAGGAGCACACACACGGGGAATATTCTGGTAAGTTTAATTAATTATAATCCATGTTTCATATGGTTTTTAAATCCACAATATTTGTAAAGTGATTGACTCACAATTACCCAAGTAATTGAATTAAATAGCAGGGACAAACTCTGTTCCCGCATTCAATGTTACAGTAGGTTACAGCGATCAAATAAAACATTCATTACGGGGGGAGGGTGGGTTCAAACAATTTTGTGTGTGCGTTCAATGTTGTCTCAGGCTTTTTTATTGGAAAAGATGGTAAGCCCCCTACTGTAATTGTATTTGTGTTGCTCCAAATTGAAATAGCACACACGACCCTTGTGAAATTTTTTTTTTTTTTTTTTTTTTTTTTTTTTTGTTTTGTTTTGTGGAGAACCCCAAGCCAGATTTCAGAAGGAATACAGTAAGAGACACTCATTCAGGAGACACACAGGAAAGTGCAGCCCCAGCCATTTCATGTTGAGGGAGGGACAATGGAAACTGGGACCTTGTCTTTAAGCTCAGATAATTACCCGGGTACTGGACATGTCAGTTTTAGTGTCTAAAGTTCTCTAGTCCAGTCTGAGGCACCATATACTGACCACAGTTTGGGCCCGAGCCTAATCAAGCAAATCCAACAAGTTAACACATATTTCATAATGTCTTCGGAACAAAAGTGCCATCATTGAACATCTAAATTAATGAAACGAACAGCACCAAAGTACTTCCAACATTTCATGCTGATGAAATAATCGAAAAAATCAAACCCTGTTCCAATTCAGGTCACTAACAAGGTCTCTTCCTCTGTATCTATTTTGGTGAGAAGTTGAATTGATATTAGAACCCAGGCGTGACCAGAGCGTAATTGCACATTGCCAAAATAAAAGTGGTTTCTCTCTATGTCCCCCACCCAATAAAATTAAATAAACTTTTGGAATTCATCAGTCGGGACACACAGGGAATCCAGGAACAATCAACGTGTTGTCACTTGACAGCAACCTAGATGTATGTTCTCTGTGAAAGGCAAGAATGTGGGGTGGGATGTGCGTAGATATCAGGACACCAGGACAGACGCCATCAATGCATCATGATGAATAATTCCCCAATCGACCACAATTACACCAATTCTATCGATACAAATGAAATTGACTAATGGCACATTAGTGCTCCAATAGTTCTAGCTCTACGGGTTTGAATTCCACAAGAAACTGGGAGAAGGTGTTTATCCAGGTTAAAATCTTAGTGATGAGATGGATGGATCTCAAGAAGTTCTTGTATGTTGTAGGGAATTATTGGATTTCCCTTCCTCGATGGCCAGCCAGAAGGATGTGAAGTCATCATTCACCAGAATCATGGCGGCAGCTTCCTTACTGACGTCGTCCCAGTCACACCCATGGCGATCGAATTGTCCGCCGTCTTCAGTTGCAACAGCGTCGTGTACTCCATCACCAGTCATGGATACAATCTGACTGCGAGACTGCAGCGCTAGAAGATGTGCTCATATAGATTCCAGGGTTTGGCTGCATTTTATATGTCAAGCATGAATAAAATAGTGCCAAATATTTGGGAATTACTTCGAAAATGTTTGTAGAAACCTGCAGACAGTTTGGGTGCGAATGACGGTTTCAGGTACTTCTAAGGTGTGTAGCAATCTTGAGATTTGAGGAGTGTGTGGGATGTGGCACCACCAGCTACACTGATGTTGTGTGTGATAGCACTGGTATGAGTGTATAAAATCAAAGTGTTGTGAGGAAAGATAATTTGTAGGGAGAATGAACATTATGATAAAATGAAAGCTCATAAACTTTAGCAAAGCATATGGATATGGATGGACGTTGAAATGAAATGCTTTTTGAGAAGGGTATTCCACAGATCCACTTGGTCATGATAGGGCACCAATTTGGATCGCACCAGTACTTCGGTAATTTTGCATACTAGACCTTGTAGTTTGTTCAGATTCATTCATCTCTAATAAGTGCAACCCGGATTCAGTCTATCCACCAACACTTTCCACAGATCGCTCTTGTAACTGCTGATATTTACATGGAGCGCCGACTTGCACTGCGCACAGGAAAAATTTTCATCAGAGTAGGTACACTGTAAAAAGTTTAATCTATGGCCTGACCACTATCCAGTCACAGTAACACAACACTACAAAGTTTGCAGACAAAAGAAAAAGCTCAAAATTCCTGGCAAACTTTCCTGAAACATTAAGAATCATGTGTGTGAAAATTGAAAAAGGTTTCTAAAACAGTATGCAAGTGCCATTACTTATCGTATTATGCCAACTGCAAACCTGAACCTACCCTGAGCACACTGAATTACATTCACGATTTTCAGGGAACATTATAAAGAGCCTAGTATCATTGCCTGTACCTACAGTGTGTTAGGATACTGCTTTTGCTTGGACCATGCAATTCTCACATTTGTTATAGTTGACAAATAGCCAGCGGTTGATCTGACACAAACATTTAGGCTACAAAAGTTGTGAACTGCACCGTGAATGAATTTTCAGGTTGCACTCATAACGCGGAGACGAAATGGCCTAACATAAAAGTAGCATTGTAGGCCTGTTGCCAGAGTTTCCAATCAATAACCTCAGGGGGCCAGGGGGGGCGGGAATGGAAAGGGGTGAGTGCGTTGAGATGCCATGCCAGATGTGGGGCATTGATGGCAAGGGAGCAGGCGGGGAGGGGGGGGGGAGGGACCAGGCAGATGGTTAGGGGAGCTAGGTGCAGGCACAAGTTTGACCTTGGGAAAGTGTGGCAGCGGTTCTTGTGGTTTCATGATTGTGTGAGGGTGTTAGCATGACAACCAAACTAACATTATCACAATTTTAGCACTTTGGACATGGCGCTAGTTTCGAAACCAAACTTTATTCCCCCCATCTAGGACTACCATCATGCGGTCATTTTTTACTTTTTACTCATCAAACTTTTATGCATTTTGAAAAAAGGTGATCATTTTGAAATCAACTTGGATTAAATTGCTCCAGGGGACCCATCTGGCTTCCATTTTAAATTGGGTGATCCTTTTCCGATCAAGATTGACACATTCTGGGTACGGCAAGGGTACGAGATCAACGTTATGATTTGGCCCCTTGAAACACTTTTTGAATATCAAATCAGGGCTTCCCTTAACTTTTTTTCACTCGCCTGACGGGCTAGTGATCCTCAATTTTGGGGTCGCCCGCGACTATTTCAATCACCCTGCAAAGGGAAAAGAATATTTACCATTGCTACTAAGTGCCTACTGTATCGCTGACAGTATTATAGTCGATTCCAGGGTGATTTTCCATACCAATTTTGCTATCCAGCACCGGAAAACAATGGCAAAACTGTATACTCTTAATGTGTATAAAACAGTTCATTTTGTAAATGAGACATATATCAGTTAAAAAGGAATAATGAGGATACAGTTTTAAGCTCGGGCAGAATGGCAGAGGCCGACGACGATGTCAAACCCACCACCCCCTCCAGGCTACAAGCCAACGGTAATCACGTAAATGTCGAGGCCGGAGTTTTGATAGGACTGCTGTTTCGCTTCGCACCATTTAGTTTCTTAATTAAAGGGTCCGAACGGAGGACTGGACCATTTACTCTGTCAAATTCATTAAGGAATCCAGGAGCATTTTAAAAGGGTCCAGCCATTTTTGCTATTTTAGTATATTATTCCAAATACTTTAAAGTTTAAAGTTCATGTGCACTTGTGAATCAGTGGATAGCAACAGTGATGTTCTGTTTCGCAAATCCATTGCTTCGGAACTTCCAATCAAATAAATAAAAGTGTGATGGAACGGGGGTACGAAAACTATAGTGCTACCCCCACCACCCCTAGAAAAAAGTGTGAAGCCTTTGGCCGTATTCTGGAATCTCATTTCTAGTGCAAATCAGATTCCCCACAATGCTGGTGCGAGGAGAGAGGATTTCAAAATATTTCGAGGGCTACACTGTGTGTGATGTTTTATGTTCAATAACACATTATCACTGATGCATGGTTGGCCATTCAACAATTATCTCATTTAATACTTGAAGGTTTTTCAAGCAGGGTTAACGATGCACTTTTACAGTAGGTCCCTATATAAGGATATGCTTAGACAGTGAAATGAAACTGGGGACTTTAACAGCCTGCATCACCGAAGAAGTTATCCCATCCCACCGAAAGTCCATCTGGATCAGGATTTTCTTGTGATCCATAAATTAGTTCTCTAGGGCATATTCTTTTCCGTAGAAAAGGTCAAGAGAGGGGTCATCATTTCGTCAAAGGCTAAACCGTGCCTAAGCTGTTGAAAAGTTACCATTCACTTTACGGGGGCCCAAGTTTAGCCTAGAAACTTGAATCCTCCGTCTGAAGACACATCGCCAAAAACTGTGCTTGACACTTTCGTGAAAAGCATTGACTTACCATGTGTACATGTCTGTTTAATCATTTAACATTTTTTGGAAGAAATCAGAGTGTTCGTTTTTAACGTTATTTACAGTGAATTTGGTAGCAGCACACGTTTATATAACTACTACTATGTACCAGTTGTGCGAAATATAAACGTGAAGAACTAAGATGTTGTGCATAATGAGTGACAGTTGTTTTCACATGCCCTGCTGCTGAATAACATCCAATTGCGAAAATCGTACATCGTGTGCTATGATCAGGTCAACCAATTTTTGGACGGAAACCGATGTATTCAATATATACACAGCACAGAAAATCATTCACATTCAGTAGCAAGCCAAGCTCCGCGCTACAGGCGAGGGGAGACCGCCCGGGTAGGCCGCGGACCATATGCTAGCGCGACCGTACTACATAAATGTCGGGCTACGTCGTAAATTGTAAGATTCGAAGCATAATCTGGTTATTTTGGTGGTTTTGTTTTGTGGAATTATTGGAAATTGATGCTTTTTAACAATATTTCAAAATATTATTGATTCAAAACAATTTTCTTTTATATCTTTTTTTTTCGGTGGTAAACGTTACGGACCCGTTCAAACCCTGACGACGATGTTTATTTCACTCGCCAAAGGGCTATGAACAGTTAACCTTTCACTTGCCCGCAGCAGTTTACACCCGCATTTGGCGAGCGGGCGATGGCTATTCGACCCCACAGCTGACAAAAGGTTGTCCATACATGAGCGAATTGCGGCAATAAACACGTGGCAGCATACCCGTAGCTTATGTCTAGTTAAATCAAAGATTCGGAGGTCATAACATTTCTACCCTCTTTCTCAACCCAGTCGCATATAAAAAAAAATGGTCAGTTAAAAACTAGTGGACTAGCATAAAAGGAATTCATTAGAGAAAGCTGAAAAATTATAAGTGAGCAACCAGGAATACATATTAGATGCTTACCGGAACAGAAGTGATTGGCAAACACTCCCTGAAGATGTTCTCCAATTAGGCCATTTTCACTTCCATGAAAAAGGCCGCTCTGTTCGCTCTCCAGTTTATTAATAATAAATGCGAATAATAACTCCATGACTGGACCGGTGCCAGGAAGATAAAGCCAGAATAGTGGATGAAAGAATAATTGTATGGCGACGAGAGTGAACAAAGCATCGTTTCTCTCAGCTGTACGCTTGGAAATCTATTCCCAATATACGGATATACCAGAGTTGGGAGTGGATAGATAGAACGGAGGGTTACAAATGAGCATAATCACTTAACGATCTTCAGCTGTGCTTTGAGAACTGGACCCTGGTAAGAAAAGAGTGAAACCTGGGAATTGAAAGAAGAAAAAGAAACTAACTGAAAACCTGAACACACCAAAATCAATAATAGTGTGGTGATTACAAGTGAAAAGATATGCCCTGCACTCTGTATTGCCTTATGCCAATATGTGATATTAAACATTGAAAATATGTTTAATATGTTGGGCTGCGAAAAAGAAATTCTAGAGCTCTCCAGGCATGGCACAGGGTGCTTACCTGAAAACATAGCCCCACAATGGAGGGTAGACAAGTGGTCACCATCAATGCTGATAAAGGAGCGGGCATAGCGATAAGGACACTGATGTGGGTACCCCCTGTTCAAAATTCTGTCAGAGACTTTTGCTATGAACTCCATCCCTGAAAAAAAGAGACACTTATAGGCGGAGTGTTAGCCCACGTTAGACCGTGTCATTCTTCTTCTAATTACATCTTTGAACCAAAGTTGAAACCATGTTGGTCAATATTTTGTACTAAGAAAATGCAAATGCAAATTTCGTTTAGAATACTATGCAATACCTTATAACACCAAAATCTAAGGCAAGCCACAGAATCAAATTTATACCTAGCCACATGACCATTTTTTCGTTTGTTTGAAATCTTCCATAGAAAAATAGTGACGATGGCGATGACAACAATTCTTGACGGCGGCAGCGGACAAAGAGGTGGGCACGACCATCCTTGCATGACAGCTCCCGCAGAAGACCTTCATGCTGTGCGGTTCAGTGGTTACCAGTCTCCAGTCATCCAGGTTTTGTCACACAGTGCTCAACAAGACCTTTTTTTGTTCTCGGGATGTTGACCAGAAAACCTGAACACCAGTGCACCTTGATACAACCATCAATATGCTAAACATGTCTGTACAAGCCAAGCCCCCTGCAGCAAAGGCTGAGCCTTCAAGCAGGGGAACTTCCAATCATCAATTGATCACCAACCTCAAGGCTATATATCTTATGAGACCCTCGCTCAGCTTACCTCTCATACCCGTGCCATCGCTTACATCCATCCGATCCACATCTGCACCATAGCAAGGGGTTTATGCTCCATCCCTGCAGCTCAAGACTGCTACCTGGAGGGTCAAGAAAAGTATACTGGCATGTGAAAATGCATAACTATGGTCAAATCGATATCAAAGGTGTTTTGTTTTCATCCATTTCTTCACCGGTATTTATCAGAAACAATTTGGTTTATTAGATAATGCCAATGGATTGTCTAATTCCTGATCCAAATAACTTGATTATCCTCACCAAAAAGTTTTTGAAGCCTACGCTTAGTGCTTCCTTGAGTGATTCTGATCATTCTAGATTTGATGTGGCTCACAGGTTTTCAGAACTTTGATCCTGTTACCTCTAACTTAATAATGATTGACATAATCATGTCCCTAAATTGGGCCTTTAGGGCCATGTGGCTAATAGAATTCTTTGGAGATGTGCTGAAAGTCACATATTTCATCGCAGCCATTTTTTTTGTAAAATGACACTTTCCATTCAGTGACTTCTTACAACAGCAACTCATGATATCCCACTCGCAGGGAGGGGGGACCATGTTGAAAGGTGCATACAGCGTACAACAACCGTTTTTCGTGAGGCACATTGCTATGTGGTGTGCATTCTACACCAGGATGCAAGCTCCAAATCCTATTCTTCGGGAGTCAAAACCCCAAACCGTGCACATAATTCACGCAGATGATTGCTAACCACAGAAACAGATACCAACATTCATTTATTATAAAGAAACTACAGTAATACATCTGGATGCAAAGACTGACTACCATACCAATGGTTAGGAATATACAAACGTATGTATCTTACCAACAGCCACAGCAGTCTCCTCCGAGTCGCCAGTGAGCATCTTGACATGGACCCCTGTTGCCAGCAGGGTGTCGATGGACTCCTTGACTCCCTCCCTCGGGGGGTCCAGGATACCAGCTAGACCAAGGAGGTCATAGCATCCAGCTCGCCTCCCGAAGCAAAGGCTATCACTGAATGTGGATAAAACAGCAGAGGGCTGTGATTGTGAGATGTAGAGTTCATACATTGCCCACAATAGTTCACAGAAATGAGGGATGATGGCTGGATAGCAAGGTTCAGTGTCATGTGGATTAGATCTACATGAAGTTTACAGCCCCAGCTTACAACTATTCATTTTAATTTTGGAGAGGCGCTGTACCCTTACCGCATTATGATGGCACAGAGGGTTCCTTCCTGTCGAGCAACCACAGAAATGGCCAGACGAAAAGAGAGCTATGCATCTATCTTATTAGGAAAGCTGTCCACATCTCAGTCCTCCACCTTCCTCTACCTTGATTGTCAACTCATATTGCATCAGTTAGATGCAGAGAGATGTAGTCTATTAAATAGCCAGCTGCAGTGTTTGCCTGTCCCAACCATGCCCCATTACTTTTTCCTCTTCATTGCCTGCCCTATTGTGTCTTAGTCAGCTGCAAGGTAGATGTTGGTGAGAAAAAAAAATAGTCAGCTGAAGGTTCTGCTTGTCCTGGCTATGGTCTCTCTCACACACCTCAATTCCTGCTCACATTGCACCTTACTAGATAGATGCAAGTGAAGACTGAGTGAAGAGCAGATGTCTTTGTTTTTTTTTCTTAAAACCTCGCTCCCACGCTAAACTAGATCTGTACACATTTGTGGCCTCGATGGCTAGGACATTCATAGATGTCCGAGATGGGTGAAGTATGAATGTGGAAATTGTGTTTTTACAAAGAAGAATATATGATTTTGGTTCTTGAAATATACACTATCCATGGAAACCCTAAACAGAATGTTCAGACACCCTCCCTGTCTGCCCTAATGTGAATGAGGGATTCCTGGCAATGATTACCCACCTAGGTGTGGAAGTAGATCAAACGGATCAGTTCAGTCTAGTCAGTGGAGCTGCGGGATTGTTGAGAACGGAACAGCCGTCAAGTGTGTCGCAAAGTTGAGAACGCTCCACCCAGGTGATATTTAGGGACCTATCAGGGACACAGGGACCTATCTGCTACACTTCTCTGAATGGAAGTGCCTGGTTCCCATCTCGGGGTTAATATCATTTGGGACAAATCCGCCGTTAGAAAACATGTGTTACAATTTGGATAGCCTGCTCTCCCATCGCAGAGCTGTATCATCTCTTTGTAGCGTTACTGCTACTTGTAGGTCAAGTTCCTCTGAGCTGGTTCAACCGAGGTTACTCGCCACCACTCACTCTTCTTCTCCAGCCACCGTTGCGGTGCATCCCCAAATATCGCACCGAAACCTATGCTCGCTCCTTTCTTCCTCGCACTTCGCGTGCCATGAATAGGCTTCCTCGGGATGTATTTACCACCCCGGCGCTTTTTTGATCTCCAGCGGTTCAAGAGTAGAATCAACAAGCTGGATCTCTCTTCTTCTTTTAGTTTCTCGTGCTGGGGGGTTGCCTCATTTGTTTAGGCATCTATGGGTTTGCCCTTCCTCTTGTCACTTGGTTTAACAAAAAAAAATTAAAAAAAGATAGCAGTCGGCCATAATAACTACTGTTTATTTACTTCTCCTCACCTCTCAATCCCTCCATGCCCTCCGCTGGCCTGTCATTGTACATCTTCGTCTGGTGGTGACAAGGGTGTATCCGTCCTCGCTGTTGTACCATTTACACTTCTCCAGGATGATCATACGGCTCCTTCATGAAGATCACAGACTGCTCTGGGGGTGGGGCATGCGAGAGAATACGGCCGCATAGCAAGCCATCCACTTCGCTTCAGAGCTGAAGGGGTGTTCCTTCTCTCGGACGTAAAAATCTCGAAGGTGATAGAGACCAATCTTGGAGGGAGAAATGGAACAATTTATGGATACACCCACCATCATTCATGTGTCAATCAACCCCCTCACTTCCTATTTGGAAGTGGGATACTCCGAATAACACACACTGTTCTATGGACTATCTACATGGGAACCCTGTCCCCTGGTCAGATATCAGATCCCACATGGTCACTGAGAGGGGCAGAGCATTGATGGGACACCGAGCGAAAAAACGACCAAGAGGGCGCCCCAGCACGGGGGGAAAAATCAGGGGAACCTGAACACTTTCACCTGTGTGTGAACAGAGCAGACATGTAAGCTGACAAGGGGTTAAATGAGTCCCAAGTCAACTCATGAGTTTGACTTGAAATCTATCGGTGCAGGAAGCCAATATAGGTTCATCCCAAAAACCGATGCTGAGTGGTCCTGGGTGGACATCCGTGATAACTGTTCTTTTTTGATGGGCCTATGTGGCTTTCGAAACTTTAAGAATCAAATTAGAATCCTTTAAGCACTTGACCACTCACTGACAACACCATATAATTATACCACTGTAAGAGGATGGAGATATTATATTTTGGGGCTGTTGGTGTGCCACAGCCGCTCTGCCGCCGCCAATGCCGTCTCCACCGTCAGAAACTTTTGGCATTAGCGCAAAAACCATAACGCTTATCCGATTGATCTGAAACTTGAGACGAATGTCCGCCGTAGCAAATCGTGGATGCTTCAACGGGGGCCATACTGATGTCTGCGGCCCTCTATTTTGCCTTGGCCCTGTGGACAACCAGTTGGTCCCTGCACAGGGCCGGGGATTAGAGAAAGGGACACTGGAGGTCAAATGGACAAACTTCAAAGTGCTTTCTGACATAAGTTCAACAAAGGTAATTTTTCTGCAGGGATACACACTCAGGCGCTGGGCGGCTACCTTGCCTGCACTTGTCTAGTTGAGTGTGAGTGTGGTTGAGTAGACATGTTGGGTAAACAGGTAATCACTCAACATTCAATTAAAGAACCAGGCCTCCTCATGTGAAAGCATATTTTCACCACATAATCTGAATATTCCTTACCTTCATTGCCAGAGCAAGGCGGGCACCCTCCGTTGGGCTGTCCATACAATAATGTCCTTCCCCAGGATTTCAGCATTATTGCACACGCATCCAGCCTCAACTATTTTGCCAATCGAAGGATAACTCTTGGCCTCCACATAGGTGTTCTTGACTGCTATGTGGCCCTGCCCATTGTAACCGATGCCAGAGACCTTGGGAGAAAGTGAGCAAGAGCATAACATAATACTAGGAGTGCAGTGGAGTGCAGTACAGCTAATAGAGAATAGTGCAGAACAGTGTAACCCAAGTTTAGTGCAGTATGGAATGGTCCAGTAGGGAATAGTGCAGCATGATTTGGAGTAGTAATATTAGTAGGACTGTGTAGCCATTCAGATAGCATAGTGCAGAATAGTGTAACCCCCAATATAGTTTAGTGCAGTATGGAGTGGTTCAGTGTAGTGAGGAATGTAGTGCAATGTAGCACAACTCCATTATAGTATTAACTGGATAGTCCCGGACACCTGCGTAAATAGCGGACACTGCTTCTCGATCGAGCGTCACCATAACAACATGGTAATAGAACAGTTTCGCGGAATTAATGAAGGAAAGAATTATTATCCTTCAAAATGGGCTGATACTAGCGAGTATTACACAAAATTGCTGAATGAAATATTCCTATTAAATCTTGTATCGCTGTAATAATGATAAATTCCAAATAGGGATCAATACGGTTTAGAAGTCTCCCGAATTTCACATTTTTTTTCATCACTGAACTAACTCCAGCCACATAGAATCACAAAGATATTAATTTAGGCAAGGTCGGCTAACTTCCATTGTTGGGGCGTGGCCTAAATTCAAGTTAAAGGGTCGTGTGTTCTTATTCTTTATTTCTTCTGAAAGGTCTTGTTTTGTGAACTTGTGATAGTATGAAACTGCATATGGATGCATGCGTGGCTACACACTGCATCAATACCTTTCAGTGTGAAAAAGTGTCTGCACAATAGGCTGATTTTGGGATGTCACCGATGTGACGGCCTGGAAAACTTGAAATCTTCGTTTGAATTCATCATTCTGAAAAGTCGATCGATCTATAGTAATTTCACACAACCCTACTGTACCATTCCTGTGTGTGTCATTATTTTGAACCCTTTGAAAAATGGATGAATTCTCTTAAAAGATGTCTGTTACTACAGGGGACCAGTATACAGCCTAATATCGCATAGTGAGGAATAGTGTAAACCAAGTTTAGTGCAGTATGGACTGTGTAGTATGGAATAGTGCAGCATGGTTAGTGTAGTAATGAATGTGGTGCAGTACAGCACATCTCAGCATAGCATAGTGCAGAATGGTGTAACTCTATATAGATCAGTGCAGTATGGAATGGGCCAGTGTAGTGAGGCATGTAGTGCAATGTAGCACATCTCAGTACAGCATAGTGCAGAATAGTGTAACCCCCAATATAGTTTAGTGCAGTATGGGACGGCGCAGCATAGTCAGTGCATAAGGCATGTGATGCAGTATCCTACAATCCTCTCATTTGAAGAGCACCTGGAGATGCCACAGCAGCTACTTCAAATGCTGCTTTTATATATTATGTATTGGCCTTATTAGCAGGTCTGTAAGCAGGTCAGTGCACGGAAACATGTGTATCATGATATGGTACAATGTAATACAGTGCAGTACAGTACTGCCCAGGGTACTGTTCGTACTATATTGAGGTGTGCAGTAGTGCAGTACCAAAGGTGCAACACTGGGCATTCAATCTCATGCAAGCTGAAGGCGCGCTCATACTGTAACCATAACAATTAGTGTTGGGCCGATTATCGGTAAACAAGATCGGTATCGGCCGATATTGGCTGTATTGGCCTGATATCGGTATCGGTAAAAATTGTGATCCTTACCGATATTGGCCTACCGATATTCAGCCCAGCACCATTCGAGAAACTATTCCGAACAGTGGCTCGGTTTATTCCCAGAATGACAGCATAGTGTTTTATAGCATCTCTTCACATGAACACAATTTTGTCGGCTGCATACCAAAGCCACCATTGCACCCTAGGAGGTAAGCGACTCAGTATAATGGCCCATCGAGCTTCAGTCAGGTTCACCAGCATGACACATTGGTTTGTTACCGCAGTTCTGGATTGAAACATCGCTAAGGTACTAACTAGTCTCATCTCCGATCATGCCGCGCTTATGACTGCAACAACAAACTCTGCACAGATACATACTGCATTGTATACTATACACTACAGTGAACTATGACAATAAACTGCCTACAGTGTACATCGGCCCTAACATGCGGACTACGTACGTACGTTGACTGCTGGACACAGAGCTCGCGATTCGCGAGTGCAGATTCCCCGTCAAAAATCATTTATACCCCAAGTCAACGAACGGATGCTGATTTATATTTAATAATTTTATAAAACACCATGACAGTGAATAAACTATAGGGATAGGCTACTTTTGGTGATTCATAGCATCCCCCACCCCCCACAGCTCAGTACGACCAGTTTCATTTTGCTGTATAGGCCTACAGTCACTACACAGTACAGGAACTAGGTTAGTTACGAACGGGCTTTCCAGGCCACGTGCACGTGTCTTTATTCCCAGGTATCCCAAGCTCTCGCACACCCGTGGACTTATTCCAGGGTTTGTATCGTTGTTTCAGTTGACCGTATACAATTCTAAAAGTTAGTATCGTAACTCTTAAATGAGCAGATGGAAAAGATACCTGTTTAGGTTTTCATGAGTGAATAATGCATTCACAATAGGAGGTATTTTTAAAACTTAGTTCGGTGGCTAGTCTGCCCCTGCAACGGCATTGTGACTTCACTATTTGCACAAAATAAAAAATACATAATCCTTTATATAAAACTCCTTATATAAAACTCGGGAACTCGAAACATGAACGTACGCTGATTGACAGAAAAAGAACAAAAAATAAAGCATGCGATATTGGGTTCATTATTAGACACAAACAGGCGAGCAATCATGCAATTTTTTTTTGGGGGGGGGGATATCGGTACATTTTAAATCATGTACATACTGTATAAAAAAAATATCTGTATCGGCCGATACGGGGCGAAATAATATCGGATATCGGTAAAAAACCGATATTAGCGTTATCGGCCCAACACTAATTACAATAACAGTAATGATAAAAATTATCACTCACACACAGACCAATAAGGCTGCTCACACATGAGCAATTACGATGAGATGCGGACGATCCGTGCGTGATAAACTATTCGATGAACTTGAACAACAAATCCAATCAAACAAAACCAAAAGTTGACCAATCAGGAGAATATAATTACATGGGACGTCACAGCCATTTCGGCTCATAACCAGTCTGAGCCACTGTTATCGTGAGTTTTTATCACTTATGGTGAGACGCTCAAATTTTGAAGTTTGCAATATAGTTACAGTGTGACTGGGGGTTTGAAGGACAACTGCAGCCTTGGATACAACGAGGTTATATTGTGGAGAATGAAAAACTGTATCTATAGGTCCAGACCCCATCTCAATACGATGTCTCTATGTGGAGTTATTGGCCTTCAAAGTTTGGGCCACTAGTTTGGGCCATTCCAACTGCTCAATAACGCATGGCGTCACACATGGACAACACAGAAAATTAGTTATGTATTTCATTGTTTCATTTGGTTGAATAAGTAAACATCAACACCTACCAACCCATTACAGCAATCTCTCCCATAGACTGAATGCTTTCCAAAGTGGAAATAATGTGTGAATTTTCAATAGAAAACAAAGAATGTTTGCAGGGTTGTGCAAGTGTGAAATCATTTATTATTGAATGAGGGATGTCTTTTTGATCTTGTGCAATATACATGCACAAACTTCAAAGGACTGTAACTCCATAACGGAAAGGTCTATGAACTTTGCTGACGCATTCAGTTTTTCTCCAGCTAATAGATTAACCTCTTTGTAAATCATCCTGCAGCTGTCATTCAAGCAGGGACAAGATGATGAAGGTAGAACAATCACCTCAGCTTCAATGCCATCAGAGGTGAATAGGGATGGTCACTGTATCTGAGTCTTGGTGAGGGTCCCCGTCTTATCCGAGCATATCACATTAGCACACACTGTGGAACGAGGACAAGAGAGCATGGTGCCTTGATGAAGTATACTATTGATGTTTCATTCAATGACTATTAGTACATGTCACAATGTTCTATTCACTTCATATCACCATTTTATGAAATACAACCATAAAATTGGAACTTCACTAAGGCCTAAAACACAAAGATTCATTCCAGGGAGAAAGAAACCGGCATCATTGGCTGATTTTTAAAAACAAGTCGGGGGGAAGGCTCTCCATTGACCCCAATACCCTAAACTAAGTCTGACTCACAGCTAAAAATAGGTTCGCTTATTTACTGCATCGAAAGGATTGTCAAACAATACACTAATATGAAGAACAATGATACTATACTTCAGCTACGGTGTGTGTATACCTATGCCAACTGCAGCTCAATACAGTACAGGTGCCAAGCAGTGCAGGAACGTTGACAATAAGCATATATTTGAATGTATTTGTCATGTGTGTCATTGCACTGTACTGAACAGCTAGACCACAATGTCGAGAGCCAGAACACTATCTTTATCTCTGCTACAAAATTTTTTCGCCTATTTCAGGGTGAAAAGGAAAGGGGGGGGGCTGTGGTATTCAGTGTCACATTAGTAGTACATTGCTGCTCTTCCAAATTGGTAGCGTTTGGAACAAGTTATATTCCGAGTAAGGTCACGTGGAAAAATGATAAAACGGAAACGTGTATGATAATTCATAAGCTCAACGATGAATAGAAGCTGAGTGAATATCAAAACCCAGTGAAGAGCTATTCCATATCGGTAGGGTTCGGCAAATAGCGAATCAAGTCCAATATCAATAGCAATTTGGCATGGTGTTTCAACTGTAATAACGAACAGCTGGTGTTAATCCAGCTGAACAAGAAGCAGATTGTACCCAATATTATTGTAGTGAAACCAGCCAGATGTAGGCATGATTCAGTGCAAAAACATACTTTACGCTTTTAAGAACCTATATAATAAAAATATGCTTTTTAAATGAAACACTTGACATATCATAAAAGTTGTGACAAAAACCAAAAGTGGGCAATTTTTGCATGACCTGCATTGCTGAAACAAAACCTATAGGCGGTGGGCAAAGGCTTGAATTAGATCAAAATTTAGGTTGTTTGACCCCCTAAAAGGGGCTCAACAAGCTTGGTATGAAATGAAGTAATGAGTTCAGGAAACAACATACTTAAAGTTTCACAAGCACAATCGGGGTACTGAGCGCAGTGGGGGGGCAATTCAATGAATAGAGGCTCTTTTAAAATGGGGGGGGTTGACGAGTAAAAAGTTAAACATGTGAAGTTATTTGTTGGATACGCGAAAATTTGACATTAGCCACCAAAAATCCATAATTACAATTCGAAATCATGATACAAACCAAGTATACCTATACGAGGAGGGGTAATGTAGGCCTAGATTGAAAACAGAGGGACCCGAGGAGGGCGGGGGTGGTAGGGGGGTGGTCAATGGTCTCTACTAATTGCGATGATACGAGTTACAAGTTTGTACGATAAGCGGAATATGTATCTGGCAGTGAAAGCCTACAAGAATATAAAAAATTACCTACAGCTAGGTCAATTTATTGCTATAAGGGGAAGGGGGTAAACTGAACATTATTAACAGTGGATGCGGACAATGGGTGAGGGTGTGGGTTTTGGTGAGACGACATTGGTTAATATACACATTTCCAGGATTCCATACTTAACAAGTAATTAACTGACAATCACGAATGGCCGGATTCTAACAGAGGGACTCACCACGTTACACCAGCCAGTTCATGTCATCCAACTAGGCAGTGCGTCAGAAGGGAGGTGGGTCAGGGAGGGGGCCAGCCAAAATGAAGGTAAGCCCGGCAAGGATTTTTTTTGTAAAAAACAACAAACAGAAAAAAAAGAGAGCGCAAAATGTTACCAGCCATAAGAGATTTTTGTCCCACAGAAAAAGCCACATCAATTCACTGTACCCCCCCCCACCCCTTTCAGTCACTTCAGTTACGCCCCATGGACAAGGCTGAAAACCTGCGGTACGATACAGTCATGAACGCGTCGTAAGTAACAAGTATTGACAAGCGACAGCCTACAGCACCCTCGGGAGGCATATTATTTGAGGTATATCAATGGCGTCAGTGGCCCCCCATGATGTTTCACTAGTACACAATACAATTATTTGAATATGACCACCACTGAATAACGCCCCTTTGTTTCCTCAAATACCCAACTTCTAGATTATGTTTTTACTTGATTTTGGCATTGGATTATAAAAGAGCGATTTTACCCCTAACCTTGGAATTGAACCTCAACCATGAAAGTGTGAACAGTTGCACAAATTAACAGCGGTGATTTCGAGTGAAGCCGAACTTTGTCATGCAATTGTGACTGCAGAATGCTGCTGAGACAAGAATGGTACAACGACAGTTGACCATCAAACCACGAGACACAAAGGTAACCTATTCAGTTTTTTATTGTGTTTTATGGGGACAATGTCTGCCCAAATTTGCAAGGGGTTGTGTGCATATTACTTGCAGTGAGCGTATTAGCAGCATCATGCGAGCTGCGGTCTTCCACAAACGTAAAGCTTATCAAAATTTCCTTCGTCACAATGTTCCAGATCGAATTAACAACTTGGCCATCATAAGTATTGAACGTGAATTTCTAGAGAGTTGACATGGACAGCTGATTGACATTTCTTGGGGCAAGACCCTTGAAGTTTTGTGTCGCCTTTATGACTTGAAGTAACATGATTCACAAGGTTCATTGGTGCGAACTGTAAGATAAAACCCGTATACTATAATCCTCCCAAAACGGAGATATAAACGGTAAAACGCGGAATTATGAATATGGAATGTAAGAGTAGTGTAGCAGTTTTTGTAGACCGTCAGTGAACCCCTCCCCCAACCTTATTTCCGTAACGTCAGTTGATACCAGAAAGATCTCAAGGTGGGGGGGCGCAGATCATTCTCTTGACCCACTACAAACTACTCGGTGACCCACGAACATAATGCCCCATTTTAACTAGCATTAAGTCCTCGTGGTATCCCTCGCAGCCCGTTTTAGGTTAGCTGCCTCAATTGTCGAATATCTAACAAGCAGCGCCTTTCCCCTTTTGCGAGAGGATGCGAACGCCCTCTGTGGATGGAACATGGCAGGTGATATTGAACGAAAATTTATTTTTACCACGCTGCGAGAGTGACAGGGGGGGCTACAAACTCTACCTAGGGCCGGTGCCCCCCCCCGTCCTTTGAAATAGATACTGAAATGGATCAAACGGGGGGGGGGGGGGTGGCTTATATATGTGTTTAAAATGCCCAGCTAGCTCCTAAGTGAATTATGTTGCAGCTGATGACAATAGCGTCCGGACACATATTAATTTGTACGCGGATCTGTTACCCTTGTAAGATCGATCCTATATTCAGTAAAAGATCTCATTGAAATAAAAACAGCAAGTATTTTCAGAACAAGCCAAGTTTACTCCCAACAAGGCGATCGCCCCCAGTGTCCGTCGCCATGGTTGCGCGATCAGTGATTCTTCTTTTAGTCACCATGCAAACATTACAAGGCATTCAATGTTGCTTTAATATCCAATACCTCTTAAATATTTCAACCTTCATTGCCCAATCATTGACTCACCCCTTGATCCTACCGACGGTACCCTCCCATTTATAAAACAGTACTTACTGAGTGATAGTGTCCCTTCAGTTACGTATTGTGTCCCAAACAATGTAAAGCCCTAAAATCCAATAAAGTTATCCTACTACTATAATCAAAGAGATGCCCTTTATAAATCTACTACTTCCATCAACTCCCTAGGAAGTCACACCCACCCCTCTCACATCCCTGTAAAGAGTGGAATAAGCCACCTAATTAGGGCCTTCCCTGCGAAGGAGTCATGGAGGCCCTACTGGCTGAAGTATGACTATATAAGTGAGATGAGGGGATACCCTCCCTCCCCCCATTCCACACACCAGAGCACTGCATGGTGACACTGACCCATTCCTTCTTGAATCGGGTTTGCCTGGGAGTAAGGTAAACAAATGACTGAGGGATTACACTTTATATGGTCAGGTAGGTGGCCCAGAAGAGGTTATGACAGGTGATGTGAACCTCAAGGTAAAAAGGCAGGTTTACAATGGATGAAATCTCTGTCTGTCACAGATGGCATAACTAGTTAGGATGAATGGAAATGCATGGGCCCCAGGGTTGTGAATGAGTAAACACATTTTGTGTTCCATTGATAGCATGCTATAATAATAGTATGCACTCATGCGTTCAGTAGGGTGCCCCAAGGACTAAACCACTTCTTAAAAAGGTAGCGTACAGTCTATGGAGCTTCCTGCAGTAAAATGTTATTATTTGACGTTTTTGGTACATAAGTGACCTTGAATGACCTTTGATGACATGCCGGTTTTAGGGAAAAATGTTACCCGTGATCATATTGCAGCATGTCCCGAAATTCGACAGTTATTATAAATCAGCACACGGTCCCTAAAAATGATGCCCAAAGAAAATGTATATTTGGCAAGTTTCTTGACCTCGAAATGACTGATGACATGACGGTTTTTTTATGAAAAATGACTTGTCAATGTGATGACAACCAACAAGCCCAAAAAGCATTATGTCATCAGGTTACACCACACGCCTAATGCTATCGCCCAAAAGTTAATAAAATCAACCTTTAGCCACTTGTAAACTTTAAGACAGTGTCAGATTTGAAGCGGGAGTTGGTTTCGTTTTCTATGTAGCAGACAGAAAACTATCACATATCCAAAAATCGAAAGTTTTTATTTCTTGGCCTGTTGTAAGACTTAAAATAAGCACATTTTCTTAAAACTTGAACTTTGACCCTTTTGACCTGTCTATAGATGTTGTTTGATACTGAAACCCAAAAAATTACCATGACCAAATCTCTTGAGCACCCTAGCTGCATCCTTCCAATATTATGGCCAGTAACAAAATTCAAAAAATTGTGTAATTTGTGAAATTGATGCAATTATTCACATTAAATGACTTTAAGTTACCTTTACACTGTTGTTTAAATTCCATTCGGGATCAAAGGTGTACCATCCACCAAGTTTCATTGAGGTTCACAGGAACAAGCCTACTGTTATGCGAAGGACGAAAAAAAAAGCTATTAAATTAAACAGTGACCAGTAACTACCAAAGTATGCGTCAGATCGAACACAGAGCGGGGGGGTGGGAGTGGTTTCCTCCATGAAAGCACACAAAGAGTCTATCACATATCCAAAAATAACCAGTTTTTTTTTGTTTGGCCCGTAAATCCTAAATAAGCACATTATTCAAGACTCAACCTTTAACCACATGACACCCCGACAGAGGTCAAATGAGGTCCGAGGTCAAACCAATGCAGGTCAACAATTTATCACAATGGTTGAACCGTCAGCCCTTCACGGATATTAAATTTTACGATTATGGCCAGAAAACAGTTTTTTTGACCCGAACGAGACTGAATGACCGTTACGGACATGGCAGTGTTTTGAACATTGTAACTCTCCCTGTTGTGATACATCCACTCTAGGAGCATTTACATTTGATGAACATGCCCAGGGTTATTGCAAAAAAGTACTATAATCAGTTTTTACCCCTACGGGACCTTTGATGACCTTCAATGACCCCATGACGGTTTTTAGAAAACTTTTACTCTCCATGTGATATTGAATTATTATTTTAAAAAAGATAAAAAAATTATTTGTTTTTTTTAATTTTGCATCCATGAACACGCTAATGTTTATTGCGAAAAAGCTATTAAGTAAACACTTGACCCATTGTAACTACCAAAGTATGCGCGATCGAAGGGGGAGTTGGTTTCCTCCTGAAGCACACAAGGTTATCAATCCAAAAAACCAGTTTCTATTTTTTTTGCCCGTAACTCCTTAAAATAAGCCATTGATTCAAGACTCAAATTTAACCACAGACCACCGACAGAGGCAATTGAGTCAGGAGGTCATACACAGGGCAGGTCAACAATATTGACAATAGTGAAAATGCCAGCCTCACAGACATTAAAATTCTCCGATTTATGGCCAGAAACAGTTTTGACCCCTAAGTGGAACTTGAAATGACAGAATTAGTAAAATTAAATGCCTCTTGGGGGCCTCGTCCCTACGTTTAAAATTCATTGAGGGACTATGAGATAAACCATCTCCACCAAGTTTCGTCAAAATCCACACAAACTTCAAAAAATTATCGCAGAAATTATGCAAATTAGAATACTTAATAAGCATATATCAGCCAGGCATCTGATCAATTCGTGTAATCTTCATATTTGTGATATACACTGACGGCATCACCAATGCATCTACGCATCACGGATATCTGGTTCACAGCTTCAGGGCAATTTTCATTAAATATGCAAAATTTCTGCAAATGAGGAATGGTCTTTCTGGGCCGAAAGTGGAATGCACATAGGCAAATCTTCACCCGCACCTCAACAAGAAGGTCACAGCATGATAGCTTCCACGGTTCAGGGATATCTAACCCGCACATGCGGGACAGACAGACAGCGGACAGACAGACAGACCAGACAGGACAGACAGACAGACAGACAGACAGACAGAAGGACCAGACGGGACAGACAGACAGACAGGACACACAACAAAACTGACCACTATGTCTCTCCCTTAACAAAGTTCAGGCGAGACAAAAATGGTTAGTTTTCCCTAAACAGGGCGTGGACTGCCCAGGCCGCCGAGAGGTCTGGACCAGGGGGAAATTTGGGGGGCCCCAGAACTGTACCACATTGTTGTGAGCCATGGCGATAGGACAATGCCACATAGTCGGTACCGGGCATGGATTAGTGGTTCTCAGAAGTCTGCAGGGGCTTCAAAAATTTGCTGAAGCTCCCAAACAGTATGGTTAGTACCGCGTTTTGCAGCTGAGAAAGGCCTTTTCCCATAATTGAGGAGCACTTAGCTAGTTTCCAAAAATATGCTTCGCAAAAACATATTGCGGCGCTCCATTTAGACGGTCACAACCTAAGTATATCCCCAGTTCAAAATAATATTGACTCTAACCTGGGACAGGCTCTAGACGTCCCTGCACATGACGGCAAATATCATGGGCATTGTCACTACCTTACATGTAAGGCTATTACAACATTGTTCAGTTTTCAGGACAAACAAACAAAAAAGACCAATAAGATATTGATGAGCTATAGCTGGGGGTTGCAGTTTGTGTGGATGAACAAATGTTTAAGGGAGCATGAGGGAACAACGGGAGCGAGGCGAGAACACCTGAACATTCAGGTGTGCACATCCGCATCTGAAGTTGGGGGCTCAAGACCAATGAGGATGGCACTTTATAGCAGGTGAAGAGGTAAAAACTAGTGTGGAAAAATAAGTAAAAGGGAGGAAATTCCGAAAGTGGGGGGTCGCAACCCGCCTCTCCGACTCTCCCTCCCTGACACCTTCACCCGAAGCCCAAAGCGTTTCCGTACCATGTTTTAAAAAGCATTTTGGTAGTGTTTAAAAACGTTATCAATTCAATGGCGGGGGGTAGCGGGGAGGCTGGCCCTATGGATAGGAATGAGAGCAAATTCCACACAGTCCAGTAGTAAAATGTGAGTTATTCAAAAACACCTTCTGGAAAACTGTTGCAAACGTGTTAAATCATCTCTTAGCATGATGTCCAGAACAAAATGACAGAAACGGTTTCATTACCTACTACTGATGAACAAAACATGAATCTAAAACATCAAAGTTCTAGGACCAACATAAAGAGTCGCAGCACAAAAGAAAATAGTGAATGACACCTTACTCCAGCCTCCTTCACCGTTAATTATGAGGTAAAATACTATATCCCGGTTACTTGGTCCATTAGTGACAAAAATGAAAGAAAATAAAAAGATTAAAAAAGGGGGCCTCTACCGGAGGCGAGATTCGAAACACGCGAACAAAAGTTTATGTCCCTTCACGTTAATCAAGGTTACCAGACACAGCGGACAAGACACAGATAGTTAGAAATAGTGATTTAATCCTCGTCGATATTCACCAGGTTCACAAGGCCGCCGCTTGTCTTCCGATTCTGTTCATTGCCCGTTGCATTTCTTTATATCTGTGAACCTGGTTGTAACACTCTTTGTGAAAGCCATCATTTAGAATGCTCATTACACACTGCAATACAGAGTATCCTTGTACTGGAGGTCCACCATCTTTTATGAGTGTTGAAGGTTAATCGGCTTGTGATTGTGTAATAATTCAGGTGACCTATAACGCCCACTGATTGGTGGAAGTGTTCGGAGGAAAAATATCAGGAAATTTCGGAAATAACGAAAGTTAAAACCTTAAAAAACTACATTCCTTACCCGAGTTGGGCTTGTGAACTTTGAGACATTCCTAAAAACTACATATACAGTCACAATGCCAAAATGATGAGGCCCCTTTGGTGGGGTATACAACAAGCGGAATTCACCTTCGGCCACGCCTACTACGTGCCTATGCTAACCTCACTCGTAGCGCACTCCAAATGCAGAAATGTTGTATTACTGTCCTGTAAAGCAACAGTCTGAATTTCTTCACAAATTTCCTCATTAGAGTCGCTTTTTGCAGATTAGAAGAACATGAGTTTCTACAGCGCATGAACACACAGCATTATGCCAAGTGAAAGTGAAGGTTCATCATGGGAATTTCATCATTGGCAATCTTACATTGACCTGGGACCTCTCGGAGTACTGCACATGCCGGCAAATATCATGGGCATGTCACTCGATAATGTAAGTCTACTACAACATTGTTCAGTTTCAGACAAACAGACAAGAAAGCTATTGATGAGAATAAATGCTGGTGCAGTGGGATTAAAAAAAAAATGGGTTTTTTTAGGGGGAGCAGCATGGTGGGAAACAGGACGCGAGGGGCGAGGACACACCTGAACCTGCAGGTGTGCACAGCGGGCTCTGAAAGGTGGGGCTCAAGAGCAAGAGGTGCAAAAACTAAGGGTGGAAAAAATAATTAAACATGGGGGAATTCCCAAAGTTGGGGGGTCGCAACCCGCATTCCCGACCTTCCTCCTGACCTTCACCCGAGCCAAAGCGTTGCCGCTAACGTGTGTCAAAAACATTTTGGTTAGTGGTTAAAAACGTTTAATCAATATCAATGTCGGTTAGCGGGGCAGGCTGCCCGATGGATAGAATGGAGCAATTCCACACAGTAAAATGTGAGTTATCAAAACACCTCTGGAAAACTTTTGCAAAACGTGTTAAATCATCTATTTAGAAATAGTCCAGACAAACTCAGAGAAACAGTTTATTACCTACTACTGATGCGAACAAAACCTGAATCTAAAACATAAAGTTATCGGACCAAACATAAAGATGTCGAGCACAAAAAATAGGAACTGACACCCTCCTCAAGCTCCTTCACCGTAATATGATGGTAAAAGACATATCCCGGTACTTGGGCACTAGTGACCTAAAAATGAAAGAAAAATAAACAGCAGACAAAGGGCTCTACCCGAGAGGCGGAGATTCGAAACGCGAAAAGAAAAGTTGTTAGTCCATTCCGTTAATCAATGTACCATGACACAGCGGAAAGAACAGATAGTTAGAAGAGTGATTCCAATCCTGTCGATATTACCAGGTTCACAAGGCCTCCGATTGTCTCCTGAGTCTGTTCATTGCCCGTTGCATCTTTGCTATCTGTGAACCTGGTGCAACCGCTTTGTGAAAGCATCCTTTAGACTGCAACCATTTACACACTGCAATACAGGAGTATCTTCGTCCACTGGAGGTCACATCTTTTCGAGTGTTGCAAGGTAATCGGATGGTGATTGTAATAATTCAGCGGACCTCATAAAGCCACTGATTCGGTGGGAAGTGTTCGAGGACCAATATCAGGGAAATTTTCGGAAAATAAGAAAAAGTTTACCTTTAAAAAACTCATTCCTGCTACCCGAGTTGGCGTTGTGAACTTGTGACATTCCTGAAACTACACAGATACATTCACATATGCCCACAATTATCGAGCCCCTTTGGGGGGTTATCAACAAGCCGAAATTCAGACCTTCGGGCCCACCGCCCTACTAGTTGCCGATGCTAACATCAATCGTGTAGCGCACTCGCACAAAATGGATAAATGTTGTTATACTGTCTGTAACGCAACAGTCTGAATTCTTCACAAATATTCCTATTAGAGTCGCTTTTTGCAGATTAGAAGAACCTGCTGTTCTACAGGCGCATGAACACACAGCATTATGCAATGAAGTTGGAAGTCTTCCTTCCATGGAATTTCATCATTGGCAACTTACATTGACTTGGACCTCTACCAGCATCAGCACAGATCAATAGGAACCATGTCACTGCCTTACGAACCACTATGAATTCTATCATTTCAACCTGCACATGTTCATGGCAAAGCATCACAGAAAAACACAATAGGAGGAAAATTACTTTAGGATTCTTGAAGGCTTGGAAGATTTCAATAGAATTGGGGAATCTTGCCACTAAGACAGCACAACTGTAAGCTGGAGCATTTAACAGGGACATGTACAAACAGAAGTGACCTTGGCTGCTGCAATCAACCGAAAGAGGGGAACTGGGTTTTAGGATGGCTAACCATGTAGACTCACCTTAATAGTTTCCACTATGGGTAGTTTCTTGACGATCACATTTCTCTTGCCATTCTATGACACAAAGGCCAGGTGGACGTCCACCACGGATAGGGAGAGGCCTCTGGGAGTGCAGCCGACCGGCAAGACTAAAAAGAGAGAAAAAGGAAACCAAGAGTGCCAAGGGCACAGTAGCTCACACGCCATATCAGTACTGATATGATGCTATACAAGGTAAAATGTGTGTTTCATTGGTCATTCCAATGGATCCGTAGAATTGCATAGACAGACATACTCTCTGAATCATAATAGGTTAAGAAAAAGTTTGATGGATGTTTCTTCGGTCCACCACATTTGTTCATATTTATGTAAGAAGAACCAGAAAGCCAAACAGGCTTAGTGATTCATTGACTCTTTCGACAACTATAGCCAGACACAAGGACAAATGGGGATTGTACCAGGCTGGTTATGGGAAAACATAACATTCTGTCAATTTGCCATTTTTTCCAACCAACCACAATAGGGTTCCTATACTCTTGATAAGATAGTACACCTAATTCGAGGATTCAGCTTTGACCTTGGTGACTCACGAACAGTAGGGTTCATGAATCAATAATCGGGGGGGGAAAACACTCCATACCAAAGTATGAGCTTCATCCCTTCAGGTGGGGCGGTTAGGCTGCCTGCAAATTCCCTTTAGAGTCCCCGCGCCTCCGTTTCAGGCGTGTTTTAATCGCGCCTTGGAACGCTGACTAGAATTATTCACACTGTCTGAATAATAGATAGCATTGCCCCATGATTGGCCCTCTTTATGAGCAAGGGGTAATCTAGCAGGCACCGCCATGTTTTTACCGACGGCAGACCATGTTTGGTAATTCCTCTCACCACTATCAAAGAAACAAACCCACGGCGTTCTAAGTGACCTCGTTAGTGGTCTATTCAACGGTGAAGAGATTTTCAACTAAGATATAATCATTCAGCATAACAGGCCTAGCTAAGTTGAGATGTAGAGACCAATGTACAGTACGGACCCGTCGAGGCTGAGATAATCTTTGAGGATATACCATCGAGTATCAACGAAAATCATGGAATGCCTGCTCAAATTCTTGGCGATGACAAAAGCGCGGTTTAGATGGGATAGTTGCACAGTTTCGATGCACAAATTGTTGGTGGTTAAAATCCTAATAAATAGCTGACCGAAAAGGTGAATAGCGCGAGTATAACAAAGCGAACAGGAGAGCGTGATCAATTGTCCCGGCACAAGCTAGGGCCCGCTCAAGTGTTATGTGGTAAGTAAAATAGTAGTACCACGTTAGCCGATAATTATATTAGGCTAGTATTACTACATGAAAGTTGATGACAAGGGCCGGGGTCTAAGTTGGTCAGGGTTAGGCGCGCTTAGCTGCCTTCTACTCCAGCAACAATTTTGAACAGCGAATGTTAAACATTAGTGGAGTTTTTTAGCTTGGTAATAACAATAAATTACTCAGAGACTCCAGTAGAAACGCGAATGTTGGCATTTTCTAAAGAGAAAAGGTAGCTTAGTATTCGTATTATTCCTAAAGGTAAATCACGTAAAGCTACTCGAGCCCTGGTAAGTGTTAAATTTCGGGGAAAATAGTTTTTGACGCCGTGCTACACAGGCATATTACATGTACTGTAGGCTTCAAGATCAAAGTCGCATAGGATGCACAATGTCGGGGTTCACACTAGCGATTGTCCGTACCCAGTGTTTACTGCCATGAATGTTACTAAAAAAAATATAATGTAAGCTGTTAAAGTAACAGACGGTACACGAATGAATATTAAATATTGATGACTGTATTTGTGCTCTTCTTTCAAATGGTGACTGCTTCCACGGTAACCCTCGCGGTTGCAACCTCAATAAAGCAGTGGTGAGCCCTTGCCCTAGGTGAAGGGGAAAGTATGTTGTTGTTTATGAGGCAGTGGAGGGGAGGGGGTGGGGGAGAGGGATTGTGCCAGGAAATGATAAGAATGCCTCGTGGCGGATACCTGTTAGCAAAGTGCGACCACTGTGTGATGTTTGGACTCTGGGAATCGTTCACATCAGGTACAAATTTCAACTATAGTTGTTGGTATCTTGCGCAATGACATCCGGTCTGCAGGGATTTATTAGCACAGGGTTGGGCATGATCAACTCGCCTGTTTGATTCAGTATATTCTATTCGCGCTTTGGAACATTGGTCACAGCCATTAACCCCTACTGCGTGACTCTTCTCGACGGTGTATCTCAAGGAAGGAGGAAATATGCGACACGGAGTTAGTTAGGGTTTCCTTGGACGCATTTGCTGCACATTGTGGAGGTGGTCTCAGCAATGTTTCCCTGAATTTGGCCCCCGTGTATTCGCAGCGGTGCATATGGCCGACGGGGTGAGCGCCACTCTAACCGGAAGGGTGCCGCGATGTAGCTACATTTGAATCTTGTGGCCTGTTCCAAAGTGCAGTTGTGTTCTACGATATGAATATGTTTCCATAGTTGACTAGTTCACTCTCCCTGAGGTGGGGGTGGGGGGCAGGGATGCACGCTTTCACTCGGTCAGAATCATTACGCGTTCCGTATTTTGGGGGGGGACCAAGCAAGCCTCATGGTAGGGGGGGGGGGGTTATTCATTGTTTTCAGACACCTTTTCATTGTGTCTATATGTTTATTGAAGGCCAGTAGGGGGCTAGCCACGCTGATTCTCTTCTGTTCTATACACCAACCCCCAAAAGATTGCTCTACTCGGTTGGCGGTACCCGCATTTAGTTGTGTGGGCGATCCTGTTAATAAACTGATATATCAGACGGTCGCACTTGCCCAAACTTAACAATTGACATCGGAACCATATTGTAAATTCAAAATTTCAGCACATTCCGCTCGAAGCAGTTATAGTTATAGCAGGCTCCTTCATGTTTAGTGCCAGAATATGATTCTCAATCGGGAAAAAAATCTAAGATGAATAAAAATCATATGATCATTCCTTTTTTATTGACGGCGGCTTCTTTAAACAACCAGTTCGTCTTGGAATTGGTCATGTCGGGCGAAAGGTACACTTACGTCATGGAAGGTCGCCCAGCACTGACAGTAAATTTAAGTTATTAAAACAGTCATACATTAGAGGATTGTATGTTGATCGATAAGTATGACGTTGATTATTTGTTGAAAAAGGTCTCAGTCCACATGATGACGGGATCATACACAACTTTCGTCAAACATACCGTGAGCGATGTCAGATACTAAGAGAACTCAAGTGGAAGAACTGCATTGGGTAGACGCGAAACTTGTGTGTGGGACAAAAGACATAAACTAGGTCACAGGAAGTGTTCTTATTTCCCCCCCCCTACCAAGTCTCATTCCCTATTGACAATCGTGCAGTTAGTTTACAAATTGGTAGGTAGGAGAGAGGCAGTCTCGGAAGATGTAGGACTAAATCTGCCAAATTCAGAGCGCGATGCCGTGAGACACTGGACCACTCCAGGACTAGGGCACCTTGTTAGTCCCTTACCAAAAAAAAAAAAAAAAAAAAAAAAAAAAAAAAAAAAAACATTTATCGCCAACCCCAACTCGACACAAACGACCCGAAACATAACACAACAAACTGAGGGATATAAAACATCGAAAGAACTTGAGGGAAAAAGCAGACCCGGTCACATGAAGGAGAAAACAAAACGTAGAGGAACAAAATGTAGAATAACGGCTCATCTGGGAGTACGACCCGCGAACATTCGCATTAACCATGCTGGTCCCGCGCTATAACCGCTAGGCCACGGCACTCGCGAAATTAGTTGGTCCATACTCTCATGATGTTGCAACTTACACGGAATGCTGTATTAGGAAGAGGTTTGTTGGGTTTTCCGTTTTTTTTTTTTTCAACAATTTCAGGTGAAAGTCCATGTGTTGCGCAGGGATGTTTTTCTGTTTTTAATAGGGGTTGTATGCAATGGTGCATCTGTTGTTCATTTATAAATGGTTGTACTTTGTCGAGTGGAGTGAGAATACACCGGGGCATGGCGATGGGTAGTCTTAGATCAATCTACTGAGCCATTGAAGAAAAACTGGGGAAGGAGGTCTAGTTTTAACATTGTTTAAGCCTATTTTTGACAGACCACGACACCATATTCATATGTGCACTGAGCAACGGGGCGTCGATCCTGCAGCCGGCTCTGGTGAACACGCCGCCCCCTCACAACGTTTTGAAGAGAGGTGTTGTAGGGGGAATATTATCAAATTCCCCCATAGTTGACACTAGGTGGGAATAAATTTCACGCGGCTACGTATTTTTGTCAAAACAGCCAACTTTGTGGTGGTTTTTCGACAATTTCACGGAATGCTCTCGAATATAAACACGAAGATAATTCTACAGTATAGCAAAAGTAGCAACTTAATTTCCAAGCAAAAGGGAATGAATCGAAAAATCAGATTAGGTCTTACTGGATGGAATAACGAAAGTTAGAATGAAAAAAAAAATATGTAAGGCTTACGTCGCCACCCGCTTTCTGGACCGTTACAGACGTTAAGTCGGCTCGCAGCGAGTGGAAGTTCAGAAACATTTCAGACGGCTATTTTTTCAAATGGATTGAAATTCAAGGATATACCAACTAAGAAAGCATAATCTTGTATATCGGGTTGTGTACAGCAGTAGTAGTGATGTTGTTCAAACAGGGTCCACAATTGGGCTCGCGGATGGAATGCCAAACCTGCCTTAGGGTACTTTTAATGAGAGGGGGGGGCGATTTGAGAGGAGCGTATGTTTAGCTTGAAGATGCTCTTTTGGTCCGGAAGGAATGCACACGAAACCCTTACTTCTTCTTTATGCAAAAATCAATGATACAAGAAAAAACATCATTTCACAATGAACGAAAATGAGGAAAAAAATAATGGAGCACACAGAGACGATTGTCCAACCATAAGTACTTTGAAAATGTCAAGTAACAAACACTATTATTTAAACAGAAACTTGCCAAGCACAGTAGAGAAGTGATTGAATACATGCCAATAATTAACGGATTTAGTCACTTGAAATTGCTAGTTTCTGTATAAAAAGCGCGATCATTATCTACACTAGCCAAGGGGCACGGGACCGTGCAACCCCCCCCCCCCCCCCAAACTCGTCTGCAAGCGGTGTCTTCTCTTGATTCCTACTGAACGGGTAGAAACCGTAGCAGAGTCGATCAGATGCTGCTCGCACAAGCTTCTCCCTACTCTCGGAGAACATCATCACAGATTGTGATCGATCTCTTGGGCATCATGAGAACTGTCGCACTCGTCATTTCGCAGTGGACTTGTGTTTTTTACATTGCGGCTGCATCCAAGCAACCAAGATGGACGGGGCCCGACCATACTTCGAGGCGGACTTCTCTCTATGAGTTTCTAGTCATAGCAGCCGTAGCAGGAATGCTTTGCTTCTGTCTTGAAAACTCCAGTGCTGCTCTTCACTTTGCACTTCTTGAATCATATGGTTCACCCTCTTTTCGCGTAGAACCGATATAAATGTAAAAGAGAGGTGAAGGTCCTCATCATCAACCTCGACTGCATCAAGTGGTAGGTAGGAGGAACTCTAAGTGTCTTGTCCCACAAGATCCGGTTAATCGATTATTATTTGTGACGTTATGGCAGAAATGGTTGTTGTCAGCTACATGAAAACGACTCATACTCGAAACTGAAGGATTTTTTTTGCGGTCGCTGAGCGGACTCAGAAACCTGAATAATGGATGCTCTTTCCACTCAGAACACTTCGAGAAAATCGGTCGTAGCCCGGATAGTATACTATACTTTTTCGGCGGAACTGGTACCATGGGGAGTGGCTCAGCCCGGGGGATACGAAGATTTTTCGAAAGTGTTACGGATGGAAAAGAGCATCCTTTAAGTAGGTTTAGGAAGATCCGCTTACCCACCGGGAAAAAAGTCGGAAAATCCCTTCCGGTTTCGAGTTACGAGTGATGTTCTGTAGCGGTACACCATTTCTGCCAGTGAAGTTTTGGAGCTGGGCAGCGAATCTAAATATTTGTTCTTGTTTTGTAATGTGCTAAATTACGGAAAAGCTGTGAGACATCGTTGGCCCCGAGCATTAGAAGCACCCCCTCCCCTCAATCAACCATAAACCACCATCTAATTTCGAACAGTTTCATACAGGAAAAAAACCTAGTGTCTCATGTAATTGGTTTTTTCTGAAGTAATAGACTAAATAACATTCACCGGGCTGAGCATGCATCACAGAGCTTGGTTACAGTACTTCAAATACGACGTTAAATCAAAGCCATCAGAAAAGTTCTCCGGAAATTAAACCAACAAAAATAAACTGTGCTGGAATTGAAAATCGATATGGTCGGTATCTTTCAAACTGCTAATCCACAGCGTCGACAACAGAGAAACTTGCACAAACAATACTATTATGTACGGTTGCAAAGGGCGGTGCGACGCCATTGATAGTCAAGATTTTGCGGACCGGCTGGCCAAGTAAATCCTTTGCGTTGCGACGGGGGACGGCGGGTGGCGACGGCCCAATTGTGTTTACATCGCAGGTGCTGGAAACGAGGTGAGGGAAACGCTTAAAACAAAATTGGGATGGCATCCCCGTATCATGTAAAAAGCCAACATTGAATTGGCCGAAAATATTGACTTTTACAAAATTTCCTATTTTCGACCAAAATTCACCCCTGACCTTATACCAAAAACAATAGGGTCGCTGTACTTCCAGTAAGAAAGCTAAACCCCAATGTCAACCGATCAGACCAACCTTCGACTTATCGTGTTCACAAGGTTTTCCAGACTTTACTTCTGGTGACGCCTCAGATGGAACTCTGACAACCCCAAAACAATAGGGTGCATGTACTCATCATGTGTACAACACATCCAAGTATGAGCTTCATCATTCCCGTGGGTCTCGAGTTACGTTGACAAGCCAGCGTCTCATACACACATAAATAAATACATCCTTACATACAACTACACGAAACTGTCATGATGCATAGATTCTCTGGCCATCAAGGAATAAAAAATTTTATAGCCAAACTGGGGTTTTGAAACAGAATGGACGGTCCATTGCAAGAAGGCCTCTTTGGCCAAACTGACCTCTAGATACTTGGGACCTCAAATTCCCAGAACACACCTATGTATCTTACCATTGGTCACTGTAATACTGACCAACAGTTTCATAAACATCCGATTTGAAATGTAGGAGAGCGCGCAGCAAGTTGCAGTTTTTAAATGGCCGAAATGATACCCTAAGATGACAATTGACCTCCCTTCCTGAACACCCCAAATGCTTATTAACTCAGTGTCTTTGGACCAAGTTTCACATGGCGGACCCACAACTGCGGGGGAGAGTAGTAGCAATTTGCTCAATTGTAGGGACAGACAGAAGACAGATAGATAGAGTGCACGCGCACAATTAGCTCCACCCGCCATTAGGGCTGTGGGAGCTAAACAATGAAATGGAAAAAGGAACAGACAGCAAGGATAACACGAGCCTCACCTAAACCGGTCATGAACATGTCCAGCCAGTCTTGTACTTCCAACCCAACTTCTAGCATAATGAATTACAATGATAATGATGAAACAGAGAAAACGGCGGAGAGTACAAGGCCTAAGAGATCAAAATGAGCCTCACCTGACAAGTATTGTGAACAGGTCCATCAGTCTATGATTCTGCAACCACTTTATTAGCATAATGAAACAATGGATAATTAATAAATACAGCTCCAATGGCTAGTAAACGGCTAGCGCTCAAACTGAGCCTTGCCTGTCACCCCTTGTGACATGTGTCATCAGTCTTGATTCTGCAACAACTCATAAAGCATAATGAATACAATGATAACGAAGTAAAATACTACAGAGGAAAACGGCCTAGTACAAAGGCCTAAGAGATCAACATCAGCCTCACCTGAAACCCTATTGTGAGATGCCAGCAGTCATGATTCTGCAACCAGCCAGTAGAAGTAATGAACATTATAAGGAACCAGAAAGAAAGCCAGCAGGCTTAGTGATTCCTTGACTCATTTCTTACAACTTGGCCACGACACTACGGACAATGGGGGAAGGAATTGTACCAAGATATTACGGGCAAAAACATTGAAGCCTGGCAAATACCCTTTTTCCACACAAAAAATGGCGCTATCTTGATAGGGTTCCTGTACTCTTAACAAGAAAGCTACACACTAAATTTCTACTAAATCAAGACCAAACATTCTGAACTTTCTTTTCTTTCCTATTTACAAGGATTCTGCAACCTCAGCCTCTGCTGAAACTCTCACCAACCCCAAAATAATGGTGCCTCATGTACACATAATGGTGAACACAAATATCTAGTATGAGCTTTATCCCTCTAGGTGGGGTCAAGTTTACAAGCTGACACCTAATGATGAAATTTGCAAAAATTCACGTCTGTCACAAATGGTACACCAGGGAACCTTTGCTCATGCTCAACCTTGCTGATGGGATCTTCAGGTGGCCCGACCTGACCTCAAACCCCAAAAGGGTTCATGACTCATCATGGGGAACACGCATACCAAATATGGGCTTCATACATCTAGATAGGGATGAGTTCATGTTCATAAGCTAAATTTACAATATCGATTACTGCCCAAAAAATGACTCTAATCTACATCTTGTCCTCCGTGTAAGATAGAATACACACCAAATTTCAACTTCATCAAACAAACCATTCTGGACTTATCGTGTTTCCATGTTTTCCTCTTGTGACCTCAGATGACCTCTGACCTGAGCCCCAAAAACAACAAGGGTGCATGTAATTTTGCATGGGAACACCACACACCAAATGGGCGTCATCCATTGCATACGGGAATCAAGATATTGTGCTTACAAGGAAATTCAGCCAAATATCCTATTTCACAAATTTCTACTTTTGACACAATTGACCCCCAATATCTACACCACAAACAATGTATCCCCATTAGAAAAGCTATACACAAAATTTCAAGCTGATGGAACCAACCATTCTGGACTTATTGTTTGCAAGCTTTCCGATTCGACCTCTGTGACCCCAGATGACCTCTGACCTGACCCCAAAGCAGTATTAGGGTTCATGAACTCATCATGGGGAACAAAACAACCAAGTATGAGTTTCATCCATCTGGAGCGGTCAAGTATCATGTTAACACGCTAAATTTGGCCAAAATGAGTACTGATAACATGAGCCTCACCTGACACCTATCGTGAACATGCATCAGCTTGCGGTTGCATCCAGCCCAGCAGCATAATGAATCCAATGATACAGAATGAATACAGAGAGAGCTGTTTCCCCAGGATACCCATACTCTTCTGCAGTGGTGTCTTTGGTGCCTGTATCAACAAAAGCAAGTAAATCCAATTAAAAGTTGGGGCAATCGCATTGGAGAAATTGCTCCTCATGTCAAAAGGTTTGATACCAGTCCTGGAAACAAACTATTAGACATGGCGCAAGGCATTTCTTCATGAGACTCAGGTATGCATCTAAGAGTGCACTTTTTCCACTACTACAGCTCATTTCTTCAGGCTAAAATTATTTGTCGGGAAGGAAATAAACCTACTCACTTCTCAGCACTATAATATGCAATGTTTTTGGGGGGTGACCTCAATATGGCACCTGGGCCATTAACCACAGGGTGTCAACTGTAAAATCTCAAAATGGACATTTAAAAAAATTACAGGAACTTCCTTCTAACAGAGGATTTGAGGCAATAACGAATGCCTTTTTTTACTCAGTTCTTCCAGGAATTGACAATTTCACTCTATACAAAGTGACAAAATATGTTCCAATTCGGGACTGAAAAACGGGCATTCTGAGTCAAAAAGTTGAGGCCCAGATTCTGTAGTACAGGTATGCAATGATGATGAGAGATGTTCGTCCCCCTAAATTATGTCGTAATAGGAGTTGCGAGGTGTAATTCTAGTCTCCAGTGCAGAAAAAACTGTGCATAAGCCTGGACTAATAAAATACAAAGAATGTGGTCTGTACTGCAGATCGTGGGATGTATTTTATTTTTTTTATTTTGCGGGGACTTTGGCACAGTCCTAGGCTTAAAAGTTACTGCGTCTGCAGTGCTTGAATTGCAATCTTGTGTTTAAAAAGATGATTTAAACACTATTTAGTATTATCTGTCAAATTAGCCCAACTGACACTGTAGTCTGTACATAAAAAAAAAAACACAATTTTTTTTGATTCCTTGAAGTCCAAGGAATTTATGCAGTCATGACAGTGTGTGTGTGTGTGTGTGTGTGTGAGGCCTGGCTTGTAACACGATAACTAGATCCCACCTTGGTGGATCAAGTTCATACTTGGTATGTGGGTCCCCCATAATGAGTACATGATCCCTATTGTTTTGGTCAGATCAAGTATCTGAGGGTCAACATCTTCAAGGCAGTCAAGAATCACTAAGCCTCTTGGCTTTCTGGTTTGGTTTTGTCTTCAGGTTTGAGCTACTGTATGTTTTGGATTGATTGAGTGAATGTATTGCTCGCTTCCTAGCCAAGATGGATTTTAAAATGTTATTTTTATAGATTGAAAAAAAAGAGTTATGGGTCATGCACAAATTGATTGGATGGGCATTTAATCTACTAATTAAATTCCACAACCTATTGGAAGCCAGATGGTGTGGCCAGAATTAAGTACCCTCTCCTCTATATGCCCTGTCTAGAAATTTGCTACCTGTCCCAGCTAGTAATGCGCAAGTGGAAAAAGGGTTTAGCCATGAGGGGGGGGGGGGCTAATTCTGTGCCCAGTTGCCCTAATTCTGTGCCAAGCTTTCTCCACAGATGCCGGAATACTTGATGTTTTTAAAGGCAATGCACATGTCCTTAGTTTCTAAGGCCATAGTACCTGTGCACTTATGAAGATTCACAAACTTGTGTAGGCTGGAATATGCCAAGTGGTCACAATATACAACAGTATATTAAGTAAATCTTGTTTTTTACAATGCATTCACATGATCACATCATCCAGGTCTGTGTTCATTGCAGTTGCTTTGGCAAGTCCAAAATTGCAACTCATGCACCTTCTATGGGTGTGATCAACCAAATGATCATCTTCCTGAAAGTGACATTCTAGTAAAAATATAACTGTAATTGATTCTAGTAGAAGTTTGTTCTATTTTAGTGTCAAAGAAAGTACAGTAGATAGTGATGGTGCAGGTAACTGATAGGGCCATGAGGAAACATTAATACTGTGCACCGTCTTCCCTACACTGGTAGAACAACACCCTCGATGACAAACCCTGTTGTGGCAAAAGCCTAGGTATATGGTGTTCATCTGCATTGAGATGATGGTAAATTTGATGAGAAATATAGCTTTTATATTCAATCTCACAAGCATTAACTTTTTCACAACTACTCCTATTTGTTTTGTTTTTTCATTATGAGTACTGAACTTCAAGAATAAATTTTGTTGCATATCAACTTGTGTTTGTAGAATCCTTACTTTTGGCTTTTTGACTCCATATATTAATCATCATGACTAGCTGTTAGCATGGGGACGACAAACACATATTAGTCATGTATCAAAGACACGGCAGAAGTCAAGATTTCAGGCTGTAAATACTAATTCCCGGCCTCGGCCTCGAGGTGTGGCCTCGGCCTCGGGAGGTGCGGCCTGGCCTCGAGGGGTGCGGCCGCCTCGTCGTCCGTCGGATGCAGCACCTCGACTACAACACATGCCTTATTAACCCTTCAACACTGAGTATTCTACGTCAGTCCTCTGCACACCCAATTCTGTCTCTGACCACCCAAATTCTGGTCTCTGAGCACCCAAATTAGGTCTCTGAGCCCCCCAATTCGTATCTCCTGAGCACCCAAAGTTGGTCTCTGAGCACCCAAATTCGGGTCTCGAGCACCTAAAGTGGATCTCTGAGCACCCAACGTCTGTCTCTGAGCACCCAAAGTCTGTCTCTTAGCACCCAAAGTCTGTCTCTTAGCACCCAAAGTCTGTCTCTTAGCACCCAAAGTCTGTCTCTTAGCACCCAAAGTCTGTCTCTGAGCACCCAAATTTGGCTCTCTGAGCACCCAAAGTGGCTCTCTGAGCACCCAAAGGTCAGTCTCTGCGCACCCAAAGTCAGTCTCTTAGCACCCAAAGTCTGTCTCTTAGCACCCAAAGTCTGTCTCTGAGCACCCAAAGGTGGCTCTCTGCGCACGCCCAAGTCTGTCTCTGATCACCCCAAGTCAGTCTCTGGCCCCAAAGAGTCAGTCCTCTTAGCACCCAAAGTGGCTCTCTGCGCACCCAAAGTCAGTCTCTGAGCACCAAATTGGGATCTCTGATCAACCCAAAGGGGATCTCTGGCACTCCAAAGTCGAGTCTCTAGCATCCAAAATGGGTCTCTGAGCACCAAATTCAGTCTAAATGGAGATGAGCACCCAAATCAGACTCTGAGCACCCAAAGTCTGTCTCTTAGCACCCAAAGTCAGTCCTCTGCACCCAAAGTCAGTCTCTGAGCACCCAAAGAGTCAGTCTCTGTAGCCCACCCAAATGGCCTCTGAGCACCCAAAGTCAGTCTCTGAGGCACCCAAAGTCAGTCTCTGAGCACCCAAAGTCGTTTTACACCCAATCTGTCTCTGAGCACCCAAAGTGGCTCTCTGAGCACCCAATCTGTCTCTGAGCACCCAAATTCAGTCTCTGAGCACCCAAGTCAGTCGCTGAAGCACCCCAAGTGGCTCCTCTGACCAACCAAGTCTGTCTCTGAGCACCCAAAGTCAGTCTCTGAGCACCCAAAGTGGATCTCTGAGCAAGCCCAAAGTCAGTCTCTGAGCACCCCACAGTCGGGTCTCCTGTAGCATGCCAAATGGGTCTCTGAGCACCCAAAGTCAGTCTCTGAGCACCCAAAATCAGTCTCTGAGCACCCAAAGTGCTCTCTTGGCACCCAAAGTCAGTCCCTTCTGAGCACCCAAAGGTCTGTCTTCTGAGCACCCAAAGTCTGTCTCTTAGCACCCAAAGTCTGTCTCTTAGCACCCAAAGTCTGTCTCTTAGCACCCAAAGTCTGTCTCTGAAGCACCCACATTCAGTCTCTGAGCACCCCAAGTCAGTCTCTGAGCACCCAATTCAAGTCTCTGATCACCCATATCTGTCCTCTCTTAGCACCCCAAAAAAGGTGGTCCCTGAGCACCCAAAGTCAATCTCTGAGGCACCCAAAGTCAACTTGAGCCCCAAATTCCGGCATTTTGGTGTACACAAGTATGAAAGGAACTGTATGACCTTTTAGTGACAACTGGCAGGCCAATAGTCAACCCACACATGAACTTACCCTTATCATCAATCCCTCAATCCCTGTAAAGACATGGCTGTCCACCCTCAACTTTTACATGAATTTCCAATTTAATCCATGTCCTGATGTCATATATATATGTTAGCAAGATTTTTGCGATTTCTTTTTAACTGTGGAAGTGGCCATATAGCGGGTGTGCTTCTAATTGCAACTATCGTCGCCTATGGCAATGGAAGGGTCAAATTCCTACTTACGGGCAGTTCGGTTCCTATTACCATAATAATTAGTCAGCTTAAGGCTATTACCATACCTCTTCAGCTTGCATCTCTTGAAAATTTCACCAACCTGACTTCTCTCTCCGGTGCCGATGAAAACACCCTGTAAGAGAAACTCCGTACATTTGATGTAACCCTTCGTAATGGGGCGCACTACAACACATGTCTGCTTCTGTTCACTCGAAGGTCGAAGGGTGCTCACGCTTTCAACACACACCAAAACATAAGGGTTTTGAAATCTTTGAATTTGAATACTTACTCCATGGACTATGCACCCCCGCCACGCCATACCAAGTTTTTGGCATTACACAATCGTGGTTGGCCACCCCATTGCTCTTCCCTTCTTGCCATGCTAGTTGTCTACATGACATTTTTTGGCCCTGAGGATTTCATCAACCCCAAAATAGTTTCTTTGGAGCGTTGTTTACATATCATCTACCTGTTCTATCCCTACCAACTACTCACCTTCCGCTGGGTTTCCTGGCCTTTCCAAGCACTTCGGTCGAGTTTCCCTGACTTGCTAAATTTTTTGAAAGGTTTCTATTACCTCCTGTGTTACCGTCTCTGGCTTGTCGGCCGTCCCCTGTACTGGTGCGTTGGCGTAGCCTACCTTATGTACCTGCTGTGGTTTTTTTTTGTGTGCTGCCTGCAGCTAGCCTAGCACTTCCGCAGTACTGGCTTAGTGCCAGTTACCGGCTAGGTTCCACCCACAGTCGAAGAAGGCTTCATGCTTCCCCGTTCTTTTAGCAATCTAATGGGAATTTGGTGGGAGTGACATTCATGCCCTTGGCAAGGTCAGTGTGCGGGGAGTGCTGGGCACATTCATCTTGGTCGTTGGTCACTCAGCATCCCACTCTGTGTCTGCTGCCCCCCCCCCCCCTTCACCTTAGTGACCACATCAGATCTAATATTAGACCATGGGAGAGGGTTGACACAGGATGGGACAGTTCAATGAGCTCTCTCTCTTGCTGTAACCATTAAGTGTGAATAGGGGTCTTGTGAAGTTGTTAAGGGTTTCTGGATCAGGATTCTAGTATTTGGCAAACATCCACTGGACCATCACACCAACATTGAGAGTCAGAAAACTGGGTTACTGTAGGGTCCGAATTGATAGACGCGCTCCTCAGTTCACGTTTTAGAGTTTTGTTAACACCTGGGATGAACAAAAAATTCCAATCACATATGGTATCCAGAAACAAAAAGAATGAGTGTTTCCTAGAGAAATATCAATCCCATTCACCTTTTCACAACACTATTTCTTCACCTGCCCTCATGCAAACATTGTTATAGATTGAGTACAATTTACTTCCATTCTGAGACCAAATTACCCATTTCTCATTACCCAGTCACCACTAACACATGTGAGTGGCACAATGCGCGCCTGTGGTCAACCTTCACACAGTAGAGGTACTACCTTGCCATGTCCACTCGTGACCAGGGTACCCATTACGGCAATGTTCTTCTTTGTACTCCTTTTCTTCCCCTCGGTCTGTACAATGGTGGCCTTATAACTGGGCCTGGTCCGCCTGAGCTGATTCACGATTGGCTAAACTCGTGAGCCTGAACAGATAGAAGAGAATTCAGAAGAAGTTATTCACTCCCTTCCTAAGAAAGTACATTGTTGAGTGTTCGCTGTCAACCCGGGAGATCGGGGTTCAAATCCCAGTCGGGTCATACCAAAGACTTTTGAAATGGTAACTTTTTGCCCTTCTCGTTGCGTCGTCCCAGAGAGTGGGACCGAGAGGCAAACTGCTTCCAGGGCAGTACTGGCACCGTCGTCTGCCATTCACAGCAGGGGGGTTCGGGCCTTGGTCTCAGGATCATCACCTCCCGCAACTGGTGTTTGTTCACATGTATGGCTCCAAACTTTCCTTGATTACATGTATGCATGTATCGTCATCTTAAACAGTTGGGATATTTATAAGTTGGGGTATATGTCCGCTACACTAGAGGGCCGGTCACTCTTTCAACGCTTCCATGCCTGCTACTGTACACTCGATTTACTGGTGTTGTCCATCAAACCGTATGACCTTATTTCATCATGGCCTAACAACCCTGCCATAATAAGAATGATTCATATATGCCAAACCATCTCGACATGGAATACCTCCTTCTCTACATTTTAATAATCACATCCTTTTTTTGTTGACTACTGATATCATCTCCGATATTTGATCATTTTTCTTCATAATGACGTCACTGCAGGAATGTAGTTTTGTTTCATTTACTTCGATTCGTGTGAAGGTATTGTGATGTATACTACATCATATATAATATTCTTACTACCCAACCCACCTTCGTCAGCCTGAATTTCCAAAAAGTTGTGCAGCCAATGATGAAAAATTGTTGAGTGTGACCAGCGCTAAAACAGTTGGATTTTTAGCCATGATCGAGCCTTGTGACTATGCAACACAACTTGTTAGACAATTTTGCAGCTGGTAGTTCAGGCTAGAGACTCCTATGATCGGGCAGCAATGAAGTCCCCCGATTACGGTAAATAGCCTCATTGTCACCCAAAATTCTTTTGATCCACCCACAGTGTCTCTATGCAGCGAGGTAGCATCGCACCAACATGGCAAAACATTGGGGTTCAATAAACGCACCCCTTATTCACAAATTTGGCTCAGAAACAAGTATGTTGAGTCACGCATTTGACAAGTGCTATAAGCATCAAATCCTGACAGTGTCATGGGCTCACAGTCACGAAATGCAGTAGGTGTAAATACTCATTGAACATAATGGTCAATAATTCTTGAAGCACAATCCAAACCAAAAAGAGGTTATAATGGGTGGAACTTACTAAGGTAACATGGAACTCAACTCCGCAAGAAATACAAATGTAACGAATACTGATACCTCAACTAGTCTCATATCCCCTGGTACCCTATCGCCCACTCTCACAGCATGGTTGTGTCTCCAGGGCAACTATAGCCCTGTCCAGGACGTCTCTCCAAACACCATCTCTGAGGCTGCAACATCAATACACAAAACAAAAATCATCACAAATATTCCTTCCTCCATAGAGAGAAGCATATGCCTACATGATCAGTTTACTTCCCCTTTTTAAATCTTCAAGATATACAAGTGTTTCAATTCATTCCTATCACCCTAATTTTCAACATGTTAGCAAACCAAAACTTCTCACAATTTTTTTTTTTTCACGAGTACGATACCATCTCAAAACAAGAGCACCAATGGTCTGTAGCTCGAACCGCACAAAGCACCAGACAATGAATGTACATTATGAGTTACATTTCGAGATCATGAGGCCAGAAGGCGTTCCAACAATGGCCTTTTGTGCCTCGGTCATAACCTTTGACAATGATTTCATATGGCCCAAATATGTCGTAGCAGTCAATGAACATTGTTACTCACTTAGCAACATCCAGTGAAGAATGCCCAATTGAGAACGCGGAAATTTCACACAAGCCTATTGACCTCTGACCTCCACAAGTCATCCATCCATCAATGAATGACTGATTTGCTTCTTTCATCAGAGGTTATGTCTTTTTTAATTATAACGACACATATGGTGTCGCATTCGAAATCTGCAAACCCTAGCGTCCACATTCGGCCTTCAGCCAGGAGTCGCAAAACCCCCCCGAGGACCATAAAAATTAAACTGAGGAGACATTAGTTATAACTTTGAAGAAAATCACTTGTACTTGTGGAAGAGATGCATTTCATACCATCTGTGAAATTTCATAAATGGGCCTTCGGGCCAAGGTGACCCTTGATCAAATTTCTGAACAAACCAAAGGTAAGACGTTAGACCATCATTATGACGAATGTACAATACTGTTGAACCAAAACTGAAGAGGAGAAGCATTTGCATAATTCACATGTGGGTAGGTCCACAGGCCCACATAGCCTTGGGGTCCCAAATCCATGGGCACGAGCGGGCACCATTTTATGCTATCACACGATGATGTCGAAATGATTCTCCTCCCCACAAGCTATCAATTGATTTTCTTCAAAGTACATGTAATGGTCTTTGGGCATGTAGGCCATGGGGGTTGTCCGTCAGAATTGGGCCCAGTGCCAGTTGGGCCCTAGGGCCCATGATAGAAATACTGTTAAATCTGTATCCTACAAATCTAGTTGCCCCTTGCTGATTGTTCGGAAATTAAAGATGGCCTAATAGCTGTACCTTCAGTGGGTCCCAACTGTCGGACCTTGGTAAACAAAAAATACTACAACACCAAAGTTACGTCTTTCGACCAATCAATATGACGAACATCAGCATGGTGAACTAGATTTGTAGGCGGATACAAGATTTTGCCGTATGTCACATAATGGGCCTTTGGCCCAAGTGGCCATGGCCAAAATCCTGGACAACCCCAATGGCCCTCTACCCAAGGTAACATTCAGTAACTTGAAGAAAACTAATTGAAGCTCATTGGAGGTGATGCATTTTTTAAGTACCATGGTGTGAATTTCATACAATGGGACCCTCGGGCCAAAGTGGGACCTTGGATTTAAAATTCCTGGGAACACCCCGAAGGTACAGCTGGTAGGCCATTATTATGACAAAAATTAGCACTGTGACACAAATTTGTAGGAGGAGATACATTGTGAAATTACACCAAAGTGGCCTCAATTGCCTCTGCAATGACCTTGACCTTTGACCTGTGGACCAAGTCTGGTTGTGATTCATCAAAGCACAAACATTTTGTGGCCCAAAAAGCAAAAGTTTACAAGAATGGATGTGTTTTTTTGTTGAGATGGATGGACGGAGGAGTACGGGACGACGGACGGACGGACAGACAGACAGCAGATAGATAGAAGATAAATAGAGTGACATGCAGATTCTAATTGCTCAACCAGCATAGATGCTGGTTTGAGCTAAAAAAAAACACATGCTTTGTGTGTGAGCCATAAGAAAGCACTGTATCAAATTTTCCTCCATTGGGACCGGGCATTCTTGACTTACTATGTTTATAAGGTTGTATATGACTGACCTATGGTGACCCTAAATAACCTCTGTCCTGACCCAAAAACAAAAGGGTCCATAACTAACCATATAGGAAACATTACATGCCAAGTAGTGCTGTTACCACTTCGGGCATGGTAACTTATTGTCGCACGAGCTGAATTGCTCAAAATATATATTTTTCACAAATTCCCCATTTTTTTTTTTTCAGCTTCCAGTTAAGACGATACATACACAAAGCCCATAGTGGACCATTCCGTTCTCTGCATATGAATCAGTGGTGAATCACTGTGCAGTGGGCAATAATGTTACCGTGTTCATCGTCTTCATATTATGAAACGCCATCCGGTTATGTGTTTGAATTGCATTTTATTAATATTCAGCATTGTAACTGACAAGTGTCACAACAGCCTGTGGACATGTGTGGGTTCTATATTTATATTCTTTACCAGTTTGTACTGTAATTTCGTGTGTAATGATGCTATGATTCACTCTCAGTGGAGTGCATGTAAACACCAGGGCCAATTAGAAGTTACACATAAGTTCAAGACTCAATTCGGCCAGCGAAGAGCTAGTATAGAGGGACGGCCTAACGCATGTTTGCATGAAACATTAACTTAGTCTTGAAAGAGAATCATGTTTCCCCCAAAATGTCCCATATCCCTACCAAAACACAATACAGTTCATTTATTCCCACACAAAAGCTGTGAAAGAAATGTCATCTTGATCAGACAAAACCATGATAAACTATCATGTTCACAAGGATTCAAGTTTAACCTCTGTTGACCTCAGATGACAACTGACCTGACCTAAAAACACTTGAGTTAATTATCATCATCGGTAAGGCACACTAAGTGAGAGCTCATCCGCCCCAGAAAGTGGTTCACTGAATTTCTCAAAAACATCAATCTGTACCAAAAATAGTGGGGTTACTGGACCACCCATAAGGAAGCAGTGAACAGAATTTCATTCCAATCGACCATTATTCCGGATGATGGTGTTTACAATTTTATACTTTAACCTCTGCTGATCTTGATGACTTCCTAACCTACCCAAAAACAATAGGGATTGTGTAAAAAACCTCACACTCTTGTGTACTGTACAAAAACAAACAATAGGTATAGTGTATACTGCACCACTGTCGACAAAAAACACTAGGGATTGTGTTACTCGCATACTGTACGAAATATCAACCAAGCCAAATCAAGTACATGGTTTATAAGCAGGCTCTCAGACATACAAACTGTCTGACTGCAATAGCCCTGTCATCAAGGAATGAAAAGAATAATTAGAATACTAGATAAAGAATATAACATATTTGCAATTTTCTTACCAATGGCAAGTAGGGGGTACCAGTTTATTCAATTTTTCCAGCGACTTCTCTGAACGATATTCCTGCATAATAATAACAATAGACATACAATTATTTTCAATATTTGGGCTATTCAGATTATTCATATAGATAATCATGGCATAAATGACATAATTAAGCTCTATAAGTAGCCGATTATTGATTCTTTGTCCAGGATGGATCGATCAATAGTAAATGGTTATTGAACAAGAGCGCCAATGGCACAGAAGCTCAACTTAATCATTCCAAGTAATTGAATGTTATGTAAAGGTTATACTTTCAATTTACAATTTTAAACGACATCCATTTGATCTATCAAAGTCTACTTCAGTTATGCAAGAATGCAGCAATTCATTAGTCAGGGTATGACTCCTGGAATTAACCCATGGACAGCCTTTGACCTCTTAATTCTCAACACTCCATATTGACTATTGGTCAATGATAATACTGATCTTTTTTTTGACTGATCAATAATATGTAGGAGTAAGTTGTTGTTTGAAGTTGGAGTTGTTCGACTGTTTGAACAAGTTGGCGGAAATTGGTGCCTACATGACCTTTGACCTAAAATTCCTGAACACCCCATATGCAACATCGGTCAGTGATAACATTGACCGACTTTCATGACCATCATCCACCTATTCTGTAGGAGTATAAACCACTTGATCATTTCAACCAAAAGGTTTAAATGTAATTCTACATGACCACAATTACAATAGTTCAGGGACTGCAATGCTTGCAATGTCTGCGATGAGACATCGCTCGCAGTGACTTGTAGCTGCATGTGGCTCGCAGTGACTTGTAGCTGCTTGTGGAGGCGATTTTATTATTGTTTTTATATGCTCACTGGAGGAACTCACAGCCAAAAATGAAGTCAGATATGTTTAACAGTTGAAGGTCTGTCCAGAAGTTCTCTAAGTATTTAATATTGAAGATAGTTGGACCACCCAAAGCAGAAAAAGTTACCACTTCCACTCCAGTCAAAACTAATTCACAGTTCCTATCTATGCAAGCTTGTTGATATACTTGCCATCACAAAAAAACTCCTGTGTATTTCCTAAACAAGAGCGCCAATGGCACAGTAGCTCACCCTGCCAATATATCAGTACTGGTCGATGTTTATTACAAGTGAATGTGTGTTTTTGATTGATCATTGCAATGTGCATTTTGTATTGACATGTCATAATCTCTTGAATCATAATAGTTTAAAAAATCCTAATAGACGAACTGTTCTTTGGTTCCACACCTTTGTTATATTATGTAAGAAGAAATTGTCTCGCAAAACCTGGTGAATAATGGACGGATCCGTTTGCAAGGCCTCTTTCGCCAAAATGACCCCTAGATGACCATTGACCTCAAATTCCCTGGAACACCTTGTAACATGTAATCTTGGTCCTGTTTAATACTGGACCAAGTTTCATGAACATCTGATTTTAATTGTAGGAGGAGAAGCATTTTGCAGTTTGTTGCAAAATGGCTGAAATTGACCCCTAGATGACCTTTGACATCAAATTCTGAACACCCTGTATGTACCTTGGTCAATGACAATAATGACCAACTTTAATCATGAGAGAAAAAGCGTTTTGACTGTTTGACACAAAAAATGACCTTTTAGGCCAAAATGACCCCTAGATGACCTTTGAACTCAAATTCCTGAACATCCCATATGTACCATTGGTCACTGATAAATCTGACCAAGTTTCATGAACATCTGATTGAACTGTAGGAGAAGCATTTTGCAGTTTGTTGCAAAATGGCTGAAATTGACCCCTAGATGACCTTTGACCCTCAATTCCTGAACACCCTGTATGTACCATTGGTCAATGTAATAATGATCAACCATCATGATCATCCAATTCAATCTGCATGAGAAGAAGCATTTTTGACTGTTTGACACCAAAAATGACCTTTTAGGCCAAAATGACCCCTAGATGACCTTTGACCTCAAATTCCTGAAAACTCCATATGTATCACTGGTCAATGATTACACTGACCAACTTTCAATGATCAATCCAACTATTCTGTAGAAAGAAGCAGCTGACAAACTTTCTTGGTAGTCTGATCTGTCCATAGGAGAAGAAGCTTCTTGACCATTTGAACCAAATGGGCAAATGATTGACCCCTAGATGACCTTTGACCTCAAATTCCTGAACACCCTGTATGTACCATTGGTCAATGATATACTGACCAATTTTTATTATCGTCGATCTGTCCATAGGAGAAGAAGCAGCTTGACCGTTTTGAATGAAATGGCCAAAATTGACCCCTAGATGACCTTTGACCTCAAATTCCTGAACACCCTGTATGTACCATTGGTCAATGATAATACCAACCAACCTATCACTATCCAATTCAATCTCGGGGAGGAGAAGCGTGTTTGTTTGACCAAAAAATGAGCTTTTTGGCCAAAATGACCCCTAGATGACCTTTGACCTCAAATTCCTGAACACCCTGTATGGAACATTGGTCACCGAGAATACTGACCAAGTTTCAAGAGCATCCGATTTGAACTGTAGGAGGAGAAGTATTCTGCAATTTTTGGCAAAATGGCCAAAATTGACCCCTAGATGACCTTTGACCTCAAATTCCTGAACATCCCATATGTACCATTGGTCAATGATAATAATGATCAACCATCATGATCATCCAATTCAATCTGTGGGAGAAGAAGCATTTTGTTTGTTTTAACACAAAAATCACCTTTTTTCCGGCCAAAATGACCCCTAGATGACCTTTGACCTCAAATTCCTGAAACACCCTGTAGGAACATGGTCACCGAGAATACTGACCAAGTTTCATGAAATCCGATTTGATTTGAACTGTAGGAGGAGAAGTATTCTGCAATTTTTGGAAAAAAAATGGCCAAAAATTGACCCAAGATGACCTTTGACCTTGACTTCCTGAACAGCCCAGGATGCTTCTTCACTCAGTGGACCGTTGTGACCAAGTTTCATCAGGATCCACCATACACTTAGGAAAAGGGGAGTAGCACATTGAATCAATGAGGAGGTAGGTAGGAGGTAGGGTAACATACATTTAGGGGAAGTAGACATTGAATCAAGTGCAGGCGGGCGGGCGGCGCGGGCGGGAAGGCGGGGCAGAGGGGGCAGGCAGGCAGGCGGGTAGGCAGGTAGGTAGATAGATAGATAGATAGATAGATAGATAGAGGATGATAGAAGATAGATAGATAGATAGGACAGAAGGATCACAAGAGCTCACCCAGCACATGTGGGGGTGAGGCTAAAGATGTGACTCACTCAAAACTGAGGAATGACAGGGCTTGGCTTCGTGAGGTAGTAGGAAGTGGCTATGACACTGGGTCATTGCCTCACACCTTCATGCAGCATGCAGTCTGACAGCATCTTCCGCAAGCCTGGCAGTCTGCAGACTTAATAAAGTGTTAGGCAGGCATATACAGTCAGGTCCTTCTATTAGTTGCGTCTTACAACAAGCGGGAATGCCATGGGATGGGGGGGGGGGGGGGGGGGGGGGGGTGGGGGGGGGGGGGGAGGGGGGGGGGGGGGGGCGGGGGGGGGGGGGGAACGGGGGGGGGGGGTGCGGGGCTGGGGGTCGGGGGGTGGGCGTGGGGGGGGGGGGCGCTTGGGGGTGGGTTCAATCCACATGGCTGTGAGCAGAAGATTTACTTGGATTGTGACGTAACCAAGACTCAAAACCAAAACACCTTTCGGCTGGGATTCTGTTGAATGAGTAGAATAGCAGCTTGTACAAATGTGAAGACATTTATGCCATGGTACTCAATATGGAGACACTGAATGTTTTCTATACTTCTTTGACAGTCCCTAACCCTAATGAATACATGTAAATAGCGAAACCCTTCAACAACCAGGACTTCCCAGATGGCCTCAGAAAGATCCGTTTCTCACAATTCCCTAGATATTATGTACACATCAAGGACGTGAGTCCAATAGCAATAGCACAACATGAAAACAAGAGAAAATGACGTGGAGCAACCTCACCTGAACAAAAGCTACTGTGACAACAATCAAACTATGCCTGAGAAAAGAGGAGAAAAATTAATAATTTAGAACATATCAGTAAACACAGCAGATATTATTCACATCAATACCCTTAGTCAAAATATCACAGGATCTCTTGCCTTTCAAAAAAGGTGACTAGAGGGCCCAACGCTGTATAGATATCTCATCTGTCTGAATGCATTTTGTTTTCAGGAGAACCAAGGACAAGGAGTATGTAGTGCAAAGATGAAGATTAAGATTCGAGTTCATAGTCTTGTACCAAGGCGCGCTCTTCACACAACTGAACCCCCACGTCCTTGGTAACCTGATGAAGACCTTGCCTGCACCACCCATGGATGCATGTTAGCTCCGACCTACTACACCCCTGGCAGCGCACCACTTCAGTAACTGGCGGGTAAACTTTAACGTGGGTAGCTTGAGACATTCGAGGGAAGGACCTGCTTGTCTAACGCACTGCCGAAAAAAGCCTGGGCTTTCACTGGGATTCAAATCGCAATCTATAAGCCAATAAGTTCGGAGTAACATTAATGAGATGATGATGACATTGTGTCAAACGGTCATAAGGGGACGCCAGCAGTTTGGGCATTGAAACGTACGCGGCACTAAGATCTTTCGAAACCCCCCTGCCATAAATTACAAATCCTGCCAACATGAACTACACAGATTTTCCCTCCATACTTACACAAAATAACATCCGGAACATGGGATGAATTGGTTGTCAATTTTCAAATAGCAGTGCAGTTTAAAAAAAAAATTAGCCTTAACGATTCGCTATTTGAGTAATCTGACCGAATCTCATCTATTCCCCCGAACTGTTTTGTGGTGAAGCATGCACACCCCACCACGAACTGGCTCATTGATCTCAAGTCCAGAGATCTACCGACTGAGCTAATCTGCCTCCCCTGATGAATGCGGAATACTATATAAACATTCAAATGCCTCCTCCTATCCAATGGGTTTTGACCAAACTCTATTTCTGAATAATTTCAAATCGGAAAATGATACAATATCACACATGCTTTATGCATAGCTCTCTGAATGAATGAAACTTTTGTTCAGGTGCTTCAGCCATAATAACAAATGACCAGGAGCCCCGTTCCAAAGAGTTTAGGTCGATGTTACGTTCGATCATTAGGGGAGGGTTACAAATTACAATCGAGCATAAGATCAAGCATAACTCTTGGTGGAATGGGAAGTTCAACTTGAATTGTATGGCCTAATATCCCAGAAAACTGACTGGCCCTCTACGTGTATAAGTCTCGATTATAATGACGCCTAACACTAACACAGCTAGTTGTGTACCAAATTTTACAGAGTTCCCCCCAACTGGGTCCCTTCCAACCAGAGTAACCCTGATCTATAAGATAAATTCTGCTAACAGCAATCAATGCACACCAGGGAGTCAAGATGACTGGAAGCGGCTAGGTGCCCCTCCAGTCCAGGGCACGTTGATTCCATGCAAGAGGAGTTATCTAGGAGGGGCGGACGAGCCTCCAACGATTAGCATGAGTCACAGCCTCAATTGGGCCCGCTATTACGAAGACCTGGCAGCTAATAACCCCGCAATACTGTACACAATACACACTAATAAGCCATTAGAGGAAATAGCAAGGTTGGCCTGGGATTGGATTGGTTAGATTGTGGATAGCATAACTACAAAGATCCCGAAGCTGACTAGAAACTATCTTCACTAATGAATCAATGATTACAAGAACATTATTTAGGTGCAAAGCAATTGGTACCGGGTATTGAACAAACAAACCAAAAAAATGTACTGCAACACTATTGCAAAGACACTATTGAGGTGCCGCAGTAACGTGTGGGGGGTCGAAAGAAGGGAATTATTGATGCGATCAAACCCCCCCCCCCCCAACCAAGCCTTATATAAGCAGCGAAGACTGGGAGCTGCAAAGAGGTAAAGTAGCTCACGGGTATAGGTTTTCTGGGAGAAACGAGAGCTATTTTTCCAAAACGGGAGCAACTACAAAAATAATAAAATAGCATACCAGGATTACTCTGGATGCCACTCCTCAACAAGACTTCATGAAGTTTGAGAAGAGAATGGCAAGTTGGGATAGGAGGTCTCTAAATGGACCCTTAAGGATCCGCATGAATCAATCCGCTCTGAAGATGTTGAACTGATACTCAACAACTAATATCATTCAAAGTAAAGAAACGTAGTGTCCGATAATCATCAATCACATCACCCCAGCAATCACTAGCCAAGTAATAATTCTGTTTATTGATAGGTTTATTGCCAATAGGCTGTGCCAGCGTCAATTTGTAGAAGGAATGAGCGACACTTGTTTTATGTGATGGCCGATAACTCACTGAATCATGATCGGTTATTATCAAATTCGGGATAGTTGGGATAGTTCTCACGTTGTTTATTTAATCACAATTTTCAACTAGCATGTGTAGGCGGGTACCCGCCGACGTGTATATCTCCACAGAAGGGCCTTTGTTGACCTAGTTTGAAGGAAGCCACATCGGAGTTTCAGTTTATGTCCATTTGCCTATGGTGACTTTGAAATTGCCCTACCTGTTGTTCAAGACCAAAGGTAGTTCACATTCACAAGTTTCGTTTCGAAAATCTGACACAAAGTCTAGAAAAAATCTCGAAGATTTAAAAACGGCAAATTTGACATCTGGTGGCCTTGAAATTACTGTCATGTTTTTCGGGACCCACATTTTGTACCCACTCATCATGTTTCATGTAAATCAGACAAACTCTGTATTTTCGCAAAAAAAAAAAACAACAAATTCGACCTCGGTGACCTGAAATACACCGTATGTGTTTCGTGGGACCATTTGTTGTCCCAGCCCACCAAGTTTCATGTTAATAGGACCAACTCTGTTTTCGTTCAAAACCTGCAAAATAGAGGGCAACAACATGCAGTGATGCCAACTTTCGACAACTACATCCGAGTTTTGCTAGGACGGAAATGTTGTGTACCAAGTTTCAGATCGATCGTCTAAAGCGTTTTTTTTAAGTTAAAGAGTTATTGCGCTAACGGCCTATGTTTCCGGAGGCGGTGGTGGTGGGGCGGAGGAGACGGAGGCTACAACCACAAACCATATAGCCCCGAAACACTTCTACGCACTAGCTCAATAATAGTCAAGTAGATATACACGGTCTTGCAAATTTCCTTGTAAAAAAATGCAAAACGTTTTGGAATCGCCGTAACTAGCGCCCCAGAGGCCTTCATTGTGCGAAAATGACATATTCAAGAGAGGAAAAGTTTAACTTTCGAACAATAGTATTTACATCTTTGTGTCATGTATCAGTATCTAATAATCAAAATTCAAACAGTTTTGCTTACCATGACGGTATAAGGACAAGACGGTATTGTGGCTGGTGCTGCCCCGTTGTTGAGAACACTCAACACAATGGTTTCCGCGTACGTCGAGCGTACGCCGTGAGCATTCCCGTTAATTCAAGTATTGTGGGACCAATTGACCACAACGTTAGTTACGTGGTTGTTTCATTACAGAAGTATTCCATTTCAAATAAAAAATAATTTCTCTTACATTAAACACTGGGAAAATTGATGACGAACAAAAGCTTGCGTGGGATTCCCCTCACCAGCCCTGAGGATATCGCCAAATCAAATCAATTCAAATGCCGTAAATATTCCGAAATTTAGGACGAACTGTAGTTCTATCATTCACGTGGGAATTTCCTGCAAGATAATACATCAACTTTCAGCGACATCGACGCGATCGATGTTCGGCAGGTAGCGTGAAGGTGTCATTGTTAGTTTAAAACAGTGATGAAATTAACCAGTGCTATGATTAGTTGGCGGTCAAATTTCTAGCATCACAGTTGGTACCAACACACCATAACCAGTTCGCGGAAATAGAGCTTTTCAATACAGACCTGCAAGTACGTGGAAATTTGCATTGATTGCGTATGTAAGATTGTGGTCGCAGGCTGTAGCGAAACAGTGTATATTATTATTCCATTGCTCGGTGAACACGTAAAATGAGGCATCGCCGCGGCCGGCGCTAATGCTGAATTTCACTAGCGCCCGGCCGTAGCCAATTCCGTGGAGCCCGGAGCGCGAAACATGGTAACCGGGAGCGTAAAAATGCCGGAGCCCGCTTAATATAAGCCTTGCCCCCAACACCTCTCATTCCCAATGACAATGGACTAAAGAGGCACTGTGGTCTGGTAGCGGTTGGCAATGAAGCGACCAACAACCTTTACATGACGTCGTTATGACAAATCAAGCCAGTCAAAATTGATACGGTGTAATGTGAAATCAGTCCCAAAATATTTTGAGGCATTTGTAGGGTGTTGCAAGATGCCAGAGCCTCTTAAGTGTTTGAAGGAGTGTCCACCTGGAATGACAGTGCCGTATAGCGCCATCATTCCAGGTGCTGTGTTTGTTCACTCATTCAGAAATAATTCTCAATTACGAATAATTTCTAATGGTCAATATAACTTTCATCTCTATAAACTACATTTCTTTGTATCATTCCACATGGTTTTCCACACAGACCCTGTGATCACCCCTCTGTGTGTCGAGGTCTGACATCACTATGATCGTCAAACAAGTCACGTGATAAGAAACTAAACTTCTCCGTAGAAAGGAAATTTCACCATGCCAGTGAAGATAAAACTTCACCATCTACAATTTCACAGCCCCATGCAGCACAGTGTGTGGACAGGTCTAATTTTTTCCTGTATATTTAACTTATCACAAAGCATGGCGCCGAGGTGCTCATTGTGGATGCCCCTGGGGGTAAATTAATTATACGGTACGATGCTGTGTACATCATAACAGATACCCGAAGCACAGATATGCAGAAGCTAGGCCCAGCCAGAGGGAGGTAGACATGATGTACTCACGATGGTAATACTGAAGGCGTCATCATACGGTCCCATGAAAATTGACACCACTGCCGACGCCAGGAGCAGCATGATTAGAGGATCTTTGAACTGAAACACAAAAAACAACAAACAACCATTGGGCTGTGAGACTGTTATTGATTAAAATATTCACTTTTAATGACACCCCCACGACAACGATGCATTGCCAGGAGTCGCTTCATATTGAGAAGTGATTCTTGAGTTAACTTGTGTACCTGCTAATAAGGTTATAACAGACACATTCACTATTTTTGCCTTACAGAGTTTTTCAGCAACTAGACATGGTTTGGGGCCCAAATTCTTGCAGAGCTCATAGCATGTTTTCATTTTTTTAGGTGCTGAATTGTCTCCGGTATTCCATCGCCCATGAGAAGTACCATGCACAATTGCAGTATGCAATAGATAAGACTCTGGTGGTGGGAGTGAAAGAGGGAGATTAGGTGGGGTTATATGGGTTGTTGGGGACATTAGTTTCGGCACTGCTGTGTTGTAATTTGCAGTTACATAGAGAAGCTATTGAAGTTCAACAAGGTTTAATATCACAACCCTCCTAATATTCACAAAACCCATGTTTCACTTGAAAATCTGTAATAATTACTGAAATTGTCAAATTTATGAAGCAATTTTTCATTTTTACCAGAACATTTCCATTATATCTGGATATTGGAAGGAATAATTTAATATTTCAAAGCAAGGTTCAAAGTATTGAAACATAGGGTTTTCTACCGATTTGGCTTGAAGTTTCCTGAAATCACTACGAATATGTTTTGGGGGACATTTAGCCATATTTTGATAAATAAAATTTTAGCAACTTGCACCATATTTGGAGATGACTGAATAGTTTCAAATTTTCAGGGATGTCTGATTAGATCCTGCAACTCAGGATGTTGCTGGTTGCCCTCTTGTTATTAGCCTTCAAGCACATACTTGCATCACTCATCATCGAACCAAAACATACAGCGCTGTCAACTGAAACTATAGGAATCATTGAAAAAAATATATGCCAGTTTTGAGCTTCAACTACCAATTGACTGATCATGTTATAAGGTTTATATTCCAATGACGGCCTGGTTGATAGTTAAGTGAATTGCTGTTTTTAAATAAATATAATTCACCTTGGTCCAATGAATACTCACTTGTTAAACTGTTGACTAAATCTTTTTAAAATTTGTTGTTTTACTTATATTAGAGTGTCTATTTATGCATCATTGTATTCGTATATTACTGTATATACATGTTAAGTCAAGGAGTCTCAAAATGTCACCTATAGCCTATGGCTCTTTCCATGGCTTGAACTGACCAAATGGAGACACCCTACAATGCTGTACCTGTACTGTACTCGTAAATGTAGGCTCACATACCTGCTCCAAGTATTTCTTCCAAAGCGGTCATCTTTGTGGCGAATGTCAATTCATTGAACCCATGCACCATCAGCCGTCGCTCAGCCTCAGAAGAGCGGAGCCCCTTCTCTGGGTCCGCTCCCAGCCTGTAGATAATTTCCTCAGCTGAGAGCCTGGACGCCTCCTCAGCTGACCTGAACTGCAGCATTGTATCCTCCTGCATGGGGAGAAGTAGCAAAGTGGTTGGCACAATTGGTAGAGCGTCGGCCTTCCACTAGGGTGACCGGGGTTTGATTCCCGGTCGGGTCATACCAAAGACTTTGAAAATGAAACCTGTTGCCTTCTTGCTGGGCGTTCAGCATGCATACGAGGGATTGGAGCAGGGACGAACGAGAGGAGTAGGCAATTTGCAGGTTGCCTTCTGCGTGTGATTACCCCCACCCCACAGTTAAGGTACCGCCAAAGAGGCATTGTCTTATTCCTGTACCTTTAAAGAATTCGCAGCTGACAATAAGGGGCAGTATCCACGGTGCATGCACCCTTGCTGGACCTTGAATAGGTTTGATCCTATCCTATGCTCGGCAAGTATACCATAAAAACAAAAAAGTTCATACACCTTGTAGCAGGATCATCTGTATGGGTCGAGTGCAGGAGAACAAGCAGAAACTTGTCATTTGGGAGAGAGATTGATTTCTGAGATCTTGCAAAAGTAGCAATACATACAGTTACATGTAGCCAAAAATACATTTTTAGGCATTCACATGTAGATGCAAAATGTTGCTATGTTTGAACCCAGAATAATAAATTATATATACTTTATTACTTATATACTGATTTGGCAAAAGAATTTGTGAGAAAAATGTCCCAACCTTGGGGAGCTGGGAGCTGGAGGGGGTTGAATTCCCCAATACCCTACTGACAGTGTACCTTGTAGGTACACACCACTGGCCATGGCTACAGTTAAGTGGTGGTTAGAATATCTGAATTGTAGTCAGGGGGTTGAGAGGTTAGGATCAGGTCCCCGACTCTAAAATATGAAACCTTCTGCCACTGCACTTGGAGCATCAGAGTGGAAGAAACAATAGAATAAATTTGCGTCAGCTCAATATGGGTAAAAAAATGTCATAACTCACAAATTTCCCATTTTTCACAAAAATGACACAATCTTGACAAATAGGAAAGCTCAGTCAATCTGAAGTTCGACTCGTCAGACCAGTTTCTGAATTGATTGTGTTTTACAATTCCTTCCAGCTTGACCCCTGAAGACTTGAGATGACTTCTGATCAATAACGGTCTTGTACTGTACTCATTATGGGGCATGTATATATGTACTGTACAGTACCAAGCATGAGCTTCAACCATTCGGTGGGTCCAGTTCTATATCATGTTTACGATTGAATTTTGTCAAATATTGATTTTTCACAGAACGCACTGAAACAGACTCCAATCTGCAGTGAAGGGTTCTTGTACCCCTCCTAATGAAGCTACACACCTAATTTAAGCTTGATCTAACCAACTTCTGACTTAAACCATGGTGTACTGCTGTGCTGAACTGCTTCTGTACATTCATATATCCACCCTGCGTGTCTCAATTTATACAGACCATCCTGTATAATTCGCGGTCTATAATAATCAGACATAAAAATCCTCAAGGTAAATCCAGCGAAAGTATTACTAGCACTTCCAAAGAATCTAATCATACCAGCAAAACTATCCATTACATTGCCACTTACTTTTCGCTATGGAAACAATTTGCAGTATCTTATCAGCATAAGTGCATATCTGTGTGAATAATAAAGTTCAATAACAGTGTTTATTGACTGGTAAGTACTTATTTCTAAGATAGCCTGTAATGTTGTGTGAAACAACACAGCCCATGCATACAGTACTGTAGGTAGTTGGGAACTAGATACTGCAGGCATCATATCCCCACCATTAGTGATGGTGTTATGCCATAGTCATAGTGCTATGTTAAATCTTCCTAATACAGTCCACAAGTGTGACATATGTTTTGGGGACCAAATATGATCCCCTTCCTGGAAATTTCACAAATTTTAATTTGTTGTAATTTTCTCTCAAATGACCTCTAATAAACTGACTGACCTTCACATTGTTGGGACTTAAGCATTTCCAATTCCACATCTGCAAATTGTGTAAAAAACCAGGAAACATTTATATATTTTGACCCCAGATGGCCTCCAAATGACCAACAACCTGTCAGAACAGAACAGAACATCCATCAGGTTTTGTAAAATCTGTGAATAAACTAGAAATTATGCAAATTACCCAACCACAAAGCAAAATCCATGGCATTCCATACATTGTGTTGCCTTCCATTCATCCTACCAGGAATGAACAACAGAAGAATCGTCATAGTTTAGGGATAATGAGGAGATATTCAGAGGCCTTGTTTTTTTTTTTTTTTTTTTTTTTTTTTTTTTTCTTCCAAATTCAAACCGGGATGACATCATAATAGAAGTTAGAAATATTTGTATCATAAACCATTCTTCCACAATGCTCAACTTATGTATGATGGCGAGTGTAAACAAGCTGTGTGTTGTGTTACAATATTGTACCAAGCAGTTAAAATATCTGTCAAATTGAGTTTTCGCTATTGAATACTCTGCAGTTATAACATATAATGAATTTCAAAATCCTTTTAGAATATTTAATAACAATAACTCTATATGTATAGAATTGGTTTGCTCAAAACAAAAAAACTTTTAACTGAGTAATGATTATGACATGACTATTGAAAAATACAACTGACCACACGCAAGTCTGCATTATTTTCTACAACAGCCATAGCGCTATGTAAATCCTTGCATGCTACACGTTACATGTACACTTGCCACTTGGCCAAGCAAAAACGGTTCTCGTAGTGGGTAGTCTATGCAGGCTGGCCACGAGCCATTTGGGGGTAGTACAGAGACCCAAATTAAAGTTTCACCTGTAGTTTAGCTACAGCTCAGGCCGACTGAATCCACTCTAGGCCTAGTCGAGTGCAGTGAATGGACTGTGACTGGAATTCATTTGGAATTATTCCTTCTTATTTTGAGCTGTTTTAGTTAAAGTTATTTTGAAAGTACAGATTCACAAGACCATTGACACAATACACTTTATGAACTGTATGTATCAGAAACGATGGTCCTGATTGTTTTTTGTGTTTTAAATGCTGTCGCGTGTTGACTCATCTACGAGTTACTAACATAATCACCAAATTGTTTGGCTGTTGACATGTATCAAGTCCTGAATCACTATTTGCAAAAGTGAAATGACTGCAAACTCCGCCGAATTCATACAAATTTTTTGAGATTCAACTGTGAAAATTGCATAAAGTAACCCGAAACGAAACACAAATTGCGTCATTATAATCTCCATAGTGGAGATATGTCCAAAAATCTATTTACGTTAGTTTCTTCTGTCTTTTCTACCAGTTTCTCCATCACCGGTCACCACTTTCTCAGCATATGCATCTACACCAAAGGGAACAGACTGCGACGCAACTGTTGGACACTAGCCATACTGTAGATCGTACCTTGGAAAACATGCGCACATTTTCACTCAGTGATCAAATCCCAAACATAGAATAAACATATTTAAAGAGAATCAAGACAGAGGATCTGGACAAGCGAGAGGAACACTAATCACTAATGTATGTATGACCAAAAGGTCTGCTGCCTTAAACGCAAACATTAATGATATATCTTGGAAATACAAAAAATAATGAGGAACAAAAATAAAACTAGACCTGTGCAGGCGGGTAAACCGCCAACGTGGATATCCCCGCAGAAACAGCCTTCATGAACCTAGTTTTAAAGAAAGCACATTACATCATGCCCATTTGACCTACGGTGACTTTGAAGGCCCTTCCTTTGTTTGGGACCAACTGTAGTCCACATGTTTTGGTTAAATACGACAAGATTGCTGTGACCTTGAAATGACTTTCATGTTAATAGTAGGAAAACTTTTTCAAAAGTTGCAAAAACATCTTGACAGAATGTTCTAGAAATGTTTACTAACAATAACTTCTAAAACATTTCAGCAAGTCATAACAAAAAGGTTTAATAAATGTGAAGGAAAACGTTTTCGAACAGTAAATAACCATGTAAAACAGGCTACCAATACCATTAACGGTTATCGATCTAGCCATATGCTCGCCACCCAAAATCAAACCGGCAAACTCAGCTAGCTAGCAATGTAACCTCAGTGCCAAAGCGCCGCCATTTGGAAGGAAAAAGCTGATTCATCGAATTCTTGCGGAGCTGCTGAGAAAAGTGTTAATACTGCAAAGTCGCAGGATAAGAGCATTGCACCCCAAATTAAATCCAGGAACTACACCCCTGCCAGTAAACTTCCTCAATGATCTATTCACATAGATTTACCATGTAGGCAGGAAAATAGAATACCCACTGCCAGTTATGATATTACAGGACGGGAATGAACAGGAGGCCACCAAGGCCCCATGGTCGTCGGATGTGAGCTTCAGCTAGGACTCCAGTCCCACCCAAAATAGCACATGAAACAAATACATTTCCTCTCTGTGGCCGTGGTGCCCTGACAGTCTCATAAAAGCTGAATTCCAGCCTGCCGATATCGAATTATGTAAAGCACAAGTTTAACAAAGTATCCTAACATACACTGGCACAGGGGAAATGAAGCTAGGCTATAAATTTTCCCAGAATAGATTGTAACACAACAAGATTTGATATTTCCAGGTTGTGTTATTGTTTGTGTTAGGTATATTATAAAAAGAATTAATGCTGTAACGTTTCTATTAGAATCACATTTATTTTGATTGTTTTTTTTTTTTTTTGTTTTTCCAAAAACATTCTGGATATATTTGTCCATTTGATTTATAATGCCGCATGCGAACATTTTGTACTGGTAAACTGGCACCAAATTGTCTATGTGGTTCGTGGCACTTCACTAATTTTTACGAAATTACGAATGAACAATCGATTTTCCAAGTCAAAATGGAGCTGTTTTTGATCTACCACATGTAGCACATGGGAAGCATGAGACGAAAACCAAATTATCGTTTGATTTGAGTCAATTCCTGTGATATTCTGTGAAGTCAAGAACAAAACATGAATTTGGGGTGGACAGTACACCCACAATTGAGTGAGATTTCATGATTTTCGCTGGCTGGCTCCATGACCGCTAACACAAAGGGCCATACATCTATTATCTATGGTGACAATTCATAGCTGCCTATGCCAAGAAGAATGTCATGTGAAAGGCCACCTCACTGTCCAGTATAGGCAATGTGCGAAACTCAATTCATAGGCGCACTTTGTGTCAGCAGTCAATGGAGCAAGCCTGAAAATCATGATATTTCACTCATTTGTGGGTGTATCGCCACCAATCTGATATTTTGTTTCTAGTATTCTTCTTCACGTGAAAAATTGCAGAAATTCCGATTGAATGCTGATTTGTGCCAAACTCAACTGAGGCTGTTTTTCCGATCCAGAAACACAGCATACCATTCTAAACAGTGAGGCTAGGCACCATGGAACCCATATTCAGGGATGTGCCCAGAAAATTCTGAGTACCGGGTGAAACATAGTCACAAACAACAGTGGGGAACTCAAAATGACAGCATTTAGTAATTAATAGAAAACAAGGAGATAATTTGGCTAATTTATCATGAGTGCCGGGTAAAAGGCCTGAGTGCCGGGCGTTACCACCCGGTGCGCCCGGCGTGGGCACATTCCCGCATGAATTTAGGCTGCTTGATTAGCTGCGAATTTAATCTCGGATTTCATTCTTCAGAATTTCTGCAAGTTTTTTGTGAAGTGCAAAAATTACAATGGCATGAAGAAAATATCAGAATTTTGAGAGATCTACCCACAAATAGCAAAATGCCATAAGTAGCTCCTGTGGAGGTAATTGTAACTGAGTCTACTCTACTGTAGGCTGCCCCTAATCGGGACGCAGCTAGGCGTATTGCATACGTATCCGTTGCAGGTAAAGGAATATAACGGACTGGTAGTGTTCAGGTGGCATTGTGGTATTAGCTGAAGATTCAGGGCCTAGCAGGTTATCCTACAGTACCCTTATCCACAGAATCTCTAGGATGGATTACCTTTAGGTTGTTTCTCAGATGAAACCAAATGTTCCTCGGATATGCTCACTGTGCTAGGCTAGAGTGGAACCAACTCATTTCTCAACCTTTGGACGATTAGGTTAATCAGTGTTCTGGGGCAGAGAGCAATCTTGGCCCGAGGGAGGGAGTATTCCAGCCTCAAACTTACAGTAGCAAATAATTTATTACTCATCTTCATAACAATACTCCAAATGAGCGCCGATGTGTGCATTTGATGGAGGATAGTTGGTGTGCAGATTTTGTTTTAGCCAGGTGCCGACTGCCCTCTTGAAGGCACTCTCATTGCCAAGCCAAGCTATATTTGGGGGGAGCTTGTCCATTTCACAATGGTCCTGGGCAAGTAATGTTTGGAAGGGCGATGGTGGACCTAGTACCCACTGTTGGTGTGAGATGAAATGTCTTGTGTCGGGATTTCCAAGTTTGTTGTGCAAAATTTGGGACAGGTAAGCACGGTCAACAACATTTATTCTGTGCTCCAGCGAGTCCCAATTTAATGAGGACATTAGAGTAATATGAGTGATACTTCGTATGCCTGAAGCGTCCAGTGACAACCTGCCAGCTCTAGATTTAACTTTTTAATTTTCCTGGGATCAGCCCTACTATGCTCCACCAGTGAAGAAAGTGCAGACGGGGACAAAGAACCAGCTAGGGTACCTAGGATGGAGGCACTGGAGAAGAGCGTAGCTGCTCTGTCTAAGCCAACTGTCGGATTGGCGACGGTTGTCAAGTCACTGCGGATCAACGCACGTCCCCATTAACACGACTGAACCAGGCCAGAGAAACAGGAGTTGTCACACCGTTAGAAGGGCCCATCAATGGGTGGTAAAACAATTGAGCTACGAACTGTTTCAGTTCAGGCCCTACCCAGATTGACTACGACACTATAGCAGATGGCGAGTCGAGTTTCGGTTACCATAATGCTAGGGGGGTCAGAACTGCGCTATATTTCCATACGCATATATACAGGTGGTCCAACATCCTTTTGTAGGGTGTGTTGTTAAATTGCTGCCCTGGGGAGATTACATCGCACCCCCCATCGACTATAGCAGTAGTGATGTATTTTTAGCACTGCCTGGTCTCTCAAAATAAAGTAGGAGAGTGTAGTGCCGACTGCAAGGCCGTGTTTACGGGTATTGCAGAGGGTGGGCAGGAATCAACAATACATTACTGGCCTAGTGTTGTCTGCAGCCTACAGAGTGTGTGACTGAATGTGCACAGCATTAGTTTTGCAGTACAGGTGGGTGAAGTCACTGTCTTTATGCAAGACCAGCTGATCGGACCATGCAGGGACTGGAGTGTATGGCGATCATCAATAGGGATTTACATGCTGTACCATGAACCTGGCCGGTTTCAGCGCAGGATCCGTGTATTCACCCTGGGACTGAAAAAGGAACAACAGCGCAATGACTAGAAGGCTTAAACGCCAATCGTAAGCATACCTCTGTATGGATAACAACTTACACTCAATCTACCTACTCTATTTCGTACTATATGTTTACTTGTGGTGGGATATCGATAGGCCGCTCATCTAACGGGTAGTGTTACTGGAATCGCTAAGGACTCGGGAAACGGCCTTCGTTTCACACATCATCATCATTCAATCGAGGACTAGTGGCGGCTCTGTCCCTCTCCATACTGTGGATAGAAGTTCACACCTGGTGGCCTATCTTACGGGGCGGAATCGAGAGAAGGCGCCGCCGACAAGCTTACCGGTAAGCTTCTCATTGTTCACGGTAGCCTACACTCTTATTGCCTCTCACGTGGGTCTACTACTAGTGTTGTGTTTGTAGCATTCTAATTAACGCGTGCGGTTTGCTTATCACAAGGGTGATGAGAACACTATAGTCCGTAACTGCTTGGGGTTACCAGACCTGAGAGGAATACTCGAGTTGGGGACGCACATAGATTTTGTAAGCAGCCTCCTTAACATAAACTGGGCAATTGTAGAGATTTTCTCAAGAGAAATTTAAGGGATCTGGTTGCTTACTCAGCAAAACGTTGCAAGATGGATTGTTAGTTCAGCGGCTCGATCACACCAAGGTAGGGTGGGAGTTTCCCTTGGCAAGGGTTTGTGCCCAAGAGACTGTAGTTCTCTTCACCCAGTTTTATACAATCACAGTTCCACTTCTAGTGGTGGGGGCCTTTTCATGGCTGTTCATGACTATGGAAGAATTAGTCCATAATATGCTAATGTCATCTGCTGCGTCTGTTGGGGAGGAGGATTTTTCTCTCGACTCAATCTGAAAGAGTGTTGATCAAAGTACGAATGCCAAAAAATTGATTGTAAAGTGGCTCACTTTTGGAGTTTGGAAAATTCAAGGAACTGAAATGGTCCCTCGTCGAGTGTCTTTTGGAAAATTGGGTCGAAAATGCCATAGTAAAAATAGGGCAATCAGTCACTTGAGCAGGTTTTATTATTATGCATCCCCTGGGTCTAATACTACTAATAGTAAGCTTGAGTAAGCGATCTAATATAATCAGCGTTCAAATTAGCTTGGGTGTAGCGTCACGAAATGCTCCTCAAATGAGCAAGATTTGCTCACAAACTTCTGGAAGTGCATAGTAAAAAAAAATCAGTTTGTATCGTCAACTACCCTCAATTTGCGCACCTGCCCTATACCCAGCCACACTAAATTCGTATCCTAAGCGTAGCCTAATTCCGAAAATCGGCAAATTGTTTTCAGTCTTCGTGACTGTTTCCATCGTTCCAAGTCAAATCGGAATTTTTCAGTAGAAATGATTATCTTCTGGTACCTGTTTATTAGCTTACTGGAAAAAATTCTGAATTCATGGCCAGGTCCGACCACTCATTTTTCCAAATGCTCAAATTGAGGTGGGGTTCAAATAAAATTTACTGATTTTGTATTCTTCACCTAGTTTTCTGAATTTTCACTCTGATATACCGTTTTTGGTATCATTTTGAAGAGCGCGAAGGAAGGTGTTCCAATGGTTGTATTATTATTAGGATCGGAGTCATACAAAGGAAATTCACTTGCAGTCAGAGTGCTAGTGCGCAATTGAGGATGACCATTCTCCACAAAAAACTAGACGAGCATACAGTTTTCTACAATTCCTCCTCAAATTGCTACACAAGCGTCTCGGCCCTGTTGCAAATGCTGAATATTATAGCTCAGACTATGATCTAGATATTACAGTACGTTCAATGTTGAAATTAATGCTCGTGTGGCCCACCGTTTTAATGGGTCCGCGTATGCTAACAGACTACAGTACTCTGTAGCCTACACTCATCATCACTCAGTAGGCATAGCCCTGATGTAGCTCAGTCAGTGCACAATGTACCGGAATACACAGTCCCGTGTGAAGTCCGGGAGACTATACGTTCAGATGCCGTCAAATGAGCCATATTCAATGGGTTATTCTATTGGCTAGATCATATAACCCAAAACAGCACGAGGAAGAATACTCACCTAATGAACTTACGGCGACGATTCGTTAATTTCGTTCCCCGTCTGTGCTCATCTGTGGCTGCTTGTGCAACTTAGAGAAATTTGCGAACAGTCACGCAGTGCGTAATTTTATTCCTACGTATAGGGCAAGAACCAATTGATAGCCAAGATACAGCAAAAACCCTGATATTTACTTCTGTTCAACACGAAACAGGTCGCCTCATTTGGATTCCCCTCAGATATGCCTAAATATGATGAGGCGCATTTCAAGAAGGAATGTAGAAATATTAGAGGGCCAGTCACAACACCGATTCTTGATTCAGTAATCTATGCGATCACGCGGGGCGTGTGTACGTGGGTGTGTGTGTGTGACTATGTGTGTACATAGACTATATCGATAGACATAAGATCGCTCTGTATTTTGCAGCCAATTGAACGCGGCGGTGCATGCTGGGAATGCCAAACCCCTAAAGATCGAAGCCTGTAGAATTACAATTGACTGTTACGTAGTCCCGACGGTCTTTATCATCGTTTTTTCGGGAAACTCGCGTAAATAGAAAATAGATTCTGCTTGAAAAATATGTAAAACGACCTTGGATAACCGATAGTAGCTTTTGACGGCAAAAATTCGAGTGAAATTATTTAAAATGACAAAACCAGTTGCGCGAGATGGGCACTACATATTAGTACGGCCTGAGATAGTCCTCACTAGCCAAGGCGTATGTGCAACCTCCTGACTTGTACGTTCGACGACGTACGACGACCTCAGGTTGTCAAACAGATAATTGGCACCAGTGACTGGGAAACTTTTTGTCATTAACTCGAAACAGTAAAATGCTACTCTCAGTACCCAAACTGCAGAAACACCTGGGTACAGAAAATGCGGGGGTTGAGTTTTCGCCGGTAATTAGTTAGTGACAAAGCTATAAGGCCCTATCTTTGTTGACAAGATAGCGGGCTGCATGTTTACAAAGGTATACAGTGGCATAGTTCTCAGCCTCAATTTAGTCAATTTAGGGATAATTAGAGTGACTACTCAACCTTCAAATGCAGTTGTGTCAAATGTAAATGAAACAGAGAAATGTGTTCGAAGAAAATGCTCGCCTCCACACAAGGCAGCCTCCTCATGATCCAGCACTTGCATCAGCCATGTTTCACATGTAATTGTACTTAAGGAGACTGCAGCAAAAGGGTTCATTGATTACTCTATGAACACATGTTTGCCCTGTCTGCCTGACTTTCATTCCCCATATTTTTGTTTTGATCAAGACTTAACCCTCTATTTCTCCCCATATAATTTCTGCACTGTAAATTCATGCAGTGAAATGTCCACCATATTGTTTCATTCAGTAGTGGGTATTATAGTCACTGTACCACTCACCTAGTTATCCTGTAATATGTATACATGCATGTAATACCTTATATTTTTATTTATATCTCATCTGTGAGGAAAATACACTGTACCACAAATCACAACAGTGGTATAATTTTATTTGCATTCCCTGAATTTTAAAATCCTAGAAAGTTGGGTGTGTTATCCTAATATCTACATCACTCTAATATAAAAAGGATCACTCTCATGCCGAAAAAGCAGTCATCCCTGTTTGATTTCTAGAGGCCCCTTTGACTCCCAGCACTGCTCACAAAGTTCTAAATGCAACGAATGCTTCCATAGTCCAGACAGTTGTAATTGTAAATTACATTTTACTGCGATCAAGGATTGAGCGAAGCAGCAAGAAGAGTCCTAAATACGACGTGCTTTCAAACATTCCCAGCCTTTACAGCACATGCTCACCCACTCTTCTCCAGTTTTGATAGATCAATGTTGGGGATTATTTTGGCATGTTTAGCCTATACTCTACTCCCCTCGCAGGCCTCGTCAGAGATTTATTCAGAGTGATTTATGTCTCTATAAGCAGACAACTTGAGACAGCGGGTCATGAAAACAATGCCGTTGATCTTGAAGTCTAGGGCAGTCTATGATTTTGTACATTGGCTTGCATGGCTAGCTTTCCAACAAAACCATACTTTTAAGATCTCATCAGGCTGGTCCCACTGAGCATAATGCCCACCCAGCTAATTTTTAGTACTCAAAATGGACCTGACGCAAAGGAATGAAAAATGAGAATATGGCATCAATCATTTACATGACCTTGCCTGTACACTATATAATGTATGGTTTTTATCGATTTGTTGTTGCAGCCAATAAACTGACTGAATTACAATCAATTGCTAATCTTCCCCAATTTACTTTCGTATGATTTAGCTTCTGAGTTATGTTCGCTGCCGACAAGTTGTGGCAGCATCCAGGTCTGCACCCACTGGCCTTGGATAGGTTGGATCCTCTGCACGCCAGTTAACCATATGAGAAAAAAAAATCCGGCACTATGCTTGCACGGTGTGAAGATTGTGTGCTAAAATAACTTAGACCTTCCAGAGGAAGACCAAAGACTGAACAATCCTGAAAACCTCCAAACTAGACCCTCCAAAAAAAGGTAATGATACAGACAGTGAGATCCTCAAGCAGCGGCGGCACCATGCATTTGCCCGATGGGAAGGTCAGAGTTCTGCACCCCTTAATGCCCTGACACAAACCCTCACTTTTGAGCATTTTTGGCCTGTTAATTTTCCCTGTCCCACAACTTCTTTCATGTCTGCCTTTGGTTTTAAAATGTATCTCAATTATCAATTCATGAACATAGGGGAGGGGAGGAGGGGGGAATGAGAGGTAGGTCTAAGTGCACATGTGTCGCAGTCTCTGTAAGCGCCTCTTTCCCGCCCCCAAGCCAGTACTCCTGTAGGCGCCGCCATGGTCGTCGGAGCGTTCCGAAAAGTGGGGGGTACATATCGTACGTAAATGACCATCCTAAGCGGAGCGCCACCAACTGGTGGCGCGGTGCGTACAGAAATGTCAGATTTTTCATACCCTCAGAATCGACCGAAACGACACTTGCCAGGCTCAATAGCACCCATCCTACATGTTATTCGGTAAAAGACGACAAAAAAAGTTTGTCATGTGCATACTAGATTATTTAACCGAGTATCCACAGGTTTTTTTTTATTACCTTTCCTACCCTGGCTTCGTTTCCGTGGGATCCATGGGTATACCGAACGGTCTCTGGTTGGATCGAAGGAAAAGCCATAGGCGTACAGGCCACTCAATGGGAGCAAAAATTTGTACCCAAATTTTGCAAGTCCGTCACTGGAAACCACTGGCGCGCGCGAAGGCGCGCGAAAAAAAAATCGCACGTTTTTTTTAATTCGAAAAAGTCTGCGCAAAAAAAAAAAAAAAACAACCTGCTTTTTTTCCTTCCCAATTTTTTCCACGAATTTTCTGTCAGAAAATTGGGGGTGGGGGGATAGCAGTCTGCCCCCAAAGCTTCTGAAATTATCGATGAACGGAATGATTTGAAGCATTAACTCGCATATTTAGCCCACAACGCCTGAAGAAAAACGCCATTGCGCGCCGGAACACTTGATAAATTATGCACTTTGGCTATTCGATCTAAAATTCGAGAACTTGGAATGAACTGGGTAATCCTCCACTCGGCCCATAGGCGGAGATTCAGATCCACGTGGGTATCCACCCTGGAATTAGTGGACTTAGACAATTTCCAACGCGATTATTGTTTGGTTAGACAAAATTGAATCAGTTAAGAGTGAAACAATATCGGCATGTGCAATTATTTTTTATCACGGTCCGAAAAGTGGGGGGGGACAAACGATTGATACCCCCCACTTTTGGAAAGTGGGGGAACATGTCCCCCACCTGTTGACGCCACATGGGCGCGGCCGCTGCTGCCTCAAAGTTTTCGTTTTGTAGTGTTTGTTAAGGCCTTCCTTTTGGGGGCGCACCCGTGGACGTAGACTATGAATAAGCTGGAAATTCATTCAAATGTTTTGCCACCGCGGCATACTTATTGCTGAGTATTATTCTGCAGGTCATATCAAATGTCCTATGCCATGTTGCTCTGCTAAACTATTTGTCATCCGCTCCATTGTGGGCAATACATTTTCACAAGGCCTAGCGAGTCAGATTCCACTGACTGGAATATTGGTCTGTGCTAGCACTAATTGGGCTACCCAGTTGCAAAAGGAGTTTGGTGACTTTGGTCATGTCATAATCAATTATCATTCCCTGGCATTGTCGAGTAATGCCGCCTATGTAGTTCTCTACTCGGGCGCCATCGCAAGCTACGTATGCCTAACGCTAAGCCTATTTGTATGCTCTATCAGTACGGTACGACTCTTGTTTTCATTATCAGTGTGGACGGGGTAGAAACCAAAAGATGTCTAAATCCTGCAAAATCTAACGCACAATTGCGAAGAACATTCTCAAAATCACAGAATAGTAATTCTTTACAGAAATTGATTCGTATATTCACTTACCTGCCTCATATTGCATGATTTATCCGCAAAAACGCCGTATCCATTGCCTTCGCCGCCGAAACTCGTTGGTTTACTACTGACCATTTGCGCGAGCGGTTCTTTTGGGTGCATTCTCCAGATCCCCCGCGCGTTCAATTGGCCGCAAAATGTTGCACATTAACATATGGGCGATGTTTACTCTACGTATATATGTCTGTTGTGGGTATATGTGTGACACCAGTGTGTGAGCACGATAATGCAATTTACTGCGAGGGTGTAAGTTCATGACTCGGTAGGCCTAATGCTGGTTCTTTCGAGTCGTGTACTTTGTAATTACCAATGTAGAGTGAATCCAAACTTAACAATGCTTTCCTCACAGTTATGTGACGCGTCACAAAACCCATTGATTTTTGTCCGCTCTTCTTGTTATAAAACGGTATCTACGAGGTTCGAAGATAACTGTCAAACGCGAAGATGTAGAGTGCTCATACTGTAGCGTAAAGTTGACCCATCGGGTGTAGATTGCCCTTATTGTTCTGGGTCAAGGTCAACTGCGGTCACTGGATATCAAGCTGAGATTCTTGTGAACACAATTACTGTTCAACAAAAAACACAGAACCCCAACTGGTATGTAGGTTGGCCATAGGAATTAGATGACCCCTGTTGCTTTGGGGTCGGGTCAAAGGTTCACTAAGGGTCAGCAGAGGATGAAGTCTGAAATTTCATATACACGATAACCGTTCAACGAAAAAGGGTAGAGGGCTCATTCTTGGTATGGTAGGTCGGCCATATGGAGTAGATGATTTGTATGTTTTCGGCTCTGGTCAAGGTCCAACTGTGGTCAACAAAGGGAAAACAATCTGACATCCACATAAGCGAAAGGACGTAAGGGCTCATACGTGAACGTAGGTGAGGCATAGGATTGTATGACCATGTGGTTTAAGCGTAGGGTCAACCTGAGGTCAACAAAGATCAGAGTATGAAGTCTTTGTAAACATGATAACTGTCCAACACAAGAGGTACAAGAAAGTGAAAAAGTACACAACTTGAAGTTGAAACAACTTGGAACAAGATGTGAAATTGACCCCGCTACCCTTCGTCTTCAGATTATTCCCCAAAGTGCGGTGCTCGTAAGTTACAAAGTTACCCTATACTTTTTCGCTGATTAATTTCTGGTGTTGGTAAATTTTCTAGTCTACTCACGCCCCCACTCTATGAGAGTGATTTTTGTTGTGCTCATCACAGTCATAGGCTAATGTGATTCATGGGTTTCATTTGTGTAGAGTGTCCAAGCATCAAACTGATGCTTTCCTACGCAAATCTCCAAATCGCAGATGTCTGAAACAAGCTATCTAAGTGGGACGCATACCGAGGAGAAAAACTATATATAATCCGTCAAACCCTCAACGATAAATAGGGGATGGGGGGAAACGTCAAAAAAGTAGGGAATGGCTATTATACATCGGGGACTGTTTTGGCAAATGACAAATCCCTTCAATATTCACCTGATCTTGTTCGGCTTAGAGGCAAGAAGAGAAAAAAGGCGGAGCACGACACAATGTCGTTGTAGTATGGCTGGACCTTAAGCAGGTCCGTAGTTGTTGCTGTGACCGTGTGTCATTTACCAATACACTGGTATTTGTGAGACATTCTGTACGGCGATATCAACTTACGTGCCAGTCATTTTAAAGAGTGACAGGCATGAGCTGTGAGGATTTCTGCCCTGCAACTCCTCCGTTTGGGACACAATAATGTCATTAGGTGTCCCACGTGGCGTCATGGGGATATAGCGCCATGAGGGAGGGGGGGGGGGGGGGAGTTTGAAGTAGTGTACCGTCGCAAGTTCGATCCACGTTGACTGGCCAACACCGGGCTTCTGGGCAAGAGCTTTCTGTCTAAACGGTTATACCCTCTTTGCATACGCAGGACGTGCGTCCGCGTAAGTTTTTTCCTTATACCGAACCATATTTAATACTTAAAGTGTCATATATCAGCTAGCATAGACAATCTTCTTACAAGATGGTTTCTCATCTCTTTTTCCTCAGTCTTTGCGGTTGTAACGACCATCCATTTCTGCTGCATGTATAGTGCAACCAGGATGGGTCAGAACATTTACTACACCTTTTGGTAAGCCCCCACGTCCCACCGGTCGGACCTTTCCTACGTCAATGGCGTTCTGACAATAAAATACGGACTTCGCGCAAACGCCAATGGTCTTCGCGAAATTTGAGAGAAATAGTTCGGCATTTGCTGAATGTTAACCACTCTTAATCTTGCTCCGCTCGCTGATAGGAAAAATACGGCGCCTTAATGTTTTTGGACAAACCATCTTTACCAATGGGGAACCTTCACTTCAGCCTTTTCCGCAATCAGCGGCACCACCGCATGATCATATTCCCTCATTGTAGCAAGTAAGGAATTTCTCCTATGTCCCGAGGACTATCCGCCTTAGAATGCCTTGCCACACGATATAGCATCGATTCAGGGAAATGATAATTATACGGCTGCTGTTATACCCACTAGCCCCCTCACTGGGCAATGGAGCTGGATCAATACATTTCTTTTTCGTTTGGCTGTCAACCCATTTCTGGTCGTTTTATAACTTTCCCCCGTGGAGGGTTGGCCAGATTCTTCAAGGTTCAACAAGGTTCACGGCAGTTAAACGCCCGAGCTACGGTCGTCGCGGCGTCCTTGCTACGTTCCTTCCTCCTGCGTCCAGGGATTTTTAGGTTACGTCAAAGGAGATCTCGCTTTTTGCGCCTAGTCAAGTGCTCACTGCCGTCATTGGATACCCTACTACGTCCTTGCGTACTATCCCTACGCTACGGTCTGGGAAGATCACGGTAACGCTTCTACTGCGTCGCTGTTAGACCCGGATAATTCTATTTTCATTCATTGTATGCCCTGAAACACACTATTTTCATGTATTCGACAGTCCGTTTGGTCTGTAAGCTGAAAAAAAAAAAAAAAACTAAAAGAAGAAGGATCAAGAATAATAAGTGGCCCCCAGGCGCCCGAGGTCCGTCGGAAGGAACGACTGATGCAAGGATGAGACAGATGACCCACGGTTCCGCCTCCACCGGGCCCACTATCGGCGAGGAAGATCGTGATTAGGGGTCGTGACCGTGGCAGTGGGTGGTGCTTTCCTGAGGCCAGTACAGTGCTGGGTTTTTCTATCCTATTTTGTCCGCGAGATATACATAAAAAAACAAAATATTCACAGACGTAAGCCCCAGCAATAGTCAGAAATGGTGGAGTGGAGAGCGAACCCCCATCATATATAACTGTAACACTCGCCGGTATACAAGGCCCCCTGAAAGAGCCTTGCTCTGGTGTGAAAAGAGCTTGGCAATCGGTCCCTTATTGATAGTTATTTCATTATTTCAAATAACCACACTCAAAATGTTGGGTAACCACCTGGGCAATTTGTTTCATTTCAGTTTTCAACCCGTTCCTAATATTTTAACACATTTTGATTAAATGCTTACTCTAATATACTCTACCCAGATTGGATAAAACAAATTGCCCAGGTGGTATTTTTACCCAACATTTTAGAGTGTAATGGCAGGAATCCATAAGTGGCGTGCCGATAGATTTTGTCTCGTGGGGGGATTGGGGTCGGGCCCGAGAGGAAGTTTGGCATTTTGTGGGTGTGTCCAGAATGTGTCTGAAGACACAGTCTAAGTGCTTATATTATTTCAATAACAGCAAAGCTTTAACTGAACAGCAAAATGGTTTTTGTGCATACATTTATTTGTCAATTTCGGGTCATGGAAGGGGTTCTGACCTTCAAGACCTCCTCCAGTACGCCAATGTATTCACATAGAAATCCATCGGACAGTGGCGCCATTCATCTGGGAACACTACATAGCATATAACCTCATCTCCAAGATATATAAATGGCTTGTCAGAAACTTTTGTTCTTAGTATACAAGAGGGGCGCGTCGTATTAAATGCAACTCTGAAGGCATTCGGAGAGTGGGATAGTGGTAACCAGTGGGTAGGGGCTCCAAAGCTTCCTGTAGTTGGTGTCCGTGTTTGGTAATTCTAGGACTAAACTCATTGAGATAACTCGTCAACCATTTCAGGGGGCATTCTGAGAAAATTGAAAAAAATGACTATTGGTCCTCTATTCCAAGTTCAGCCAGCACGACGGTCATAAATGGTCCATACAGAGGTCTCTTTTCCGCATGTAGCCAAAAACGCACCCAAGTAAGCCCCCTTGGTCGCCTCCTATTCTTCCTCCTTATCCTCTCCTCCTCCTCCTCCTCAATTCCAGCAGGTTCGATTGCTTCATTCCAGAATCTGGTTATTCAGAATAACAGTCATTTGACGGAGGAAGTGAAGTATTACATTGAACACATCCATGTCCGAATGTCAGTGATTATACGTATTCTCGTGAACAGGATAGGGGATTTACGTGGCTTTGATCGGAGTTGTCGCTTAAGTCAACGGATGTGCCGGCGTGTGCGCTACGTCAACGGGCAGCCTGCTGCGCTTCTGTGCTAATACGTCAATGGAGCTGTTAGTTAACGTCAGTACTATACGGCAACACCGCGTCAACACTGCGTCTCACTTGGACGCGTCAGCGTACGTGAATTTTGTAAGAAAAACTTACGTAGCGGGGACGCGGGTCCGGAGACCTGGTCGAGCGTACGCTAACTGCGTTAGGGCTACGCTCGTGGAGCTTCCGCTGGCGTCCTGTGATTTTCCTGCCGCAGCGACAACTCCATTGACGTAGCTCTGGTGTGACAGCTGACACTGATGTATGTAAGGCTACCTCCTGCCAATTAGGATGAATTTTGCAATGTTTCATGTGGACACTGTAGTGGAAGAAATTGCCAAAAGTATTCGGCTGTCAAAAATCGCAGCTAGATTCTACTAGTGATTCCGAATGAACCTACACGAGAAGATGACCGACGTGTCCAGGCCCAACAGCTTCACCAAAGAGGTATCGAGCTTTGGTTCTCCACTGTTCTTGGGGATGACGTGATGGCAAGCCACTCCGCTTTCAGGTTTTGTAGCTCTCAAAGACATACTAAGATATTTTCGTGGCGTGTTGATGTTTTACAACCTGCAACAGCTCCCCAACCCGCCACAACACCACCAGGGCACAGATCACCCAATTCATTTTTTTTTCCGTAAGAGGCCAAAAAAAAAACCTAATTCTTCCCTTTCGAGGTCGTACGCTGTACGTATCATCTACACGCATATATAATTATTGTGTAGCTTTACCCAAATGCCTAAGGGGAAACCCAACTTTTGTTTTGCAACTCCGTGAGAGGTAAAAAGCAATTCAATTAATGAAGGAACAATAAATTCACCAATACTTTCAAAGACATTATTATGGTGATATGTCAGCGCATCATTTTAGCCCAAGAAACTCACAGTGCAAATTGCGGTGGACGAGGAATTACACATGGTGAGGTGGAATTTGTTTTGTGTTTTATCATGGCACCAATATGACAAGTGTTGCCATTCTATTTACCCACAAACTGTTTTTCTTACTATGTATTCCCTCAAACCGACGATCGGAGATGTGGTCTCATTGTTACCATTGATGACAGTATAGCCTCCTGTATTAGTAGTACTGTCCCAGATAGTCCACGACCCGTTTTTTGAAGCCGTATATCGTTAATTAAAGTAATCACCCGTTTGCGAGTGCATGGTGGAGAATTCAATTTTGTGCTCAATTTAAGAATTAGCCTAGGGGAGGATTGAAGAACTGACATCCGTAGCGTGGGATGTCATTCCCTGGTGTATGCCTAAATATATTCTAATCGACGACATTTGGTTGATATTCATTCTCGGTCAGGGCGGCGCCAGGATTTTTACAATAGGGGGAGGGGGGCGACTTGAAGATTGACTATCCCCCTTAAGCGGAGCGCCACATGGTTTGACGCGGACGTACTAGAAAATTTTTGTCCGTCTGAGCTCCCAGAATGACAGGAGGTCGCCTCTCTGGGCCGTTTCATCGACACGAATCATCTTAAGTTGGCTTTTTTTTGTCCTGTCTTTTGTATAGTGGGTATTTTTATTTAAAATTTTTCCTCACTTTATGGATGAGAGGGATTTTTCTTCTGTACGCACCAGCCTCGACCGCATAGCAGTCAATAACTGAAGCATACAACAAACCAAAATAACTCGATCGTGGAACGTTGCCTTCCGTTACAGTGCGCCTATGCGGCAGGGCGTAGATTGTACTGAAATTTGTACTGCCGATTGTTGGACAACTAAATAACCGCTGGAGTAAATATGCAGACTGATGTGGGCCGGATGCGTCCCCCAGCCGAACTGTGCACCGCCTCCCTCTAAGTCGACGCCTCAACGGTACATTGATATCTGCGTGTATACAATCGGGTCATTGAAATTGACGAAGACAACAGGGGCGCGGAGCGGTTCTGAAAAGTGGGGGTACACATGAATGTACTTACCATCTGCGGCGCGCCACCCAGCGGTTGGCGCGGAGCGACAAAGAAAATTTCAGATTTTTCATACATACCCCCAGATCGACCGAACGGCCTTGCCAGGCTCTATAAGCAACCATCTACATGTGTATTTGAAAAAACAGGAAAATTGTCAGCAAAAATTTGGGAGCAGAAAAATTGTACCCCAATTAGACAATATCGTCGGTGAAATTACGGAGACGCGCGCTCGAAGCGCGCGAAAAATGCCTTTTTCCCGGGCATTTTATCGAAACTAAGTCTGCAAAAGACTTTCATCATTTTTCACTTTGCTTTTCCTTCCCAATTTTCTCGGCACGAATTTTCGCCCGGATTTGTCATCTCGGGGGGGTCGGGGGGGGGCAGTCTGGCCCCCAAGGCTTCTGAACTTAATGGAGTGGAACGAAATAATTTGAAGCATTACATCGCATATTTAGCCTACAACGCCCCTAAAGCAAACGCATTGCCCCGCGAAACACTGAAAATCATGCACTTTTGGCTATTCGATTTTAAATTCGAAAACTTGGTATGGAGCATGGTAATCCTCGATTTCGGCCCTAATCGGGTCCATATCTTCACCTGGGGTCCGCCCCTGGAATTAGTGGCTTGAGACGTTTCCAACGCTATTATTGTTTGGTTAGACAAAAATGAATCCGTTTTAGAGTCATACAAATCGGGCATGTGCCTTTTATGTCTTAATTACGGTGTGGAAAAGGGGGGACACGATCATGATATCCCCCCCACTTTTGAAGTGGGGGGACTGTCCCCCCCGTCCCCCACCTGTTGACGCCCCTGAAGATAACACGAACGCGTGCGAAGCGCGGCGAAAGTTTTTGGTTTTCACTTCCATAAGTGTTTAAACTATCACCACACATTTCCATATTTTTTTCCCAGTGATTTGAGTGGGGAACGTGCCCCCCCCCCATCTTTAAGAGTTTGTTCGAACCGACACTTGATTTTCGTACAAGTGATTCAAGCGTGGCATATATCGGATCAAATAAAGTGATGGAAAAACAACCAGCGCGCGAAGCGCGCGAATTTTGGTTTTTGATTTCCCTAAGTTTGAAACTATCACCACAACATTTTTCATTGGGATTTGGGTGAACATGCCCCCCCCCCACACGAAGATTTTTTCGAATCCGTGAATTTCATGTTTGGTACATTAAATTGATGCGTGGCATATCATCGGATCAAATGAACATTGGCGACCGAAACACAGCCAGGCGCGTGTGACGGCGCGAAGATTTCGGGTTTTTCATTTCCCTATAACTAAGATTGCTTGGGGGAAAGTGGCCCCCCATCTGCGCATATTTGTTCGAATCCACCGAACTTATTTTTGTACATCAGTTCCTGCGTGGATTCACCGGATTAAATGAAAAGACGAAGAAAACACGCCACTCGCTGCGAAGAGCGCAAAAAAAGTGGGGTTTTCATTTACACAAATAGTTAAATACTATCACCACACATTTTTCATTTTTCCACTAGGATTTAATTGGGGGAACGTCCCCCCCCCCATCTACGAGATTTGTTCTCGAATCGACAAACGTGATAGTGTAGTAGTACATATATGACAGCTCACCCCACCCCCACGAAATAAGTGCGTTACAACTCGTTCAAACGATTTTATTTTATGTGTTGTTTTTCGGCCAAAACCCTTAGGGGGGGGGCCCACCGCCCCCCTGCCCCCCCCCCCCCCCCCTGTGGCGCCGCCCCTGTTCTAGGAGGTAATTCCCCTTAATTCTTTTCTAAGTTCCCACAACATTTCCCAATGTCCTCGGTAATCACTATATAAGCTTGTTACTAATAGTCCCCCCTTCTTTAAATCAGCCCATTCATGGAAATGGAGCCATGTTACTGAAAATTGGAAAATTCTCTCTCTACTTTGCATTGTTATATTACTGTAGGATTGGCTCAGAAACCTATAATACCATCCACCTCAGTCCTTCTAACTAAATGGACGAGATTAACATTCGATTAAATGTTGATACCATCGAATTTCGAAAAAGGAGTCCCATCGGACGCAGCAGTTCATTGCTGCACTCGAAAATCGAATTCTTTGTGGCAGTATATAATTCTCCTGATACTGTCCAATGCGCTTGAAGAACCGGACTGAGTTAATATATAATCAGATCAAGAGCTGATGGGTTTGAATATGGTGAAAATAGCACGAATAGGAGAGAGGTACCGTGTCCGTAACATGCATAGTAATAATACAATATACGACCTGAAGATTTTTCGAAAGTACCCTCTGAATGGCATAAAGCATTTCGGAGGAAATCCGAGAATTCTATTCTCGCATCAGCACCCTCTCTCATTTCAAATTACGAAGGTCGAACTACCTACAGAAAATTCTAGACTTGAATCGATTAGCCATTTTGGCAGTACTATAGGGCCTTACCATATTGGTGTTACGCTTTGCCGTGACCAATTGTAAATACTGTTGCTACAGGGGGTGGGGGGGGGGCGTCGGGCGTTTTTGAAAAGGGGGGGGGGGACCCAATCGAAGCACTGGCCATTAGCGTAGCGCCACCATCGGTGGCGCGGAATCGTAGCAAGGAAAATTACAGATTCCATACCCTCCAGATCGACGGAAGGGGCACTTGCCAGGCTCAATAGGCACGCAATCTACATGTGTGATTTGAGGAAAAGACAGAAAAAAAGTGTCATTGTGCATACTTAAGATGATTTACCAAGTATCACAACATGGTATTTACTTTCCTACTCTGGCTTGGGTGCGTGGGATCCAGGGTTTTACCGAACGGTCTCTGGCAGTCTGGTGGGATCGAAGGGAAAAGGGAAAAACCAACGGGGACCACTCGAATTTGGGAGCAGAAAATTCTTACCCGAATTATTTTACAAGTCTCATTGGAGAATACCGGCGCGCGAGCAGCGCGCGAAAAATTGCATGTTTTTTCCGGGGCATTGTATCAAAAGTCGGCAAAAAATCAGACATTTTTCACTTTGCTTTTTCCTTCCCAAATTTTCCACGAAATTTTCGCCCGAATTTTCCATCTCAGAAAAATTGGGGAGGGGCAGTCTGTCCCCAAGGCTCATGAAATTAATCGAGTGAACGCAATGATTACGAAAGCATTACATCGGATATTAGCCTACAACGCCTGGAAGAGAAAAAACGCTATTGCGCGCGAACCACTTGAAAAACTATGCCTTTTCGGCTTTCGATTTAAAATTCGAGAACTCGGTATGAAGCATGGGTGATCCTTCCAATTCGGCCCTAGTCCGGTCCAGTCTTCACCTGGGGTCCGCATCATGGAATTTGTGGACTTGAGACAATTTCAACGCGGATTATTGTTTGGTTAGACAACTATTGAATCAGTTTAGAGTCAAACAAAATCGGGCAGTGCCATTAGTTTTTATAAACGGTGTGAAAAAGTGGGGGAGGGAACAAACGATATGACCCCCCCCCCCACTTTTGAAAAGTGGGGGGGACTTGTCCCCCCGTCCCCCACCTGTTGCCGCCAATGCTTGGCTATAAGTAACTTATCTTTTATGACTATTCCAATCCCCGGAAATTTTTAATATATTGAAAGTATCATTTTTGTCTGGGGTGGCCTCCCAGGCAATATAAATACATGCACCACCGTTTTCATGAGGCGGGTTTAAAAGTTATTAATATTCAAATTCGCCCAGCACCTAAAGCATCGTAGATGGAGAGATGTTCTGGTACGTAAACCAGGAATAAACAAGGGTATACTGGGAGTTAAGTTTTCATTATTATCTAAACAATTTGGCAACATGCTCTTTTTTCTTTCCATGTTGATTACCTATACTTAAAATATTGCAAATTTAAAAATGTGAAAAAAATTATATATAAAAATTCTTTGTTTCTTTTTTGGCTTTCTTTTGTTGGCAAACCATGATCGTACACAGCGTGTTATAGCCAATTGCTTCTAAGACGCTTTTCTTCCATTTACTTTCAATATAGGCTGCTGTCTGAAATTTACTCTGGGCTGTTCCTAATTATCAATGAAAAGAGTTCCAATCCCTATCGTTTTGCATGTAAGACTGGCTTCACGGCTCCTTCATTGGACGTTGGTCCCGATTTCGCTAAAGAACCAGTTTAGTTAATAACAACGAACTAACAATTCAATCGCTTATCTTGAGGTGAAGGGGGTAGGTCTACTACTGGCGGGATTTGTAATATTTTTTTTAATTCATGGGCACGCCCCCGCTTGTTGAAGTTTGGGTGCATGATGACATACTATCGCAATGAGATGCACAAACGGTGCGGCTGGAAAATGCCGACAGGAATGCACAAACTGCGTTGTCAAAGACTGTTCATAATTCACGTGAAGTCCAAATAGTCCAAGTCCAACCTATCGCCTTAATTTCCCGATGTACTGCCCAAAAGTATATACTTTGTTGTTTTGCAGGGGATGTGGTGGATCAAGGGGGGTAATTCTATCACCTGGCGGACCTGTGGTTTGGGGCATATATATGGTCATTGCAATTCAAATAAATGTATTCAGCACTCGATTCATCGAAGTTGCGACCACTTGCTGTCTGGCCCCAAATGGAATACCCGCCCATGCATAAAATTTGGGGCCGTATCTTTTGAGTGAAACACTCAGGCCTCTACGCGCGAACGTATGGTTGTTGCCATTGCCCTGGCTCCTCTTTTCATGACCATAACCTCACTGCAATGCCAAAACCGTATTTTAGAATGTCACAGCACCCAACGCAAAACCTTTGAAATTGTCCCTAAGGCGATAAGTGTTTGAAGAACCTTCCCCTAGATAAAGAAAACATTGATCAATTTTTAGGGCTGTGCTTACTGTCCCTAAGGCCAAAGATGGCAAAAAGTTTCCCCGCAGGGGGGTCGTCAAACGAACAATTTTTCTTGTTGCTCCGCGCCCAACCTGTGTGACGCTCCGCTTAATAGTATTCATCTCTCTTGTCCTCCCCTCCCCCGCCCCCCCCCCCCCCCCCCCGCAATCGCCAAAAAAAAAAAACCGCCGCCCTTGTCTGGCGTCTCACAATATATTTATTCACTCTCTTTAAAGAGAACGCCACTCACCAAATCATACCTGCAATTGGGACTCCATTTTCCATATCCTGAAGGACTGTCTTTTATTTTCAGATATATCGCTGTGGCCGAGACGAAAGTTCAGTACTTTTTAATTCAAATTTCTCCGTCGGATTCTTGGGACGAACAAACTAACTTACCCTTCTTCATAATGAAGAAATTGTACTTCTGTGGAGTAGTATTATTTTGCACATTGTGATTTTCGGACTTCGGGGGAGACAATTCTTACTCACAAATCATTATCGCTAGCTTGGCGCTAGAGACCACTTTTTGTTTTGAAGGCGTGTAGGGCGCAATTGTGGAAAAAACAGGGTCACCGGAAAGGTTCATTTATCTAGCTGCAAAATGCGTCCCCAATATTATATGCTAACATTCATAACAATCAATGGGGGAAACTATTCGGTTGGATCCCCCTAGCCCACCTTAGAATCGCACCAGCAAAATATCTAGATTATGTGAATGAAACGATTAATGAAACACTTGAATTAGTTTAACAATACTTAGTGAGGCCGGCAGTCGTAGATCCACTGAATCCTAGCTTACCCAGTCAACCATAATTTAGAGCTAAGAACGTATAAATCGAACGATGTTCGTATAATGCCTGCGGTTTCCATTTACCCCTCCGTGAATATCGTGAATCACACGACTTCCCACTCGTGAAATTGCGTTCCAGTAAAAACAAGTCAGTGAAGATGGGAATACAAGATTGGCGGGCCTACATGAGCTAAATTAAAAACACTCCGTAACTGTACAAATATTGGAATGACGGAATATCGAATACTATGTTTCCATTTAGTTCCTAGAATATTATTTATTACCAACGAGAATCAAGGGTAAATTTGAAATTTGAGCATTTTACAGGAAATTGGAGAAAATCGAAAGTTTGACGATAACGTACTACACGGTATTGGTTTCGCGAAAAGCACTCGATCGCCGACGTTCGGCCGGCGAACCGCCTTTTGGTCCGATATTTCGCTATGTAGCGAAACGTGGTTCGAAACTAACGGCAGTGATTGTTTTCCGAAGGTTCTCATCTTCGAGAATATTGAACTGAATTAGCATTGGTACAGGGATATTTCTATTGGCCTGACGACTTTTCAACCTCAGTTGGTGAAAGGGGTTTTTTAGATGTCCGCCATTTGGATTGACAAGGCGTGAAGTCGAGTTGCTATTCGGAAATTCCCATTCACCCTGGTGATCACGACCTTGTGTACAAATGGACGGTCGTGAAGTCGAAACCGTGTTCACGAGGTAAAGGAACGCAGCATTCCACAACTAGCGATACTCGAATTCCTCCAAGGCCTCGATGATCAGAAACTGATCACAAAAGCTCGATCATTGTAGAAAGAGGAAGTACGCGAAGTGACAAAACGCTAGACTGAATGAATGAATCGACCAAATAAGCGCAGCAGTGTCCCGACACAGACGCGTTTGGTGTTCGGAGATGCTTCCAGTGTATACCAACCCATGACCCTGCATTCATTCCCAGTTCCCGTAAGGTCGGTGGGCTCGTATGCTCACACCCCAATCTCAATCGGTGAAGTGCTCTTTGAGCAATTTGGTGAAAAGACGCGCTATTATTATTATTATCATTATTATTATTAGTATTATTATATTATTATTTTATTATTTTATTATTTTATTATTATTATTATTTTTTATTTTATTATTATTTTTTATTATGAAATTATATCCATGATGTCGTTTTCTTTCTTGTAGTCACCTTGTACTACTTGTCCGACTTGGGAATTCTTAATTCCTCCGTCAGCTACAACCTTCCGTGTTGTAGTCGAGCCGCGCCATTTCGAGGCCGAGGCCGAGGCCGGGCCGGGGCAATATAGAAGAAAGCATACATTTTTTAAATTACCAGTTTTGAATACATAAGTAATTTTGTTTTGTCTGCCCCATGGCTACAGCTCCCGAAATTAGGAGAGGAAACAAAAGTTGATATGCAAACAATTTTTCGTGATGTCAGTACCAGAATGAAAAAAAATATTGATGCTTACTTTACACCATCATTAAATACACTCTCATATGATCTTCATAAGTGAAAAGGCGACCAAGTAGCCACTACATTAGATGCTAAGGACACGTCTTGCACTGCCTTTGAAAACAATCAAGTATTCCCAGCATCTGTTGGAGGAAAGCAGTGTACTGATTCTGCTGCCACCATCTGGCTGCAAAGGGCCTGGGATTTTAATCAGCAGATGACCTGCCATCCCATCAGTGTGTGTACGACACATAATATTTTTTTAATCTGTAAAAGAGCCAAGAGGCTTAGGATACTTTGACTACCCTGAAGTTTGTTGACTCAGTGACCTGTAGCCTGACCGAAAAAAAAACCAATAGGGTTACTATACCATTATGGGAAGCCAACATACCAAGTATGAGCTTGATCCACCAAGGTGAGTCGAGGTTATCTGTTAACTAATCAGGGTCACCACACAACACACGCACGCACACGCACAACACACAACTGTCATGACTGCGAGCTTCCTTTGAATAAAGTAACCATAACACTACACATCGCCTGGCGGTATGGGAAACCAGCAACGTATATCCAAATTATTGAGCAATCAGTGGGCTGGGAGAGACAAGTCGACTCATTCGATACGATGAGATCGGTGGGGCCGGGGCCCAGGAGGCTAACCGGTGTTAATCTTTTAAAACGATCGCCATGTTTAGAAAAACACGCAATCAGCGCGATATAAAAAAGTACCAAAAATCCGCGATGCCCGCCCTCGTGGTAGTGGGGCGACTCCATTGCTAGGAACTCATCCGAGATTTTATTGATTAAACAAGTGTGCAAAGTTTCAAGTCAACCCGACAAATGCGTGGAGTTATCACGCTAACATGAAAAATCTCCGTCGGCGGCGGTGGCGACGACAGACCCATAATATCCCCATGTGGGGAGAAGTAGTATGCATGTAGGAATCAAATCTATTTTGGTTGATTTCTCATTAACACTACGGACACAGTGTCAGTTATATAAATATTAAATGTATATTGATTATAAAATACATTCACGATATGCAGAACAGACAACATTCTGCGTATTTTATTGGTCCAGGCTTATGCACCCAGTTTTATGCACTGGCGACTAGAATTTCATCTCGAACTCCTACTACGACATAAGGGGGCGATCAGGAGTGAGTGTTCACACGTGGCAGCGCGCCTGTGCAGGATTCGCTGTTTTGTACACAAAACTATACATATGCGTATGTGTGCACTTTGCAGGGAAAAGTGCATGCAGTAGTGTAAGATGCCTATGGCCAGCGAGCTCGTAGCAGCCGGCCACTCTAGCACTGCACTTTTGGGGGAATTGCACGGCGGGCCGTGCGCCAACAACAAAAGCCGTTCCATTTTATTGGCAGTCTTTTGGTCTACGAGTAAGGCTACGTTCGTTCCAATTGTCGCGAAATTCAAACAAACCTGAAGCAATCATTTGTGCTAAAATTTTCATTTGTTCTTATTTTAATAGCAAAAAATCCTTGTCCGTGTCCGTCCTCGACCCGGCCTCGCCCAAATTTCAGGCCGAAGCCTCTCGAGGGGGGCCGAGACCGAACCGAGCCTCAGCCTCCGAGGTGCCGAGGCCGAGGCCGAGGCCGCCAAACACTACTGGTCCTCGAGCCCGTTCCAACACTGCAACCCTTCATCTCTGATTTGATTTGCTAAGGGTTCGGAAGCCAATTTTGACTCTCTGGAACCTAACGATTTTTTTTTATGTGGTGAGCAGCGGCGACAACTCGCCTTCCTCTCGAACTAGTGCTCAGATGATAATCGATGCAGGAGTGACACCAATCCACTGCTCCCAGGACCGCAATTTTATGTCCACATCCGACGGACGATCAAGTGGGAACTCCAGGATCTGACCACTTGCTAGAACCTGGAGAAGCGGAAGATGTTCGACGGGACTGCTCACGCCGACTCTGACGAGACTATGCAAGTGCCGCCCGAAACAACCCCCCGGAAATGACCAACCCACTTCTCAACAGCATGACCAGAACCTAAGACCAGGAAACACGGCCAGTCGAACTGCAAGTACACAGCCACTTGGGGAAAAAAACCCGTGCTGGTCGGGCGGAATTCGAACCCGGGGGCCGCTGCTGCAGCAAAGCGACACTGATACCGCTCTACTATCCTCCGCTCAACATGCTCTTGACATGGACTGATAGCATCTGTGGGTAGTCAGCGCATTGTGAAATGAATGTTGTGGGGTCGATTGAACATTGATTGCCTCATGCCTCCCTCAAGAAAGCAAATCAGGAGGACGCTGAAGGTGCGTAGGTTTAGAAGTCAGTCATTCAATTGTTAGATCGGCGTCTTTCTTCCAACTTATGTCAATCATGGGCTAACTTTTTGAGTAGGGAATGATGTCGCCGCCGTGCCCGCCAACTTTGACAAGCTCCTTTCCCGTTCGTATCCTCCTCGAAGGAAATTTCTCTCCAGATGAGTGGGGTCAATCAAGCCAGTTCAGAGTTACAGTTGATGAGTATGATTAATGTATTGTTTCAAAGTCCATAGGGGAATGACCACATTCGACGTTGAACTTACAGTGTGCGGAACGGTCTTTCGAAACTTCCCTGCCGAAAATTACGAATCCTGCCATCACATCACAAAACTTTACAGATTTCCCTTCCCTCCATACTTATCAATAACATCGAAAACATGGTATGAATTAGCGCGTTTTTCAAATAGTGGTGACCGTTTGAAATAACATAAAAGAAAAAAGCCCCCGTTAACGATAATTGCTATGGGGGAATCTGACCAAATCTCGTCTGTAACCGACTACTGTTTCTGTGGTGGAGCATGCGCACCCTTATACTACGAACTAGCTATATATGGAGACGACGCTACGACCGCTGCACAATGTTCGCTATCATTTTATTTTGTCTTAAAACTGAATAGTTATGACCTCGTGAATTGCGACATCGATAATGACTTGCACCTACATGTACATACAATGATAGAATCCCTTCACCATTGTTAACATATAGGCCCTGAAACATCTTGGTACAATATAGCCTCTTTTCCAGCGTTGACATATTTCGAGAAAAACTAATATAGGAAAAAATCACGGCGATGAAATCGAACAGAGAGGTTTTGAATAAATGCGCAGGCAAGGGTTTTGTGCACTGAAAGCGGTGAATTACACATTTCACTGTTATTTCGAGTCGGCGATCTCACCTTTCTGGACCCCAAATTTGTATCAATAAGATATAGTGTGTTACCTAACGTCCTGGTGAAAATTGAGGAGGGTTGAGGGGTATGGCTGAAACTACATTTGTTGCAAGTTTTCGATCATACGTCTCACAACATTTCGATATTTGGGTGATGACAATAGCAAAATTTGGGCAACAATTTAAAACTGTCATGCAATACAAATATAGAAAAAAATTCAAAAACAAATAATTTCCACTTTCCCATTAATATTGGAGATTGGAATGACTGAATGAATGATTTCAAATTTTGTCGACAAGTTTGGGAGGAACAAATAATTACATGTTTACCTTGTAATTTGCTGAAAATAATAAACAGGATGATTGGCGGGAAACTATTTTCGGCCATCTCATGACGATTTTTCACTTTTATTAACCGAAGAGATTAAATAATGTAAAATTTGGAAACATAGTAAGAAGTCAAAATCTATGTTTAAAAGACCTCACACCTTTACATCTATCCTTCTATTGAGATCAGGAAAAATTATCTCAACATGAATGGTGGGCAGAAACTTGATTCATGAATTTCAAGTTAATCTTAAGATTCTGGATTGCCGAATAGTTCACAATTTAGCATCAAGAAAGTCACCAAAACACGTTTGACATTGCCGTGAACGAATAGATCAACAATTTCAATAATTGGGTAGGGTAGTGAATGCTGTAAGAATCTGACGACTTCTGCATATTCTGATCATTACTTTACGAAAGTTGATTCACGAATAGGGCAGGAGACGATAGTGAACTAGTGATGGAATCGATAGTGCTATCAACATGACTAGTCTGAATGACGGTACTGCTTGATCCAAATGTGTAGCAATGTTTATTTGGAACCTGTATATTTGAGCGAAAGTCTACATGTGTGAGTGTGATTGTAGTGCGTGGTGTGGCTTGGTGTGTGCAATAGGATATAAGACGCTTCTAAAGGCGCGTGAGATAGTAAATGTGAAGGCTCCACCATAGTAGATAAACTGAATAGGCAACGATGCATTCGGGAATAATGATTTAGTGGTACCCAGGAACTATATCAAGATATCCTTGAATAGGCATGTAATAAGACAAACATATGGAAAAAGGCTTGTTTTTGTTTACGAGAAGTAGACAAACATGTTCGACGAATAATAAATTGGACCCCATGAAGGAAGGAGAGAAAGGTGTATTTTACCACATAAAGAGAGCATACTCAGGTGCCCCATTCACATATTGCAACAAGTAGCCTCAAGTAACGATAGATAAAGACGACAGATTTGGGAACACCATTTGAAATACAATACGGTTATCATATCAAGCATGCCCATATAGCATTTGTAGGTTACATATTGCAACGGCATTGCAAACCAACAAGATTCGTAGTATACCGACATCGTTAACTAGCTAGCCAGTTTAAATGGGGTAGGCCAATACGATAAGCCCCATGACCGTAGCTTTAGCTGGGTTGCAAGTGTAACATCCGAAACCTGGTAGTTCTGTTATCCTAAATCCCCCACGAGAGACTGTATTTTTGCTACCCCCACGAAAACATATTTCTCTGTCCATTTCCTTGAAAAAGTTCCTATGGCGAATAGAACAGCTGTGAATAATATTAAAGCAATTTCGACGATTTTGACGAAAGCATGTGTGTGAGGGAAACAGAGTTTCCCGATAGTACACTGAACCAAATTAAAATCCGTTTTTGACAACGACACAATATGAATAACATACTTCATCCTTCGGAGTAAAACATGTCCGGCAGTGTACAATACAGTCATCCGGTTTATCGCGAATAATGAGTCCATCCAGTTCGTGTGCGCCATGGACAGTGGAGCAATTTCCAGTCATTCCGACATTAAAAGGCCAACTTGGTTTGTATTGTGTAGAGGGCAAGGACAATCTTCAGTTCATTCTCTCTGGGGCTCTCGCCATCACCATTTTTGTCACAGTGGCCAGGCTACCCTTTGTAAAGTTATACTTCTCGTCTGCTGTAATATTCCTCCTGCAGGGAGACAAAACAGAGAAAATCGCGCTCAGTTCCAGCTGGTGAAACCCGAGTTTGACTCAAACCCCAGCCGGCAATCAAACGACCAACGCACCTACATGGATGGACTGCTGCGATAATACAATACGTGCAACAACGTCCTGTTTTGCAAATTTGCTTTGTCGGCATGTACAACCGACTTTCGTATCAGTCGCCCTACCTACCGAGGCTAAAAATGTCCCGTACCCATGCTGGGAGGCGATCGAACTCTTCGAGTTAAAATACTACATGCACAAACACTGGACTTTTCACATCCGGTTGTTTTTACTTCGAAGTTGTCTGCGCAGCTTTTCTGCAATCTAAAAAGTGAGAGTAACACAAACTGTATGTTGTGCTAATACGATCTCGCGCGGGGGGGGGGAGACAGTTTTTCTCATCAAATGTTACAAGTATAGCCTGTTATTGCTTCTCCAGTATTATAGCAAAGCTTCTGTGGTCGACGATTAGACAGATAATTCGCGAGTTCGCTAGCCTACATTGCCTCCACGACGGAGCAGGTAAAGAGCGGCATCCAGGTCTCCCAGTAGCGACCATTTACCCGGTGATAACTGTCTATATACTATGGAATTGGCCGTGTGTATAATCATGTGTCCCAATCCAGTTTGGAGCGCCGTTTAACGTCAATGAGGTTGAAAGGTACGAGTGATTACTCCCGGGTCGATGTGTTACAAGAAAGGAAGATATATCGCAGAAATTGCATGACCACAATTATGAATAGTCACGGATTTCTTCTGAGGCAACTGCCTCTCTAATAGTATTTGTCTAATGGATATCACAAAACTCAGACATTGTGTGGCGTACGGATATGTCAAAAAATATCCAGTGGCTTCTAAATTAGAATTGTCGTATTAGTCATCGAGCCAAATGAATTATGACACTTGAATGAGTATGATTGTGTGAGAGTGGCGACCATGAGATAAATTGGTAAATAGGTTTGGTTGAAACAACCTCTACCAACAGGGTTAATTAGCCTTCACAAGGTCACGGCGAACAAAATATAAACCCATTGTCAGATTGTGGACGCGCACTAAAACGGCTATAACGAAGTACTTGAATCAACCTCCATGGCAAGCGTGTGTTGAGTTCTCTAACTACTGAAATATACCGAATCAAACGCTGAACCTTGTCATTTTGTACATTAACCGTTGGGTATCGCGGAATCAGAAGGAAAGACCTTGCTGGTGCAAAAATTGTACCAAAGGATTCACGATTAGAACAGGGGGAATACCTTTATCAATAAGTTAGAGCCGGCAGGGAGTATCTTACTCACATGTCAGGTTGTTCCATCAAATCTTGACGAAAGGCAACTAGTTAATCTCCCTCTTATGCTTGAGTATTGCCCTGTGAAAACAGAATATTCAAATCAATATTCTTATCATAAAACCTACCCTTAAATGGTCATCAGTGATTTTTTTGTACTCAAACGGAAGCCATCATAGTTTTATTTAATGCGAAGGGGTCAAAATGCAACTTGGACCAATCAGTTGTTTCAAAGCACTCGCCATAAGGCATGCCATGGCGGTGTAAAATTTATCCTTAACTGCATTCAGGACCACATTCGCTGCCTGGCCTATGCCCCTAGCTGTGAGCATTATATGCGACTACATAGTTACGTCGTTGTATGCGCAGTAGCCCCACTCGAGTGGTCAGACTCATTTCAGTGACCGTGGGTGTGACTTTTATGTGAGATAATGACAGATCCGAAAAACGTGTGACACTAATCATTGGACAGCGGAGGAACATTATGTGGTTGGTAAAATTAGGACTCTTCTTCATTTAAGTTGACTAACATGCTGATGTAACTACCAGGGGCCCCAGGTCGCGGGAGGGGAAATTTTCGAGTTTAAATACAGATGACAATACATTTATCACACTGGCATCTCAGTTCTTTCAGTTGAACTCCTCACGGGGACACACTGGACGCCTCGACGCCATTGAATCCACTCATGGTTGCCCGTGCGGCAGCACAAATTTCCAGTCTTTCGAGAGTAAATTAGGACATGGCTGATTGAAGGATGATATCATTAAAACGTAACATATCATTCGAACATAACATGTAGTTCTGTTTTTAATGAGTTATGAAAATAAACGGTCTCTCACGAGGTGCAGACGAGTTCGATAGAAGACAGGTTAATATCTCGGACGAACAGGACGTTATTTGAGAACTTCTTGGTGTTATCTATAGGTTGGATCGTGTAGCAAATTGTCTTTGCTCTTGTGACAAAATGATCTAGGTATATACTAGAAAAAACCGCGAGGGGAACCACTGGTTGAAGGTGCAGACAATTGCGGCAGTGTACGGTGAAGGCTTACGTATGACGGTGTAATATGAGAAAAGAGTTCCTCTTAATGGTTTGGCCTTCTTGCGAAGCGGCATATAGTATTTCCCAATGGGACTATATCACGAAGTGTAGTAGTACTCTATTCTAATGTGATGTGACCACAATCACCCAATAGGATCACAGAAAATATGAAGTGGTATTCAACTGTCGTTTATTAATGGGGGGTGATACTCACCTTGTCATAAGGTTCGAAGCATTTGTTGAAGTGTGCCAGCTTCTCCTTGTATGTCATATTCGAAGCAGAAACAACAGAGAGTAATATGGTCCGTAATAGTTCCATAAAAAATTGAAAAAATTTGTAGACGACATTTCGTGTGCTAATCATCGAATGGTTTAGTACTGAAAACGTTTGTAGATTTCTGCTTTTCTTTTCTACTGACGCGTTAAAATCCTAATAGAACATACTAAAAATATTGGAAAATATGCTTAAAAGCTTTTGATATGCCATGTACCATTCACACCTCACTAATGGCGAAAAAAGGAAAAGCTTATACGGTACTGTTTACAGAAATTCTAACTCGGAGTAATTCATTAATTATTGTGTGATACGGAATGTCTTGTTTGGTGAGATATAAAATCACTTGCTTGCGAACAACTAAAGCGTACAGTTACACCGTGATAGTATCTTGAATGGCATCATTGTTCCACAATAGCCGTCGTATTAATAGACGTTTGCGGTTCGCCTGCGAAGCTTAACCTCAACAAAACGGATGAGTGCAGCAGAGGGCTCTGTCACTTACCATATGAAAAGAAAGTATTTGCATACACGAACTCATTTCAGGAGTTTCGAACTCATCTCGTTTCCGTGCTACACTGGGTCAGGGCAATATCGTGTCGCAACACTCTGGGATCTTGGACGCGTTTCCGTTCGTATGATACGATAAACAATATCGTTCCCACGATTATAATTTTTTTTTTTTTTTTTTTTTTTTTACGGAAACTTTGCATTAATATATCATAGTGACGAAATATCGCCAGGCGACAATGTGTTTCAAGTGTACCATTATTTTTGGATGTGGGAATGTTTGTTTTTATTATGTAAGTGATTTGTGATAGATTATATAGATATTTAGATATTCCAATGATTGCTTCGTATTTCGGCAGTCTGGGTTTGGGCGTCGGTCTGGCCAGCCTCTTATTGATTTGTTTCACTCTGGCATACTGATGACTAGTTAGTAATTATTGATACAGAGGGCAGTATAACGGTGGTACGTCAGTTATGACAAGCATACTGGATTCTTAGACAGTGAATTCAAGAAGAAAAAAACGCAACTGCGATTCATTTTTATTATGCCTTCCAATTCTGTATTTAGCAGAAAAACTTATAACCCAAAACCGTAATTCCAGGGTGGTGAAAATAGGGATTCGAGCTACGATACAACTTTGGCGCCCACCGCCACAGGCATGCACCTGTGAAACCACTATTCGTTTTTGTGGTGTGCGATTTCAATGTATTCACCAGTGTTTTTTTTTTTTTTAATGCATCCCTTCAAGACCTCTAAGGATCATTCGGGAGCAAACTACAAAAGCAGAATTATAATACTCACATGTGTGGAAATAACCACCGAACCGGGCATGGCTACTGTACGAACACGCTGCTGAGATTCCCTAACATTGATCACCGTTTTCGTTAATATTATATATTACCGGAGGAAGCTGTGCTAAATCAATGCTCCAGATGCACCGGGACTCGAAAAAACAAGTTTTGGTTGGAAATATACCAAACGTCATAACCACTGATAAAACAGCCAGCACAAATACTTGAATATGCAATACACGCTATACTGACTGAGTGCAGATAATTCGTTGGCGGAGGGTAATGTCCTGATATACAATAGACCATCAGTAGTTACCAAGATATGTAATTCATTACAGTTACCCGACACCTTTTCCTGTGGATAGCACTCACTAATAGCAAGCTAGGCGCAATAATAAATCAAATTATGCATAACACGTAAATTGCAGGACGATTTAAAATGGTAAAGAACCATTGGAATGCAGAATTAGATAAATGTAAATGCGCATAGAAAACAGTATATGCCTGATTAATTCCTAATTGGTCGTTTTCCCCTCTCAAGGATAGCACGCATTGGAAAATTCTAAAACACTCCATGAAATTGCACAGCCAGAGTGCTGCATACTTGAAGCACGGTATAAAAATGCCGATTTCTAACCTATCAGATGGCGTACGTGAAGGCCTTGTTTAACGTCGTTGCTACATCCGAGTTCATATGTCGCCGATGCGCATACATTCGCTTTCTTTTGCAATTTGGATGAAGAATTCGCACAATTATGACATATCCTGGAATTCGGATGATTTGTACTGTTTGTCTTAGCAGTCCTAGCATACTCTATATGTAACATATTCAGTCTATGATAGCCCAGTTAGAGGTTTACATTCAATTTATAGCTTTTCTAGACCTATTTTCACGTATTTTGCATGACCTGACCAAAAAAGTTATACATCACCAGAAGTATTAGGGGTTTGAATACGATTAGAATAATGTAAACAATGGCTCCACGAAAATATCCACATGGCTATGCAAAAAAAGATGGAATTATTAGAATAAAGTGGTGTGTTTTAACGAGATGATCGAAAGGTTTGTCCAGCAAAGAAAAACCGTTGTACCCGGCGTCACATAAGAAGAGAGACGTAATCAGCATTCTGCACTAGGCCCACTTCGCAGCGACTGTCCAGTAATGGTGAAAATATACATCGTACACAGGACATTGATTTAGGCAAGGACATGCACACTCGTCTACAGGTATCAGTTACTTTGTTAAGTATATCGATCAAATCCGAACTCGGCCGATGAGCTCAATAACGGGTGCAGGCTTGGATGATAAAGTCGGATGGGTGATCAAGGTGTTCATAAGTACAATGTGATACGAACCCGTCCTTCCAGATGAGAGTACAAGCCGATTCATCTTCCAATTAGGCCATAACGAACCACGACCTTCCATCTTTCTACTATCTCAATAGATTGTACCATTACCGCAGCGTATAGAATGATATGCGCGAGCTACTCTATAGTCACACCCATTACATGACAATCGCGGGATACTAGTGAACTGAAATACCACGTCAACAAGCAGCAGGCTAAATCACAAATTGAAGCTGCAGGGCTTGAGAATGCCATATTTTTTTGGCACTAGTTTTAGAGGACAATCTACTGCTTTCCGTGACCTTCACAGGTATTACTGTACAGATATCAAACTTTCAGCACCTTCAAATCAATCTAAAGCACATCTATTAATGTTTGCTTTAAGGACTGGTGGTTTTCACATTTTTATTGCTTTTCTTTCTGTCTTTTTAGCGCCTTCGATTACCTCCTAGATATGTGCGCTATATATATACAATTATTATTATTATTATATTATTATGCGTATTATTATTATTATTATTATTATTATTATTATTATTATTATTATATTATATTATTATTATTATTAATCGAGGAGTAGATGTTGGTTCAGCCCATCTCTCTCGCAACGGGGAAGTGAATACAACTTAGTGCCCACACAACCAGAATAAACAAGTACTTCCAAGCAACCACTGTACCTCCCCATTACATACCCCTCTCCTATTCCCTAGCCCTGGATATAACTCCAGAGAAGGGGTATCCGTCTGGGAGTATTCCTGGGGGGTATTTTTCCGGCCACGAGCTAATTTTACCGAAGGTTGGACATTGGGTCGTAGAACCTTCATAGGAAAATGTCAATGTACCATCGCACTACGACTGATCAAATCAAATCATTTCAAAATGACGAAACTACCTGACACGTTGAAAGTGGCAGTCTCCATTGAAGTCAGGAAATTTGATATCAACCCGATCTCTTCTCATAATTGAACCGCACTGGCAAAACGCAGATTCCATGATATTATCGACATGCTTTTATAACACTAGGCAATGTCGCGATTTATTGGGAAAACACCCTATACACAGGAAGTGGCATACCTTGGCAATTGATTGGAACTGTGTCAGAAAATTGTCTTCTTCCCTCAACGACAGCAATCTGAAACAGAAGAACATCAGGTAGGTGAATTATGAAATTCGGTCAACTACAAAATGAAAGCGATAAGCCTAGCAAACCATACAGAATTTTGGAAGGGCAAAGCATCGAGTTTTCAGTGGTGAGTGTAAAGGGATAGGTATAAAGTTGCCTCCCCAGGAGAAAAGTTGGAAAATTGAAGTGGAATGAGGGAAACGAAAATTGGATGAGGTAATGAGAAAATAAGAGGGATACCCAGAACAAATCTCCTAGCCACTAAATGTCCACATAGTAATAGCTTATCTATCGGGCGGTGATGTACCAGATAATTTAAAGGGGGCAAATTAGGACATGGAGCACATGGGTGGTACTGCAAATGCAATTGGTCTGTCACACATTAAAGTATTCTGAGATTTGATGCAAGTGTGGATTGAAATAAAAAGTGAATACGGATTAGAGCAAACAATATAAAATGGTACATCTTGTTAGAAACAATATCCGCTATGGGGAGGGGCCGGTTCCGGCGTGAAACTTATAAAGAACTGACTGCAAAAGACTAAGCACGCGATGAAGTAATTTTAGTCAAGGCGAGACTAAACGGATGAATCTTCATAAACGCCCTGATTGTATCAGTGGCACCCAGGTCATTTTCATTGGGAGAAAATATTTCTGCCAATGTAACTGGATGTTCTAGCTGTAGTCCCATACATACGAATTGAATGACATAGACATGCCATATTCAGGAATACAGGAGCGCATATTTTGCCGATCAATTCAACGCGGTGCGTCATAATACACCGTGACATCCTATTATAGGGGGGCCACGTGACAGTGTTCACTTTTTTTACAGGTATAGTACCTCACATCCAGGAACAGCCTTGCCTGAAAGCAAGCGAAAGATCATCAGTTTGAATTCTAGCAGCCATTATTGATCTTAACGTCTGAGCAATCGAGCGGCTATGCCAGCTCCTTATCGGTCCATCGGCGATGATGAAACGTTTTGCGAGGAGTCACATGGATTTCCTATGTAGGAATTATATTTTTCCCGCTTAGATACCTTGCCATTTCCTTAAGGCCAAGTCGTCCATCCCTATTTTTGTTCTCGAAACATGGTGATCTGTTGAGGAGACAAAAATATGTAAAATATGTATGTATATATATATATATATTCAGGTAACGATCTATCCGAATTGACAAATTTTTTGATTTATTTTCGACCTGGTTGGCTTGTATTTACAGTTGTTGGTTTTATTTAGCAATCAGGCTAACGAAACGGGTTGTTTAATTTCAGCTTACAATTTCATTCTAGGTCTACGAGCGATAGGCCCAATGCGTTAGGTCGAGTCTTGACACCCTAAGTCATACCCTCTGTGTGAACTATAGTGACCCAGTGACGCGTACACCTTCTTCCAACCGTGAAGTTATATTTTCCATACTCTGTTGTATGTTCGGAGGAATATACGCATAAAAACGGGCAGTAGATACCATTCTTCAAGACTTACGATACCAAGGTTTGGAAACCACGACATCCCAACTGTTGGGTCTGAGGATCTAACTACTGATTTCATGGAGGGGGTGGAAATGCACGTGAATAACAACTGCATCATTGTTATCTCTCTTTATCATCGGTTGCACTATTATAACGGGTGTATTTAATAGGTTTCCTCGAACACTGCCGCCAATTAATAACAATTTTATAGAGAATTTTCTGCTCTCTGCAGGTTGAAGGACAGACAAATACTGGTACAGGTTATAGGTCCGTCTGAAGAGGTCGAGCACAAGAAGCTGTACAAACCCACAAACTGATGATACTGTACGGTACGCATGTGGTATGTGTGTGAATCGAGAATGTGTTATAAAAGCTAATCTGGCTAATGATTATTCACTTGCTGTCTGGCAACAAATCCAATGTATCTCTTCATCTCTAATACCTAAAACATTATTATAATACAGGCCTGCAGCATTTTGGGGGACAAAGGGTCATCTTGGCTCATTAGAAAAACTCTTTTTTTTCATATAGACTAGCCTATACGTAACGGCTTCAGAATACCGATCCTGTGATTTAATTTATGTAGCTCGAGGATCGGTTTTAGCAACGATTATCACATTTAAATTCATTCACCTGGCTGCAACCATAAATCGATACAACGGGTTGCTGTAATACGAAACAATCCTAATACTCGGTATATTGTTTCGTCGCTCGTCACAAGACGATGGCCATGATACGTTCACACGATACTCCCTGTATTATGCATTAATGGATGATGTAGACCTATACGTTATCTGCAGGGAGTAAGGGAGCCGCGTAAAAGAAGGAGTAGTGTCAACACTGGTAAAATCTGTGAAGCCTTCACGTAGTGAATGACGTTTACTAACATTCAGTCGATTGTTTATAATCAACCTATACCCACATTACAATCGGCCTACATGTTTGAAAGGATCTTCATAGGTCCGTGGGTCATAACATGAATCATTGGCGCCATATACTGCGTGTACGTGTTTATCATCAGAGGAGACTTGCGTGAATTACATCTGTACATAGGACAATACACATTCGTTGTTGGTCCAGGGATATTACGATCAGGTAAAAATATAGGACACTCTCAGCAAACATGTTCAACGGGACATTTGTTAAATTCGATCACCCCGTTCTATGAGCTGTCTTCAATCAATTTGATCAATCGACCAAACAATATGGATAATAAACATTGATGAATATCCGTCGGGTTTTCACACAAAAAAGGAACAAGTGGTCAATCCTAGGCGTTTCGAGATTTCATCAACAATTCTGTGAAATGCACCCATTCATTCGTTTGGTAATTCTGACACAGACACAATTGCAGTCATATATTTGGTGGCATTTTACCGTGTCTCAAAATTTCAGAATATTTTGAAGTTTTTCCCAAAAAGTCCTACTATGTAATCAAACTACAAAACTCTTCTGTGATTTCAGGCCTTGACACAAAAATTGAAACTATTCAGTCATTCCAAATATGTTGGAAAATCTTCAAAATTAAGCTGAGAGTAACGCTTTCCCCTCTAAAATCCACAATTTCTGTATTTTTTGCCTAATTGCCAGGAAAGAGTTCCATTACGTGACTTTTACCATGTCAGAAAAGTTCAAATCATTCGATTATTGTAATAATATTCAAATATCTTGGAAAAAGTCATTCAAAACTCGAGATATCTGCAAAAACCATAAGAAATCTTACGGACATGCAAACCGCGAGCGCCACAAACACACACAAGCACACACACACATATTTTAGTGCACCCTATTGCTGGACCACCCATTACCCATGGGCACCGTACCCCTCGATGAAAGCTTTCACCCACCACAAATATTACAAATATTAACATAACGACTGGTTGATATGTGACCAGCAACAGTAAAAATAGGCAAAAATAGCAAACTAACTACAATATCTCATTCAGCCGTCCGAAAACGACGAGACAAAGGGGAAAAAAAAAAAAAACATGACTTTGTATCGACGGCAATTCAAGTTATGAAGAAGGAGTGGCATCAATAATCCCATGCCCGAGATGAACATGTATTTTTTGAAGCTAAAGATCTGAGATTACGTGAATGACAGCTATAAACATGACATGAATGCGCTCTCTCTGGTGAGGTATAAGGAAAGACGCCAACTGGTTACAGTCCCGTATAAAACTCCGTCAGTTATTCCCTCTCCGTGCCACCAGAAAATTTAACGATTGCTCAGGAATCCGACTACAGAACGTTTCAAGACAAACGATTATGGTCTTTTGACCAGTATGTTCATCCACCGATATTGATTCTAAGTTTCATTTGTCGATACCTGACTTACCACCACCACCACCCCCCCCCCCCCCACTTCACACACAATGTTGGTCCAATACCATGAATCGTTTACTGACACACGGAGCTGTTTTAAGGAGTAGTTCCATCGACTGTTTCCTTGAGTTTTTATCGTTATTTTGGTTGATATCCTGTAGGTCTTATCCACCAGCAAGGTTACAACCCCCCCCCCCCCCCCTCGGCCATCTTACCAGTCCATTACAGTAATCCTGCAGCTTCTGATCTGGAATGTCCTTCGATCCTTTGGAGGCTAGGAGGTCTCTAATGAAATCCTACCGAACGAACAGAAACATAACGACGTTAGCTAGGGACTAATAAACAGTAATGAAAACAATGGCGCGCCGATTCGGAGGAAATATTGCGAAGACAGTCGTCTGCATGAATGTCTGTCTGCTAGAATTCGGAGAGGCGCTGACAGATGGTTGTAATATATCAAACTTATATAGATGTTGATCGAACGAATTTATTATCCAAACATCATCTTTATCTTTTCCATCAACTTTATTTTTTTTTGGTTCATCTCCTATTCCAGGGGAGCTAGTGATGGGGTAACCAGTGGCACCGTCCCTGGGGCGTGGGAGGGGGGTTCGCTCCAAATTATATTTTGACTCGAAAAATATTCTACCTGGAAATGCATTTGAGCAATCTTAATTTGTATGGGGTTGTAAATATACAACCCCCGCTTAGACATCTCCCCATATTCGTCACCAAGTCGATCAACACCTCTCAATATACACCCCCCCCCAACCAGGAAACCCTGGGCGCCTCCGCCCCTGGGGGTTATGAAAAAGAATGCTTCCGCAAGAAAGGCGTCGGTTATAGTGAAAAAGTACAGATCAGAAATCATGTGACATTATTCCCAAAATAATCGCTACAAAGTAATCATGAAGACATTTTCGTCAGACGCTTCCTTTTTTTCACAGTTCATGCCGAACCGGGCTTTTCAGATATTTAGACACAAATACTTAGATATAAAATGGTGTTTGAGATTGTGAGACACCTTATTTCTCTCGTGTTTATTGACGTGAATGAAGATCAATCTTGGGAGACATATTAAACTGACGCCATCCATTATTGTAGGTCTCGCGTAATGATGCATCTTAATATTGATTCACGGTTAGACGAGCCGTGCTGAGTCAGAATCTCATAGTGATGACATTGATCACATGTGACCATATGCGGTGATCACGTGGCTGTGGTATGATGTGCTAGACTAACCCACATCGCCTTTCCCAAATCTAGCGTACGTCATTGAAGTTCAATTCATCAGGGCTGAATTTAATCCATCAGGGGATGAGCTACTTCCATTGTGAGCAGTACAGTAACGCAAATTTGATTGCGACCTAATCTGTTACTTGCAACATAACGTTGAGAACCGTACGGTTGGCTGATCAGAATTGAAAATCTTATTGACCCTTTAATGACGTTGATAGACGAGTGCATGTGTTATCTGTTATAATAACCTCAATCGCGTATCCCAATCACAAAACCGATTTAGGACTTGTTTCAGCAGGAAATACTTCCATCCTAAAGAATATAGTAACGTGTAACCGGAAACATAATTTTCATATAGGAGTAGGCTACACTGATTCGATACACTCACTGACTGTAGCTACTGAGTTACAATGCGTGAGACTGCCATGACCATACAAAATATCGATTTCAGGGAGCTGACTCGTACGATGTATGCGTCTTTTCAAAACTGGATTGCTCTTACTTTTGCGAGACATTAATGTCATTCTAAGAATGATTTCCCAGTTAACCTATGAAGAAATCGAAAGAATAAAGTTGAATATCATCCATTCAGACTGTTATAATTGATCCATTTATGAACTACAATGGTTCTATAACATTTCAAAGTAATGAGTGAATTCTATACTCACTGGAAGTAGGTTAAAAGTTGAGTAATGATTAAAATGAAATGCACGGCAATGAATGTGCCTGTAAGACACCAGTTAGTACGTCCACCAATATGCTTAGCAGCAGATCATTATGAAACATCCTGACGATTTCGAATGCATGAACATAAGCGAGAGCGCGTTACAGCTCTGCGCGTTAGGAATCATATCGTCTAGGGAAACTTATTTGACGTAACGTACAAGACGTAACGTATTTTAGGAACACGTACACAAACACAACATTGCAATCTCCTGTGTAATTCAGAACCTCAGTTCAAAATGCAGGCAACTCTTTCCGAGTTTCACAACCTGTCGGAATATCTATACTTTGAGACATGATACAGGAATCTTACTATTCAGTAACGTTCAAATCGTTCCGTTCTGTTGTCCGAATATCCTGACACCTGAAAAAAATGAATCGTCAAAAAAGGAAACTTTAAGAATTTGAACGTTTCCATTCTTACCTTTAGTTCTCCTTCTCTAATATAGCCACTGCGATCGGTGTCGTATTTTCTCCATATCTATAAAGCAGAACAAAACGAAAATAATATTTGAACACATTTTTACAACTCAGTTTTTTAGTTGGTGGACATCAATTACCTCAGGCTACAGCGTCAAAATTTTAGAATGGACAAAATATTAGCACGACGTTCAAAACGAACACCAATTTGTGGCATACGTAATCAACTTCAGAAGATGGTCGCAGGTCGGTCAATTCCATCAAAGCATTTATACATGCATGTAACACGAGTCTCATGAGTTCCAATACGAGTCGTGTATACTTAACCTTCAATCGCCTTATACGGCAGGCGCAGAAAAGAAAACCTCGCACGCCGCAAGCTGTGACCGCAAGCATTGCGGCCCTGAACTCCGAGTAGTGTGAGGCAGGCTTACGTCACTCCGCAGAGACTTACTGCTTTCAGCGCAGTTAATGAAGGAGAACAATGCAAGAAGGCTGGCAGCGCTTCGACTATTGAGGCCCTTCAGTTCCGGACACACATAAAAGCAAATATATAATCTCGATAAAGTTAGTGGAGCGTATAGACAGACTTTTTAATCTGGGAGGGCTGAGGGGTAATTCGTTCAGTAGGGCGGAATTAGCTGATTGTTACATTGCAAAGGAAGTGGAAGTATAGGTTTAGTCAGGGGCTCCGCCCCCTCCCCCGCCGTCCTTACGGTGCCATACTGATTCCAAACAGAGGAGAAGAAATCCATGCATGTTGAACGAAACTGCCAGCGTCCATGGGAATGGTTATGTCCTATCTTCACACCGATTGGTCTTGGGGTCGGACAAGGCTCGGACAGTAAAATTCCCATACAGTTTCCTGGTTATAATAATCTGTTTAGCTGTCTCTCAATACAGAAAAATGTGCGATGTGTTCGAAGGAGACTGGAACTGAACCTTGAACCTTGAAGGAATTACTGGCGAACACTCCAGTGGGGAGTAAAACGACCAGGAATTGGTTGGCAGCCAAATGAAAAAGAGATGTTATTGATCCTGCTTCATTGTAGTAAGGTGCCTGCCATAGACCCAACACACGCAGCAGTATAATTCTTGATTCCCGGAATCGATTGCCAATCAATATCGTGTGGCAAGGCATTCCAATCACGGATAGTCCTGGGACAAAGGAGAACTTATAACAATCCTTATATATAGAATATGAATCGTGATGGTGGTGCCGCGATTGACGCTGACAGGCTGAAGAAGTTTCCCCAATTGGTAAAGATAGGTTGCCAGAAATAGACTGTTCGAAAAGAGTAAGGTTGAGATTCCATAGATGCGTATGCGTATCCGGGCTGGATGTGAAAATCACATATTTATGAAAACGAACGTTCGTTTCAGAAGAGAAAACACTATGAGTGTAATGCGAAAAGACCATAAAAAGGCAGCCAGTCATGCATATTGTGATGTTGCTGGCTTTTTAAGGTAACGATATTGACCATAGGGAAATCTTCGCAATGATACGCATCTGCATACTCATTGGTACATGTGCTTATTTCGCCTATTTAGCGTTGGTTCGCCTTTATTTATGGATTTTTGGCTTCTGTGGAACCGATATCTATTTTTGCAAACTAATTAGAACATATTCAAACGCTAGCCCCCGCTCAGTTCACGTGAATTGGCGATTTTTCACATACGCATACGCATCTATGGAATCCTAGCCTGTGGCGCCGTATTTTCCTCCTATCAGTGAGCAGAGCAAGATTAACAGTGGCTCACATCTCAGCAACACAACCAGGAATTCTGAATCGCTATCGTTAAATATGGAGCGCGCTTCTCTTCTTTGAACAGATTCGAGTTGGTCAATATTCCTTTTAGTATAAGGATCCCAAAACAGAAGAGGAATATTCAAGCAATGGTCGGACAAGGGAACGATATGCCCCAAGCTTTGTTGATCGCCTACAAGGAGACAAGTTCCTCCTAATGAACTGAAGGCTCGACGTTGATATTCCACATACGCGAGGACTGTCGAGTTCTCACAAGAGAGTATCATAATTTAAAACAAAAACAATTATTTTAGGCTGTATGATACGTAGTACGTACCTCCATGAGATCAACACTCGATTCCAGTTTCTCTTCTCGCCTGAAGAGCAGAATAAAATTTTCGTCTGTCGGGAGTATGTTTGCAAGCTGCAAAAAAAAAAAATGATATTGAATTAACTATTAATTGTGTTGAGTGTACGTATTTACGAGTTAATCATACTGCACAAATCGCTATGTATCTACATTGAATATGAAGGCAATATATAAAGGAATAGTCATGTTCCATGAGCCTGAGGCGACGCGCGAGTGTCCCGACTATTATTTCAAAACCAAGAATAACTTGAGCAGTTTGTGAGGGCGCTGTCAACCAGGACAACGTTCGCTCGGGAATCTACATACCGAAATCGAAGGCTCTTACATAAAGTAGCGCATTCTACTATATTAATAGTGATCGTAAGTTAATAGAAATGTGACCCGTTCCGATTACTTTGCTCATGTCAGGCACCAGTGCCACCCAGTGGCGTACGCAATGGGGGAGGGCGGGCCAATTCCCCGCTTCTGCACAAAATCGGAGGGAACTCAGCGAGTCAGGGGAAATTAGGGTGCAATCTGTCAGAATGAGAGCAAAAAGAAAAGAACTATTCTGCCTCCAATTTTCAAGTCAGGAAACGCTTTTTTTAATTTCTATATATATATATCTTCTATAACATCCCCCCCCCCCCACACCATTATGGTTCCAACATTGTTTATCGCGTCAGTATTCACGGCAGCAAATAATTTAACTGCAATTCACTAGACACCCTACACACATGTTGTTGCAATATCGTCTCAACAAAGCCTAGTGAAAACGTGAATATCCATTGGAAAAGGGTACAGGCGGAGGTTGAGACCCCCCCCCCCCCCCCTCTCCGGCCTTCGCGTACGCCACTGGACTGAAATGAAAATCAAATAACTTTTCTCACAACTTGCGAACTCCCTATAGCCTACTGAACCTTGATAAGAGTGGTTGTCGTGTTAAAGACTATGTATGTCCCATGGTCTTCAATTGGTTGTTACGGACTATTGACGAAATAACTGAGCGTAAAAGTGAGTTCTAAGGAAAATATCGAATCAAAGCAAAGCCTAAGAAAACTGAATACCTGGATTGTAGGTTACAGTTACAGTTTTTTTTTACGGAAAAGATTCATATTGAAAACCATAATATCAGACATAGGAAAAAAACGCTCATCTCGATAATCTGCTGTCGACACGAATATCTCGTGCCAGATAACGTTGGAGCTTCACAGGAATAAAATGCCAGGTTCTCAGAATCGGGTTAACTGGCGGCCGAAAACGGCGAGCGGCTAGCACCTGGCCCTGTGTCGGCGCAGCGATATCAATTTCATTGGTGTATGGTAATGTGATTGAGTGGTGACCTTGCTCGGCAGTAGTCCTAAGTACTATTTGCAGCGGTACCTTGATCGTATTCCGCTGGGTTGCTGCGGCACAGTGATCATTTCATAAAAATCAACTGACCAGAATTGATCAAGCGATACTGAGAGTGCTGTTTCGTCCAGAGAACCTTGCTTTGTCGGAAATAGCGGGTTGCAATGAATGAAATCGTGCTTATGCGAACCAAATCGATCATTTCAAATCACTGGCAAAATATACCACAGAGTACGGTTCAAACCAAGGATTGTATTCTGATTATGTTTATTGCGTTACTCCTGAGTTGATCTGTACACATGATCTCCATGTCCCGGAAGTGAAATTACTGGTGATTTGGTTATATATTAATTTCAAATTGTATTTCCCAACGTGAAAAAACCATCGTGTTGCAGTCACAGTAGGGTGGTATGAACAGCACGCAGAGTGTGTTCCGTAGTCTTGCATCATTCGATTCCATCTGAAAAACTTAAGTCATTCGTCACATCAATAAAAATAGGCCTCGCATGTACAGAGCGTTACATTTATGCCGATATTCGTTCATTCACTAAAATGAACATGTGAAAAAAAATTATGACAAAAAACAACGCATATGCACCTCAACCCGTGATATATATGTATGCTCTTCATTTTTTGATGAATTGCGAGCTCCGGGAACAGAAAATCCTTTGTGTGTGTGTGTGTATGCGTGCGCGTGTGCGCGTGTGTGCGTGCGTGCGTACGTGCGTGTGTGCGTGCGTGCGTACGTGCGTGTGTGCGTTTGCATGTTCGTTAAATATTGATTTTTCACCAAAATTTACAAAATTTTTAATTAATTATAACTTATAATACGGCCTCGCCGTTTAATATGCTTCCACCGAAGGTGCTTCAGCTGATAAGGAAATCCTTAGTCGGAAATTGTAGAGGCTTCAGTTTTAGGTGTGGAAGGACACCGGCGAATCTCGCTACTCTTTTCGAAGAGAGCCCTGAGAGTAACGAGGCAGGGGTGAGGATTCCTGCTCCCGGAGTCACCATTTAACATCCGACAGACGAGAGTGTAGCTCCACTGTGAGCCACTTTCCTACACGAGAAAAGAGCGGGGTGATGAAAATTGGTGCCTGTGACGACACCGTGGTTTGAACCAGGGACCTCGGGCACAATGGAAGGAGGACACTCTACCGTTTCTTGCACTTCACCGCTTCTCGGCGTTTCTCAAACTCCCAATAAACGATATCAAACATAAAATCGTTGAACTGTTTCGGTGCGATTACGGCGTTGAGTGATTGTCAACCGTTGACGATTATGCTTCACATTACACACTCTACTTAGTTCTAATCACACCACTGGCAAAGATTCCAGCGTTGTGATTACAAACCATGGATGACTGAGGACATGTTAGAGTGAGGTAGGCAAGGCGAAGCGAAAATGCGCAAGTACCGTATACATTGTTCATTTAGGCGTTGTGCCCTTAGTGTTACACCTCTCGTAACTTAGTGATAAAATGAACATAAATTACACTTTAGGAATGCATGATTGCGTGCGCATATGTTTGTGTATTCGCAGTTCACGGGCTGTGAGTTTTACTTAACATTCCACGTTTTTCATCCGTAATCGATTATTTCTATCAGTTGATTACAAACACGGGTACAATTAAAATTGATTCCTTGTTTACGTGTTTGGGCGTGGTGAGCTTCATTTTCAGAGAGTGTTTAATGAAATGTCCCTCGCAGCTTCTTGGAGAAAGTCCAAAGTGCAAATTGATCTTATTATTAATTATTCTGATATAAAAAACGCGATTACCGTTGGGTATTCAGTTTCTCTAAGCAAAGTGGCCCAATGCCCCCGATGTTGGTTTCCCCCCCCCCCCCCCCCCCAAGAAAAAAAAGTGAGGAATATAAAGTTTGATCTCTCTCGCGTGCGAGGCATTCATCAGTGGATTTGTATTTTTTTCCATCAAGTTCACTCATGAGTTTATCATAGTTACTTCAAGTTGCCACTACGTGATGGATATTCGCTAGCGAGGAGGCCGATAAAAAACTAATCTCGTGTTTCGTTACATTTCGTGTTCGGGCTTCATTCTCGGGAAGTACCACGATCTGGTTCGTCACTTCTCGATGACGAAAACAGAGATATCTGGATTACAACAGCTGCAACGATAAATTGCTATCCCCCAAACATGAATTATTCCTTCCAGTGTTCAATGTTATTCAAAATACTTAATATTCAAAATACTAATTCTTTTTTGCGTTTTTTTTTTTTTCATGTTGTTTCGTGCAAAAAGTGCGAGCACGTGAACGAGGAACCGTATATGGGTTTATTGTTGGTACCCATGTTTGCACTGATCGATACAGAGAGCATGGACGTTTGTACTATACATCATTAGCCTGCTCTACGTCGATTGATCGTCGGCAGATTGCACATGCATTAACACTCAGCACACCGTATCGGATATCTCCAGCGTTCTGCACATAGACTGGATTGACAACCATCTCGTGTTTCGTTCATGTGTTTTAGGCATGGAGTTGAACATTACCGAGTTCGTGATTGCTCAGGGAGTACTTGGCATGGCTTTGCTGTTTCTCAAAAACAGAGCAGTGGTGTCTGGATTGCCGCATAACAGCAATTTCAGAAAGTGGATAACATGGGATTTATTATTGTGATGACGTAAAGAAGCAATGAATGACAAGACCCATCTTCTTTGATAGTCTGCTTGCCAATCTCTAGTATTGTTCACACTCGAGAAGACGTACGATTCGTTACGGCACTATATAAGAATCACCTGTAACCATACGTTAAGAAATAACTTAATTACGGTACTGTCAAAGCCACAGACTGTTTCACAATTCCCGCAGAAATACAAAATTGTGACAGCAGTGTATTATTATTATTATTATTATATTATTATATTATTATTATCATTATTATTATTATTATATTATTATTATTATTATATTATTATTATTATTATTATTATATTATTATTGAACGAACTCATGCAATCGTAAAAGGATCAATGTGTCGGTACCAGAGGGGCATTACTGTACGGTGTATGTGAAATAGGTCCAAACAGATTAGACTCTTTTTTTAACTACTATAACTTGCCTCCAGCATTTTGACATATGATGGTGCAAACCTGATCTCGGTACGGTGCTATAAGTTACTAAATTCTTCCGGTGCAAAGGGGGGTGACATTTGACTACATTACCCCACATCTGAATTAATGTTGCCCAAAAGTCCTGTATAATACTATAGCAGCGCTGGCTCTCTACTGGTAGGTGTGTCAATTGCATTTATGCTTTTGAAGGACAATATAGGATGAATTATAAATTATAATTAAAAATTATAGATTACAAGGCTCCAGCTGGTTATATTAGTGGGGAGACTGAATGCGTCAGTCCAAACCCGAAGTTCCATAGACTTTACGTTACGGAGTTAAGTCCTTTTGAAGTTTGTGGATGTGGATTGCGCAAGATCAAAAAGCATACCATCGTGCAATAATACTGATGGCATTACTTGCACAAACCCTGCAAACAATCTTTGTTTTCGTTTGAAATTCACTCACTATTTTTACTTCGAAAAGCATTGAGTTTATGGGAACAGGATGCTGGAGTGGATTGGTAGGTGTTGCTGTTTACTTTAGTGAGAAAAAAAAGACAACAGAACTTCTGCTAAATGTTGACTCATTCAACAAAATGAAACACTTAAATACAAAAAATGACTTCCCGGATTGTCCAGGTGACGTCATGCGTTATTGCGCAATTGGGATTCGCCCCAATTCCTGCCCTACGGTCGAACTTTGACGGCAATAACCCCACATAGGAACATCTATTGAAATGGGGGTTTAGACCTATAGATACAGTTTTCCATTCTCCACGATATAACTAGTGTATCCATTCCGGCAGAGACAGGCCTTTCCTAACACAATTCAGATGAGACTACCCTAATATATTGCCGCGGATTCTCCGAAAACAGACTTTGTATGCCCCTCCAGTATGGTTTTCGTAATTACGTGGGAATGGCGAGAGAATATGATGCATCAACCGTTGTCTAGCTCAACAAGAGATAGGCATTTATGATCGTGCCGATAGTATTATACGGCCAGTTTAATTACCACCGGCCTCCCTAATTACCTACAATATAATGATTACAGATATGATGGATCAACACCCTTTCAACATCTACAAAAATTAACAACCAGAGTCGATTCGACTCCTATTGTCCAACTGAAGCTGTGAAGCTGCAATACCATTAGCACAATCATTGAAGAAGTTTTCACCCAGGAGTAGGATTGCTCTGCAGAAAATCCTTTTGCCCCAAGATAACATCTTCGGTACTCCACGGGTCCATTATTTCGCTTGTAATTATGTCCTTTAGGCTCTCCACGACAAAGGAACGAACGGTTTGGATTGAGCGGTTGAACTTTGCAACGGAACAATTGGACACACGTTTGCCTAATCGTGACAAATGCACATTCATTTGTCCTCGATGCTATGGGAAGCATGGTTTCATTGTATAATTAAATAGCTCTTGTTGAGTGATGTTCCCTAATATTATTAAATGAATAATAATAATAATAATAATAATACTAATAATAATATAATAATAATAATAATAATAATAATATAATCATAATAATAATAATACTCAACCTCCCAGAATCCGGGTAGTATTCCGAGTTTACAGAAAACAAGGAAGGCTCCCAAGCCACTAAAAAGATATAATAGAATCAATATCATTTTCATTATCGGGTCATAATCATCAATTATCATATTCACTGGGTAGCCATCGATATGGCTGTTGCAAAAATCCAGAACTTGTCGAGACTGCATAGGGAACTCATACATAATAACGGTGATTATACAAAACAGCGTTTCTTCGCGAAGCCATGCTCACACGCTTCACAGTGATCATCAGTGACTCATCAGTTTCACCCGTAATTACAACACGCAATCTTCAGCTTGTTCACGGATCCCGGCGCACTAACGTCAACTAATCGTGTCCCCCGACAAGGCCCCGAGGAACTTCCCATAAGGCTGTCACATACATCTCGCTGCTTTTCACGAGTAACCTCACAAGGTAACCACTTGAACGTGGGTGGCGTTATAATTCACCGGAGACCACGCCTTATTGTTTCTAACAACACTGCGGAAAAGTTCTTGGACTTTCCAATAATAGTTTCGTTTCTTACTCGCATCAATAGTTTTTTGCATTCCGGCCTTCTAAATCCGCCTCGCAAAATGACTTCTCACGCCAATTTCCCACGACTACCCCATCACATGGGTGGCCCTGAAGTCGGGTCCAAATGTTCACTGTGAACAAGTTATGATGGAATCGGTTTAGAATCCTCGTTGAAAATATGGTGAAACGTTCAGCTTTGGAAAGAAATTATGAGCGATGATTGTTCAACAGGTCAAGGGAAGTACACGACAGAGACCCCCCCCCCCCCCCTCGACATTAGAAGAAAAACAAAAACAAAAAGGAGGTTGATGTTAAAGGAGGATAAATTAAAAAATACCTTGGAGACCTTCAGAGGATTTAGGAAATCACAAGGAAGGCCAATTCCAAGTTATTCGGAATCAGATCCACATTACCCACGCAACCTACTGGTCAAACAAAGGAAGGAGGCCCGGAAGAGGTAGAAGCTACATTCAACGGAGAAGAAAAGTGTAAGTGTTTCAAAATTCCCAACCAGAGAAAATAGATTATAAATCCCACTACAGGCAGTACAGGATCGGAACAGAGCGAAACCCCGATGTGATCGACAAAAATTAAATGGCGCGATTGAATGAGTTGTTAAGAAAGTTTGTTTTCTGTTGTCTGGTACTATGCAACACCCCACTAGTGGTTTACGATAGGGACAGCACACAACAGGGCAAAGCCTTACTGAAGATTCAAGTGTTGACGGATGATAACGTAGAATTTCCACCATCCACAGAAAAACACCAGGAAAAACATTAACTACTTAATTCCTGCCCATAAGTGGGATAGATGCATTGCCAATCGGGAATTGCGCTGGGCCAAAATGACCCCCTGAAGACGTGGTATTAACAATAAACATGAATAGTTAGTCCATCCACTGATGATTGATAGTGTGCGATAATCAGTCTGTAACTCCACGAAATCCGGAAAGAAAGCAATATATAGAATGAATCATCGTACAGAATGTTGCAGGAGAGCCTGTGACCACTGGTTGACCGGTGGTGATCCTTGCAAAACAAATCTGGTGGCTGAACCATTTCCCATCTTAGCACCAAGTGGAAGCACAGAGCAATTACCCCAGTCGGGCAGGTGGAAGAAGTTACAAACTGTGAAAGAATGTTTATACCAAAGCCGCATGTGTATAACGTTGTCACGTGGACATCAAACTGAGAGTGTAGTACCGATAGCTCCAATCACCGGACGGAATGTATGGACCACATCGTTACAACGGGCTTTGCCAGACCACAGCAGGAATCGAGTACGTTTAAGAGGGCTAAAAGCCGTGGACACGGGACAGTGTGAGGGTGTACTCTAACAACTTGTCTTCTGATTGTTTGCATGTCTTTCGTTGGGGCCAGGACTCGGGGGGGGAGGACTTAGGGATTAGGGTCAGCGCTAGCCAATGAGGAAAATATTCAAAGCAAGGACTGCCTTATGTTGACATGAGACAAAATCACAGGATATTACATCTATAGAACGGTCCAAAAATAAGGCGGTCGTCATGAGTGGTGGGCCTGTTTCGTGATCAGTCACAGAACAATTCAACCAAAAGGAATTAAATGTGTCCATTTGTAGACCCACACAAACGAAGGGATCATTGTGTCTCTTCCCCTTGAAGCTAGGTGTCTATCGAGAATCATCCACAGTTCCAGAAGAAATTACTTTGTCTTCTATTCTCGGTCCAAAATGTATTTCCATTATGGCGGGACCAACGTTGTCATTGAGCCCCCAGTCATTGAAAGCATCGCTTGTAAGGCTAAGTGTCATTTTCCCGAGTTCAACCTCAACCCACCGATTACGAGGTTCCATTATAAGCCAGCCAGGGGGTACTTTCAGTTTTGATGGGCGAACAATATTCTGAGAATAACATAGTGGTGCTTTTGGCATTTTAGTGCATTGCACATCTCACCGGTTGGCCCTTTTTTTTCTATAAGACCGCAGGTTACTTTTCTAATTTCCTCCCTTCGTGAGCCTCCGTGGAATTCGGCAGGTGGGGTTTCATGACAATAAATATTGGGCTGGTCAACAAGTTCCATGGAGCCCCCCGCGGTTCTACAACTAGTACAAAACGCGTAGAATGGATATATATTTAGAACAATTACACTGGCTTTTCACCTATTTGATGTAGATCTTATTTATTCTTATCTGCATCAGATTTCACTCTACAACTGCACTAAGATTATATGAGAAAACCGTCCACGAATTAGAAGTAATATTTCTGTACAGTAGACAGTTGTACAGTAGTCAGTCGAGTGTCAATCCCACATCCGTCCCTACGACAGACCTATTCCATATTTTCGGGGTCTCCTGGGTATTCACTCCGTATTGATGCTCTTACCATATTTCTAATTCCTGAGGAGGGGGGGGGGGGGGTGGAAATGTAATTTAGACATGCCTTAACCCTCAGTGACTCATGTCACCCTCTAATTCTCACAACATGAGGGCTGACCCTTATCTACGCATTTTCATGTAATTCCGACAATTACAGAAATGTGGTTAACTTTGCAATTAATCACATAGCTGTAGCATCTACTGAATCTTAGATTATCATTATTAGTTTTCTAGTCTTGCAAATTCATGGCAAATTAGGATGATGTTAAGGCTAGATAATGAGAGACGTACACTACACTCGACTACGTGTATACCTTCACAGACAAAATTCAGATTAAAGGCATTCGTGTTCAGAGTATACGGGGGTGCTCACCACGGGGCAGAAGGACAGGCAGGAACACCATATGGTTGTTTAAAACGTTTTGGGCAGTGTTCGCAACCTCGGAAGTTGCGCAAATATTGGACCATTGTTATCAAATCCATTCAATGGTAAGCCACAGGCCTAACATGAAATTTGCCTAATGAATGATCAATTTGGTTTGACCCAACTTTTGAGGTTGTGAATCTTTGCCCAACTTCCAATAATTTCCGCTATGCAACTTTTTTTCAACAGTGTAATGAACTATCTTCCCTTGTTTGAACACAGTCCATGCGAGAGAGTGAAATCATTTAAGAATGAAGCGGATTGGTTCATTCTCTGAAAAGAAAATGACGGATTAAGTGGAATATGCCGGCTAGGATCTATTGGAGCTATTTGCCTATTTTTACAATGGCTATGTGCACTTGAAACCTATGATCTGGCCTAACCCAAATGAGCTGTTTACTACTTTTCTATGGATTTCATGTATTTAATTAATAACACTTCTCGACTGGATTTTGCGTATTAGGTATTTTTTTAACGCAGATTTTGTGCATCGCCGATTTCGCGTTCAGACATTTTGTTAGCGAGATATTTGAATAATCTAGCGGCCTACATGTTGAATGAATTATCGTCATCTTCCGTAGAGTTCCAGTGAATTCGCCCACGCACAGCTCGGAAATGTATTCTGGGTACTTCAAAGTAGCAGCTATCTGCCTATCAATAACTTACAGATAGGGCGACTTATCCATCGATGCCACTTCATCCTCATTCAACCGCGAGGTTTGACACCCTTGATTTGTTGCATTATCTCTAGTTATCAAATAATTCCTCGGAATAAATCTGGAGACGGAACGAAACTTGATTGATTCGGCTGTGTCCGCATAACGGATTAGATATTAAACTCCGCCTCTCTCTCGCCGATAGAGTGTTGGATCGTTTCTTAGTGACTGGGAAGTGGAGGGATAATGTTATTCCGATTTGGATCGGTATGATGCCGTGCTGTGACTAGTTATACCTGTTTTAAATTTACGTCACTCACGATCAGGGAGTCTTGGAAATTCAATAGCTTTAATCACAGTGCAAATTAACTGGTGCAATAAATCATTAGCATACTTGTTAAGTACGACCAGTAGTCAATTATGACTAGTATAGAGTCACCCAAGCCGCATAATACAACACCAACCACGAGGTAACTACAGTGTGTGAGACTATATCAAACAGAAGGTTGATCCCTTCATTTGCGTAATAGATGTCTGGATGGTATATCCTGTACTGTTCAGAAGGCTGGATGTTCTAAGCGAACACGGTACTCTTTTCAGGAGTTCACTGATGTGCGCTCAACGTTCCGCAAGCCTGGAGAAAAGGCATTGTATTGATTTCTTTCTTCTTCCTAACCAGGAGATACCTTCCAGAAGTCTTTCTGAATGATAACTTAACATCATTTCAGTTTGAATGGTTCGAACATATCCTCTTTTCCCACTTGAGTGAGAAATTGACATCTACAATCGCTTCCCAGACGCAGTAAGGGTTCAGTGAGGAGTCTCTACAGAACTGCTCTGCTAAATTTAAATTGCGTATCGACAGCTTTTGGCCTGGCACTTTTATTTTTGGACATAGGAGTTGGCACATGACCATGTCGTATTTTAAAAGCATCACCGATTCACTTCTAATCTGAAAGTGCCGTCCTGGATCATCCATTGGATACATGATTTGGTGAATATCGAACGATTCAAGAAATAGTGGAGCTTCAAAAAGAGGACATTATGCCCAATGCGTACGCGGATGACCTGGCGATACTTTTACAGGTTTCGAGTGATCTGTGTGTCAATTTGGCTTTGCAGACGGCGCTCAACATTGCAGCGGATTCGGGCCCGGAAGAACGAACAGCAATCCAGTCCTAGTAAAATAGCCGATTCTTTTTACTTTCACAAGAGGATCCAAAAGTGTGCCCCTGGATGAACGGGCAGAAACTTAGCTTATCCAAAGAAGCAAACTGCTGGGGGTTACCCTGGACAGTAAGCATGGTAAGCTACGTTGGGAAAGCCACATGTAGCCCAATAGGTAACTCCACCCTGTACAATGCAAGCGAATTGTGAGTAAAACTTGGAGACTCAAGCAAAAAATGATGACGTGGGTATACACGGCTATGGTGCTCCTATCAGACGTAATGCGTGTGTAATCCGGGTTAGTGTTTAAGAAACTGTACTCAAGGAAATTGTCCCTCGTCACCTGCGGGTTAGCGTGCATGATGATCTCATCACCATTTCCGAACATCCTACTGCGCCTTAGAAATACTGCTAAACATCATGCCGCTCTGAAAAGTTCCTAACGCAGAGGCGGTCGGGATCGTATCGTATTCAACTGTGGGTTTTTTTTGCCAGTCAGAGCCGTTGGTACTTTTTCGTGAAACTACTAGTCCATGTTGACGTTTTCAAATAACGCTAGACAGATCCTATCGCTTTTGCATATGCCAGCTGACCGATTGAATAAACAGAATATTCATTGAGAATTTTGAATGCCTTATTCTGGAGCGGAAGCTGCAATCGAATTTGAGAGTGGCTTACAACACGACTCTTTCGGTGTTTAAATCCATATGGGTCGAAACTTGATGGAAGAGTTGGTGCATGTGCTAGAGTAGAGTATTGTTTCACCTTTTCAGTGAGGACTCACTTCATCCCGGAACACTGAGTACTGTTTTCCAAGCGAAAGTCTTAGCCATATCACATGTAGCTAAGAAACTGTTTGAGGAAGGGTTCCAGAGCAAGAAAATCTTCATCCTGTCTGATAATCAGGCTGCTCTGATTCTGAGTTGCTATGTAGGAAAAACCTACATACTTAGTACTTCAAATCGGCTCTTGTTGCCTGATAACCTGGTCATCTGGTTTCCATGGGCAATGAAGAAGCTGATAAATTGGCTGTAGGGGGTCCAAGCTCTCGAATTAGGGGCCTTAGGATCCGTCGTGTTCCTGGTCCATATGTAAGTTGTGTGGGAGAGATCATGGAATGATCCATGAAGCAATGGAGGGCTTCATGGAGATCAGAGAGGACTGTATAGAACGAAGAATATTTAGGGGGGGCATCAGCTCACCTATGCAGAAAACTTCTATGTCTTGCAGAAATCACTTAAATCTGGTGATACAGGTCCTCACGGACACTGTAATCTTTATATACACCTCAAAACCATGGGTCGAGCAAGGAAATCAACTTGCCGAAAACTACCACAATACGGAATGTTGTAGAAGCTATCTAATAAAAAAATAAGCTGGCCTCGTACTTGGTGCGACAGGCATCTCACAGATTATGACTTATGATCATGCAGCTCAAAGGTTTCGTTTGCAATGGTGCCCATTGCTGTGGCCTGCTCAATGAGTCAGATATCGTTGAATGTCAGACACCACCTTTCTCCTATTAAAAATAATAATGAATAGCTGTCAGCTTGCGCACATGTTCGGATTAAAAGCGTATGCGGGTGTAGACCTACCAAGATGCTTCAGTGGTAGTACAGTTTCCAAGGAGGAATCAAGTGTTTCAACCTGATGTTATTAACTTGCAAAATCAGTTGCTGACATTTTTTCGCTTTGGCAGTTCCATTTCTGGAATTCGATTCCATCAGTAATTACAGCCAAATTTGAATATTTTAATAGGTATATACTTTGCTGCTACTTGGTCTACACAAAAATAGGATTAAAGGATCATCTGGGTTTGTTGCAGACCTAAAAGCGACTCGTTATACAATGAAACTTCATGGAAATGTGTCCCTAGTGTAGTTCATGTTGTGAGCGTCTACATAGTTGAACCAGAAAGGTCAACATTTGGGCGTGGTCGCGTGGAACAAGATATGAACCCAGTTCTAAAACCGAAAACAGTACAGTTTCATACTGCCAGGATTTTTGTTTACAAACAAACAAAAGCCGTAAAAAATGTATGTTTTTGACGTGTCAAAGGGAAGTTACTACCATCGCCATAGTCCGATGGCCAATACGAGGTCACGGGCAACCCATATGGCTGGTAACAACGTTCATGGACCGTCGGCGTAAGTGTGATATGTACCATGACTGAATGTTGAGACAGGGGCAGCAAGCATTTTACGGAAATCGGGTCACAGTCCTATCATATAGTGTCGAATATCCTTCCCATCCGCCCATATCCCTGACAGGAAAATGGGGGTGGAGAGAATTTTTTTGGGTGTTATCTTAGTTCGCGTTGACTGGTTGAGTATACATGGATGGTTGATTTTGATTGGAACGAAAAGCCATAAGACAGCTAGAGATAGGACAGCTCAGGTCCATAGAAACCGGATCGGGTTAGAATTGAAAATCATTTGAGTACTTGTGTACTCACGGTAAGTATAGCAGACTGTAATTAGGATATTCTGGCTGATTGGAAGATTGTAGATATTGACGATAGACTGACAATATACAACTTCGTGGGAGTCCGTCAGTCCGTATTCCAGTTTACACGGCGTGCTTGAGACTCAGTACTGTAAAACAATCTATGACCTATCGTATGAGTTAACCCATTAATAGGTTCACCTAATGTATATAGCAGTACTAAAAGCAAGGTTGTATTTGGCTGGGAGCCATCAACGATTGGCTTCCACGACAGGGGTTTGATGACCATGAGCTGTGAAACTCATTAATATCGAACGAAAGTACGCAAAGTTCTCACGTTCTCACAAAACGGAGCCTGTTCTATTTTCAGTAGAATCACCCCTGAATGAAAGCACTACTCGAGTATAGTAGAACAAAAGGAGCGTTTTCGTCGGCTCATGTGGTTCAAGGTATCATCTCCCTTCAAGGGGGGGGGGGGCAACATCCCGTCGATTGACTTGGCTGATACGCAGACTGCATGTTAATTACCAATTTCTATCAGTTATGCATTTCGCTTAACCCACCAATGGCCTCAATCACTCAATCACCTATCTGATATTTCTTTAAAGTCGGCTATCCCATTCAGCATAAAAATTATTAAACTAAAATGTTAAAATTGAGACAAGCGTGCAGCTCCCTCACCACACAATACGACTATATATACCCTCTAACGCTTTACTCGTCCTCGCTTCAGCTCTCCTCTTTACTGCTACCTCTCAATCGCGTTTATTTGTCTACGTCCATTATTATTACTATTGTAATTCACCTTGATTATTCCGAAAAGGAGGTTTGTCACTTCCGGCAAGTTCCAACTATATCTGTTCACCGTATACAGTACTTGTACACTGCAGAACTGTCGATTTGATTTTGATTTGATTTTGATTTGATTGCTACGGGTTCAGGAAGCCATTTGACTCACGTGGAACCTAACCGAATTTTTGATCGTGGATGAGCACCGCGACAACTCGCCTTCTCTTCTCGACTAGTGCTCAAAAGGTATCGAGGCAGGGGTTTACCAATCCCTGCTCCCGGGACCGCAATTTTACGTCCCCATCCGACGGACGATCAGTGAACTCCAGGACCTGACCACTTTCTCAGAACCTGGAGGAGCGGAAGATGTTCGACGCGACTGCTCACAGCCGACCCGACAGCCTATTGCAAGTGCCCCCTAAAACAAGCCCCCGAAAATTACCAAGCCCACTTTCCAAACAGCCGACCAGGAACCTAGACCAGGACCGCCAGTCGAACTGCAAGTACAGCCCCGTCTGGAAAAAACGGCCCGGTGGCTAGTCGGCTGGATTCGAACCCGGACCTGTTGCAATGCAAAGCGACACTGATACCGCTCTACTTCTTCTGATCATATACGGTGCATTCCCCACCCTATCAAACGAGGCAGATGTTTTCCGCAGTTAAGGTCAATTTTTTATCATCGACGGAAATTAATTTGATGGATTCGGGGGATGAAACCTGTTTTACGAAGAAAAATCCAAAGTCATAGACGCTTCCATTGATCGCAATACGAGCGTAAATGTGATGAATGAGGTTCGGCTTATTTTGCTCTGAACGTTTTTTTTTTTTTTTGCTGTGAGGAATGTAGAAGATACCGAGCATGCTCTCAAACTTGAAAGAATCACGAGACGTGGGAACATATACCGTAGTTCAGTTCAGTTTAATTTAGTTCATCTTATTCGAATGAAACACGGAATAGGTTATTATTATTGTTATTATTAGGATTAGTAGTTAGTATTGGTCTTAGTATAGTATCCGTTTCATTAGTAGTAGTCGTAGTATTAGTACTCCGTCTTATCATTAAGGTATGTAATAATTATGCAACCCTACAGGAATTGATATTTAAAAAGTTAAAAAGGGCAGCATTGGCGATCTTCAGTACCGAAAATGTTAAGTAGAAAATAGTCTAGGACATACGGAATGTGCAAAATAATTAATTCGTAATGCCGTTTAACTTACTGAATCCCATTCTCCTCGTGAAATCTGTTATATTTTCAGAATAATTGATTCTCTCGAATACCATAGGGAGCCGCCGTTTCTAGTAAGTAGACATCTAACATTGAGCCGAGGTTGTGCTAAATCTATTTCTATAAGGTCTCTCCTCTAACACAACAACGCACCCGGAAATTGGTCGTATCGTGAGATATTGTTAACCCTTTTTTTTTTTTTTTTTCATTCAAATAATGACATGGGCTTATGACCAATTGACATGGACCACACTACGCATAACATCACTAGGTTGATTTGTTAAAGAACCGCGTTCAAGCACCACTTGGCATGTACAGGCCAGATAGAAGGTTTGATATTGCAATGCGATTATAATATATGGTATCATACGGTTAAACCGCTTGGTCTAGTAATAAAAATAGGTTACATGATCATCACACCTGCAAACACTGAAGCAGAAACCACACAAAAGAGAAATGCTATTGCGCAGTATGTATAGATTCATGAAATCAACCAGTTTACAATCGAATATGCGAATCCCATAGTGAAAGAAGCAATCGATCGAGGCTTTAGTGCAGTTTTCACTGGAATCGCCATCTCTCTTCGAAAATCAGTCTAGAGTATCCTAGCGATAATTGTGTTACAATCCAAAAGTAACTGTTCATTGCTAATAACTATTCATTATCAACAATAACAATTGTAAAATGCTGCTGTGACCAAGAACAGGAGTTACGTTGTTTGAACCTGTTGAGGTCTTTCCTGGTCCGCTGTTACATACATTCACAATAATGTATTGGCTTTGAATTGATTGCCTCGAAAAATATTTGTCACTTCAGAACACACCCTATGCCTTCAACTCTTCAGGCGTTGATTTAATCGCCCTTGTGCGTTGTGGGAAGACTATGTTCGAGGTGATAAGAACGTCTCAAGGTCTCATACATTTTGTGTTGGGAATGGGAATGCTAAAGATAAAATCAGTGCAGAAAACATTAGCCTCGGTAGAAAAATGCGGGAGGTGGTAAGGACTAGCGTCAAGAATCCGGAAATTTGTCAACTACGGTAATTAATGTAGCGACACCTCACTGGGACTCTACATGAGCGTCGTCTAGATTACATGAAAGAGCGCTTCAAAATGTATTCGTGGCGATGGTTTAGTCAGTCCCCTCGTGTGAGTGAGGCGAGAGCTGTCACATTGAGCTTGCTTTTCATGAGGCTTGTTTTTTGTTTCGTCTTTCGATGGTCACGTCAGAGGACCCCATCTTACAGTTGCGGCTCGCAGGCCATTTGCAACGTGCATTTTAGTGGCCCGTGGAAGAAACGAGAAGCGCTTGTACTTCTTGCATCAATCACATCCGTACTGTAATCAGAGCAATAAATAAGCATTTCCACTGAAACTTACGATATTTAAATGTCAACAACCTGACAACAATCCGCATCATGGTGAAGCAGTGCTTGTTATGCTGGACTACTCTGCTGCTTTTGACACTATCGACCACCAAATTTTGTTGAAACGTCTCAATCAGCGCAATGGGATCACTGGTCCTGCACTTCAGTGGCTGACATCGTACATTGCTGACCGCACTCAACGCGTGAAAATAGGTGATGTTCTTTCTGAGACCACATCGTTATCCACTGGCGTCCCACAAGGATCTGTCCTTGGACCCCAGCTCTTCACGTTGTACACGCATCCCTCGGCGAGGATCATGCCGCAGGAATTGACTATAGACCTATGCTGATGACACACAGTTATACATGGTATAGCCGGGAAACCGTGCTCAACACCTCTCGAGTAGAGAAATGTATTTTGGACATCAAGGCTTGGTCTACTCATAACAAGTTAGTTTTGAATGACTCTAAAACTGAGGTACTCTACTTCCATTCCCGTTTCAGCAAGTACCTTCCTCCCCCAAGCCTTACAATTGGAGATATCATCATCCATTCCTCACCTTCTGTCAAAAACCTTGGAAGTACCTTTGATGCAACCATGAGCATGCATACTCACTTGAAGAATGTCGTCAAGGCAGCATCCTGTGCTGTCTACCGGATTGGATGTGTTCGTAATAGCTTGACCAACCTACCACCGAGCGTCTTGTACATGCTTTCGTGATCTCGAGACTTGACTATTGCAATAGCCTTCTCTATGGACTCCCTGAACGGGAAATATGTAAACTTCAAGGGTTCAAACTCGGCGGCTCGTTCGGTTACGCAGAGCAAAAAGCACGAGCACATCACTCCTGTTATCCGCCTATCTCACTGGCTGCCCATCCATCGAGGAAAATATACAAAACTCGCCCTGCTCACCTACAAGGCTATCCATGGATGCGCAACCTACACACCTCCCTCAAATGAACGCCTGTCAGATTAACAGCCTACCCGCTCTCTCCGTTCGTCGTCCCAGCATCTTCTCAGTCGTCCACAGTCCACTCGAACCCACCGTTATGGCGACCGATCCTTTATGTTGCGGCTCCTACTGTCTGGAATGGCTTGCCACCAACAGTTCGCAGTGCCAAAACATTGACTCTTCAAACGCTTATTGAAGCGTTATCTTTTTGTGTAAAGCGCTTTGAGATTTGTATCAAAGGCGCTATATGAATCGAAAGTATTATTATTTTTATTATTTATACCGAATCTAGCATTTAAGGTATCCATTGGAAATTTTTGTCACTGCTTGTCAACTGAAGACCAACTAGTCCGACCCAGAATGTCGTGGTCCTCTCATTCATGTTCTCGGCTACCCAACGAAGGCAGGACCCACGAGAACTTTGGAGACGGGACCATTTTCAACCAGAAGTCTGGATTAGGCGGGTTCATTTCTCCGGCTAAATTTGGCGCAAACAAAAGTATAGACTCGAAATGTGAGGTACAAATTCGATGAAATTCGAGTAGGATTTGTAGTGTCTTATCGCGTGGAAGGTGAGTGTATCGATTAATGCAAATAATGATCGAATGTTATCATACTATTATCTCCCTACATAACTTCTAGCGAGTCATGAATTACATGTGCTGTGAAATTGATGTGATTATAGGCCAACTTGACAGGTTCCTTGGTTCGATAACTCATGCGAAAATAGATTCATATTAAGACTAAACAAGCGCGATCGTGAACGTCTTGGTAGCTGCGGGCAAATATGCCCTAGAAGCGATCAAACTGATGAGAAACCGAAGTTCTTATCATGCAGATGAACAATGGAAACACACTTATAAGTTGTAACTGTTTGGCCCAATTTCCTAGCGTGCAGACCTGTACAGCAGCCTACATAATAAGAAGTGATGGCAGATATCCTCTTTTTCCTACGAGCTTTTGTGACGTGGCACAAATGTAAACAAAATTATCTAACATAGCTCTATGAGAATGACTGTGGAATTCTACTTGGGGTAATTACTGGTATTTATTTAACATCTAATCACAGTAGGCGACAAGAATCGCCCCTGACCAGGGGCGAGCTGCACTCCCCCGTCAAGTCTCAACCTGATCGCATGTACGGTTCATACCGAACAGATCGGACGAACGAACGAACGGAAGGTGAGACATGATGACTTGCAGAGCTGCTTACCCGCAGCTTAAAAATATATATTAAAGAAGGATCAGGTGGTAGTGTCGTTCCCAGAGGGATGCAGTCTAGAAAGGGTACTCCCCCCCCCCCCACCCCACCCAATTTATAACACATACGTGTAGGCCTATTTGTCCATCAAACCGAGCTCAAAGAGACGGTCAAATTAGAGGACTAACATCGATACAGGGGGTCGTAAAATCATTAAATTGTTTCATTGTCGTTGCACAATGACTAGAAATATGAACCGAGGCATCAATTTGTATATTATAGGCATGTTCAGCATGCTGTGAGCGTAAGGAGATTCTACAACAGGTTAATGCATTTTTTTTAGAATTCATGGAATATATGTATCTCGATGTAAAGGTCTACATTCCCTTCTGATGTGAGAGTAAACTGTATTCGGGTAGTTTTCATTGAACACAAGTAAGGTTGGATTTCAACAGTTACCAAGCAGCCTCCGGCTTCATTCTGAGTTGACAGCAATGCTTTAAGACCCTGGCTTCTGTTCGATCCGAACGACCTGACTAAGAAGTCGGAATTTCACGTCTTCTAGATTCACTAGGAAAATAAAAATATTCTACTACGAGCTTTGTTTGCCCCACCTTCGGAAACTTTGTTAATTGTTAAATGTTATGTCAATGGTTCTGTACTTATTCGTCTTGGCGTTTTGTGTGCGAATACGACAACATGTTGTAGTATATGTTTGTTTACTGCGCTTGAGGTCGTTTTCGCTAACCCCTTATAATCAATTTAGGACGACTGCAAAAACACAGTGGCTTCAAATATCTAGGTCCCTATATACTCACTCGGTTTATCGCTATCCCTAACCGTCTCCTGCGTCATCGTAGGTATCCATGAAGCATTCCTGCATATCCTTCGCCATCTGATCGGTGACTTCCTATATAGGAGAAGACGGAATACGGTTAAACCCTCTATCACCTCTACTTCGATGTCCCGAGAGGTTTCGCTCAGAATATGCATGACTGAACAGCGTATTTCTAGCAGCGCCATTCAGTTTAGGGGCACCAATATAGTTTCTGTGGGGGAAATTGAATACGCGAGACTCCAAGATCTCAAGGGAAGTCTTATGTTAAGTGAATGTTGTTATGGGACCCGCGAATCAGAGGTGCCGAGTAGCAGCCGAAGGCAAGTGTGATATGAAATACGTCAATAACCTGCGTGCAATTTGGTACATTTGATGTCTAGAGTAGAAGCAAGCGTCTATGGTAAGCTAAGTGTTCGATAATGATAGAACGAATTTTACAACAGATGAGCTAGTTTTTTACAAGTAATATCGCGTTTAACATGAACCTGGGTTTCAAACCCGGGGCTTGTTCTTGGCGGTAATCATATTTTGGATCCACATGCTGCCCTATACTGGGTTTTCGAGCAACATGACAGGGAGTCCGATCATGAGCTTTTTTCGCTCTTCCTTTCTTAATGATGGCGCGATTTTTTGTCTGTTCGTATATCAGTATCGGATGAAAAATCCCAGCCTTGTCAGTTTCGCCCTGCGCTATCTGGGGGGGTCGCCTGCATTTTGGGGGGTGACACGGACCCATCACATACACATACAGCGTTGTCATCTCTGCCTATTCTAGGAATATTTTTGCAGCGGTCCTGAAAGAATGAACTGAAAAAAAAACTGCATATACGGTGAAGGAGGGCGGGGTGACGCTGTCACCACCGCTTTCACTCCTTTGAATGGCCGACGTCGGTGAGAAAAGCATGATAAATCATTTCAAGGGAATGGATATTATGAGTGACCTTTCAACTCGTTCGGAATAATTTCCACTATTATATTCAACAGACATGCGGTTTCGAAGGAGTGGGCAATTTAGTCATTTTTCATGAGATTTTTTAAGATATCATTTTATCGTGGTCGCAGATTATTATACATTCGACGTACAAACAATATAACTAGATCTCGAGACATATTCCACTCATGACCTTGCCATAATTTCACGCGGTGTTCGGAACAAATAGATAACGGAAACGAAACCGGCAAGCCGCATGTTATGATATAAACATGAGAGCATATCCGCCTAACTGATATTGCTTGCCGAAGTTCTGTAACATCACATTCGGGAATATTAAGCAGAACGCGTGGTACCAGATACACATGGATGCATAGAGGCGACAAATTTTGATGAAATAGTAACAAGAACATAATTCGCGATTCCCTCATTTGATGGTATTAACAGTGCATGTTAGCTGACTTTACGTCAGCTGTCATGTTTCATATATCTGAAAAAATTAATCTAACCATCTTCTCGATAAAACCGCTCTCTTGTAACTTAATGAATACAACATGGTACATCGGAAACGATTTCAGAGGACGTGGCTTCGGTAGATTACACGTGCCACTGTAATACGTAATAATTCATAGTTTCATATTCTAATTTCCTTCCACGTCCTTGGTTCGTTAAGCAGCTGCTTCCCTATCGTGGTTTCTTTCGTGGGTCATAGCTCGCAGTAGTGTCGTGCACGGGTCAACAATTCCCAGGGATTTACAGTAAACACTGGCAACTCTGCTGCATTAACTACCGTATCTCTTTAAAGTTACTGTAATAAATTAGTACAATAAACATGGATTCTAATCCATTTTCACAACGTACGGTAATTTTTGTTTAACTTGGGAACCTAATTAATCAATCCCTCAAATTTACCTTCAGTTCCAACGGGTCCAAACCAAGGACGCCTCAATCTGCAATATTTTGCTAAGACTTTGCGGTCAGGAAAGTATATATGTTCAATCCATACGACCTGAACGCATGAGTACGCAAGTCAGCAGGGCTATTCTTGAACAAAGTCCATGGCCCAGAGCTCCCTATCATTGTACCAGATGAGTGTAGGAAATTGCATATTTCAAAGATACCTTACAATGATCTCTTCGACATCATATGTATCAATCAGTCAAGAACCAGGCTTCTATCGGTCAATTACCAACTCTCATGATTCTACAAACTATTCTGTAGAAAGAGAAGCTGCACAAGTTTTCTAATAAATGGTGTAGAAGTCGCTTGACCATTTGAACCAATGGCCCGAAATTGGCCCTAGATGGCCTCGACTCAAATTCCTTGAAACACCTCATATTGACCATTGGGTCATGGAAACTGTAACCACAAGTCATGTATCATCTTATCTATCTTTAGTAGCACAGTAGAAGGCAGCTGATCGACCGTTGTACCATATGTCACCGATGATACTGACCGAGTTTTGTGCATATTTTGATTTGAACTGTGAATTAGTACCGCTCGACCGTTAGAACCAATGGCCAGAACTGACCTTTGACCACCCTCAAATTCCTAAATGTATGTAATATAAGTCACTGATAATACTGACCAACTATCTGAATCATCCATTCATCCTGTGGGTGAAGAAGCATCCTTGATTGTTTTGCCGTCCCCCCGAAATGACCCCTTTGGCCAAAATGACCCTAGCTGACCTTTGACCTCAACTTCCGAACACTCCATATGTATCACTCACTGGTCAATGATTACAAACACTGACAAATTTTCATGATCATCCAATATATTCTTCGGAGAGAGCAGCTTGACCATTTTGTCACAAATGGCCAAATGGACCACCTCGATGATGTTTGAACTCTCATTTCTGAACCCACTAAGTACCCACTGGTAACTGATCATACGGACCAATTTTTTATGATCGTCCGATCTGTCCCATAGGTGAAGAAGCCGATTGACCGTTTGAACAAATGGCCGAAATTGACCCCTAGATGATTTTGACCCCTCAAATTCCTGAACACCCTGTATGTGCCATTGGACAATGATATTATTGACCAACTTCATGGTCATCCAATTCAATCTCTGGGAGGCGAAGCGTTTTGTTTGTTTGACCAAAAATGAGCTTTTTGCCAAAATGACCCCTAGAGACCTTTGAACTCGAATTCATGAACACCCTCTATGTACAATTGGTCAATTATAATATTAATAACTTTATTGGTAAGTCTGTCTGATCCCCTAGGAGAAGAATCCGCTTGACCATTTGAACCAAATTGCCACAATTGGGACGCCCCCTAGATGACCTTTGACCTCAAATTCCTGAACACCACATAAGTTCACTGGTCCATGATCATACTGACTACTTTTTAATGATCGTCGATCTGTCCCATAGGAGAAGAAGCCACGATTGAAACCGTTTTGAACAAAATGGTCGTCAATTGCCCCTAGATTGAACCTTTGACCTCACATGCCTGAACACCCTGCATGTACCATTGGGACAATGAATATATTGACCAACAATCATGGTCATCCAATTCAATCTCTGGAAGAGAAGTTTTTTGTTTTTTTTACCCAAAAAATGAGCTTTTTGGGCAAATGACCCCTAGATTGGACCGTTGACCCTGACCTCAAATTCCTGACCATCCCGTATGTAATGTTAGTCACCGATAATACTGACCACGTTTTTTCATGAACATCCGATTTGAACTGTAGGAGAAGAAGCCGCTTGACCGTTTGAACGAAATTACCAAATTTGACCCCTAGATGACTTGATCCCAATCTCTGAACACCCAGTAGGTATCAATAGTCAATGAAATACTGGACAATACAGAGCAACCAATTTTCAATCGGTGGGAGGTAGGGAGAAGCATTTTGTTTGGTTACACAAAAATCACCTTTTGGCTAAAGTGACCCCTAGATGACCATTGACTTCAAATTGCTGAACACCCCGTATGAAACATTGGTCACCGAGGAAGATACTGACCAAGTTTCATGAACATCCGATTTGAACTGTAGGAGGAGGAAGTATTTGCAGTTTTTCGCAAATGGCTGAAATTGACCCCTAGATGACTTTCGACCTCGACTTCCTGAACAGTCCGGATGCCCCTTCACTCACTGATCATTGTGCCCAAGTTTCATCATGATCCACCATACACGTAGGAGGAGTAGCAATTTTAATCAATTGTTGACAGATAGAAGATAGATAGATAGATAGATAGATAGATAGATAGATAGATAGATAGATAGATAGATAGATAGATAGATAGATAGATTCCGTTCATTTAGATGAGAAACAACATGCAGGTTGTTTGCAAATGGCCCTGTAGTTCTATATATAGAATACAAACGAATGGAACTTCTTCATGGAAGGTTCATCTCATATCGAGGATATTCCGATATTACCTTTTCTGATAATGATAACGCAGCGAACGTCCTATCTAGATGTAGAATAAATAAATTATATTAGAGTTCGCGTTTTGCCCAATTTATTCTGCAGCCTATGTATTTTCTTTCCTCAATGAATGTAAATCACAGCTCTTAAATGAATCACAATATTCACAAGCGGACAACGACCTGGACACAAACTAGATTAAACTGCGATCGTCAGATGGAAACTGTTGGAAGTCTCAAGTCGAGAATGAAAACGATATCTCTCGGTGGCAAACTAGGCTTTGAATACGTGTCGTTAACATTTTGAAGCAAATTTATGGCAGCTTGTTTGCAAAACGGAAGTGTTAGTGGAAAGTCCCCGAGGTTACAGACACAAAAAAAATGCATAATCTCATCGGTATAATTCAGTGATTCCAATCCCCAAATTTTGTGCGATATCATCGAGTGATGAAAAAACGATTTATTCAAAACACGGCGATGAGCGGATAGCCATGGAAGAGCGATCTATTGATAAAAAAAATAGTGCAAAATAAATATGAACAGAAGATATTAAATATGGACCACAAACTCTGACACCCCGTGAGGCACAGCCTGCGGGACGCTAGCGTCCTGTTGTGGTCACCAATAAATCAGGTCTCGAGTCCTCACCGGTACCCCCTCCCCCCCCCAACCCCCCACTCCCTCGATTTTTCATTCTCATTCCATCGTTGCTGAGGTTAATCTCGCTATTTGCTGTCGGAGACATCGTTTTGTTTGTGTCAATGACCCGCGAAGTGAACGGGTCCGCCGTAAGAGCATACTGAGAAATACATATGCCATTGACCGCTTGAGGAATCGGGAATAGTTTGCATTGCTGTAGGCGCACCGATCACTGTCTCTGCACAGAACTGTATGCTATATTAATATTACATAATAGCATCCTGGAGCCTCAGCCTTATGTAGTACCACGGTATTCAGGTGCGCTACTGTTTTCATATCCTCCCAGACTGTGTTGTCAATTTTGTTCTCTCCCGAGAAATAAGACTGAAAAAAAAACTGCGTAGGTAGCACACCACCATTATACCTTCGTAAGTCCGCCAGGGTGTTCCCTTCAAATGATATACCCTACTGATTCCCCTTTTTGGCTGGTTTGGGGTTAAGCCCCCTATATTGGACCGATTCTGCCCTTATTTGAAAGTGCATATCCGACCGTACAACTTGAGTGCATTTTGCATGAATCTTGCTATATTTCGAAACGGTGGGTGGTTCATACCTGGTGCAAACTGATTTGGGATCAGGAGGAGATTAGGGGGGCCTGTTATAGGTCAATAGAGCAGGGCAATAGCAGGGCAGTGTGTAACAGCAAGTAGGGCAGGTAAGTTTTCCATGCGTCTTCATATCAAGATAAAATTCCTACGCATATGTGATTATTTCATGGGGCAGTTAGGGAGCGAATTTGCCTTTTTCAGACCTTTTATTGTGAACCAATGGCTTCGACTCAGAGGCAGTGTATTCAATAATAACTTCTCAATTCATGTTGGAACGTCCAGAGTAGGCCAACGTAGAATCATTTTGATGCTGCCCTCTTGATCCAACTTGTAATCCGTACCAGGTAGGGCAACCCTAGATATCTCGACATTATAAGTACTGTAAATAGTGTTTTGAATAATGAATCGGAAAGAACAAAATACTCTTAAGGAAATTCATGTGTCAATCTTTTTCCTGCTAATTGGAAAGGAATCCTTAGATTTTACTTCCATTGGTTTCACCCAATAACAGTGACAGCATTTACTTCTCATGCTCTTTTCCTGATTCGTAGAAAAAAATCCCAGGGTTCGTGTGTGAACAGTACTAGCTAGCTAGACCTTGAACCATTCTTCTCTTTGCTTTGCTTTTCATTCAATTTCTGTTGCCTTCTGAGGCAGTCTTCTTCAAGCTCTTGAGTCAATGTCACTAGGCCTAACTTAGACTAAGCGTAATAGCTATAGTGGTGGTTGCTGTTGCATTTCACACTGCCAGATGTAACGTTAGGCCTAGGATGGACTAAATTAGCCATTGTAGTTGTCGCACGGTAGCCAATGTTCACACCCTCTTAGGAACTTCCAGTCCTAGGTTCGTCGTGTTCTGATTTGAATATTATGGTAACTAATCAACGGGTAAATCACTTCATGAATTCTTGCATCCACTACCCATGGTCCGATCCAGAGCGGTGGGGTGGGAAGGGAATTGGCAGAAGTAGTAAACATTTCCCTCCCTGAATTCCACAATTTGGCAAATTGTTTTCTAAATACAAGGAAACAGTTTTTATTTTGCCTTTTGCCTTGTTAGGAAATTTGATATGAATCGATTGTCGTTTTGAGATCACTGAGTATCTTGAGGAACAGTGATGAATTTGCAAAAATTGAAAATTTCCCGAAAAATGCCAATTATTCTCCCCCGAATTTGACAAATTCGAGAAAAATGTCTACTTTTGAGAGAAACGTGTGTTTTGTGACGACCCGTTGTGCATTTGTTACGCAGAACATAGATCGTGCCTGTCACGCAGGTAAACGTGATCAATAGTATGAATGCGTCAGGTCGAAACGAGATAACGAATTAATGATAAATGACAAATCACTAAAGGTCCATGTATAGCTACAATATAAAAACAATGGAAGTGACAACATGCAATCAATTGACATGGCCAAACATACCTCTGCAGTCAATCGCAATGATTCTAAGTTTGGTTGATATCCTCTGTCATGCAGGTCTGCTTTAAATCCATGACCTGGTGGCACTGTTTGACATTGAGTAATATATCACGAGGCAATGGACGGAGACGATTCCAGGGGATATATAGCTGATTGTAGAAGATGCAATTCGTCATATATTGACTTGTAATTTACCCTTCATGGCCCGCTGGAGAGTACCTCAGTAATCAAATATTTTTTATCAACCGTTTTATCAGCATCCGAACAGTTGGGTGCGGGAAGAGCAGAGGTTGACAGACAGACATTAGTGCTCTTAGTGAGAGTGATAAAACAATGTACAGACTGATTTGATTGATTCTCTAGGGGCATAATGGAGAACAAAAATACTAAACTCACTGTTAGAGTCATAGTGCTCATATATCTTCGCAAAGTTGTCAGCCGTTAACTTCCCGGTGTGAGGATACTTTGCGAGGAAGTTGGAGAACTTTCGCTTCTTTTGGCTCTTCGTGTGGCGTGACTTGTGAGACATGATTGTTGGTTTCTGCCTGCAATGTACTGAAACTGTAAGAAAAGGAACCAGAACTTTTTGTAAAATCTGTCGGGTCAAGAATTGAATTATTGAATTGAATCATCCCCCGACTTTTGGTCAATACATCGAAAAAAAAAGATACAAATTTGACCTCCGGTGACCTTGGAATTTCTTGGGACCAACTTTATCTCCATGCGGTAAAAATGTATTAGTGCTTGAAAAGAGCGGAAGAAACATCTGTCAAATTGACGCTCAACATTTAAAAAGTATTGGTGAGGTTTTCTTCGTATAGAAAAATTGACGCGCATTATCTATAAAAAGCATAGTGGTATGTTTTTCGAATTGATGCTCGTTCTCTGAAAAGGTATTGGTGAGATTCAATTCTATAAAAGAAATTGGCGTTCATTCTCTGGGAAACATGATTGGTGGGATTCAATTTTTGAAAAACAATGACAACCATTCTCTGCAAATTTGGAAAGTTTTTAGAACAGTTTGTATTATCTAAAGAGTGGCAACCTGCCTCTTAACACACACACCAATTTCTCTCGTGGTTTTATCACCTGCTGCTTCTCATGTAATTAGAGAGTAGAATGTTTGAGGCCTGGCGCTATGGCATGAGAATCCGCATAAAACCAATTACATGCACTCTACAATATAAAGTGATGAGCAGACGCAATTCAGATGAAATCAGACCCCATTATTGTCGCCAGTGTTACAAGTGTACTCCTGTCCTATGCAAAGTAGGACACAGGGACTGGGTCATTTGCAGCGAACTCTTCGCTCAGCACTTTGATGATAGATTCAATGGAACGCAATGATGCAACCACTAGATCGAGTAGCCTTGGGAGATCCAATTCACATTCTGGCGCCGCTTGTAACATCAATTGATTCTCGGTCAACGTTCCTTGTTATACTTTGGTCGGAATGTATGAGAACAAACAACAACTTTGAAGTTCTTCTTGTATGAGAGGTTTTCGAACGATGGTATTCGTTTTCAATATTATTGATGCTTATTTTCTCGAAAATTTCAAAGGCTGAATGAAACTTTAGGTCCAGTGGCCACTAATAGAAGTTAACAAGGCGATCGCCCCCAGTGTCTCACCTGGTTGCGCGATCAGTGTTCACTTCTATTAGTCACCATGCAAACAATTACAAGGCATTCCATGTGTCGCTCAAATATTTCGGTATTAGCAAACAGAAACAGCCTACTAATCAGTGTCCAATTTCGATCGAAAGGACTGATTATTGACATGTCTACTAAAAGGAGTCCAAACTTTTGTGGAGAATGTAAGCTGAAATGCCTAAATTTAATCAAATTTAGGCCTTTTTACCAAAGTTTTCACCGAAAATCCGGCAAACTTCAAAATTACGCATGAATTAATGCAAATTAGACACTTTGAATCTAACCTCCAGTGACTCTATCTGAATCCATGCTAAAAAAACTGGACTCATTAAATCACAAATCACACCCATCAGGTCATGAAAATCCAAGCAACTTAAAGATTTCGCATAAAATATGCACTTTGTTTAAAAAGTTTTTGTGACTGACGGTAGACCATATTCACCAAGTTTCGTGAAAATCTGACAAACTTTTTATTTTTTTTATTTTTTAAATTATTCAAATTAGGACGGGACGTAATTACCATATTTTACGCTGAGAACTAATCAGTCGCCTAGCTTATATCCCGCATCTATGTGCTAAACCAAGTCACCATAGCACCTACGGTTCATCCGTAATTTTTGCTAACGAGCCTAAACAATAAATTACATAAAATAGGCTAATTACCATATTTAATTAGTGACTTTTGTGTCTCAAATCTAATCAGATCGTGTTCACCCAACCCCGATGCTACTGGGTAATGCCTCCCACTCTCAAATTCTGTCGGCTCGCAATTGGAACTTAGCCGGTCGAAAGAATATCCTGCTAACGAGAAAGTGTGACACACACACACACACACACACACACACACACAACACACATACACACACACACACACACACACACCCACAAACTTACACACCATAGTGACCACTAAGTCTCCTGCTGAGTTCATTCAGGCGAGACAATAAATTACTACCACATGTACCAGCTCCCCTGAGTGTGCTGAGCTATTCTCTATGATTCCTCGACCGGTCTTGCTATTATCCTTCACCATAAAGACTTGCCCAATAGCCCCTCGCCAGTTACCTTGACTAGTTACTTCTCGATGCCATAATGACCTATGTTGATTCTCATGATGTATCCGTCAACTCTGGAAGACGGCCGACCCATTTGTAATTCATGAGGTTCGGGATCAGGAGGTATCAGGCTAATATGCCATAGTACGCATTCTAAAAAGGGGCAGTGAGACACTGTCTGACATTCGCGAATATTCTGAGCTATTTTTAGTGTACGAACAGTTTCAATTCACTGAAAATGTTCACATTTACTTTAATTCATCCCATGGTACTCGGTAGGCTGTTTGTTCTGTTCATCAAACTCGTCCCACCCCCCAACATCAAACCCACTTGTGATTTTCCGGACAATGCACATAGTACCATTAGGACAGGTGAAACTTAGGCGAAAAGAACTCACCGTTAGCCCTAATAATTTACACCTTCTTTCAGTCTTACCATGAGCAGAAACAATGTATTATTGTACCATAAGCAGAAACAATGTATTATTGTACCATGAGCAGAAACAATGTATTATTGTACCATAAGCAGAAACAATGTATTATTGTATCATGGAGATATATCGTATAGTATATCATTTGACAAAAAAAACATGCTAGAATCAATACAATCTGACATACCACAGTAATTGTTGCAATCCCGTTTAAGAATCTCACCAAATTAGGCTCTGTTTTACCAATATCGGACCTCGGTCGCCGGGAATGTTGTCGGAATTTTCGGGAGTAGCTTCTAAACCCTACCCACTCAGGAATAACAATAGCGGGCCATCTACTCAATATAGAGCATTTAACATGCACCCTACTACGAAAGCAGTAACATCCTTTGTTTTCACACTTTCTGTTGAAAAGCCAGTGTGTCAGAAATGGGTAATCGCTTAGATTCATTACGCCTGCAGCAATGAACCAACTATGAACGTTGCATTTCCGCTAACGAGCGATGTTTCATGCATCGACTATTTCTCCTGACACGTCATGTCACAAATCACATTTAAAACGAGAGCATTAGTGACCCTCTGATAATCTCGTTAAATAACGAGCACTGGTTAGAACATCGATCGATGTTCAATACAAATCCCCAGCGGTCAATGTCGATCGTCTTGAGAGTAATAAAAGGCTATCGTCAGAGGCTTAATTGACAGCGGACTCAGATTCAAAATAGGCACGGTAAGCTGCATGTGCAAATGGCAATTGAGACTACTATTTTTAACCTAAGTATAGGAATTAACGGAACATAGAACTACTGTCGTCCAAGCAGCCTGTTCCTAGGAGAATTTTTATGCCTCGGAGGCGTTTCGTAACATTCAGGAAGCGTGAACGTTTGTTGATCAAATAGGATATAGTGTGGCTATTTGAACAAAGAGCACCAATGGGGACTTTGCTGTAGCCTCAACTGCACAAATGTATCAAGACGAATGTAAGAATATACGTTGGTATATGTTCAAGGGTCATGAGTGCAAGGAGGCAGTCCGATCTGAAGCAAGGGCTATCGTGTTTGACAATGACTTCTCGGGCGAAAAAACAGGTGCTGAGCAGTCAATGAAACATGTTACTCCTTCAGTCCACATCAATGGAGAGCGGAGGAGCAGTCTGAAGCAAGGACTATGTTGCTTTTGACAATGATCGTTCATAGGGCGAACAGTTTCTGTTAGCAGTCAATGAACATTTTTACTCAGTTTAGTCAACATTCAATGGAGGTGGGAAAGCAGAATTAAGGAGAAAAAAACAATTTCACACAATGGCATATTGTGCCCCTTTCATGACCTCTGATGTTGACCTCAGAAATCACGAGAGTCAATGAACATTGGGTCCAAGTTTGGTAAAATCATTAAATTAAAAGAATGATATTTTGCTTGTTTTCATCAGAAATTGTAGGGCTGTTGATTTCCGAGTAATTAGCTATTCGGTACTTCTTACGTAGTATTAGATCGAATCCGAATACTCGGCTTTCAACCGACGCTCATTCAGCGACGATACGATATTGCTAGTTCGATGTGCTTTGAATGCTGCTAACAAGCAGCAATATTCGATAAGCAATCATCGATAACGCAGGTCGATCTATGAAGGCATTTCTAATGACAGAACATATGCTCGCGAGGGGTCGAAGCTTGTTATAATCAGCAAAAATCGGCGATATCGATCTCTGATGGCGTCAGAAGAAACGCCATCAAACAGATATATACCGTCGTTATGGCTACTGTGGCTAGCGGCGCCGACATGTTCAATGGCAAGACAGTGCAGCCTTTGGTTAGCGAGGTGAAAGCTGTGACTAAAGGATACAGTGCTGCCCGAGCTGGTAGTCAGTGTGTACTCTGTAATTCTTGCAAAAACAATGTAACTACTGTGTTGGGTTAATGTTTATTCTTCAGAATGATTCATTGCTCTTCAAACCAAATCACCTGGAAATTTTATTCTAGAGGATTGTTGTCTATTACCTATGCTAAAGTACTTCAACTTAAACCCCAACTTACTCAACCATTGGTTCATTGCAAGTTTAAGATGTTTTTTTTTCTGGGAGCAGCCTACAAGTATGACTGTTCATATGCCGGGGGATTTTAAATTGCCTTTTAAAAAGTGTAAGACTCTTGGTAGGGGGACAATGGTAAAGTGGGGAGAGTGTGGAAAAATGTTGGAGGGTTATCGTGACATGTTGAGGAGAGTGGGGGGAGGGTTGATCTGTTTCAATTGTGGGCGAGAGGGTGGTGCAGAGGGGAAGGGTATAAGGTTGAAGGCTGTAGGGGAGATGAACAGATGATGGAGGGCATGGGGTGAGGGAGAGGATAAATGTGGCAGCAGAGAGTGAATGGCGCGGAAGAGGAGTGGGGGATATGGTGAAGTGGGAGAGGTGAGGAGGGCTGGATGGGTGTAAGTGAAGTTCGGCCCCACAAGGAAGTGAAGAGGGGGAGGAATGAATGAGGGAGGGGATTAATAAAAGGGGGTGGTGCAGAGTGACCCCCCCCACTCCACTCTGTTCTCAATCCCCTGCATTCTCTCCCCATCAATTCAGTCTCTCCCAATCAATTCACTCTCTCCCCACCCCTGCACTCACCCTCACAAATTTGGTCCCCCCCCCTCACCCACTTCCCCTTTCATCCCCCCCACCCCCCATTCAATCGCCCTCTACCTCATTACTCCACCATGTCCTCAATCCCCTGCATCCTCTCTACTCATTCACATATCTCACTACCCCGAACTCACACCACTAATTCAGGGTTCTCTGTTGCACTGCCCTTCACCCCCCCCCCACCATCTTCATTATAGCCTTCCCTCTTCCCTCTTCACCCATTCATTAAATCATCTCCCTCACCACTCACCATGTCCTCAATCCACTCTCTCCCCCCCTTGCACTCAACCCAACAGTGTTGGTTTGTCCCCCCGCAAATTTCAAAAAGCATTCAACACTTCAGCCTCCCACACTTCACCATCTCCCCATTCACATTCATACAACTCTCCCCACCACCACTCCCACCAAGTACTCAATCCCCTGCACCTCTTTCCCCATCAATTCAACTTCCCTTCCCCTCACGCTCTCCCCGTTCATCATTGTGTCCCCCTTCACCACCTTTCACCACCCCACACCCATATCGCCAATTCTGTTCTATTGACAGACGAAACAATTAGGTTTAAATCAAGAGGTTATAGTAAATTACCTATATGATAATGGGTCAGTCCGATAGATGGAAAGTGGTGCCTATTACTAAGGGGCTAAGATACATATAGGAATCAAACTTGTAAACTGCTTGGAAATCAGGCCATTGGTAGTACTCAGAAAGGAAACGAACAGTAATATTATTAAACATGTTATTATTTCTTCTTTTAAGAGAATAGCTAATTGTTCAGGTTGTATGAAGGAAAGCTCCAGAATAATTTAAAAGTGAAGGTGATATATACAAAACAGGGAGCAGAACAGTTGGGGAGCACAGCCTACTACTATATAGGCCATCTCCATGCAATGTGAGAATTCCTTTGGGACCAAAGATGTCGAAGACAGTTGCTCTAGCTGCTCTAAATGAACTTCAATCAGATTTTCAGGTTATATCGGCCACTTGCGAGTATTCGCGGCGGCCGATTTACTATTCGCATTCGCGATGAAACGAACTATAGCGAATATCGCACAGCCTACATCAGAAGTTACTGCTTCAATTCTAACAACACTATATGATATGTATCCCAAATCTGCAAACAAGCTGAAAAGAAGCACCTCTCAATCTCAGCAATCAGTGCGGAATCACTTACACTGCCACATTACTGCGACTCATGTTACATCAACTCGGTCCTGTTTTTCAAGGATTACAGTCATTCCTGAAGAAAAAATGTGAACACTAGAATAACTTGCTTAATGAGACTAAAACAATAAATTACATAAAATGGCTATTATGCAGCTTTATGATTTTAAATCTGTACCCAAAATATATCAGGTTTTGTCACCAACGAGTACCACATACAAAGTCACATAGAAATCATTCTTACCGTCCAAATAAATCTTGACACTGAATCCCATGATGCAACAATTGAACCTAAAAGTGAACCATACTCACCAGGTTTCAGCGCTTTTAGTGGAAATTATGCAAATTGATGCATTGAATGGCGTCTAACTTTTTTACCTTGGATTTCTCTGTTTAACAGTTTTGGGACGGATGTTACCATTTAGACAACTTAATTAGCATATTTTAATGCCGGAAACCTAATCAGTACATTAACATCATTTCCTGCACTTCTGTAATCAATAAAATGATCATATCACCTATAGTTCATCTGTAATCTTGCTAACGACCTTGAACAATAGTAACTAATAGGCTAGTTACCCACCAAATAGTGACATTTTCACCCAAATCTAAGCAGATCTTACTCAGCCCCCAGCTCCGATACTACATACAAAATTTGGTTATTCAGACTCCTGCTGTGATGGAGATATCTATACTTGCATGCTCTTAATTATGTCCCCTACTTGTAGGATGACCTGCTGAAGATTCCATCTACCAACAGGTCATATAGTTTTGCAGTCCTTGACCACACTATTCCTCCCGTTTTGCTGGCATCTGAATAGAACACTCTATTTGCTTGAATGTATCCGAATCAGGCTAAAAAACAAAGTTCTGCTTTTGGATTTGTCACCCTATCAACTGAGAAGAAGAAGACTTGGTAGCGAATGGAAGTTCCTAAATTTACATTACCAATAGCCTAAATTATTAAAAGTAGGCGGTAAGGAGAGGCTGCATTATTTTGTTATTTTTTGACAAGTGGCGATCGTAATCACATACGAAGATCCGACAAGGCACTAGTTGATTGATTGTTTTGACCTAAGCATGTAATAAATCAAGACGCATTAAATTACTGACCCAATGGACGAGCAAAACATACTTATGAGACAAAAGTTATGACGGTCTGATAGGCCTATATATTTTATACAATTGTCTGGAGCCGATCTGACAACTTTCTGTGTATTATAACTTGGGTTAGTTAGAAATTCACGCAAAAATATCAGAACCGGCTCGATGCTCCCCAGGACAACCACACGGGTTCGTATCGACGTTGACTTGTGCGTAGTAATCGAAATACTTAGGCCTAGTACTTAAAGTATTATATAGACTTAATTATCGTTCAGCTACGAAGTCAACACCCTCTGCTCACCTTTCGCTGGGCAATTGCTCCAAAATTCTTGGGTCCAATAATCTATTGTTTCCCGATCTTTCTTGTACTTCACAGCTCCCGATTAACGGAGTATTACATGCTTCTGTCGTAGAAGGGAAATATCAAGTGTCACTTTCGGTGACTGCGCGAATCGCTACGCTCGCCTTCCGCTGTGACGACTTTGGGCAGTCGGTATATTATATGGTCGCTGGCAGTGACCGGGACACTTAGGTTATTCGTCTCTTTTTTCTAAGATTCCAACTCGCAAATACATAGGCAACGCACTCAAATGGTCATGTATGGTGTGTACAAGTATATTCTAGATCGATCGACTTTTCAAAATGATGATTCAAGGTGGCTTCAAGGTTTCCCCCCAGGCCGTCCGTCGCTGACATCCTATCCTATAACCTGGCTAGAAAGCGAGCCATATAATGCCGTACGTACTAATGTAGCAATCCATATACAGTTACCTACTAACAGCTCCATGAAACGTGGAACACAAGATTCTACATGAAGGTCACTGTCAAAAGCGGATCTGAATCCCTCATTCGGCCTTTTTGTAAGTATCGCTCGTAATCGGCCCAGTTTAGCTTAATAATAATTCCAACCCTGATTATTCCCGAAACGTTTCTATTATCGTGTTGCTAAGGCAACATTCGATCGAAAACATTGTCGCGCTTTTCACCCGGTGTCCGCGGGACACACCAGGTATACTATCAGCTATAATCTTGCGAGGTCAGATCTTAGGGTGCGTTCTTTCGAAGTGATGACTTTGATCATGACCAGATAGAGTAAACAAGCGTACGTGCGTGTCCAAAGGTTATGTGACACAATAACAAACCCACTCGGTTTTTGTCCGCGCTACCTGGTATATACGGTATATACTAGTCCGAAGAACGCGCATAGATTGCGAGGTCGATCTCCAATTGAATTATGGGAGAAATAAAAGGATCATGGGAATAATGTCAACTTTCCATGGAATCAACCTTATACTACCTCAGATAACATGACATGTAAATTTTGTGAACAGTCTGAATAACACTGCTGTTAGAGAAAACATTAGAATGTAATTTGAGAACAGTCCAATCCCCTTCATAGCAAAATGCATTTTGTAGATTTAAACAAAATAGTTTCTTATTCCTCTCATCCCCTGTGACCTTGACCTTCACAAGGTCAAAGTTGTCCCAGTGTCGGTGAACATTGTGTCCAAGTTCGTCCAAATTCATCAAAGTATGACCGTATAGGGTCCTATGATTTTTCTTTTCACCAGATTTTACGGTTTTAACTCTAATGGCATTTGATGACGTTCCATCAAAATCTGTTTACAATCTGAAAGGAGTGCTACCCATGAACATTTGAACTGAGTTTAATACAATCTAAAGCTCTTTGTAGGAGAAGATCCTTTTGTAGTTGTGAATAGAATGACCATTGTGATTGCTTTAATACCTTGACCTTGACCTTCACAAGGTCGAAATGTCCTAGTGGTCAGTGATCATTATGTTCAATTTTTGTAACATCAATCAACGATTATCGATTGCAGCCAAAAGTAAAAAAACAAGACCCAAAAGTCACTTGTGGACACACAGGAAGTGTAGATAGAAGACATGGGCATCACAATAGCTCAACCAGCATAGCTGGTTTGGAGCTAGAAATGTTCGAAAAGTCAATATCTCATAATTTTATCAATTCAGTACACGGATGGCCTACATACCCGGTCGATCGAGGGACAAACGAACACCGCCCAAATACCCCGGGGATCGAGATAAGGAGAAATAGGTCCGCTCCCTCAAATGAATTTTAATTTATACTTATATGCGATATAGGTGTATGGAAGGATTGCATTCTTTCGTATATTACTCTTACTAATCGGGAAACATTGATACGCTGCTTGTGTTGTCACCATAACTTTCGGGAGAAAAGTAAGACAGTGAGTAATTAATCACCCCCGGTCAAAGTGCTCTTTCGATTGGATGTTCCCTGATTGAGTGATCGAGGCATAGAGTTTTTGTGTTATTTGTTAGGGTGAGGGATTGTATTAGGGATTAGGGGTTAGTTTTATCCAATGGGGGAAAGTCTTGTTCAGATGTGTGCAGTCAGCCTTCTTAATAGTACTAAGTATAACATACCGTTATTGGGACATTATAGGTGATCCAATGCCAAACTAAGCTTGGGTTAGGCTATACTGGGCTAAATTGACGTCGTTAGGCACGTACGGTAAGTTCTCGTCCTCCTGGGGGTGTTTCAATGTCATATAGGCCATATTCCGCACTCCCTAACACCGTGTTATGCGAAATGGCAATGACGAGGCTAGACAATGTGCGAGATGTCATCGTCACGAACGCAAGTCCTGGTTCTTGACTTCTTGCATTACAAGGGGGCAGCCAAACCGACCCTACTTGAGGGCAAAAAAGGGGGTAGTTATGTTCGAGAGTATACCGTTAGTTGTATCTCAGCCACCCGATACGTATTGTAGGCATAACGAACGATGGTGAACTTCGACATAACGTTACACGGGTCATGTCTTGATATGTGTTATATTTGACGCGAAGCTCACTTCAGTGAACTTCAAAAGTTACGGATATAGGACAGGACAGTGAACTGACACAAAAATGCAGAGTATCATACAAGCTATGTGTATCGGCTGCTCAACTAGAAATCACAGCCACTCGATCTCGAGAGAGAGATACTCCGAAAATGGAAATGCACTGGACAGAGGCATAAATGGAAATTTTACACCCGTGCATCATTCCGTCTCCATCTATCGTCCCACTCCTCATCGCGACGGGCCTTTCTCCTGACCATGATTAGTGGTGAACCGAAAAAGGTTTACTTACTGCCGTTCAAATTTACAGCGATCACATTTTAAGGAAAAATCGCATCGACTTTTATAGGTAATTACTGGTGATTCAAAAGTTTTCAAACTGGCAAGTTCGAGTCATACTACATAATAATTAGGTACACGCAATGAGGGCTGAGCAATATTCCACTCATCATGTCAAATTATGAGTGAGGGGGATCTTTGTAAGTTAAAAACTCACTAGCACACAGTCCTCAAACGAACAACCCCGAGAAAACACCTCATGTAGCGCCTCCATAGCCTCAGAGACGCTAAGGGCATTCAGTTTTTTGTCTCATGTGGAATCGATCTCGAGCTTCGACTACAAAAGACACAAGGGGGGGAAATAGAAAAAATATTTGCACTACTTAATATGACTAAATGGCCTAAAGCTAGAGCAACCCAGAACATCAGAGTGTGCTCGCTTCAGACATGTTCCATCGTGCTTAGTCGATGTTAGGAAGCCCGCATATCATGTGATATTAGCGCCTCTAGCACTAGTCTTGAATAGTTTAGTCAGCGGAACAATAAATGCTAACCTTATTGAAGTTTATTTCAGAAAGAAATCGCGTTCCCTTCACGACCATTCCTTAGGGTAGCGGAACCTTCATAAGATGAGAAGATAACGCCATCCATTTTTAATATATAATAATATATATCCGTGATTCATGAACAAGCGGAAGTGGAAACATTCAAATGAATCGCTTCACCCAACGAATAATCTCATCACAATATTTGAATAGATGCCTTGTATAATACAGGAAACCCCAGTTAATATTCTCGAATGCCTTTTCAACGTTTATGAACAAGATATACCCCGTATTTTTTCCTTGCTTTGCGTATTCTATCCAAAATAAGTTGAACCATTCACTCCAATATATCCATTTTTAGGAAAACCAGTTAATCATATGAAAAGTGGCAATATTATATACCTCTCAAGTCTTGCGGCAATACACGTAGCAGCAATGTTGTAATCTACCACTTTTTTTTGTTTCCCAATCTTTTGTTATAAAGTTATAACTCCTCTACCCTGTTCTGATGACAGTTTTCCCATTGAAGACAAGAATTGAGGTACTCCGTAACAAAATGTCAACAAAATGTTTGATTCCGACCGGTAACATGCTACAATCAACCCATTGGTTCCAGGTACTTTTCCAGTGGCTTTGGTACTAAGGTTGCCAGCATTTCTTCAGTCAGTCAGTCAACAAACCTTCACGAACTTCTGTTCGCCAGAGATACCTTGAATATGAGAGAGTCTGTGAATCCATTACGTATTGATGCATCATTATGAGAATATAGGTTTTCATTGAAAGTTTTTATTTCCTTTAAACTAGCAAAAGGGTCCGTGATATCTATTCCCCTGTCATCAGTTAAGATTTTACTAAAGTTCTACTCATAATGCGTTTCTCCAAATTAAGGAGATATTGAGTATTCCTCTCGCCCTTCCAACCAACCGTGCTCTTGAACGGACCATTATACCCTCGATTTTCAAATGATAGATCTATTAGGTTGACGCTTTGCGCCTCCATGAATTCTGTTTAAGAGGATGGGTCGGGTCATTATTGAGGCGTGTTTCATATAAATCCGAATTATCATCCCACTCCCCGCTTCTTAATAAATAGAATAGACCAGGAGCGGATACGAAGCTTAAATATTCCCCAAAACAGGTTGTCGCGTTATGTTTACGATCACGTTAAAAATCGTTGAGGTTTTAAAAAACGTTTTTTTTGTTTTTTTTTTCTAATGAAAAATACGTAAAAATCAGACAGATACTTTTAATATGAACGATTCATAGGCATTAACCACGAATACCTTCATAGTTATGATTCATGTAAAAGACAATTTAATTCCGATTGTACTTTTCTGACTGAAGTTAGATAGTAAGGATATACGACTAATCTACTCAGCGCAATATATGAGTTAGCTCGTAGGTTATACAGCGTCGGCAGTTGATCTGGATTGAGCGGATTGAGTGAAACAGAATATCGATAGGACGGACCTATAAAATTACGAATACGGCCCGTTCTATATGATTTTGTAGTCCTACTACATAATTAGATAATAATCATATTTCTAACGAATTTGAACAAGCCTGACTAGGTATGAGGAAGTATAAGACAGTGTTATCAGTGACCCAGGTCGTTCGAAGTTACTAGCTTGTATGATATAGTGCACATCATCGAACACGACCGAGGACACAACCAAAGTCTCCCGGCAAAATATAGTATATGGATTAAAAAGCACCGTGAATTGCAATTAGGCTTGTTTATCTGATGCGACTTTTCATTCGTGGGGCATGATCTTTGATATATTGCCGCGGAGGCGGAGATAATTAGACGAAAGATATCAGGATGTTAGTTACGTAATAAGTCCTGGGGAAATTGTGAAAACTTGAACCACGAAGCACACAGAGAAATGACAGATGTTCCGAACAGGTCACCTAAATATCTTGTTTTTGGGGTATAGACTAGCAAATTGGATTTGCATTATTCTTATAGGCTTACACTGTACTTCACGCAGTGCATGTTCTACGTTGGTCTTTGTGTTCTACGCACCGAATCCAAAAAGTTTTTTTTTCTGTTGTAACGCGCTCGTGTGTGTTGGTTTCTATCACAGGCCAATGGGCCATAACGCATCGTCAGTACCGTGACTTGATAGAGTGAGAGCGGAGGTAAAGAACAGTTTTTGTGATGACGTCGGTCTAATAACGGATTTTGTTTGTAGCGACAAGTGAGACTGAGGTAATTTTGTAATTTTTCCGTCGAGGATCACGAAAAGCCTAGGCTGCTGAAACCAGCGAAGTCCAGATAAATACTTTACAGAGTGTACAAAGAGGAGAACGTGATTCAGCTATTTCCGTTTACTTAGTAGCAGGGTTGTAGCAAGAGTGTTTGCCAGTGGGCTTCTGGAATGCAGTCTTCCGCAATTGGGGAGAGGAGAAAGAGCCTCGAGATACTGTCAGGATAGTTTTCATAGGTTATATTAAGTCCCTAGCGTCGGGATGCGGAAGCAAGCGAGCCCGGGAAGCATGGAATATGACTTCATAGTAGGTGTGCGTAAATATAACACTACCCCCCCCATCCCCCTTCACCTCCTCCTACAAGGAAAAAAAAAAGATTATCAAAAAACCAAAATCGCCTGGTCTGAGTAATTAATACCAAATCCACGGAACTTTCTTGACCTTACGGTTGAGCATAGCGACATTGCCGGATCTATATATACACTCTACTAGGCCCCCCCACCCCCACCCTCATAAAAGGTTCGCTGACAACTTCTCCAGAGCAAATAAGTCATGTAGGAAAAATACTCCCATTCAATAAATAGAGATTACATGTTTTAAAATGTTCTCGTGATTCTTTGGAATACCTTACGGAAACAACTGCACAAATCGACCTCCCGCTATGAAGGCATGAAATAAAGAAAACATCCTCCCAGTCTTCCATTGACGCGGCAGAGGATGCACTTAGGTTTTCAGTTACATTGTCATGACCCGTGTACCCAGACTTCTACCCGTGCAAAGTATTGCGATTCGTCAATTCAACCCATGGCGTGCTCTGTTGCAACTGGAAAATATTCCAATCTTACTATAGAATATATTAATTGGATCCAAAAAAAGCCTCCCGTGTTAAAAAAAATGCTTATCACAAGTTTATCATTTTTGTCAGAAGTTAGGAGCATCTCGTCGATCGTAGTTACTTTGCCTTTACGTGTATGTCGGCTGATTCTATTCGAACCGATCAGTCGACACAGCTTGTTCATCTGAACATTAATAATTATTATAAGCCTACATTTTCATGGCAGGTACAATAGAAATGTAGGGCAATTTCAATATATATTACAAGCATGGCGTCAACAGGTGGGGGACGGGGACACCTCCCCCCCCCCCCCACACTTTCGAGAGGGTAGTGACGCTCATGATACAAGCAATGGTACAACACTTTCAAATACCCAAATGTGCCCTCAAATTCCCCAATAGCGGTGTTGCCTTCACCATTCTTGCTACATTCCGATCATCCGACCCATTCATCAGCCACATGCACACTCGGAACGACAGTCATGTCAGTGGTTCATGAGGTTGGGTATGAGGAACGGGCTCGTCGGCATTTGCTAGTGGAAGACCTAGGGTTATCGGTATTATTAGCATTTTGTCACTTCCGAAATATGAAGAGGAAAATATGTGTACGAGGTGATGCGTAAAAGCAAGTGAAGACCGACGTCAGGAATTTGCGGATGTCTGACAATACATTAGACCACCCGAAATGTTATTTCGTGACATGGTCGACTTATGTCATAGCATGTCGGTGTCTGACATAGCCAGACACCGACGTGGCAAGCTGAAATTATTTAACGGGGCCGCCGAAGGTGGCAAGGGTACATACAGGTGTCCAAAAGAGTGTGAATTATGTCTAGACAGTGTCTTCAGAACTACAAAAAATACTTCGTAAGAACACATGGACGAGAGAAACTTGGCTAATCCTGTAGAAAATGAAAAAAAAAAAAAACTTGACTGGGCGTGGTGATTCCTTGCCGTTTCTTCGGCAAAGCTCAACTTTTGTAACAGAAGGAGATTCTCAAAATTGATGTTCACCTGAAATCTAAATATATATTTCATGCAAGCAAATGGCAGCAGAATTCTTAACGAAAGGTACACCAATAGGTCTGGATTGTGTTGTCATGTTGAGTTTCAAGTAACAAGTTCCTTCCTCTGGTCAGTACTGACAACATGGATATGATACTTTGTACCCATGATCCCTATTTTCGAAACCATAGAGATTTCTATTTGCCTATGATAGTAGCGAGCAATCGCGATACAGTGATAGGTATTATATGTATTATCCACAAGTCAAATGACCACAACCAAGCCTTTCATCGAGTGGGCGCCAAGCAATTGTTGTGCCATTCAGTTCCATTTCGTTCATTTTCATCACTCGTTCACCTGGTTTAGCGTGTAATTTTTGTACAATACATTACATAGTGCCAAATAGTGAAAAACTGAAAAATGCAGTTATACTCATGGCCACCCTTCTGATAAGTTAAGAAAAATAAAATTGGCAGCATGCAGCGGTGGTGGGTTCAATCAAACATCAACCTTCGTTGGTATATAGTGTCGTTAAATTTGTTGTTGAAGTTTTAGCCCGCGGTTCTCTTTGGTCACTTCATACGACAGCTGACATGGGTTTCGCCATGGACAAATTCGACAGCCATTATATTCACAGAGTGCTAAAATTGTGGCACCGGCAAATCATGATCACAGTAACCGCATGTTGAAGGTTTTATTTATTTGTTTTTCTCTCCGATATTCGGCTTAAGTAGATGGGAATTGAGTGAACACCTATACTGAAAATGGAGAGGGGATTTTTCCTAAACAGCCCTAAAGCGTGTCAGTGTTTGTGCACCTGCCTGAAAAATGCTGACTTGGACGTTGGAATTCAAAACAATTAGAATGCGGGTAAATGTCATCGACCCACATGGGTACCATCCGTCTCAGAAGGTGCACATAACATTTGTCTGTCTGTCGGTTTGATGTCACGTTGATGAACCTGCCTAAAATTCCCCCGAGGAAAATGTATTAGGGAACTCGACAAATTTATTTCTGATATTTTCTCGATAGGAGTGACTGTCACGTGCATGTTAAATGAGTTGGATGAGAGGTAGCACAGGATCTTCAAATGCCAAGCAATTTCATTTAAAGTATGTTTCCTTGAGGCAATCATGCTATGGATAAAATTCAGCACGGATCAATCGGAATGTAATACATAATGTATATATATACCCTAGGGTTAACACCTATAGGCATGAGCCTGAGCGAACCAATGAGAGGGCAAGAGGTAACTTTTTATTCCTATTGGAAACCGGTCTGTGATATGTATATATGTGTACTGTGTGTGAAAATACGTTTCCCAGATGCAACCTACTTACCTAATTTGAACATGATCATACTTGCTTTCTCCAGATACTGTGCTAACCGTCTTTGTTAGCGCCGACCTCTCCTGAAATTTATTGATCCTAAACTGGTTCGGAAAATAAGTGTTCTCTTTCTCTTCATATATGCAACTACCTATACCCACATTCGGGCTTGATACATGCTAGTGCTCTTGAGGTATCATGCTGACAATCTTCTCGAACGTTGGCTGAAAAAAACTCACATAGGCCTATACAAGTCACAGAGGAGTCACAGGACACGTGTTCAACATTTTCGAATATGGACACAGCTAAGCATACTTGCAGGGGATATGAACGTATGTCAATCCCAGCGCACATATTTTGGAAATGTTCCTCTGCCTAAGTCAAGTGAAGTTGTCTCGCGATATATTACGGGTTCGACCGATGCCCATGAAACAGGTCGACTCAGATATAGCAAATGATATTAGCATACGTAAAACACAATGCACACATCATGCTGAACGTTCTCAGCATAGTCCACGTGGCATTTACTCGTCTACGGGGGCTTCTAATCATGACCGCGTGTATGATGAACGTTGCTTACGGAATTGTTGACATACGCAATGAACCAACTTATTTCCAGACCACGTGGTATTGGCTCGGTTCGTTCAGTTATAGGAAATTCCATAACTAAAATGTGGATTATCACACAACCAAAATTTAAATCGAAATGTACTTACCGTACCAGACTTACAACACCAACGTTCAAGGGGAATTCTTCTCAACTGTAATCTCCGAGTTCAATTCACTGTTGCGAATAACTAACGAATGAACGGAATTGTGTCAGTGGGCCTAGCAGACGAAACACAGAGAGGTTTCGAGCATACTAACATAACACTAGGCCGCCATGTACTAGAGGGTGTTGCTCAGCATAACATGCCGCTCTGTCGTCAAATTTGTTGTAAAAATTACATGAATTACCATTGAATGAATTTAGTAGGCATATTCTGCCATACCATAACGTAAATCTTCTTCATCGAAGTATTAGAAGATTGACGTTATTATATGTTACCTAGTGATATCATTTTTTTTTTTTAATGAATTGAAGTCATTTTCGCATTATGCTTTTTGCGCTGATGGACAACTCTCTCTTCCCCACCTCGCGATCTGTCACTCTTCCACTCTAGTGTATTCAGTTTGACCTTTGAAGCATATTTACACAGTGCGTGATAAACTATATGCAGGACATCCTTCGTGTAACTGAAGAGTTCACGTGATTGCACTTGACATGTCTTATACTCACAAACAGCCTTTTGTGTCATCTATTGTTGTAGGCACACTTAAAAACCCACTCGCCCTTGAGAATACTCGAGAACATTCGCTCGAATCGCAGTAGATTGAATTCAGTCGAAATAGAATATGGCATTGAGAAATATCGGGTCTACTACAGTCAACTGTCGAATTGCCCGTAATATTTGACGAATACACCCATTAGCCTACACAGCCTATTCACGTGTCTCCGTCTCCAAGGAGCGCACGGGAGGCATAACCGAATTGGTGTGTCTACTTGTAATGTATAATTATTTTATTATTATCATAATTATTATTATCATAATTATTATTATCAAGGCGACGGGCGATAAGGGTACGGGGAATATTCATGGTTTTTGCGGGAGGCGAGGGCTCTGATTTCGTTGAGGGCCTAATGGTGAGCATAGACCTTTTTCGCAAATAGCATGCTGTGGTGCACTGTGAGATAGTTTTGATGCATGCTGAGATACTTCGGGGGGGGGGGCAGTTTTGTGTTAGCATGTATTGGAAAAAAAACTTGGGAATTCTATGCGTATGCGTATCACCGCGAATGAATTCCATGGAATCTCTTCCTTAAGATGCCAAGAAATGACAATATAATGGGCTGATGCCTTTTTATGGTCTTTTCGCATACAATTATGGTGTTTTCTTTTCTGAAACAAACGTTCGTTTTCGTAAATACGTGATTTTCACATCAAGCCCGGATACGCATACGCATCAATTGAATCCCAGCCTTAGTCAACCGAAGCTGTAGGGATACACGTGACCCGAAAAGGTGAGACTGATAAATAAATTTTGTGAGGACGTCAGTGGAAGAATTCAAAAAGGGAATTTAGCAAAATCAGCTGAGCCTAGAATACTGAAGTTATAGTTACAGTATAGGCTAATAAATATGATTAAGCTCAGAGGAGTATACCACCTAAAGTGAGCTTGACAAAAAGGGAACGTAGTTTCAGAACACGGATGATTTTTAGGACCAAAGTATATATCCATTTATTACACTGTAGCTCATATACATACGGCATCATATACAATCTTTGGCGCAGCACATATATCAAATACAAATGATAAGCCCAATGGAAGAAAACAACTATCGTTTGAACCAATTCTCCATACGGCGACCTCATTCGCAAATTAGCTTGTTGTGATTGGTTCTTTCTGTTGTATATAATTCAATTGAACACATTTGTAAGTATTAGAGATAAGGTTGAATCTTTCCACAGGAAAACACAAGTAGGAGCGTGTCAAGTAAACGTGTGGTCACGATTACACTTAATGAGATGATAATAACATGGAGTCAAAGGTCATATATAGGGCAGTAGTATCTCCGAAATGCTTAGTAAGAGCATGCGCACTCACAACTGTGTACGGCGTATACAGAGGAAATGGAGGCAATATGAGCAGTACTCAACCTTATGTTGAGGTAATTAAGATCGAATCCACTTTTAGATACGACGCTATAAGCTCTGATTAGGTATTTCGGATTAATCATGGACCATTAACAAGCAGGCTAACCGCACTGCTGCCAGTTATTCGAGGGTTGTCGGAGTTAGAGTGAAAGAGACACGTGTTCCGCGACAGATGTATTGATCATGTACAGATGTACAGAAGAACAAATATACCTCAACGAACAGGGACCGACCGTTATGTTTCGCTGACCAGTCACTCACCAATGATGGCTTAACTATGAGGAATTTGAACCGAATCAATTTGGTGAGACGCAGTTGGTGGAATTCCTACCGTTACAACCTACTTCCGCCGAGAATTGTATTTACTTCATGTTCAATTTTTCATCAACGACAGAAGAATACCCAACTTCAACCATTATCGTCAATTTTCGTGAGAACACGAAACGTCTTCAAATCAGCTGCTACAATTCTATATTCACTGAAGCGATTCTCGACATGCGAGAGCGTAAGTGACTTTGTCGGATTCAACTTTCATCATATCGTCGCGAGAGACTCGGTCTAGCTAATATTCTATTAACCAGAGTAGCGAGCAACGGTCAATAAGCTGAATTGGTGAGACACGTTCTCGGAGTAACAAATCCAATTACGTTATGGATGCCATCTGTCTGTGTATATACAAAACTGCAATGCGCAAGACTGCTTTATCCGTGAAGAACGACACGTTTTAAAAAATAGCCTTTCTGCCCGCTGGCTTTCAGTTGGTATTTCAATACGAAACTCGACATCAAGGTCAGACACAGAGAATTCACGCATGGTTCCACATGAGAACTTACCGTGTCATCAATGCAGAATGCTGTACGGACACGTAGTATACCAGTGCCAATATGTGACGTATGCGGGAATGAGGCAAAGTATTGAACACCGGGGAATCATCTACTTGCATGGGCGTCAAACAGGTGGGGGACGGGGGGACATGTCCCCCCCCACTTCAAAAGTGGGGGGGGGATATCATATCATTTATCCCCCCCCCCCCACTTTCGGACGCAATAAAAAAGAATAGGCCACATGCGCTTTTGTATCACTCTAAATGGATTCAATTTGTGTCTAACCATACAATAATAGCTGTTGGAAATTGTCTTAAGCCCACTAATTCCAGGTGCGGACCCTAGGTGAAGCTCTGGACCCGACTAGGGCGGAATTGAAGTGGGAAGGATGACCCATGTTTAATACCGAGTCTCGAATTTCAAATCGACTGGCCATTTGTGGATAATTCTCAAGGTTCGAGCGTAATGGCGTTGTGTAGGCTAAATATGCGATGTAAGATTCGGAATCATTTCGTTCACTCGAGTAATTTCAGAAGCCTTGGGGCAAAATGCCCCCCCCCCCCCAATTTTTTCTGAGATGTATAAAATTCGCGTGCGACAACTCGTGGCAATTTGGGGGGAGAGAGGAGAAGACAACGTGAATAAAAATGCGAAGTCTGCAGACTTTTCGATAAAATGCCCGGGAAACATGCAATTTTTTTCGCGCGCTTCGCGCGCTCCGGTGTTGCAATGTTGACTTGTAAAATTCGGGTACAACTTGCTGTCTCCCAAATTGGAGTGGTCCCGTATTCCCATGGCTTTTCCCTTCGATCCCCACCCATAGAACCATTCTGTAGACCCCTGAATCTCACGCAAACAAAGCCAGAGTAAGTGGGTTATAAAAAAATATATCATATGTATACTCGGTATCATCTCAAGATGCATCAATGACAACTTTTTGTCTGTCTTTTTACTCAAATCACATGTAGATGGGTGCTATTGAGGCCTGGCAAGTGTGATCTGGAGAGTATGAAATCTGAATTTTCGTGGTACGCTCCGCGCCAACCGATGGTGGCGCTAGCCTCCGCTTAAATGTTCATTTGCATTCGAATGTCCCCCCCCCCCACTTTTTTCGAAACAGCTATAAATATGGTGTGTCGGCTGGTTTCGTAGTATACAATCAAGATAGACTGAAAAGGGGAAGTAGATATACGAGATTCATAATCAAATATTACAATCGACAGACTGTATCTCCATCGTTTCCCCAGCTCCGCATCACATCTCCCTCCAAATTATTAACAGGGAGATGAAAACCACCCATACCCGTGATTTATTGATATCGAACGCCGGGCGTCTAGATATGGGTAATAATTCGACAACATCAGACGAAGAGACGAGAAAGACGACAGAACATAACGTCCTCCTCGATTGACTAAGACCGGAAGTGTATAATTATATTAGGAATAATGAGAATAATTTTCGATTGGTGTTTTGTCTATCAATTTGAAAGCATCTCATGTGTTAAATTTTAACACCTTACGGTTTAAGGATGACGCCATTTTAGAATTGATTGTATTTTGAACAGTTCAGTCTATATAGTGATTAGGGAATTGTCCTGTTCCTATCCATTGTTTCGAGAATGTATATGCGAACCTAGGTATTAATTGGATGGTAGAATATTATGAGGTTTCCCTGCTAATCATAATATGTGGGTAGTTTTGAAAAACCAAAATTGAGTCAGTGTGATAGCAACATCAAAAATAGGTTCATTGTTTCCCCTGATTTGGGTCTCATTTTGACCTAAAATTTCTCGCACATATTGTTTAATTTTGGCTATATAGACTGTAAGGTCAACGCCAAAAGTACACGAGTCCTCAAAACTCAGCTGAGGAGCTTGAGACACTTTTAGCGGACCATTTTTTTTTTTTTTTATTCAATCTCCAAGGTGTTATATTCAATTATTCAGGTGCCATCTGTTATATAAGCTGTACAGGGCAATGGTCTCAGGTTTGTTAATTTGTAAAGTGTTCTGTGCTGATACCATCGTCATCGCTATTGGCAGCACTAAGACTTGAAGCAAGAATATCATACATAGTTTACGGGACGAAACTCGTAAGATTGTAGTACTGAGAGAGCCGGTGTAGTCAACACATAACGCTATTCCAGTCTGTAAAGAACGGTATAGGCGTTATCAATGGTTAATCATCGAAAAGCCAGTGACTACTAGTTACAGTCGCGTAACTGTCCTCAGTATTTAACACTCGAATGCTCTGAAAATCATTTCATACTTCCGACAGTAACTGCATGCCCAGTGATCGCATTCATATCTCATTTGTTTTTTTATGTAACGTATCTAATAGTCTGAGTAGTGTAGGCCAACTTCCCCCCTTTTCTGTGGGAAATTCGCGTCATTTGCTCTTGTTGGGGTTACGTGGCCCACCGTTACCCCCCCGCTACCCCCCAGTTCTAACAGGCCAAAATAACCAGTAGTTACAACTTTCTGACTTCATTAGCTAGCCTGTTCGAATTCAATTTTCAACTTGAACCAGGAGAACCAATCGAAACCTTTTCTTTTTGCACTCCTGATGCGTGTCGAAATAGGACTCGGCCACTACTTACTAATACAGGAAAGCAAAGTGAGCGTCATGATCAAGAAAATGTAACGTCCACGATTGACTGCGCGGATAAGAGATATTACTTAACTAGATGGTTCATTCATTCACCACGACCGGGTCGATATAATTATTACAACCCCTGTCGCACTGACTCGCCAGTTGCATGTCTGATGAACGAGTACGACAGTTTGGCTCGAATAGCCGCACATCGATAGCAGACGGAAACCATCTCCACGATTCCTGATTGATTCAACCAACACGTCGATGTACTCAGTGTAGAGAGCAGAGTGTGGTACAATGATGACTCAGACGGACAGACTCAAATCTAAATGATGTTAACGCCTGGTGAACAATGGGGAATTAATGGGGTACTTACAGCACAAATGCAGGACCGTGCGTCCATTATTATTCTGACAGTCGATCCAAGACCGAAGTGTGTGCAAGGGCAATGGAGGAGTAAAAAGGTCGGATCTTCCCCCCCCCCCCCCCCCGAGTATTCTCGGCTGAGGGAAGACGCAGATTCCTCTGGATCACGTTAAGTGGTGACCTTCAGAGATTAGGAGACTCAGGAGCCGGCTTCTCGGTGGAATTTGGGGTGCTGGTTAAGTCAGTTGTGGTTGTGGAACGCCAACGTAGCACATAGAAACGGGCCCCTTAACAGACTGAATACGAGCAGTTGCTGTATATTCCGTTCATCGCCTGAACGAACAGTAAAGGGTAATGTCTAAACACCTACAGGCATCAGCCTTCAATCTATAGGAAGTGTCTGAGGTGATAGATGACACGTAAGAAGACACAGGGATAAGGGTCGAGAGTTCACTCCCAGAAAGAGTCAGCCCATGATAGTCACATTCCGTCCAAAGTGTCGGAGAGAATTGAAACAACACGAGTTCAATTCCAGCGGGGGGTCGCTCAAGTGAGATGTTCAGGTCTCGAGACCCCTCGGGGTTACAAGGAAGGAAAAAAGTCACTCCCATAGGGCCATATCCCTAACAAACCCACTAGCGGCTCAAAAAAGTACTACTAGACGATGCACGTGGCAACGTGAAGTATGGGAGAGGTCCGACGATGTGGGGACGGCGGTGTCAGTTCATTAAGGGGGTTCCTCTCGAAAATCGAATCACAAATGCCCTGCCTTCGGATCGGATCTCAGTGTCTCAACATGTTAGTACTGTTCTTTGCGAATAGGCATGAGACCCGAGGAGACGGGGTTTTTTCTCCAGGCAGCATTCTTCATGATATCTCATTGGAGAGACATGGCCGCACTGCGCTCTGAAATTTGTAACCTCTAACGTCATGAGAGGATGACGTGTAGTAGCCCTGAAGGGGCATTCGGAGAGACGACGCAGAATAAGTCGCCTCCTCTTAACTCACTCCAATTTTGCCACCTCAGAGCTCAACGGGATCGACACACACAAAAACACGACGCAAATTTCTTCGCGAACCCCTCCCCCTGTCCACTCTTTTATTCGATCGCGCGAGCCTAACTACAACCATTGAGCGTGGAAACAAGTCTTGTCCTAGCATTCCCTGTAGTGTAATCTAGGTGTCCTGTTCGATGAGTTTGGGACTATGACAACACCTATAATGAGGTGGTGTAAGTCTGCGTCATTTTGCTATCTGAAATCAGCAAAATTCGTAATATTTTTGACAAAGCATCTACTCATATAGGTTCGATCCATAACATTTGTTTTACAATCTCTTGGTTAGACTCTGTACTATTCCTACTCTGTCTGCGGACAGGAAAAAAAACAACTCCTCCAAAACTGTGCTTGGTCACGGCTTGTGTCTCGTAAGACTCAGAAAACTGATCACATACCCCTGTTCTCAGAATTTCACTGGCTTTCCCAGCGCAGCACCGTAATAAATTTAACTGTTTATATGCCATTCAAGTCGTTCTGGGCAGGCTTCCCTTATCTCTGGTGACATTATTGATTACCTGGCGGTCCCTCCGCTCTGATATATTCATATTCTTTCTTTGCATCAATCAAACCGATCAGTAGGACGGCCTAATATGGGGACAGGGCATTTCCAATTGTCTGCTCTGGCTCCACGACTGTGGAACTCCTCGTCACAGTCACTCCGGAGCTTGCAGTATAATTCATTTCAGTTCTCACTCTTGAAACAACATTTCTTTCAGGAGTATTTTAAACTTTAATTGTTTTTCTCTTTGTTTGGGTTCTGTAAGCACTTTGAGTCCTACTGTTTAAGGTATATGCTCTGTTTCAATGTTCCATTCTTATTATTATTATTATTATTATATTATTAGTATTATTTTATATTCATTATTTTATTATTATTATTAGGTCCCTAGGCCATCGGCATGACTAGATCGTAGTCGTCTCTCGGAAAATTAGCCGGCGATGAAGAGGGAGGGACGTTATTCTATAGAAGGAAAACAGTATAACCTGAAAGATGTCTGGACTGTGCGAGTCCGGGAATAACCCCCTCATCAATCACGAAAAAGCAAAACTCCTGCCTCGCGTTAGGTAACGACCTCACATAATGCCAGTACTGGTGATACTTTCGGAACAAAAAAATCGCTACTACTGCTTCCATCGGGGATCAGCGTCGAGTTAATACCCATCGCTGTGCTCTCCCTATTAGCGATCGACATAGCCCCCCCGCGCCCGTGTGTGATTTGTTACAACCCTGGGTAATCTTCCACCACACTCAGTGATTCCACGAATAACGCAATGAGGCTGCAGACCTTGCGATACGTCTAGGCGATTTATCTCTATAGAAGAGATTTTGAGATCATCTCGTAAAATATCCTAGTACTAAGAAGGCTTCTTGAAAATAACTGCATGCAGGATCCTTTTACGGTATTTTATGTACCGTAAAACAATGACGTTTTTAATTGATGGTTTCTAATGCTGTAATCGATACACGATCTGTTCCGAGTGTGATCTCCAATGGCATGACACGAATAGAAAAAAGAGGCCCCCCCTGACGGCCTATTAGTTTGCCGAACTGAATGCAGATGAAGTTTGTGTCGCTTCGCCACCACCACACCCACGGCGTACCGGACAATTCCCCCCCGGACAATTCCCACCCGGCAATTCCCCCCAACGGAATGTTTCTGTGAGTCAGAATTAGGGTTAGGGACTGAAGTTTGGGTCACGTTTGGGTGGGGCATTGTCGGGTGGGAAGTCCGGGTGGGAGTGTCCGGGTGGGTTGTCCGGGAAACCCTACACGGCTTGCGCCATCGAAGCACTGTGACAGATATTAGTAGACGATGAGAACTGTTCGTTAAAAGCCGGTCTATATAGGCGAGGTCAATGGGTGTGTGACTGACATAGCACCGTCAATTCCTATCTAAACACTTTGTCGATACGTACAGTTCTGCGCAGTGTGGCCCGGTGAATATGCTGACATGTGCAATTCGAGTGTCCCAGGCAGTGCTCAAAGATTCATCACGCCGTGAAATTACAGACGGCGGGTGTGAGGCCGGGAAAAATGGGTATTAAAAACGGGGTTCTTAGAACTTCCATCAGGTCAATGCACGCTAATGATTCTAACTTAATAACAAGAGTAGTAACTAGCATAATATGGTTTCTCGCGTATACTCAGTGGGTATTCGCAGCTAACTGAGCGACTGTTCACAACTGTACGAAAGTCAACTCTCATTACACAAACCTATCGATTACATCATCTCCGAGGCGGTGCCAATGGAATATTTCGACTAAGAACAAAATTCAGATTCCCAGCGCGAACCATTTCCAATTAAATCCTAATTAGTTGAACAATTGTTCTTGGACCGTCATGGGAGGCCTCCCCCCCCCCCCCGAGGAAATTGCGCGATAGAACGGGTCGTGTGAAACTATAGTTTTGACCTGATTTTAACAAGACGTTTGTGAGAAAATTTACGAACGATTTTGTGATCAGTATTCTACTCATAACATTATCTCTGGGCTGTAGTTCGCAAATGATACCAGTCAGTCAGTCAGTCATTAGTTGGTTAGTCATTCAGTCAGGATGAGCCCAAGCGAGTAACAGGTTGTCGTATGGACTATTAAGAGCGGGCAGCTGTCATGTGATCCGAACACGCTTATTTACATTTAAAATGTTCTAACGAATCGTTTCTAGACATGTCACGACCAATCGGAGATAAAAAAATACGATAAACAGATTAGGAGTACTATCATAAGCACTAGTACGTACTGAGATATAAGCAATAAGTTCTGCACATTCACAGTGTATGCACGGCTGAGGAGTAATTCCGCCAGAGCAGTACGATTATATTCAATATTACGCAAGTTGACCGTGCGCTATACGGTGACCCCATCTGCCAATTCGCCAATAGTAGAGAGGTCATACGCTGAAGACGGCTATAGGTTGTTTGATTTGGTTGTTCAGGACTCCACAGAAGGGGGGACATGTTTCAATGTTATTAGTTTCCGGTATTTTAATGGGGCGCTGTGTTTTGCAGTGAATTATAGAACTCAAATTCTTCGAAATGAATCGTCCTAATGTGCACTTTAACCCTATCTGAGTCTGAGCTAGGTCGCGCCGATGTAATCATCCCCCACGGTACGTGACGACTCGACGGATTTCTCTTAACAATAAATTTACGTATGATGTGTAAGAACAGAATCATTCCATTTCTTGCTATTATGATCTGCAAGGGAATGTTAGTAGTGGTGTAGCCACTCCAATCGTCACCGCCCGCCGTCTACAGACAACCCACTCACCCTGGGCTATAAAGCTTGGCACCTAGTATAGTTTCATGAATGAATTGTCAATTAATGCTGTCAAAGCGCCGCAATCTACCTTTTATTCATATCACTTGTCTGTCTCTGCGAGATGCATCCGGAACGAAACCCATTAGCACAGATCTTTTTACAAGGCACCTGTGTTATTTTGTACTCCAACTGCGAACTAACACATGTGTTTATGGGCTATTCATATCACTCATTCAATTATGGAGACATCTCTCAGTAAGATAGTCCGACTCAAGAGCTGTTCCATTTTCATGAGAACAGATCGGGAAATTAATTAAATATTCATATTCAACGTCATATATGTCGAGAGGAATATGTAGTTCTTGAAACTAACGATTGTCTTAACGTCATACCGGAGAGAGATACAGGTGGTGATCGGAGGTCTGAGAAAAACGTTGTTCTGGTTTAACGTTGAGTCAATTATATATGAATTCTTAGGTCAAAATATAAAAAACAAACCCAAGACTTGGTCGCCTGAATGCTCGTGTGGAAGATTGCCAATAAAAATTATAAATATTCCATGAGATATATATATATATCTGATATATATCTATATAGTATATATATATTATATAATATAATATTTACATGACACGGGTCAAAAATATGTTAATTTTTTCATCCCAACACTCAGCTTCGTCAAATGTTTCACTGACTCAAGAAGTGATTCTATCTACAGAACACTGTTACTCCTCAGATGTTTAAAAGGTAAGGGTGAATTGTAGCACCAAGCTACACTGTCCATGAAATTACACCTAGAAGTATCAATAGTCAGTGTTCAGTTTGTGAAGCACTCCTGATTCCCTGATAGGTGTTTATCACGATTCCAATTCCCCTCCGAAGTTTGTGTTCTGCACTTGCGCCCCATTCCTGGAAACTATACCGTCTAGCCAGTCCCTCCAAGGTTTTCCGAAACCATAATTTACTAGCAGTCCTTTGTCATAACTTTTTATGCATTTCTTCTTCCATCAACGACTACCATTACGGTTTCGGAATGTCAATTACTGGTGACCTTCTACTTTTCGTCCCCAATTAATGGGCTTCCCACCCATTGACTCGGTGGAAAGTAAAATTATTGCCCTCTTTATTACCACGCGCTCGATCGGCTATGGCATGCTGGCCTTCTCAGTTCCATCCTAGCCCACATCGTGGTCCGCTATTTTCTCACCGGTCGCTCTATTTCTGTTTGATAGTGCGCAAGTACTCCTGAACTTTCTATATTATTGCTGGTGTGCCAAAAGATGCGTTTCCCCTACACTCATCTTCATTAATGACCTCTTTAGATCTATACTGGCCCATGGTATTCATTCCTCGCAGGTGACTTCACCCCTCACTATTCATCTCGCTTTCTCGTTCGCAGAAACAATATGATTTCGCTCTTGACCGGTCTTCAGTTTGCTAACCACATTAACATTATCAGCAACATTATCAGCTCACCTTCCTATGTATAAATATAACGTTTCACTCGACCTACTCGTACTTCTTCTCTTGCCACTTCTTTTCGGTTGCGCCTCACTCGTCGTCGCACCAAACTATACCTCCTCTTTTCTCTACCTTCGCGTGTCTGGAACATGCTCCTCGATTTTCACCTTAATTTTTTCCTCTAGTTGTTCAAGATAGAATTCAGTAGGTTTTTTTTCCATTTCCTTATTTTCCGTAGGACACGAAGGTTGCTTCCTTTGTGAGGCAATTACCGATTTGCGCTTCCTCATGTTCACCTCGTTGAAAAAACAGAAGTTACTTCTATACTGGCGGAGTAAAAATTATCAACTGCTTGTTTCTTTTGGAAAAGTAACAAACTGACCGAGAACGTCGTTGATTTCCGTATCCTTAATTTGGTAATGCACAACTGGAATGTACTAGAGGCATTCAGTCCAATCACACTAATTAATTAATGCTCTTTTCTGCCGGAATACACAATATCAATTTCGTTTGATCTTTAGGAACGTTCAAATTCATACAAATCTGTGACTATCTCCTCTTCATTCTATTTAGAACCTCCACGATCATTTATTTGCTTGGGATCTGTAGCGCCGAATGGGGCATGTGTGAGCTATTCCACTAATCTATACCCTCATGAATAGAAGAACATAGAAAATCCTACTTATTTATGAATTCTTCGTGTAATTATCGTATTATAGTACAGAGAGCAAACTATTGAAAGTGAATTATGAGAATCATCACAACATATTTCCAAGGATTCAAGAATTCCACAAAATGTGAAATTTCCGACCACGGTCTGTTACTGGATACACAGTTCAGCATGCAATCACGAATAAGATGGGTTGGGTGTTCTATATATTCATTCTCACGCCTGAATGTGCCAGACGAGAATTTATTTTACGAAACAGATGCTCTTCCATCAGAGCTAGGTGAATAACCTGTACCGGCCTCCACCCCTTCTCTCTCAATGACATGAATGATGTACCCCCGCCCCGGAACGTGATTCGTAACGAACCCATCGCTGCATTGCCGATCACACTCAGTTGATTTCCTGAGTGGTGACAGATAACCTAATAAAACCTCTGATCTTGTCACATGTACGTGCAAGTTCATGCAATTTTCTGTACAACAGGTTGTTTCGATGGTCAGTCTGTCGAACGATGTTCTATCTGCATTCATCTTCATCAGATCGTGGACACCGAGCAGTAATTAAGGATGTCTTCGCATTTCGTTTCTTAAAAGGCTACTCGTTGTGGACTGCACGTATTTGAAACATCAGTCTGCCAGTGGACCTACAGCACATATATTGACCAAGGAAAGAGTGGTCCTGTAAATACTCTGTTTTGTTTCAGCGTCAGTTTTCAAACTCTAAACGTATTTTCGTATACGCCACAACACGACTTCCAGCCTCTCTCCGCTCCGTCGAAGCATTAAACAGAACACGTTTTGTTAAATTAAAGCTTCTTATAGTATTCTGTAGGTATGGGGAATCTTCCAAGCCGAAACACTTTACCAAAAACCTCCCGGGAAATCATTTTCTCTTGTTCAATACAGCATACCCAGTAGAGCTTGCATGAGATGAAGGCGCTTCGTGCCTAATGTCTGTACTGGGACATTTGTATGTAACGTAAAGAGGTCGAGGACACCGTGGTTTAAAATGCAGCCGTTTGCAGGTTCATAAATGAGTGGATTTGTTCCAGTATGATCGAATGTCGGCTATAGATGGCGTTTGTGAATGCTCTATACAGGTAACTTTTCCGAACCATAACACTAGAATTCAAAATTACTAAATTACTGCCGCGCATACCCAAATTTGGGCAACACCGCCAAATGTAATTTGAGCCTACTCATATACAGGCTATATCTAATTACATTCTTGTTGAGGCACAGACATCGGTTTGTTAATTTAAACTGAGCGAAATTGTTTCTCACCTCTCAACTTCTCATTGCTTTTTATTTCGTTGAAGCTCCCTCTCAGAATGTCATCGGCGGGGCCGGAGATGTTTAGCGGGAAAGGTGTTATACCTATAGTTCAATGTTCCCTTTTTTTGAAGCTGCTGTTCATTAAGGCGGAGTTGTTACATGATCACAGGCTTGACACTCATTCAATATTCACTTTTTAACAACAGCAAACGTTTGGGATGCATTTCGGCCCCCCAACCCCCCCCCCCTCCCCACCCCATAACCCCCTCCCCACCGCCACCCCACCAAACACAAAATACTGAAAACATTGAGGGTTTGTTCTTCTGTTTTAAAATTTGCGGAGAGTTTCGAATGAATATTATGCAATTGTTGTATTTTCACAATTCGGCAACACTGCCAAACCTCACTTACACCACGTACCCTCAGGCGTGACCTCAATTGATGCATTTCGACAAGTGGTATGTTTCCCAGGGAAGATATTTTGATCAAATCGTGATTTGCTGAATGAGGCCATGGTGATTGTTCGGAGAACATAGATCGTGTGAAGACTGCTTTATCACAATACTAACTGCGTGTTAGAAGGAGTTCAAAGAGCAATGTCGTGCTCATTGCCGAATTCAATGACACTCGATGATTATTTATTCATATTGCTGCGTTATGTATGCAGCCATATCGAGACTTGTTGGAAGGAGACAGTTCCATATTCTGAGTAAGATATCCCTTGTGCACGGAATTAGGATTACACCAACACAACCTGGCAACTGAACTGAGCTAATTATGACCGATTCTCCGCACACTGACCAGCTAACAATGGAAAAACATAGAAAATGGAACTCAGAAAGTGATAATTTACGCTTTCGGGAACGCAGTTTAGCGCAAGGATTTAACCAGAATATGTGGACACGATGGGGACCAGAATGTTTATCAAATCGAACGAGCAAAGCAGATTTGGAGTGCAACAGCAAAGCCACAAGGGGTATAGCATAGTTAGTCGTGTTTCTCCAATGTTTACTAACTAAAAAGATTAGCCTATATATCGTAAGATAGATAACCTTGCCTCTTACTATATGCATTCATGATATCCCTGCATATTGTGTTGTTTTTTAATGTTTGGCTTCGACTTACGAATTCACTAATGTTATAACAAACATAATACGACAATTCGCATGATGTCTTACAGCCTATACATGTGTAAAGCAGTACACGTTCGTCATGGAGTGTGATTATACAACACCTTGTGTAGTGATACAACGTCATTCACGTATTCCGTTGATTTGATAATAAATGAGTTCGATGAAATGCCACTTCAGATTCATCTAGAAATTGTGACAGGTCATCGCAGAAGTGTCACCACCGAGACACAAGTGACACGACACTTCCCCACCTAAAAAAACGCTAACACATTGTCATTAACGCGGACAGGTGCGTGATGGTGGTTTAAGACTAATACCGTTCCAGGACAGGGCAGTCTACCGGCTCATCAACAGATGTAAGGAAGACAGATCACCACTCTCTTTAAACGAGACAACAATGTCTCGGCGAATCCACTGGGCGAAAAAAAAAAAGTTATGGTGCCCGTTTGTTTGAAGTGAAACAGAAACCGTCCCGCACTATGGACCTAGCGAAATTGTTATTGCATTGGACTCAGCATGTGACGAATGACGGCCATTTGTTCAGGTCTGCTTAGAGACATTTTCCCTCGGGAATTATCCGAACGTCGCGGCGTTCTGCCAGTTGTTACCTAAGATAGAAAAAACGTTGAGAAGTGATGGGCGCCTTGTCGACACCCACTACTACGACAGGCTACAACGAAAGGAAGCCACAAAGATATCAATCCCACTGCGAACCGTCGAGAATTAATCGTGTATTTCTGATATACGTCAGGCTTCGTTCAAGCAAACCTCTCTAGCTATAATTTATATTGTAAATCGTCTGCTAGATGCATTACGAAACACTATACACTCGTCTTTATGCGAGATCCTTCAAGCCCTCATCATAAACTTGGGGTTCGATGAATCCACTGTACATTTTATTTTGACCCGCAGGTCTCTCGCATCTGATTTACAGGAGTACATAACTCACGATTAGGACAGCTATGATCTGAGAACTGTTACATTTCACACGGAAGAAGAAAAACAATAGGCGGAATATGAAATAATTAAGGTTTTTTATTATTTTTTCCAAAGAAGATGCCGAAGGCGTTCGATACAAGACACGGAAGGAAAATTAGGGTGGACTAAAGTTTTTATTAGAGACTACTGAGTAAAGGTTTTGAGGGATAAGGGCGGAACGAGGAAAACAAATATCAAAGACCTTTACTGAATATTGGGGGGAGGTTCTGATGCAAACAACGGAAACAGTATCCTCTAAAACGAATCCACCAAGTTAGGACTGACTATTTCCGAAGACTATATGTAGGCATTGAATGTTGGTCGATGTCAAGTTAATCAAGATAGAATAGAATTAGAAATGGGTTTGTGATCGGGCGTACGGAAACATGTGGCGATCACAATGCGGAGGTTTAATATAAACCGAAGTTCTCGATCTATAAATAGATTTCCTCACATTTGTTAGGAACCACATTTTTCTGCCTATTTTTCAGCTGCTTTGATACCTGACGTGTTTGATTTTCTGAGAGTAATCGATGAGTTTTGGATCATACTTCGAAGACACTCTAGGTATGATGTGCCTGCCTACGATGCAGTAGGTTTCCATCTCACTGGTATCAAACTGTTAGGAATAAACATGTAGATTTCCGAGGGTTAATTATTTCTAATTTCGACATATACGATGACATTCATACATCCTTTTCCTGTAAATTCACCTGCACCTGCAGTGGGCCACATTTAGTTAGGGGTAGAAGATTAAGAAAGAATGAAGACATGAAAAAGAATGAAGAGGGTCCTTACGACGAAACAAATGCCTTACTTAAAGGAAATAATGAAGGCTGTTGTTCGGTGGATTTTGACCACATCATTCACGATTCTTCATTTCCGAACAAAACCACTGCATAGGTGTAACACAATACGATACACAGAAAACGTCACTGTAGGTCACTCTATTGACGATGACAATGAAAACCTTCAAAAAGAAAAGTGTATTCTATCAAAAAGTTAAAACATTTCTTCACTATGACGTTTTTTACGATTGGAATCAATGTCGCAACTAGTTACGCATTATGAAATGGAATCACTAGCACATAACTTAGAATATAACAGTCACATTGGACAAATAAAAATATCTAGAACCTGGGTGCCTGCCCTCCACTAACCGTGGCACCAAAAAAGGGGATTATTATGTGCCGCATGACCTTGTGGATCGTGCAACGTGCTTTCTGACATTCTTCATGGTCAGTTAACGCGCAGACTTTAGTGAGTCATATGCCGTTATAATCAACACCACCCAATACTCCACACACAAAATCTGCTTGGACGCATTGTTAGGCTTTTTTTTTCGGCCGAGTTTGATCGACTGCATCACTTCTATAACAGCGACACTGGTGGTATTCTTACTTGATGAAAGTCTGGAGGGGTTTATTCCGAGTTTACACTCTCCATCAACGTCACAGTCAATTGCTACTGATTGTTAATTGCACAAACAAGACAGCCCTTTCTCTATGGTATAAGCGATTTTTAATGGGACGAATCTCGATTTATGCGTATCGCGCATCATCAACTTCGCACCCAATTAGCCTTTGTATAAGACTAGCACTAAGCAGTGTTCCATTATTTCTATTTCCCAAAAAGTTTCAACTACTTTAGAAAAATATACCAGTGAATTGGAAGTTCGTAGTGTTTTGTGTAGCTACCCCGCCTGTCCTAGCAAGGCAATGGAGTTTACTGCCTGTGTCATGCACTTAGATAAGAGCCTTGTGCGGAGTGAAAGTATAAGTAGTACAGGGGTATTGCTTCAAAGTAAATATTAGCTTCAATTAGGTGAATCTAGTGGTCAACTCATCCTAATCAAACGCTATAACAATCGATACCGCCCATAAATGCTGGACTGGACGTGTCTTTTTGACGCCAATGCCGCTTTTGGACAAAAATCTAATGTACATGGGGAATTGGCATAGGTAATATCTGTATCTAAGACAGTCGTAAAGTAGAGGAGGTCCATAAATCCTTACTGCTCATGGGTGCTAACGGAAAAGGGGAAAGGAGGAAATTTGTGAAAAAGACTGGGAGAGCATATTTGACGTGGTATAACTGCAGTTCCGCAAGCCCCCACCAGATGTCGAGGGGTCACGGTCAAAAGAAGTCAAAGGTCACTATCAACCCTCATTCCCTCGGTGGTTGCCAATCTGCCCAAGATAGAAACAATGCAAATCCATAAGAAGCGACAGAAAAGCCGCTGGGAACAGTATACTGTACTGGTCTCCGGCAGTGACGGACACTAAGAAAGAATTCGTCAAATTTTCGAAGGGTTAAAAATATCTAAAAACACAACAGGAAATACAAACGCAATAGTGACAGTAGGGTGTGTGTACAACTATATTAAAGATCGATCGACCTTCCAGATGATGAATTCAAACAAAGATTTCTAGTTTTCCCAGGCCGTCACGCGCTGACATCCGATCCTAGAACGGATAGAAAGCGGGACCACTTTCCAAAATGAGGCAGTAAGTAACTGATGTATGCAGCCATATGCAGTTCCATTACTATCAGCGCTTATTCACAAGTTCTGGATACTTGAAGCAACATGCAACGATGAAGGTCACTGTCAGAGGCGAGTTAAATCCCTCATTCGGCCATTTTTTGCGTAATGGAAGCAATCGTAATCGGCCCATGTCGGCTCGGAGAATAATTTCCTCCCTGCATTAGGTCCGCGAAACTGGCTATAATCGTGTTTTGCTAAGGTGAGCGTCGATCGAGAAGCCGTGTCCGCTATTTACCCAGGGGTCCGGGACTATCCAGGTATACGGCTTATAGCGTGAAATTCCTAACATGATTGCACGATAATTAAACTAGGAATACAGAATCTGAAGATCAATTCAACAATCATTGTTTTTTATCTCCCAAAAATCTGTTATCTAAGATCCGCTGAAATGAGGAATAGTGGAATAAAATATGCATAGTTCTGGAAATCCTCGACTAACTGTCATCCGCAACGCGGGGCTATTGCCTCAGGTAGATGGTTGTTCAATGTATTTGAGCGTATAATAAGAACACAAGCCAGACAACCATTATCTCTGGGAGAACTGACCATAAGCATCGTAACTTGATTCTGCATTTGAATAATCAAACATTCCCATCTAACACGTTTGAAGGTCTTATGTGAGCGAGAAAATTACTAAACTTACGGGAAGTTTCTCATGAACACAAAAATAGACTCGTTACAATATGATACGCGTTAAATAGTCTCTTGCATACGATTAGCATTTGGAACCATTATCGTCGGGAGGGTGTAAAACCATCTATGTAGTTTTTATGACTTGACTGTACTGAATCGATTATTTAGCTGTTGAGCCAATTTACAAAAACCCGGGTCAATTAGATTATCTGTTAATATTAGTCCGTATTGGCTCTAGTGTTTTAATGATATGAGGGATTGCCAGGGATATGGTGGACTGAATTTTACCTTTGTTGGTAACCTCGCGTAAAATAAGTTGTGGCAATTAAGAACTTTGTCAGTTCTACGCGTCATATTAGTACAGTGTGCATTTCGGTATAGAACGTGAACCTAAGGGTAGCACACGTTTATAACTACTACAACGCCAACACACGATACCGAGCCATGGTATTATAAGTACCCATTTGTGCAACTGATATATTAGGGCTAATTTCGTCATAGAGTTATGAAGCGTAATTTTTTAAAAAAAATTCAGGAAGAGGTGATCACAGAGGGTTTTGAAATGTTGATCATACTGTGGCACATCCTGTCTGCTCCTGTATTAATACAACGACCCTCGGAGCTCCGGTAGCATCGTCCAGCGGTATTGTTATGATGCTGAGTCTACGCATACTTTGATATGGGCCATCAATGTATCGCTCCACTTGCCACTACGACACGTGAAAGCCACCGCTTGCTGAATAGCTATACAGCTGATCGATTGTTTCCTGGGACTGATGTTATGTCGCTGAAAAATACTCGCCTCCTCGTTAACGTCATGTCCTACCAACTGTAATGGCCACAGAGTGGATGGCATTCATAATTACAGAACACGTTTACGGTAACTATGATCGGGAAACAAAGCGGTACCCATGACAGAGGTATAGGCTATTCTAATTTGTTGAGACTACATTATTGATGGGCCGCCCCTGACAAACGCTCTCATAGTGTTTGGTGACCTGTAAGAAATACAACACTATTCCCATTTCAAGGAATATTGGATGAGTACGTTCTCGTCTGACAGTTCCCCCTCTGGTTCGAGCTTCACGAAATATCAATTGTTGTATTTTGGGTCCTAGATGATGTTTGGCTGCCAGACGCAATCGGTTGTATTTTCGAATTGTTTTCATGTTGTTCCAGAGCCGATAACGTACTTGTCTCGAGTACTGTTATGAAATAGTAACACTCACTAGACAGCAAGATAGTTCCTAATCTTGCACTGTGACATTGGGTGAAATCAAATATGCGTAGGGGGGGGGGGGGGGGGGGGGGGGGGGGGGGGGGGGGGGGGGGGGGGGGTGGGGGGGGGGGGGGGGGGGGGGGGGGGGGGGGGGGGGGGGTGGGGGGGGGGAGGGGATTTATGGTCTCTGGCTTGCTTTCAACAAGGACACGAACGCGCTCCTATGTCCTCTCTATTAATATATTAGCTCGGTGGTCGAGTTCCCCCCCCCCACCTCCAAATACCGAATTCTGGGATTAAACAAAGTGAACAATCACGGATTTTCAATCGGTGTGCCAATTAGGTGATCATGCACGTCGATATCAAGGTCCTCAATTTCAAGCGGAATTCACCCACGCGTTTACACTTTTGAGGTCACAGGCATCGAATATAAGGGTGACTCTCGTTGAACGTGTGACGTTTTGTTAAGTGCGTGTTGTAACAACCGGTGGTTGGTAATCCTCCGATTTTCGAACATTTTTTCTTTTATTGGTGGCAATATCGCTTATGAATTCCTCCAGCAAGTAGCATATGAACATAGTGGAAGACTCAGATATAATATTCTCTGTATATAGTGGTGTCCTATGTATGGTCGCTACTACCGTTTTGCTATCCCGTGGTCGTAGGAAATGTAATTTCATTTATTCGAAACCTTTTATTTAGTAAGTGGCATATCGCATTATGATAGTGAGATTTAGATTTAATATATCTCTGTACAAAGTGTGTGCCTAATGTATGTCGTTAACTCATGACCTACCGTGTGCTTGCGGTTTAATTAATGTCGAGATTTTTAAGGGCTTAACGCGGCTCATTTCAATCCGCGTTAATGTACTTCATCCTACTATTGCCAATGGTCGTATATAGTCTCCTAAAGAACTACCCTATGTTTTAGTGCTATTTATTGCTGGATGACTCGGCAATGCGCTTTTATTACCATCACCTGCAATAGGGCGATTCTGTCCAAATAGCCTAATATGCCAATTCTGTTCCTGCGATGAGCCGTGCAATATCATTATATGAGAATTATACGGTTTCAAAGTCTTCGGGACACATATTCCATAACATAACTCAGTCCAAAATGGGATAATTTTGGGTTCGTTTTCCCAGGAGTGTAGGTACAGTTCAAATGTACGCCCGTACTTATCGCTATGGGAGAATCTCGCCCTACAAGCATTTCGGTTGAGAGCATGCGCACTTGTACTGTAGAACTGGCTTATTCTATGATAGCACAGACAGGGCGCCATGCACGATACCTCTTGCTGAGATGTATTTCCCTGTTATTTCAAACAACTTTCCTCGATTCATATGCAAAACTACGATATCCAAGAGAAAGGCTATTAAAATCCGCGCATCAGGGTAGCGGATTCTCTATTATTTAATTAATTAGAACTGTTTTGAAGGCCGACATTTTCCCGGCAAGGAAAGACCCATAGTGTCGACTGCCTTCTCTTGATTCCCAGACCTCTACCCACTTAGCCACAAAAGTGCAAAGGAACTTCATACTCATTCGTTATGTGCAAATCATCCATTCATCTATTTCTACACGGGAACAATTTCCGTAAATTTACACTAAATTGGCACTTTGCTACAGGTGATTTTACTGTAAATTTCTTTTTTTTTAAACCCTCTAAATCCCACAGTAAAATTACAGTGATACTCCCTTTTACGTAATTTCACAGTAGTTTATTGTGAAATTTACAGTAAATTCACTGTCAGCATGAGTTGCCATTAATTTAACTGTAATTTTACGAATATTTTTTTACTGAATTATAGGCACCTCTCTGCCGTATACTCGATGTCAATGAGCATTGGCTTACCGACAATTTTAATGGGGGCTTCCGCAGGAGACAATATTTTACGTCGTGCAGTTTTGACATATCCAGCGCGACGTATGTATACACTTTCGACCTTATAATCGAGACAATTAACCACGGATTCATAGTTTGAGGATCCTAAAGTGCATGACCTTTATATCGTACTGATTTAAACAAAACAAACTTTAATATTCAACTTTAATATTAACCCCGGGTAAACCTTTCGAATCTGTCTGAATGCAGGATTTTTGTCGTTGCGCCGAGCCGCGACTGAAGCCATCCGCAACTTAAGGCAATCCATGTGCAGTAACACCATATGACAGGTGATGCGCAGGATTGTGAGAGAATTCCTCATCCCCTCAGACCATCCCACCCTTCCATTTTTAATTTTATTATCGGCTTGGTTGTTTTAGGCGCTCATCTCTCCTTTCCCTTCTCTCTCTGATTCCGTCGAGCGGGAATGATTGCTGGAATGATTATATTTTTGTGTTACTGTTTATGTATATCATCCAAGATTTCATATGGTGGACATGCTGATAAACATTAAACGTACCTAACTCGTCGTTTGTATAATGGTGAAACCGTAATGGCATGTAGGAACCTTGAACGTACATCGTACATATATAGTGACCGCTGGTCCTGATACTATTTTTAATAAGCTTTCGACGCCTTCCAAAGCGACATAAGTAATGTGCAATCAGCATTATGAGAAAATACGTTTACCTTTCATCCTAATGCGCCAATCATTTACTGTACTGAATTCATGGGCGGCAACCAACTTTATGCTTGCGGACACTTGCGATCCCACAATGCGACCGCTTGGAATGCTTGCGTCGATTGTGCAATTGGTGATCGTATGGTTTGAGAGCACACTACAGAGCTCACAGGAGAAGACGGAACTTTGATTTGTTCAAAGTCAAAGGTCAGTCTGTAAATTTTCTTAGACTCATTGAAGGGATTTGTGCCCCTGCTAGCAGAAACGATACTTTCAATCACGTATTCCCCGGTTACAAATGCGAAATTTATTGAGATATTCCGCGCCATCACAGGTACGCACGAAAATACCGACTTGAATTCGTTTGAAACCTTGCTGTCAAAATGTGAAAAAGACTTGTGGCCAGCTGGGGCCCCGCTTTTAGTTTTATCGATCCTGCGGTAATCGCCTCAAGTACCTTAACGTTCATGAGGAGCCCGTAGGTCTGACGGCAACTTCCGACAGCCTTGCGGTCAGCAACCCGTACAGTATCAACAAGGCCTAAAACAACACTAAGGTTCATAGGCGGCGCAAGCGGGGGGGGGGGGGGGGTTCGTCCCCCCAAAAAAACTCATAGTGGGGTCCGTCCCCCCCCCCTAAAATTTCGACGAAAATGAAATTTGAAAATTAACACCAACATCGACAATTAAACTATCATTATCGATCTGCTGCGGACAATGAGGAATATAGACATAGATTTAATATATCAGCCTAAATACTGTGAAATATATCTTTTTTCTAAAGTCAAAAAAAAATGTTGCCGTACCGGACCCCGGTGCCGCATGTCTGCGATTTTCCGCAGCTTGTAGCGAAATCTTAATCGAATGGGAAAGTATTTACCTCCGCGTAGACTGGTAGAGAACTGTGAAAAACTAGAACAAGAAGGAAACTCGAGTCAGCATTTTTGGCGAATACAATGATGACCGACTGACTGTAATGCTCGTCTCTGACTAGGCCTACTAGATTATTCAAGATGGACAATATCACCGCTGTATCACGGTAAACGCAACAATACTCGGCAACGAAAGTGGGACATTTGGAAAAAATTAGTCCTTAGATTAACCATAGAAATTATGCTTTCACTGGACCTAATCTAGTCCCACCGACTAACAAAACTGCAGTCAGGGCTGGTGCCTGTCCGACCGACTACAAGAATCTAGTCGGTTGTGACCGACCAATTATTCTCTAGTCGGTTGTGACGCGTACTAACACACACTTTTTCGGGAACCGACTAATCACAAACTAGGCGGTTGCGACCGACTAGCTATTTTTGCTAGTCGGTGCCATAGTCGGTGACACACGACCAGTAATTGTTAGTCGGGTCACACTAGTCGTTGGTCCGAACCGACTAGATCTTTGACTAGCGAAACGTTAGTCGGTTTGGTGCCTCGCCCGACTAACTTTATCCGACTGACTAAGATATTCCCTATTCGGTCTCATTAGTCCGTAGCGACCGACTAGAGACCATCTGCTTGAATAGCAGCTGGACCAAGGTAACATTTGGGGTTAAACCAGTAGAACAAGACAACTAGGTTTGAAATCGATTCACTGTATTGGAATTTGTAAACTATTGTTTATACTTCTTCTAATACTTGAAATATGATCAAGACAAATGGGCATCTTGAACTTATTGTATACTGTTTTTTTTATGAAATAAAATTTAATTTCCATTTCACTCTACCCCTACCCCACTCTTGAGACCATCAAGTAACAATTAAAGAAAAGTCACAATAGGACTTACAACTTATTATTCTACAGCGGAATCTACTCCAAATATATCTCAATGTTCACTTTACAGGACATGCCAACAGCATAAATGATTGCATTCATTGTAGGTTCAATCCAACCCCACTCATTGAATCGCACACCACACATACTGCTAAAAATGCATCGATATGTGGAGGGACAGTGACATGCAGAGAAAGATAACTTTGAATTTCAGTACCAATACATGAAATTATGGTGAATTAGATGCCTAAAAAAGCAAGGAAAAACAAGATTAAGGCCAATGCAGAGTCATGTAACAGTTACTTTGAACTAGCACAGGTCATGTAAAGGGGCATATCAAAACCACACACCCAAATTAGCAATGTTTTCATGTTCGAGCTATTTCGTTTACTTTTTGAAAAAGGTAGGTTTCGAACATCACAGGGGGGAGGGGTTTGCAGTGGCTACCATCGACCCTGCCACACGTGAATGCTGGGCCTTTTTGCGCCGTATCCAAAAGACTAAAATATACAATTGAAATTATTCCCTTAAGTTCCATTCAGCAGTTGAAATAATTCGAGAAAAAATAAGATCAATGGTATTGAAAACGAATGCCAAGTGTTCAATACCATACAACAACTTCATTAGAAATTACAGCACTCAAAATTTCTATTTTTGGAGGAAATTGTGATCAGTCCGCAAATTAAAAAAATAAAGGCTGCAAATTCTATTAACAAAAAAAGAGAAGCCCGTACAAAACAAAATCTACAAAAAAAAAAAGCCAGCCGGTCCATCAAATGTATGGTTTCGCACAGTGACTAACTACTATTTCCATCCACGACAATTACAAATTTTTTCTACCTAGTAATGATATCATTTCAACGAGAAATAAAAAAATCCAGTGTAGTTTAAATAGTATGGGTATCTCCAAGGCTGGAAAGTAACTGAATCGCGCTGCATGAACTTTAATATTTTGGTGAACGATTTTGGTTGGTTTTCTCTCTTCAAAATCCCATTATATAGTGTTTTTCGGCTACACATTTTTGTAAGTCCTGTATCACAACTGACTTACCTACAGTTTTTTCCTGTGTGATGTCAAAAGGCAAATATTGCAATGTCTGATTTTGCTTTGGTCGAAAACATTTTGAATTGGCTTAAATTTGGTCTGGAGTTTTAGCTGTCAATGAATGATAGAAAGTAAAATAGTCAGTTACGAAATAGAAAAGTCCAGTCATATTTGGCACTGATACCATTGGCCTTTTGAATTACTTTAAACAAATAAAGCATGTAAATTGAAAATCTGAATTGGCTGACTTGGTCTGGAGTTTTAGCTGTCAATGTAAGGAATAGAAAGTAATAGTACGTAAAATCGAAAAGTCCAGTCAATAATTTGTGTCTGATGACCATGTGGCTTTGAAATTCTTTTAAAACAAAATGAAGACATGTAAATTGAAAAATCTGACAATATATTGATACATACGGGTTATCACAAGTTCTCAAGTGTTTCCCCACATGCATGAGCATTGAACAATAATACTGGATCTGCAATACTGATTGTTGGCAAAATCAATTCCAATCATCATGCACTATGGCTATGACAATATTATGCTGGCAGGCTTGGACCATATCCAGGATGACCATAGTTGTTTAGCCTCACTCAGTTTACTCCCAGAAGTAATTCAAAAAAATATATACTGCTAAAATTTCCCGGTCGTTCATCAAATCCCACTCAGTCACTCCCTGGATTTGTGGCTGGACCTGCTACTTTGTTGCTGTCCGTCAATTTCTGAAGGGCAGGCTACGAACAGGCCAGCTACTTGAGGATTTTCTGGTCCTTCCCAGTCAGTCGCTCCTGAATATGTGGCACCACGTAGAGCTGACACCTGCGTTACCCGCCCTCCGCGTTGCTTGTTCGCACAGCTACCAGAGGCCCTAGGGTGATCCTGGTTGTTTTGGCGTCCCCAATCAGCTCTTCGTGATGGTGCGCCTGGGATAGCCAGTCTCCTTGATTCTCGCTGGTCCACAGTGGGAACTTTGACCAACACCCCGACTTGTCAAAGTCAAACCGAGGCTTCAAATTCCGAACAAGAAAAAAACAAAGGGGGGCATGTGACTCTTGCCCTCCATATTATCCCCTTACATAAGTAATCACCAATGTCTGCGACATTGTCTGCATGTCCCTTCCCTCGCTATCTTCCTTCTAGTTGTGTCCGCGCCCTGGTCCAAGGCAACCATCTGAAACGGGCAAACAGCTGGTCACCTCTTAAACTTTCCGCACATACCATCTTAACACTGCCAGAAATTAAATTTCACAAGGTTAATTATTCTGTGAGTGAAAGCAAATCCTCGCTAACATACAAAACAACTGTTCCTGTGACTATTTTACGTCACAGCTTTTGATTTTTTTTTTACCTGGGACGGGCATGTACATCTTCGATATCAATTCCGTCATTGTAAATAGAACACAAAACGAAAGACACAAGCACAGGGGAAACTTTGTACATTATTGACATATTCTCCCTAAACACGTGAGCGGAAGGCGACACACTAATGGTCAGCGAAAAGTGTGAGTACTTACAAGTACTGGAACTTTGACAGTTAAGTAAACAGCAACAAATCTGTTCTTCCTAGTGAACATGTAACCTTGACAGAGATGTGCTGATGGCAGCACCACTAACACTGTACTCTCTACTATCCTACCCAGCTCTCATAATTAAATTGCCTAACTTCCTGGCACATCCCTGATTGATACAGTTTCCTTGGTTCATTTGGCACAATCTTGACATGGGAGGTTTGATTATCAACCCGTCCCTGGCAGGTTGAATCTTGACATTGGTGCTATGGTCCTTTCGCCTGTGATGCTACACGTCACCAGCAACACCCCAGCCACTAAACAACATAGTAATTAATTCCTTGCTGCCCTGCCTACTGTGATGACCTGTATCACTACTACTTTACATCAATATTCTTCTGCCTGCGGAGTAGCCAGCGTGCCTACAGTACGTACAGTAACCACACCTTTAGTCACTCCTGGAGAGCCACGATCGCAGCATCACAATCTGAATGCTCATGCTCCATGGGAATTCGCTGCTCGCTGACGCTTATCGAATGTTCCACGGATTCTGTAACCTTCTGGCTTCCTGTGAAATTAAGAACAGAAGCAAATACCATGAGAATGTACTGTCCGTCAGATTCTATTAATGGCAAAAATATTCTTGATCAATGTTTAGCATATTGCCATTGCCGTTTCAACATTTTGGAAGGAGGAGGGCGCACCTCCAATACTGCCAGCAATCCAGTATGGGCTAAGGCAACTGCTTGCCAACCAGGATGAACTTATAAAGATGCATATTGGTGTATAGAAACTTCAGTTTCGGAAGGATAGGAAAATGTGCACATCATGATTTTTCCTCTAAACAGTCCACGAGTGAAAGACAGCATAAGTGAACTATGAATTGAGTTGGATTGGCATTATCATATCAGGCCAGCAGAAAGTAATGTACCACCTCAGTTCTGCTAAACTTTGTCGGAATAGTAAACAAGTTATTTTTCATCCCTAGTATTGACATGTAACCTTGAAGAGAGGTTTGCTGATGGTAGCCCACCCAACACGTTCTCTCCAGATCTCTTATGAATGTGCCTTCTTACTTCCGCACATCCCTGGATTGATAATGACATGGAGGCTGGATTGCCAGGTCTCCCTAGCATTTGATCTCGACTATGGTGGCTATATGGTCTCCTTGGCAGTGGAATGCCCCATCACCAGCAATACCAGCACCAGTGGTCCTAAATACTTTTTTTCAATTTCGGGGGCGATTTTGAGAGAAACGGTGCCCCCTTAAAACTAATTTTGGGGGGCTAGTCAAGATCTTTCGGAGGCTACTTTAAAAGAAATATTATTTGTTCCGGAACACCTCAAAATGGCTTCTGATTGCAATAAATTGTATAACGCCACTGTGATTAGTCACTCAGAATAAGCCCCCACAGGAAGGAGGGATAGGAAATGTGTTAAGGCTTTATGCCCCGGCTCGGCATAAATAAAATTGAATCTCTTTTTGCTAGTAGCACCAATGGTAACCAAAATTTTCAGGCGCGGCCTTTTCCAATCATTTCTACATTTTTCCCCTCCCGCCCCCCGCTTAATGTGATTTTGGAGAGCTCTCTTTTGTAACTTTTGAGGGCGAATTCCCCCCCCCTCAGCCCCTCATCCCCGTGTTTTTCGGACGCTGACCACCCTACTAAAACAGAATATTTCCCCTCTGCCATACTTGTGATAAAAACTTTTACAACTTACATCTGCCCGCGAAGTCATGTATGGGCAGACCGTCCCCACCACCCTCTCATTCACATCGTGAAGAAGGGCAATCGCAGCATCACAATCGGAATCCTCATACCCCATAGTCAAAACTCATGTCCTGGCCCGAGACTGCGTCAGAACTCCACAGGATTCCTGAAACCTGGCTTCCTGTCGAAATAAGAACAGATGCAATACCATTAGAATGAACTGTCCCTTAAAGGAGTCCTAAGAAAGTGCAAAATAAAAATTTGAATCATGAATTAGCATATTGCTGGTTTCAATATTCGAAGAGAGGAGGCAGCACAATAATAATTTCTGATAAATCAGCTCATCCAGTATGGTAAAGATGACAGCAGTCCTTCATTTGGATATAACTGGTGTATAGGACACAAGTTTAGTTTTGAAAGGATGGGAGGGGGGGGGACTTTGAGCCGAGGAGAAGCAGCAGGAATCTAGCGATACAGGGTTGCCAGTCCTTGGGTTACCAAAGTTCCATAGCAATTTCCAATTTATACAACACTGCACTACCTCATGTTCGAACACCGTTTTCCTAATCTGAGGGATAAGCAAACCTAGCCCCTTTCCACAACATTTACAATTCTAATCTTGCTGTATAAGTGGATCATACAGTGCAACAAGCCATCTTCAATAACCAAACTCAAACCTGTGAACAACATAGGTCAATGCATGGTAATATGACAGCACTGTAGCATCGTGGTGAAAAAGAATGTACGACTTCACAGGGATTGCTGCGAAGACAGCTCATAGGCCGTACACATTATACATGTCCGTATCTGCATTTTTTGTGCATATACAGTGTTCTCGCTAGGTGCGGAATTTGCGGTATACCCGCATACGCAGCCAGAATCCCGCATAGAAATAATTGTGTTCGGTGAAATTCCCGCACAGATTTCTCACCCAGGGATCGCAAAACTAGTGTGTATAATAGGGTTGCGCGGTTCCCATAATCGATCGATAGCTGAGAAGACTTCATGACAACGTACGTATGGCAAATAAAGCAACATGCATGTGACCACTGTCGTGCTGGTAGTACCGTAGTACTAGTACGGGCAGAAATACATTTATAACTCTACATTCTTCCATACGTACGTACGTTTCTAGGTACAAGCCCAGCGGCCCCACTAAACGTTCGCTGTGTCATCACCATAAGCCCTAACGTTCGTACATGTATCAATTTTAGCAAGAACCGAGCATGCACTATCTAAATTATTCCGTAAAACACAAGTCAATGCTAACCCTTCATGTCTGATTGTTTTTATCAACCAACTGTCTACTAATCACGTTCGTTCATTCAAAGATGTAGGCTAACACAATTATATTGCAGTTAATCGCTGATCGAACTGATTTAAATAAATCACTCTAATCTAAAGTCTATGAAAATCCTATCGAATTGAAGTGTGTGCGAGAGGTTCGTGGCCGTCGGTCCGTAGACCTACTGGTACCTGTTGTGTGCGTGCCGTTGGAATTGGGAGCACATTGAATGCTCGCTCGTGAACGAAAACTCATAGGTGAGGACCACGTGTTCCAAAGTGGGGCTATGTTTTAAAAGTAGTGCACAGCATTGCGCGATGATCTAGCAACATAACTTTGCAATGTTACGATGTCCGCATCGGCTGGGATATGCGGCAAATAATGCAAAGACACATTGGCCCAACGCACGTGGGGCAGTTTTATCATTTTAACAGATCGGCAAATAAAGTTGCGATGTACGAGGCGGCTGGGATCGGCAAAAAAATACAGCACTGGTTTTTGACCGTCGGTTGCTGCCAGTACTAACGTTGTGCTGAGTACCTGTACTAATACTAACGTATAGAACTGTATAAAACCGCGCAACCCTATGTATAGCCCACAATATAAAGTTGACGTGATCGCGATCTTAGCACATGCACGCTGTTTGCAATGCCATACCTCGTTCAACGTTGCAGGACAGGGAGGAAACAACTGTTTACTAATCATTGCAAGTACAGTATGCATCACAGCATGGGGTATAATTATTTGAGCAACCCTATGCTTCTCAGTTTGCCATCTCACAAACTGGACAGTATCAAATTCTATTATGACCCATGTGCTCTGTTATCCAAATCACTGTTTTTGGGGGGGGAATCACATAGTACAACTGCAATCTGATTTTTTCCTCAAATACATCAATCACATGGTGAATTAAATATTATACTTTTCACAACGTCCTGAAGCCACATTATTCATGAGGTGTCCCTTCAGACGTGGATTTTAGTTTTTAGGCTGACCTGGGCTCAATGTTACCAAAGTGAGAGGCAATTCAACGCAATGTCCTACCCTCTGGATTAATGGTAATAATTATTTAGATTTTGCACATTTTTTTCTGCAATACAATTTTTGCCATAAGACAACATAAAATGAGGATCAGAAAAAATTGGCCGATGAAAAGGATGTTCCTCCGGTGGGATATGGTTACCTTTCTCGGCTGTGTATATGGATTTTGAAAATAGTCTCAGATACCAGGTATTGAGGTCTCATTACCAAACACAATATATAGGCAGGCTTATTAAGAGTGCATGAGTTAGTTAAGTGTAAGGGACGATAGAGGTTGTTACCACAGGGCAGTCATGAGGTTTTTAGTTGATAAAGTTATCTTTTGTCACCGCCCGAACTTCACGTTATGGAACTTGTGCGACAAATGGCCGGAAGATAAGGTCCCTCCTGATTTTGAAAATCCCTCCCAAAAAATTCTTGGGAGGGATTCCCTCCCAACAATTATCTTAGCGCTAACACTGGCTGCCATGATATACATCAAATATGAAGAAGGTATTCACGTAAAAGTTAATGAGATTATATTCCGGGTGGGACCAGTCAAACCTCATGCACGGCTACTCGCTTCTAGCTGGGACGTACATACATAAATGCACTAAACTTGCTGTCATACTCACTGCAAATCTTAATAAGACAATTGAGTCTAAAACTCTGGCCTATACAGGCACTGTAACGTGAATTAGCCTAAGCTAGGCTACACCAAATATTAATGAAAGGTTGGAAATACGCTGTAATTGCGGAGTGACCTCAACAAACGACGACTACGTCTGACGTTCAGTGGTTACACTGCCTCACTCCTTAGAAACAAATGCTTGAATTATGCCAATGGTGTCTAGAGAAAAAGGCATAGAACACTGAGGCAGGTAAGCCCCCGAAGAAGTGCCAGATTGGCTTGGAGTAACAATCGCCTTCTGCAAAATTCAGTATAGTCTTGGACTTATGGTATAACATTAGGCTAAAATAACGTTAAGAGGCATGTAAGCATATGTAAGGAGGCTAGACCAGGGATAGCAGTGGTCTTGAAAGAAAGGGGTTCAATACCGCAATTGGACTATGGAATTGAATAAAATGCCACGATTTACCGTAAAAATATAGTGCATTTTGCAATTTTGGTAGAAAACCATTGTTAAAGGGTCAAACTGCCAAGAAAGGGGCATTAGACCTCAGACCCCTTAAACCGCTTACCCTGGCAAGAATGTTGAGGAGAGAATGTTTTGAATAGTGGCAATACACCAACAATTTGCAAAGGAGTAGTAACTGTAGGATTGTTTGATTTTCGGGTTCCTTCCAAGTTTTTTTTTAGGCTAGGACTAGTAATCATCGATTGCGAACACAGTTTTCCTAAAATTATGCACAATAATACCATACACATTTCACGGGGACGTTTGTTCGAAACCGGGATGTTTGGTGAAGGTTCCGTTTGACACGATAAATCAGGATGCCGATCGAGGCATGATGCATATGTATACCCATGTGTACCTGGTGTATGAGAATAGTGTTAGGGAAGTGGATGTTGGGGTAGGGCTTACTGTAGTGTAGGTTCAGGTATGGTATCGGGTTACACGAACCGAAGATTTGTGATTAGCCTAAATGTATTGTAATCTTGAATAATCCAAAGGCCTAATCCCATAAAACTATACCCAAATAAACATGGAGCAGCATTAGGCAATCATGCCCAAATGGATCCCTCGCATATTCGCCCAGGCCCATAAACGACTAAAAAAAAAACAGGCGTCAGTAACAGTTAGGCATAGGTTAACTAACGTGATAACCTTAGCCTAACGTACTGTCATGCAATTGAGAAAGTTGGACGTTAAACAGTAAATGAAAACTTACAAATTAGTTCACAGTCATCGATCGAGTATCCAGAGCGTGTGTTGAGGACTGTAGAATGGCAAAAATGAACGGATGTAAATATCTTCAGGAACATGTTGAAAAGCTTAAAACGGTTTTCCAGGCTTCGGTTCGTTTCGTACGACGATTGCAAGTTTGAATAGTGACCTGGGGTTGCCTCTCATTCATTAACCAATTCGAATCACTACCCTTACTCTCTGAATTTAGAAGCCAAAAAAAACTTCATGTATACAAATTCCCCAACTGCTAGTTTCGATAAGTTTGAAATAGTGTGCGAATTTAATAATTGATAAAACAACACATTTCTGAGTGAAACAAATAGGTTGTACGAAGGTTCAATTTTTCTCCTAAATGAAACTTCAAATTGGACGCCCTCATGCCCTCACTCGGATGAGTCAGCCTTGAGGAGACGATTCGAAGGGTTGGTCCGGTATTATTGTCGGTCGGAAATGTTATCGGTTAAGCTAGTCGGGTCCAAACTCGCTCGTTCCGTCAGACGTTATTGGTGCTAGTCGCTTGTGGTAACTTGTCGTGCAAAATTAATTCGTTAGTCGGTTCTGACAGACTAATAATCCCTGACCAATTAGTGGACTTTTGCTAGCCGTAAACGACCGCTAGTTTAACCGCTAGCAAAAAACGCTTTTCGTGACGGCCTTTGACTAGTTTTTGTTTTTTCAGTGTGCCATTTTTTGTTCATCTTTTAATAGGAACATGAAGAATCCCCAAAAAAAAATGAACTCTGTGAAATGACTTTATCATCTACTATCTGCAGTAATTGCTTCAGGTGTTACGTACGTTTTAAAAAAAAAGAACACCCAAAACAGATTATTTATGTATCGAACTGTATACTGTAAAATTGCTATAAATTTGATCACAGATATGTTTTCGATACAACAATAACATATTTTTAAACCTTGACTCCCTTGTTTGTTACACACTTCATCACCAAGTGGAAGAGGTCTTACGTAACTTTTGCAAAGGCACCACTTTTGGTGTCTTCCCAACGTCATGAATAATTTTTCACTAGTTGTCCACTATTGAAAAATGGCGAGGAAACCAGTGTTAAACATGTTTAATCTTTCCATGTTGTGGTTCGTCCCCACCAACGGAAGTCGACCTGAACCCCTAACGACTGCAAGTCCGATACGCTACCAGTGCCACAGTGGGGATGGCCACTGGGGCGGAAAGGGGCCTACTTGGGTGCGCATCATATTACTCGTCTCGATCATGGCAACGGAAATTCCCGTATGATCGATAATTGGTGTGACATCCCTCCCAGGGCTCCTCCCTCAGCGGGATTTGTTGTCTCCAAACCCATCTATATGCAGTATCATTCTTCATACATCCATTTTATATAACTACCATTTTGCCAGACATGAACCCCCAGTTTTATAAACGGGTACATAGTGGGCTCATCAACGCTCCAGGAAGTGTCGTTTTCCCCTCCGGCCATCCTGGGAGGTTTGTACAACCCCAAATTTCTTTCACAATTCCACATCCGCGCCAACATGGTGGCCCTCCGCTTATAGATAGTAACACACATCAATTCATATCAAAGTTTGGTCTGCGCCCCCCCCCCCCCCTTAATTTGTAGGCTTCCGCCGCCACTGACTAGTATAACTGTGACATAACCTCCAACAGACCGGTCTTGATAGCTATGACGCTGAATTTGTGCTGGGAAAATTGTCATATAAAAGTCTGCGTAGTGACTTTCATTGAGTATTGTTAAAACCCTATACCACTACCGATATTCGTCCTATACATCCGCTATCTTTCGCGTTTTCTTTTGGTAGAATGAACGTTGATTAATATCAAGATCATAAGGTGTTAAGTTCCCCAGTCAGGTGTGTGCATAACTGAGCCTTGGTGAAGTACCTTTAACCGTAAATTGAACTGCCAAACGGCAAATAGTGAATTTGAATATATAAGATCGCTGGCAGTGGTAACTGAGATTGCTTTGGGAAACCCAATGATGTAATAGTATAATGACTATTGTAGCGTAAGCTTCTTATATAGAGCGAGAGCATGAATGTACTCTGATGTTTAGTCGCTTAGCTGTTTCAATACCACCATGCTTCACTATCCTAACAGTATAGTCAAGAAAAACTACCCGTTCCTCTTACTACTCCAAATTTTACAATATATTAGATATTATTATTATATTATTATTATTATTATTATTATTAATTATTATTATTATTGATTATTATTATTATTCTTTATAATTTTATTATTATTATTATTATTAATATTCATGTCGTTTTTTGTTGGTTTATCACATTTTAACCGCAGACACACTCTGGTGGCATTCAACCATAATAAACACTAAAACAGTTCCATCGGGGATATTATGGAAATGAGATGTCGATCCCCAGAACATAGAAATCTTGGCATGCCTTCATTGTCAACGTCACATGATGGCCACCTGTCATGTTGAGGCGTATATGAGTCAATATAAGTAAGTGTAAGCCAACCACTGCAACAAGAGTACTATTTCCTAATGCAATATCAGAAATGTCAACAGCCATATAGGGTGTTATGAAAAATGGAACAATGGTCAGGCTGATCCTGAGCTATGAATAATTAAAAATTACAGTGAGGCGGATGAGTTCCAGGAATGGGATATTTGCTGATTCAGAGCACTCAATCCTTTCCCTAAATTGTGGAATTGAGATACCTCGTTCACACACGCATGTTCCCCTCCCTCGCCCAAAAGAATGCATATACCAACTCTTATGCCTCAGCCCCCCCCCCCCCCTCGGTAAATAAATGCATTTTATGAGCCCCTAGACATATGCTGCTGAAAATTGATGAACAACAGCTATAAAACGTCTACTGAACATCAAGAAGAAGGTTTTTGTGTTAAAAATGTATTGGCCACATGGGTGAGGTGGGGGAGGGGGCCGGGGGGGCTGCCCCACCCTCTGCGTGCGCCACTGGCACATAGGCTACGCACCCATGAATAGCACCAACGTTACTAAACGGTAAATTCTTGTTGTTACTTCTGCAGGGAAATGCTACCTAACATTTCCATGTTCTGCAACATACTGGGAGGTGATCATCGGAATTGATATGGATTTCTCGATCCTTGGTATATAGAAATCTTAAATGAAATCGTTCCCAATATACGGTAGTGGTGTAGTGCCTCAATGAAGCATAAGCATGACGAACGGTGGTCATTTGTCACCCTCTCTTGGTCGATCTGTGTATAGCACGTTCTGCCACATGCGAGTATAATCTTCAACAAGTAATACAATTTTATATACCCAATATATGAAGGGGAAACCCCTTCTCAATAATTAGCTATCCCCTGCACCATCACAGCCATGCGAAGCAGAAGGACGGTGTCGCGACTCGGACAGAATGCAGTTTCAATGGCTACTCGATGTGGAGACGCTATCTTACTAACGTGGGCGTTTATCACCATATACATCATATACTTGACACTCCAAAAAGGCTCGACAGATAACAAAAATACAAACATCACTGTATAATATTTCAGTTCCTAAGCCTTTAATAAATCATTAGGGGTGCCCTCTGCAGTAGGGGTAGAAACTACCTGAGGTGGCGACAAGTCGGATCTGATTGACCTTTAGCAATTTTCCCGATAGCATTTCCTGAACATTTTTGGGTCAATTCAGTTTCAATCTCCGCCTAGGCCTTTTCGCCCACCATGTGAAGGGAGTCACTGCTTGACAACTTTAAATGCGCGGTCATGACCTGCTCACTGACACTGTCAGATATTGAACAGTTTTGCAAGAAACCGATAAGAGCTCTTATTTACTGTAACAGATAACGTCACCAGTCACCCCTGTACATGAATCCGACATGAACGTCGAAAAAATCTCACCTCTGATCAGCTCTAACCCACAATCTTGTCGCTGTGACATCCTTTTTCTCATCAGCAAGTATGGTAATTTTTTCACGCATTTTTACCGAACATCAATCACATTATCATCATCATCATCATAATAAATTGTTAGCAGAGTGTTAATCTACGATCGATCCTTTAATACAATCCTATACGGCACTCACTTCAATCAATGGGGTAATTTCCAGACTGTAGTTTTCATTTTTGTTAAGTAAAAAATAATTGTTAACACTTTTCTGCGACAGAAGAAAAAACAAGTTCATATTAGGACATGGTGATTGCAACTTTTAGATGAATTAGACCAACCACGAATATGGCCACTGCAGTAAAATTTCGCTTTACAAATCGGCTGGAGCCAACCTATACCCGGTGTAACATTTCAGTAGGCTATCGTGGTCGCACCAGGATCGAGGATGGCCCTCCTGGTACACGAACAAAGAATCTGGCAACACTGATAACTACTGCTTACAGCCTAGTCGTGTGTTTCAACATGCACTCAGCGAACCCCCTAATAGTACCAATGTAACTATCCCGCGATTGTGTCTATATTAGATACTGGAACCTCCCTAAAAGCATTTGCCTCAGAGGGATAATGTCGTAATCGACAGCCTGCTAACCTGATATATCACTGATATCATGGATTTTTACTTATTTATGAAATTGCATTTGCAATTCACGCCTTGAGCTCCTATACCACTCACGCAGGCCTGCCCTATGAACGCAATATCACCGCAGATTTGAGAGCCCGTATTTACTCTCTTTATTTTGGCCTAACAACTTGACCGTACAAAGCCAATGTTCCTGCCCGTCTCATAATTATTTATTTGTGGGCAGTGCTATATCCGCCTTCGGTTGTGCGAAATAACTGGATTATTTACAATAAAATGACAACACGTTTCCATGGGGATAGTTTGGAAACTTAAACCTATACCGAGGCGATTGTACTAATTGTCAGACGAATTGCCTAAGCCTCCGACAAATGCAGTTGTACTATAACCAAACCTGACCTAATACGACGCCGCTTCAAACAAGCATAAATGTCATGTCATTGGATATCCTAAGTGGTTCACACTAATTTGCTTTGGAAGTATTAGCTCTTTGTGTTATCCCCCCCCCCCCCCCCACTGTGCCGAACCTCCCCAGCAATAGGGCTATACTCCCACTAGTAGAACCTTTTTTTCATCAGTGTCCTTCTTTGCCTAAATGTTTCACATGTGAATTAAAGCTCAGTTATTCCTCCGTCTCATTTCGAAATATTATGTTTTCGGTACGGGCGTGTCTGTGGGAAATGAACAACTATCGAAGCGTGACTCAAAATTCCCATTTAAAATGTTTCCACTAATCTTCAACTCGCATGAATATTATTCTGTCGTTCACCTTCAATTGCCTGCCAACCTTTTCGGTCGGAAAACAAAACCTTCTATCTGTCTATAATGCTGTAAGCCATTCTTTTCATCCTACATCGAGTGGCCTAAGTGAATAAGGCTAATCAACGGTCGAGCGTGTTTATATCACATGAATAATACACTCCTGTGGGTTATGGCTATCGATGAATACACTCTCCTCTACACTCTCGTCGTACAGTATCCTGTGGGAATATAACCTCACTCAGCCATTGATTACCCCTAATTAACGCCCCCCCAAATACATTGTGAAAACTGAAACAATCTGAATAGTTATTACTGACAAGCTTTTGCTCCAGATTCTAAGGCGATGCAGTATCAGTGGTATATTAAATATCTATTTTATCTGAAGTCCATTCTTTCAGTAGGCCATTTAGAACGATTTACTATCATGTTAAGTTATGGTTTGTCGACCTTCAAACTAATCAAAATCACAATATCATTACGAAGTTACATATTGCAAACGATATCGAATATTACGAAAAAAAACTGTTCTCAATTCCGTTTCCGAGCTATGACTTGAAATCGACCGGCGAGATTTAGCTATGTTTACACGTGGAACTCTTTCCAATATTGGATTCAATGCCGTCAAACCCAGGTACTGGATTCGTCAGAAGACTCGTGAGACAATTCGTGTCGCACTGGACGCCTGACGAAACGGTCTAACAAAGTAGGGTTTATTGTTCGCCGCGTATGGTTTTGTATCTTTTTATTTCTGAAATTCCACTCGCAAAGATGCTGTCTCTCGCATTTGCGGTGCCCCTGCGATACGGCGATCATTATCCAAGGGTTAACTTCACATCCCCTAGGTGCAAAAACACTATACACAGGGTAAGCTTGGAATAAGTTCCCTTGTTTTCTTACCATGTCCACCGGGATCAAATGTCCTGTTAGGCGAGTGATTGATTTGAGGCCCAAATCCGAGAGGATAGACCGGCGTCGCTGACCTCTCATTGAATTCATTTTCTGTATTCCAGACTGACAAAAGTGCAACGAAGCACAAAGCCCTGTGAGAATCAACCCAGAATGCTTCTGCATTTATGCCGTAATTTACTAGAATAGCTCATCCTCAGTAATGAAAGGGACGCTATGGCCACGAGGTGACGTAGCAATGGTCTACAAATTGACCCCGAAAACAATCATATTCAACATCAATCATATTCAGTCAATTTTTAGCACAATTGAACGGAATGGAGATACCCATGTGACAATTCTAGAATATACGCATTTACACTATTATACCCACTCTTAAAAAGTTCTGGGGTCGCTTGATAAGGAAGCGCAATCCGTTGAACGTCTGTAGCTGTCGGCTATATGCGTAGGTTGTAGGAGCAGTATAACTGATAAGAACCGATTGATTTCATCCCTAACATGCACTCCCTTTCCTCCCCACTGAACATCTCTCCTCTTGCTGGTAGAAATCTAAATTATGGTGAATCCTGACAATGACACCATTGAAAACAAACCATGCAGACTAAAACCCAACATGTGGAAACACTCTCTTCTCTGGGGTACCAAGTTTTCTACCAACAGAAACTGGAGGTGATTGTTGACAGACAAATCATTCTCCCCTGGAGAATGGATTCATGTGGAACTAGAACTCCTGTGGGTTCCTTACCTGGACCTGCTGGACACATAATATAAACTCTATGTTGCTGCTCCGCAGAGCAAGAGGTAATGTAAACAAAAACTCCTCTCACAGAGCTCAATGCTAATGACTGTGGGAAATCGGGGAATTAATTGGATTCAATTAAAATCTAATCCCACTATGCAAGCAAAACAATGTTATTCAGTAAGCCATAGATGCTTCATCCACCCACAAGTTTTCACCTAATCGCATGTACGGTTCAGAAAGTGTTCAGTGCACGTGACGGAAAGAGAACAGGACGGAACGAACGGAACTAGAGCGGACGGAACGGGAAGACTGATGACTTGTGGAGCTGCTCACCCGCAGCTAAAAATATAGACAACCATAAGGTAGCATGAAAGTGCAATTAAAGATGCATTTTAACCCACTTTTAATCCTCCCATACATAGGAAGCAGAAACTAGCAAATATGCATCGTATACTTGTAGGCCAACATATAGGCCTACGACAAACGCAATCAACATAATCATATAGTTTTGTACTCGTATGGTCATGAGGTGAATTTCGCACGACCAAGAATGCCATACCTATTATATAGTGCCTTCCACATGAATATCATGAAGCCAATAAAACGACGCACGCTCGTGTTTACCTCCGCGTGGTACTATCGGAATGCACCAATTTGTTCCAATAATTATTTCCACCGCAATTTTGGCCTTGGTGAATCACATTCGTGGAATTGGTAAATTGGGACTGCCGAAAGGCAAATAGGTGGATTGATAAGGAGGTGTATTCCAATTAAACTTCACTGTTTATCCGAGTTCACAGGTGTTCGCTGACTTGCAGTGGCGAAATGAGATTGCTTTCACAAGATGTGTTGGGTTAATGACTGAATGCCTATCCATATCTGATGGGTTTGTCTTTGCCTGCAAGTGAGGTTATATATGAAAGTACTCATGGCGTGAGTTTGGTGGGAATCCAGGCAGGACATTTTACCTGAGACTTGCAGCAAAATTGGTGTTGGGACCGAATCACGTGAGAGGCGGTCGTCAGATAACTTCGAGCTCCTCTAGCCGAAAAGTAATCGGTCGATGTATAGGATTTGTTAGTGCCATGGTTGCTACACCTCATGCTTTAAATGAATGGTGCCTTGGGCCTCCAAGTAAGGCACACAAGGATACAGGGACCGCTAAACGGAGGCAATTAGTGTGTAAAGTCAATGGGGGAATCTAACGGAGGTCCGCTACCTATAGCGTAGTCCTACATATACTTGGAGTGGGTGTTAAACTTATAAATCGTACCCTTCTCAAAATGTTTTTTTATAATAATATCAGCTCATTAATTGATATCACTGCGTGTGCATGAATCATACTTTGACACTACTTATGTCGTTTTATACTTACAAGCTTTACAATCCTCACAATGAGCGGAAAGGAGTGGGACATCTGTTGTGTAACTCGCAACCATTGCTGTAAGTTTCAAAAGTATGCCTTCTCTGTTAACTCGGGTGTTCGATAGGTTTGGGCCTACCACTCTACTTGAGAGGAACAAACACCTCCCATTCCCAACTATAACCCGCCGACTGCATTAATAGTAAAGTACGGTACTAGTCATATAGGTTAGTACACTACTATAGTAATATAGGTCAGTACGGTACTAGTCATATAGGTTAGTACACTACTATAGTAATATAGGTCAGTACGGTACTAGTCAAATTGGTTAGTACGGTACTAGGCATATAGGCTAGTACGGTACTAATCATAGAGGTCAGTATGGTACAAGGACATAAGGGGTTAGTACGGTACCAGTCGTATAGGTCAATACGGTTTTTGTTACCTTCCAGTTTTCCTATACAGTTTGTTTCGAATTTCTGGATCGGTCTCTCTGAGCATAGTTGTTAACCTTTGCGAGTTACAACTAGGTGTAACGAACCTGATTGAGCAATACAATCGAATTCTACCTTAACCCTCCAACACACAAACAAATGGCCAAACAGATAAAAATAAACGAATGACCAAGCAAAAAGCGAACGGATGACCCAAAAAATACAGAACAAATTACCAAATAACATGAACAAAACTGGTCCCATCCACGTATTAATGCGATTGTAAGGATGAAAGCTTCATTGAGCGAGAGGATACCTCGGTGGAACATTAAATAACGTTGACTCGAGGGCAAATTTTACTTGCGAGAGGCCAATTCTGGGGAATACAACTCATTGCCTTGGGGATTATAAATCCACGGTAGTGGTCATTTTCATTTTCAACAACAGTTCAGCGGAAAGATCACATCATGCATATTTTGTCGAAAAGACGGCCTAATGAATTGATGGTGTCAGATTGAAGCCATCGTGTTAGGTACCCTAATCGTTTTAGCAGAGATATAGAAGTCCCACGCCACAAAATTTGAAGAATATATATTATTTCTTGTGATCCTATCTTCGTTGGTGTTCAACGAGCATATAAACATCCAGTTAATTACCGAAGCGCTTTGTTTAGTTGCATGTTGGTAACCGATTGTTGCGTTCAGTATGTTAAAAGTACATAGTTGATTTGTTCAGGACCTAGCTATTGAAAAACCATGCTAAGTGTATATACGGTACATCAGGAGGGGTGGAGAGATCTTATGCAGAACTCCATCGGCCTTTACATTCTTAGGGTTCTGTCTGCATCACCAAAATACACCTAATGCATTGATCAACGTGACAATTCGTGAAATGTCTGGTCTTAGAGGCGAAACAGAAGCAGTGGTCAGTGCTCCTAAGTGTGAATCGTCTGTGGAATAAGCCTGACCTCCTTTAGTAATGTTAATCTCGAAATGAAAACCCCAACAATTGTAAGGTAATCCTTAAGAGGTGGAAATCATCCCTTTTTTTTCCTACTGGGAGGTTAAATTTTGATTCTGAATGATTTCCACAATTTCATGGGCCATTTCTTGAAATTTCAATTGCGATTTTTTTTTTTTTTTCAAAATCAGCACCAAATCAAAGACTCACAAATCACAAAATAATTGAACGAATAAACTATACCACACGAATGCCGAATTCCTCTTGTTATATTTCTACATTTCCTACTTATTCGTGGATATCCAATTCGTCAATGGATTTGTATTTATATTCTTGAGACTTGGATTCTAGAGATATTAGCATCAGCTGTCTGAGTCATTCATCAAGTGTTGCTGCCATCAAGGGAAATATACCACACTGAGAGCAACACTATAATTCATCAGTGTTAGAGATCGTTCACTAAACAGTCCATATTACAGATCAATACTATACAGCAGCATTGGACCAATTCGCGCAAGCTTCATTTCTATCGACTTTGTATTGTAGTATTCTTAGGCCATTCCGCAAAATTCTTGTAAAAGGAGGGAAAGAGTAGCCTCCAATCCACTAGAAATAACGCGTAAGAGGGTGTCATAGGCTAAACTAGTTTTAATTGCCTCTAGCCGTTCAGTCATTAGCCTTCCGTAGATCGGTTACGTACTTGAACAGGCCTGGAGGCTGAGATCTTTGCCTAGAAGTTCAGCGTGGATAGGATACAAAAAGTTAATTGTGGGTAATGGAAAACATTATCTATAGGTCTAAACCCCATTTCGAGACGATGTTCCTATGTCAGTATGTGGAGTTTGGTCCATTATGCCGAGAAATTGGGGAGAATCTCCCCCGATTCGCGCAATACTGCATACGTTATCCTCTTGGACAACACAGAGAAATTAGTTATGTATTTCACTGTTTTCATTCCGTTGCACAATCAACATTTAACAGACGTTTTCTGTTGTCTTTCTCTTCACTAAAGACATCAACACCTACCAACCCACTACAGCAATCCTCGCCGTAGGCTAAATGTTTACGAAGTGAAATTTTGTGTAAATTTCAATAGAAAACCGAGATTGTTCGCAGGTGTGCAGCTGACCAATAGGTGCAGTATCCAGGTCTTCACCCTGGCTGGGCCACGAAAAGGCTCGATCCTCTGTCGGCAAGCACCACCATAAAAAAAAAATCTATGACATATTCATATGCTGATGGGCGCTTTTATCTTGTGCCATACACATGCACAAACTTTAAAGGACTGTATCTCCATAACGGGGAAAGTATGTAAGAACTTCTGGTTGGGACTGCGCGTTTATTCTCCAGCTATTGTTAGACTCTTCATATTTCATTCCTGCAGGTGTCCTGGATATATTCCAAATTCGAAATATTAATCTGAAAATCGAAAACGGGATGGTCGTATCGGGTGATTTTTACGTTTAATAAATTGGAAAGACAATCAAATAATTGAGGTCAAGTTGTTGCTGATGGAGGAGAATGCAGTGACTTAGAGGATGGTAAAAGAACAGCTGGCCAGAGGTTGGGGGCTTCCGACATTGCCAAAGAGTCATTCTTCTTTCTTGCGGTAGTAATCCAAGTAAAAGCACTTTCAATCTCTATTGAATTTCATTTGTTGGGGCGATCTTTAGCCATAATTTCACATTGAGAGAATGTTGAGCAGAAATTCACAGGACACAATTGGGCGTATAATTGTCAGAGTCTAGGCATGTTTTCATGTAAACATTCCATTATGATAATTACATATTATTAGCCTACATAGCTGTCTGAGTATCTGTAGTGAAGAAATCTGACGAATATCACTAAAAAGGGGCTTTGTGTCTTTATGTTCCGTGAATATAAGACGAGTGTTTTTCTATTCAATGCTGGAATCCTCAAAACGATTGCAGTAGCCTATGAACCCGACAATTGCAGTAAAAAGCAAAAATCAAACGTTTTTAGTTTGCATGATAACGGCTTCTAATTAATAACGGTCTGTGAGTAGCCTGTATTATGCAGTGTTGTAGGCATGTTACCAATAGCTGACGATTGAGCCCCATTATCGGGAGCTCATACCCTATTAATCGACAACCACGATCTTTCTATCATCTGATGAAATGCTGAGATGCAGACTACGCGTCAAGTAGGATTGCAATCCTCAGTAATATTCCATCCTTAATGAGAATTTCAACCTTAGGTCACACCATAACGCCATCATGAATTACAACTCGATGCTTAGATGAACGGTAGACTATAAGCACACTTTGCAATAATCAGGCAACTATCCTAAACGAAGGTATCTTACATAAAGCTACTGGGGCATATTTCAATCGCCTAGCATTACAAATACAACCATAACACCGAGATATATTAGTTTATCTAATGAACCATCTCGGTGCGAAGATACACATGAATGGTGAAAGGATAGCCTACGGTCTGCAATTATTATCAAGTATCCGTCGTTAAGTACTCGGCCATTGACATAATAGCCAGCCTATTGCGACCACCAGACCAGCACCAGCATGTAGGAAATAGTCATGTGATGAATTACCTAGCGCCATAGTGCGTCGGCAAATGAACACGGTTTGCAAGAAGATAGTAAAAGTCAATCATGACATCACACGCACATAACAATATGAAAGCGTAAATTTGTTTATTTAAAGAGTCATTCGTCGTCTCAATTTTGATTCCAGTGGAACTCTGGAACAGTCTTCGATTTCCCTGTTCGCTTCGAAATATGATTTTTTTTATGTATAGTTACACAATTTGTATTCACATCCATTTTAAACTCCGACCAAACTGCACCCAACGCGTGGCGTCATGCGATCGACGGCGACGGCACGGTGCCCGGGACGACAAACCACCTTCAATAAATCACTTGATGCTAAAATGCATATGGATGAGTAACAGTCTGCCAATGAGCCTTTACCAAGAAAGGCGTGTGCATGCTCACAACTAAACAGCTCGGAGGTATAGGCGTGATTCTCACATAGCAATATTAATTACTGCCTATTTTAAACTGTCACATTGATTAAACGCACCAATTCATCCTATCATTACGGATGTTGAAGGGCAACGCAGGCTTGAATATAACATGAGGTTATTTGTGGAGATGGAAAAACTGTATCTCAGGTCCAACCCATTTCAGACGATGTTCCTATGTGGAGTTAGTGGCCTTCAAAGGTTGGGCCATTGAGCAGAGAAATTGGGGGAGAGTCCCCAATTGCGCAATAAGCATGACGTCACACATAGACAACACAGGCAAATTTGGTTATGTATTGATTGTTTCATTTTGTTGAATAAGTCAACATTTAGCAGAAGTTTTGTTTAACTTGTTTCTCACCAAAGTGACCCATCAACAACCTACCAACCCACTACAGCAATCCTTCCCATAGACTGAATGCTTTTCGAAGTGAAAAGTAATGTTTGAATTTCAATAGGAAACCAAGATTGTTTTGCGGGTGTGCAAGACGAATCATTTATTATTGCATGATGGGGTGCATTTCGATCTTGCGCAAACACAGCGTCAAAATACACAACCTTTCATAATGACTATAATACCGTAACGGAAGTCGTAGGAAATTTCCCGTTGGAATGACGTATTAGTTTTATCCAGATATTGAATTAGCCGCTGGTAAAGTGCCTGCAGTGGTCCTTTAAAGGTAATTATGTGGGGAATTTGAAGTTTCGTGATGTAGGGTGTGTAGTTCTGTCATGGGAGGTTCCAAAAAGATTGTTCTGTCCTGTTCGTGAAACGCGAGCTGGACAGGGTACTCCTATGACCTCTGAAACAATATACATTAACACTCCATTAAATGGAACAAGGAAAAAAAAACTTGATCAAGTATTTTCTTTCAAGATTGATAATTACATAATCATTAAGCTCATTCGTCAGTACATGAGCCCATGATTTAGCATACGAATAGACTATTGACGAATGGCCCCCGTTGCAGAATTACGCACACAGCACACAGAAATACATATATATCTGGGCACATGTATAAGTATAGTTTGCTGTTATCAAACAAACCTATTTGGGGGGCAATTGACCTTGGAGGTAACCACAAAGCCTAATTCAACCATAACACGAACAAGAACGATATAGCGGATAAGAATAGTTCATTTGACCCGGAATCCCCCTGTCGACAAAGGCCGACCACGACTAATATTTTCTACCCCACTGGCGGGTTACGGGTCATAGTAGTGAAACGATTAAGACAGCACAATACCGTGCAATAATCGCCAAACTTACTGTTTGCACAATTACAATCACATGTGCTACAAATGAATAATAGTTTGGGGGTAAAGCGACCGTGGAAAACAAGCCGCTGCTGCGTTCTTCGCGAGATTAGAAGCCGAAATCAAGTCCTCTAAATCAAAATTTCACAGTCAGGCGTCATGAACGAATATACAATAGGTTGAGCTAATAAAATTGGTCATTACGTTTACTTTCCATTGCCATTTGCATTATTATAATATTACCACTGAGATGAATTGAGAATAATTGCGCCTTTTGGGTGTAATAATTCTATTGCTTATGTGGTGAAGTTCGGTCACACACGGACCAGCCTCGACAAACCTGAATGGGAGGATTGTCCATTAGGTGGAGACCATATGCAGAGGTGTATCAACAGCCGTGTGTCTTTAATAACTGCCCTATTCCTGCCCGTAAAGCGATTAGTAATGTCTGTCCCTATAGTTGGGGCTTCCCCATGATACATAGGAGAAGTGTCCTTTCACGTAACCATGTTTAGGGCTTCGCGCTAACCTATCAAGACCCTATTCTTGACAGATCCTGTTATACCTATGTTTGGGCAAACTGAGTATCTGTATCATAATATACCCGTGTGACATAAGCATGACAATAGTGAACCCACGTTACCATAATTGGTAGGTTGATTCTCTAACACATCGATTATGGCGCTGTTCATGATCCTCGGCAGGCCTCTTTGAAGATAGTCGTACTGTGTTCGTTGGTCCTACTTTGGTCTCCAACCAGACAATTACTGATTGCAGAAGACTATGAGTGCAAGAATAAACCCTCAATTCAAGTGAGTTATTGCAAGATTTTAGACTACAACACAGCGGGAAGATATTTGGATTCCCTCGTGCGGACGGGTGGGGCGAGAGGTTGTAAAAACACCTGGTAAATTCCAGGGAGGAAAAAACATCTATTCACTCAGACATAATAATGAGTTCCGATGAGAGAGCTTTCCACCCCACCCCCATAATCAACCTCGTCCGCCTACCTACCTCAGTCACAATGCTTGTTAGGAGGGTAGAGGCTGTTCGGATCAGTTCATCAGTGCAAATGAAAAATCGATCCGAAAAATGTTTATGATAAAATACATGGATACAGGCGTGTGTCGCTGTGAGGACACGATGCAACAATTTACACTTTAATTTCCGCATATTGCGGTCGCCGCGATATGAAGAAAGCACACCGAATGTGTATTGCCCGAAAAGTTAGCAAATTATGGCCAAAAAACAATTCGGTTCTTAGAGATCGGTCTCACGCACGAATTCTCTTTCAGTCAGGTATCCGTGACAAGCTATATGATCGGCGGCCATGATCAAAGCGGATTTATTCACAGTTTTTAATTCTTTTATTTTTACTATATAAGGGAGAGGGGTGGGTCTTAGCGATAATCTTTTATTTCGTATTTCATCGTTATTCCACTCTCCATGCGCAAAATAGATCACATCATAGACTCTCATTCAAAGGTACGAAATTACGGTTGGAATAGTGGGAATGCTAGGAGTGGCAGCCCGTAATAAGTAGAATTACTGTTCTTGTAAATAATACCGGAAACCTGAACTAGAAGAAGGGAAGCAGGATAGGGAATTGGGACAAGGTAGATCGACAACAAAGACATTCAGCAAGAATTAGATCCCAATAAAGAAGGTAGGAGAATGGGTTCACTATGGCAACTTAGCTAGTGTTTTTTTTCTTTTCTTATGTTGTTTTTTATTTAAATTTGTTTGCGGTTTTGGAATCTCTTTAAGCCATTAAGCCAGATATTTTTTATTTTTTTTCCTTGGCGAAGCCAAAAGGATTATGCAGTACCGGGTGTGCGTGTGTGTGTATGGTGTGTGTGTGTATGTGTGTGGTGTATGTGTGTGGTGTTGTGTGTGACATTCGTTTCCGCGATACTAACAAACGCCAAGCATGTATTAGTTATATCAGGTAGGTCGGTGTCACAATGGAAGAGGATGACCCCGATGTTGTTGTACAATCGATGGTCGTTCAAGGTCATGAGAGGTTAAACTTTGAAAAGTGTTTCGGCACGATATCTAATGATGCACGCAGGTATGAAATTCATATTGGTAGGTAGTGTAACCCATGGCGGGATGAACCCCTATTGTTTTTGGTGTGGGTCAAGGTCATTAGGGTCATCATTGGCACTCTTATATATCTTGGCAACGAAACATTTTTGAGTGATGTCGTAATGGCGGAAAGTTTTGTTCGTCTGGTTGAAATACATCTGGTGGCAACGACTTTGACTCATTTGAACCTTTGACCTTATTCGACCTATTGACCTCTGACCTAGTGATGTTGCCTGCTTTTTTTGTATTGGCGGGAAGCGTCTGTTAAGACAAACCAAAAAGTCAATGACACTACCATATCGCATACTCTATCACAAGCTATCTCAATGAATGTGGAAGTCAAGACAGCTAACAATCGTCTAGATCTCGGCAAAACGGAAAACTTTTGGAGGATGTCATAATGGGAAAGTTCGTTCGTCTGGGTGAACTACATCGGGTGACCAACTTTGACCTCATTGACATATTACCTTTTGAATAATGTGACCTTTGGACCTGGTGAGTTTGCATGCCTTGTAGGGGTTGGACGGAAGCGGTCTGTAAGACAAACGAAAAATCAATGACCACTACCATATTAAATACTCTATAACAAAGCTATCTCAATGAATGGGAAGGTCAAACAGCTAAACACTGGAATGTGGATAAATGGCACTTTGAACATCTGCTCTCAGCATGATATCTAATGAATGCAAGCTCTATCAACAGCTATCATTAAATTTCGACCACCAAAGTGTGTGTGCCCTCTTCATAAAAAATCGGGGTTGCTTCCATTCCCCACTCCCCTTCCCTTCCCCAAACAAGTACCCCCAGTGAGACAGTAAAAATTCGCCAATTGTCATTTTATAGTATTCCGGTATGTCGAATATTGGGACTAGGCACCAGTGAACAGCCATGGAGTACCTCTGATCAGTAGTGGCAAGTGTTGCTATGGTGGCGTGGGAATTGCAAGGCAGATAAGCCTCTTTCTTACAGCACACCCCCCCCCCCCTCCACCAGGTTTCAGAGGGCAGCCCTATGAAAATTGAAAAATGTAGACCTATGTGAAGCTGCATCATGCATTCATTACCAAATTCCTAATTGCAAGGCAGATACGTTTCTTCTGGCGTATACTTCAATACGATTATGGCTGTCGATGGGAGGGGTTAGACAAAAAACAAAACAAAAAAAAACTTTGGCAATTTCTTCCCTAGGCGTATATTACATTTACTCGAGGGGATGCCAAGTTTGCTGCCTTACATATTTAAAAACGGTGTTATGATCTTCAAATTTCCCATTTAAAATAGTTTTACAGCCAGAAATGCACCACCAGGAAATGTTTTCCTGCTGAATTCATTTAGAACACCTATGTAGCCCAGCATTATTCCTTTCACACCACTGTCTGCATTGTGTGTTTATATTATAATAAGCCTTCAGTTGAATGGAACATCCCAATCCTCAAAAGTTTATCTCTCCAAGCTGGTGTGTGGGACTGCAAAGAAGTGAGAAGTAAAAAACCACATAATAAAACTTTAGAACTGCCTGTCAGACATTCAGTGTTGGTTTTTTTTTTTTTTTTTTTTTTTTTTTCTGGAAATGTACCTGGCACTAGCAATGCTCAGAGGATTGAGCAGGGGGTATCCAATTATTCTCACGTGTGCACTCAGTCTAATGATTATCTGATGTTTACACTTCCCTAATGGGAATGCGAAAAGCACACTTCCAAGATGTGAATTACTTGACAGGTGGGACTGACCATTGGGTATTATTAACGGTGATTCATAGACAAGCCAATGAGGGGATTAACTGTGGTTGGTGTAGAAGCAGGAGTTGGGAGGAAGAAAGAAAGCAAGTCCAGGAAACTTATGAAAGTAAGGAAGGGCACCAACATTTGTGGCCAGTTTGCTATTGAGCAAAAAGTGGAGGGCGTACCCAGTACCCTGAGCAAAAAGTGAGGGCATTTACCCTGTACCGCAGGCAGAAATGGGCAGGGGTGTAAGTCTATAAGTATCTCTCTTCTTCCCCAGTGCCTCTCTACTATGTGGACTATTGGGAAAAGTGATGCCCGGATAATAACATGTTAAAAATGGCCAGACGTCATACTGGAGCAACAATAACTGAGCCCACATAATCGAGAATGTCCTCAACAATGGGCTATCTACTACTAGAAAATACAAGATCTTGTCTGTTCTATTATATTTGTATATATGCGTGCAGCCGATTATTGTTTGGAGGTGCTGCATGGGGTGGGTCATATAGAGAGACATTCCTCAACCCCACCAATGTAGATGAGAGAATATGTGATTGAAAGCCTTGTGAAAAGTTTGACACAAAAAATAGCAATAAGACATTTGATTGACTGGTAAAATAGCTATTGACACAAGTATTGAACAGTTAGGCACTGGATTGCCTGACCCACCCCTGGTACCCCAGACAAGGTGAGTCATTGCACGTCAACAAAATGATGACCCCTCAGTCACTGTGCCGAAAAATAATGAAAATTGATACACCCACAGTCACTTTGAAAGACCCAGACTACTCTGCGACAAATTGAAACGATGACTGGCATGACGTACCCCTCAGTCAACATTATTGATTAAGACATATGGTACATGACAACATGTGGGACCCCATGCTATTGGACAATGAAAGTACCTACAATGACTCGCATTGTCCCGGGTAGTGGAGGGATGCAATTGATAATATATAGGCCTGTTGCACTTATATTTCCCCACAACATATACCCCTAACAAATATAAGTTTTCCATTGGTTAATGATGTTGGTCGTCCGATTCAAAGACAGTGCAACTTCATTCAATCTTCTGCTTTGAACACACCAGTCACTTATGAGTACTGTGCTAAAGTGATCCTCATCACTTAGCATTGCCTGCAGTCTGTCGACTTAGTGTTATGGTAGCTGGGGACTACACACTGAAAGGAAAACATTGGACCCGCTGGTTATGACTCGTGACTTTACTTCACTCTTCAAGATTACTTACTTACAGTTTATTTCAGTATTTCATTTCAATGGCCCTCAGATGACTTTTTGACCTTGGGTTCAAAAGCAACAAGTATATCATCAATGCGCTGAGTAAATATTGCAGGTGAGCGTTTTGTGTCAAGTTGTGGTTTGAGTTGGCAATTAACATCTTGCGGGTTTGATATAGCTGAGTAAGGGGAAACATGTCAGGGAAAAAAGGCAAGGGAAATCACTAGCAGAGTTGAGTCTTGTTAAATGCTACACCAGTCTCCCGATTTGTGCAGCATGATTACAAAGGCTTTGTACTAAGAATTGGATGACTAGTTAAAGAATGTTGATGACGTGCTATGAAGTCGCGGAATGAAACAAACATTGAAAAAACCAGGGAGCATACTAGGGAAGAGAGGGAGAGTATAAACCTCCAAGATGATATTAACATCTCGGAATTGATGAGTAGTTTGTGCCCTTTAAAACAAGGTGTTGTATTACTTCTATATAGGGCACTGCCAGCTAGATTTTCATACTATATCATTTCTGAACAATGCCTGCGATATTGTCAAAACGTGCAGATGCGGCATTGAGCTCGCCATGGCTTAGGACTGTAGGACAGGTCTATCTAAGGGGATCCTAGCGCATTCAAAGATTGACAAGATATTTAATAGTTTGCAAATAACATAGGATGTTGGTATTAGGTAGGATCAGGGGATTTCCCTGTGGGAGGCCTTTCGATGGCTGGTACCGGCGGGCCATGCGATACCCCGTTGGACGGGGTAATACGTCGCTGTACCGGCGTCTGCACCATCCTTATATCGGCAACGTTGAGAAGCTTGTCCGTTGCCGACTGAGGAACGCCGCCTTTGGTGACCCATCGCTCCGTCCTCCCTACGGTGTACTCCGCCGGGGCTTCGCTTTTGTTGACTACGGCGGAGTCCGAGGCACACGTGTTCTAGTGTATTGATAACGCATCAATGTTATGAACTTTTTCCTAGCAACACGCATGCGGCGTAGTTTCTACCTCTTGCACACCAAATCCCAAAATCGCACATTACGTATCACATATACCGTTTTCCAGAAACATAAGTATAATTTACCTAATAATCCAGCAAATTTCTTTTTCCCTGCAGTCAGTTGATATATGACAAAACCAGCAGTTACACCATGGAGAACTTCCTAATTCCTATTCGATAAACATACGCTATCCTCATTCAGCGAATGAAATGATAAAGTTAGACCTCTCTGAAAACGAAGGCATATCTGTAATGAATGCTTAGAAAGCAAGGGCCTAATCAGAAACCCAGGGGGGACGCCTATATTGCAGGTGCTGTTTCCAAAAACGAACTGCTGATAAGATTCCTAAAGAGATACCGTTTAAACCAACTACTTGGTACACCGCGTATGCCATATAAACTAGTTTCTGTAATAGATGCTATGATCAATCGTATCGAAGACTTTGGAAAGATCCATAAAAAAAGCATCGGCTTTCATGGCGCAGAACGGGCAAACGATTAAACCTATGACAAGGCCAGCTTGAGAAAGAATTGAAAGAGCCCTGGGAGAGTATGGAGACAGCTTGTTAGTGTAGAATGAATAAGCTGAAGTTTTAAAGAAGAGGAAAGCAGACAGCTGGCCAAAGTAGTATCCCAATCGGCGGGAGGTTCTGACGACGAAGAGGAAGGGAATGAGAAACAGAGCTAGCGGGCTGCAGGACTGCAGGAATGCAAACAGTATATCGGTGCATGTTGCTGGATGGAAGCCCAAATTGTAGCGATATAAAAGGGAGAGAGCGGGGGAGCTGCGACACAATCTACGGGTGTGCAAACTTTGCGGAGAAGAAGTCAAAGAATCGGTTCAAGAAGTTGATAGCTGGACATCTCGGTCAGGATTCAATGACTGTCGGAGGGGCTCATGCCCAAAGTGGTAGCCTCTCCAGCTGAGGGCGAATCCGGCTTTATCGAGCGCAACAGATGAACAGGCTCGAAGGAGTTTCGAGAGCGGCAAAGGAAGCCAAATTGAGGAAAGCTCGCTGGGCTATATTCGGCAATATGGGTTTCCAAATGAGACAGGAGTGCATGCCAAGAAAAACTACGGATTTTGAGAATCCAAGGTCGAAACCTTCAAAGAATGCTGGAAGGTTTTGTCCACGATATGATGAGCTGTCAGTCTTCCTGCATTGAACTTGCAGCTTGTCACAACCCCATTGGGTCACGATGGAGAGGTTTTAGTCCCCCAAGGGTCAGCAGTTTGCCTGCCGCTTGGTGAGGCATTCGAATGGTGATTGGAATAGGTGGAAAGGCTAAGTGTCATCCTGACAAAAAGACGACACAGCACCCCCCCTCCCGACCCCCCGAACGTAGAGAGCGGCATCGAGAAGGCCAATTGATGAAAGAAAGGAAAACGAGGTTGGAGAAGATGACAGAAACCAGGGACACTCCCGCATTAGACGGGGGATGTTCAAGCATATCAAGTCATTTGAGGGCTTATACCGACCAAGTTCCTTGCAGCCATCTAAGTTGGAGGACCCCGGATGACACTGATGAAGTAAATGAAGACGTTTCGTGACAAGTTTGTATATTCTGTTATACACCAAGGAACTCCAACTATTATCGAGATCTAGGAGAATGAGATGTTCCTAAATAGTGCAGTGATCGGAGTTGTTACTGTTCGAGCACGATTCCACAAGATTTGTCCGGAGGATGTCGTTGCTTCAAGGAGGGTTCAATGTGTGTCGGCCGACGCCTGCCACGTAGGCCGCCAGTATAAATTTGGATATCAAAAACGGGGGCCGTCATATTTACCAGATTGTGACTGCGGAGTTTTGGAGTGCAGAATATACTTGTCGACGGGGGTCGCGGGTATCCTGTTTAATTTCCTCATATTTCGAGCGTTAGGTTTACGTGAAGAATCAAAAGAGATTACGACGCTATTGCACGACAAAGATCACCAAAAATAAAACTAGGTTCGTCAGGTGCCAGTTTCATTATCATTGTTCGCTATTTTCTCGACCGCCTTGACCGGCTTATTATCTGGTATGTGCAACTACAGCATACAGCCTAAGTATAAACATCCTAGCGGATACAAAAGCTGGTGAAGGGGGTGATCAGAACAAACAGTTATTTAGTGCGGCGAGTCCCACCCGTCGTATATCCAAGGTATGTATAGCTATATCACGAGACTCCCTGTAGTATTTGGTAACCATGTAAATGACGAAGCATGTCGAATGGAAACGACTCTTTTTCGAGCGACTTCCGTATATACAATCGAGGCATTAGCCTCTGTCAGAGACAATCGCATTTTATTCAACAAATAATGTGACCAATCCTGCCGCATACCACGTCCCCGTTTTTTTTTAGAAATTGGATTTATTGCATGCAATGTGAACTTCACACTTTGCAGAGATATGGTTCTACACGTTCAAAACGTCATTGTGACAGCAAGATGCAAGATATAACTGTTCATTTGTGTACAAGTCCCAACCGTCGTATATTGACGTATGTAGTAACACATCTTATGCGGATGGGGGATTAGAACAATTATTATATTGACGGCGAGTCCCACCGTCGATATTCAGGGTATATATAGCTATATCACGAGGCTCCATAACGTAATTTGGTAAAATGTAAAGGACGAAACGCCTGATGCAAGGCATTTTCTTTCGAGCAAATTTCGTATACAATTCGTCAAATTGATCTCTTTCAGAAGAAAAATATAACGAAACTGCGTGAAATTGGATTTCTTGCATGCAATGAACTTCACACGTTGCCAAATGCTATCGTTCCACAATTCAACAACGTCATGTGATGGCAGATGCAAGATATACCCGTTTATTATGATGCTGCCGTATCGCTGAGTTAATAACGCTCCAATTCATCTAGTAGATCGGAGAGGACATTCGATGAAACCATCGTAGTTGCAATTGTGCATCACGCAATGTCATTTGCGTAGCGTTGATCTCTCGTCTGCACAGGGGAACAACGCCTATATCAAATCGATCGGAAGGCTTGTTTGGTAGTTGTGAATGTGTATCACATACTTTTGGATACAATTTTGTTTTTTCAACTCGAAAAAGCAGTAAAATCTGTGAAAACAAACATACGTTCAGACGCTTTATAGAAGAAACCCTGAAGGGCAACGCTTTTAGAAGATCAAGGATATAACATGAAAACTTGAAGAAGCAAAAATAGGGAAATGAAAAACTTTTGAAAAACTCACTTGAACACCTTGAGAAATAATGTTTTCGTATGGTAGGGCCTATTCGACCCAAGGTACAACCTGTCTTGCATAAATCGTTGACTGCTGTTCGTTCTCAGCTAATCGGGGCATTTCGTGATTAAATTATACAATTCAATTGGTTCTTATACACATAATACGGACTGCTAGTTAGAATCTCATGAGGTGATATTTCAAGGCGTATACAGAGCCACTTAGGCGATACAATCACTGAAAAATACGAACTGGCGATATAGGGCTCATCAAGATTACCGCGTTACTTCAAGATTCGTGTTAATGTCTTGATGCCTGGGTACTTGAATCCCAAATCATAAGGTACCGGCATATGTAACATGATTCAGCCCACATCCATCAAGACTCCCACGTGACACAAATAACGTCATTGTCGTCACATTGAGTATAAAAAACGGCGTGTTTTATTGAGCCCCTCCAGTCTCCTAATGATCGATGCCAATCTTCAAGAATACTTGGCATAAACGTGATAGAAACCACATTCTTGCCAATGGAAAGCTACAAATTGAAGCGATCATTTGGAGGCTACGGATCTTTAATCTGGCGGACGTGACTACCATCGGAATCGGTTCTAACAAAATAGCCTCTAAACGTCTCATTTAGGGTAACTGTACACAACAATTGTTTGATGTTGGTATTTTCGGTAGGAAGCATAGCGTATGGCAGGGTGGTCACTATCGTTCAAATCAAATATTGTACACTTGCGTTCGTTTTCCCGCCATTTTATAGCCCCAAGTCACCCAGTCCTAGTGAAGCTGCAGAAACGAGGTCCGACAATGATATCATCGACGCAGATCGGAGGGTTGCATGCGAGCATATTGGTATGATATTCTTGTTATATGGCTGCGGAGCTGCAGTTGATAGAATATGTTCATTTTATAATATGCGGACGCATCGAAGATATATCGTTAGTGCACAACGCGGAGTCTTTGTCTCATCTGGGCGTCATGTTAGGTACTCGGTCTATCCTGACGTAAGGTTGTGTTCGGTAATTTGGGGGGACGGGCTGGGGAGGGGTATTTCGTCGGCAAAAAAGGTTACGAACCACAATTGTTAGTCTCATGGTCCAAAAAACTGAATTCTACGATTGAGGATGGCGTGAAATCATCTCAGCCTAGGAGTAAAGCGCCATCAACAAACTGCAGATTATCTATTCTATCATTCTTGGTCAACTTGTCGGATGAACTTGTCTAGCCTTACAGACGAGATTCAGCTACATGGGTAAATACCTAGATGGCTATTCTTTTTGTTGGCTACTAATTATTATCTGCAGAACAGTTGACTACCTTTATATGCCAAGCCCCGTTCCGGGCCTTTTAGTATAAGTTACAGCTATGGTACAGGGTACATACCTACATTTATTTCTCTGCGGTCTGCTATATTATTGCAGAAAACAGTGCCTACCGTCATTATACCATGTTCCTGGCCTCCAGGGTAAAGGCTACAGCTACTGATACATGGGTACATACCTATATTGGATTCTTTTTGTTGGCTACTAATTATTATCTGCAGAACATTCGCATAACCTCATTATGGCATGTTCAGGGTTAAGCGCATTGAGACAAGAATTACTATAGTTCTGTCTTCGTATACAGCACTCTCTTACGTCGTTGAAGTGTCTATCTCAGCGCTCTACCGATTATCTCCCGTAATAAAACCCCGGTACGCACTCTGCAGAGAGATAGAAAACATAATAATAATAATGGAACAAATAGCGCAGCATTTAATGACTTCAAATATTGCAGAATATTTATATGTATAGAACTATTGAGAAAGTTGTTCAGTGTATATATTTGTGGTCTGGCCGTCAGGATAAGCTACACTACATGCGACATGGGTACATACATATTGTCTATTCTTTTTGTTGCGTACTCATATTATCTGCAGAAACATAGCTACCTATATGGCAGTTCCTGGCCTCCAGGGTATACGCGCCATTGAGAAGATATTACTATAGTATTCTGTTCGTAGACAGCGTCTATGAGTCGTTGACGTGTAAGATACAGGCTTTACAGAATTACCGGTCATAAGCCCCGGTACGCACTCCGGAGAGATGACAGAACATAATGATAATGGAAAAACTGCGTAGCATTTAATGAACTACAAAAGCATGAATTTAGAGTATAGAACTATTGAGAAAGTTGTCCAGGTATATTATTCATCTTGCTTGCCTGTGATGATATGCCTACGTGATTCAAGAACAAAATGAGAAAAATAAGAGCCACACGAGGGAATGCTGGCCTGACTGTCGCGTACTTCTGATGACGTGCGTAGATAGGATAATGTAACTCTAATCAGTAACCTATCAGCAAGTGTTGTTCAGTGATCAGCTGACCGTAATGGCGAATTTGGACTTTGTATCAAAATACGACTTTTCCTTGAAGACCTGACCCGGAAGAGTGCTAGGCTATGACCGACAACCGCATGCTCCTGGGATAAAGATGAAGAATATAGAGGTGAAGAGTTAATATATTATGCCTGTAACGGTTAATATCAGCGAATTATATTGATTTCCTTATATCAATGATACTTGGCTAAATAAGGACAAAAGACAAACATATCAGTCGATGGTAGGGATATCACAACGCCCTCCAGGATTGGTCGTTTCTTCTGTATATTGTATAGACATTAACCAATCATTGGATAGCTAGGAGAGACGTAGTTTAAGGATAAACAGGGAAATCAAAAATACAACAGACATAGGCCTATGTGTTTTACTGCTGTGAGAATTCCGCCAATACCAGTACATCTTGACCTCTTCAGACACTTGAAGATGACAGACAATTCGCTTTTGCGAGGAATCACTCCAAGAAAGAACGCAGTTTACTGTGATATTGAATACCCCGAAGGATCGTACCCTGTAGGGGTATATGTACTTTAAAGCCACTTCCTTCGTGAAAGCCACTTAAAAGGGTTCATGAGTCTGACCCTAATTGGCATGAATGAAAAGAGCGGCACTTCAAACTCAAGTAGATTATTGGCATAATTCCACGGAGAGGACAATCTAAAGGATGAATATTCACTGCAGCACTGTTGTATATATATCCAGTCATGTAATTACATAGGTATTATTATATTGATATACGCGATAGGGAATATTATATGAGAACACAAACATTGCCTATTCTGCAATTGAATACCGTAGCGTTATGACGAGTATCCTAATTCTGGGCAGTTTCTCCGGGAACAATACAAACATACAAACATTACAAACATCATACATACATAAAGACATACATACATACATACATACATACATCTACATCATACATACATACATACATACATACATACATCATACATACATACATATTCATGTAATTCATAAATTCTCTCTTCATCCATTCTTTCAAGAGATGTATTTAATAAATAATCCACAAATTGAAACGTCGCCGGAACCACCCAATAAGGTCGACGTTCCCACTGTACACACCAAATGCATTCAAACGACAAGCTAGGCTGTTAAATAGTAGATGTGGATCACGCTGTGAATAATTTGTGGATGAAAATTACAATTACACTTCCAAAATGGAAAGCAGCATTTATAATTAAAATGCGCACTGCATTAGAATGACGATCAAAATGTCACGGGGTGTGAATGTTCGTAGTTTGCTAAATATTCTTCTGGGAATGTATCGTCTTTCGGACGTAGCCAGAAAGCGCAGAAGAAGCTGTGGGGATATCTAGACAGATATTGGTAATTTTGAATATTTGCGGGTAAGAAGAACATAGGTATTAACCTAGCTTACTTTTCCTAACCAGGCTTATTCCTACCCTATAAACCTGTCGAGACTTGCTAAACATTGAACCATCTTACTATGGTGACTGTTTGGGTAATCGCGGCTGATATCTGAAGGAATAATCCAATAATGATACCACACCTTTGGCACCAGCTGCGTGTTTCGCACGAACTGACAATTCCGTAATTAGCTAATGGAAGAGTGACGGAGGTCACGCGGCATTAGAGTACGGAGGGCAGACAAAACACACAACACGATCGATCGTTGTTCGCTGAAAATGCATTGGTTCGTTATTATGCACTTCAATTCGTGCGGTAGCTATACCGCTATTCAAAATCAAACTGTCGCCCCGGCTTAGTCAGGAATCCAGGCGCTTGGTTATTCAGAGGCATTCATCAAGAAATAGCAGAGCAAACAACACCAATTAATATGAAAATTTACGGGGGTGGTAGTGGGTAGTGTAAAGCGCAGAGACCAGAATCACAGCTTCTTATACAGTCGAAAACAACCCTCGGATTTGCATGCGTTGTGGGGGACTTTTAGGGATCGCAAGGACGGATGCTTGACAATTGTGATAGACTTTGGGAGTGGCCTATGAATTTGAATGTGTAATAGGGTCTTGTATATTGGTAATAATGGGTCTGCAATTACGCAGACTCAACCAACGTAGGCTATCGGTTTATTGCTAAAAAACTCCAAGCTGAAGGCGCATGGCAACGGTAGAGGTACGCTGCATGTATGAGGTCCATGGTTCAAAACCCCAGTGTCGTCAACAGACACCAACTTTCACGCCGCTCCTTTCTCGTGTAGGAAAGTGGCTGCACGGGTGATGTACACTCTCGTCTGTCGGATGGGGACGTTAAATGGCGAGCCGAGGAGCAGGAATTCTCACCCGGCCTCGGTACTCAGGGCCACTTTCGCAAACGAGTACGGCGGCGATTCGAAGGTGTTCTCCCACACCACAACTGAAGCCTCTACAATTTCCGACTAAGGACTTCCTTAATCAGCTGAAGCACCTTCAGGGGAAGCATAGCACGAGGCTTAAGGAGTAAACCTCACTGGAAAATATGCTGATGCCAAAGGAATCGAATTGTAGCAATTCATATTCGTGTCAGTGTTTGGGGATCAGGCTATGATTAGGGGTGGTTGTAAGACAACTGAGAAAAAGTTTCCGAGGCAGTGGCTCGACCGCCCCCGAAACTGCGACATATTCGCCACACCAGAGGAATATTGTGTTGTTCAGGGCTAACCCTATTCCTTATTTCTAATTTATATCAGATTGATGTTTATTAGGCCCACCAAAAATAAAACTTCAAGTCGGTGTTGGTGTTTGTTGTGTACATCGCGATTCTGTATAGGAAGGGACAAGTATCAGTGCATCTTACATGAGTGCAAGCGAGTATGAGCCGCAGGGTCATGTTTCCCTGGAGTCAGATACAAGTTAGTGTATATGTACTAAACAGAGGCACTCAATTACAGCATCACTAGTTACTCATTCGCCGATGTCGTATGTTGGTAATGGCGAGTGTGCAATCTACAGAACATCATTAAAGAAAAATCGCATTTCGAGCAAGGCAGCAAGTTACCGTATTCTTCATATATTTCTGACTGTCTAGGTCAAACAGGTGGTCCAAACGCAAACAAGGTTTTTGCGAGCTCGCTCTGATCGCAAGCGGCAACACGGCACGCGAATTGTTATCATCCTGGCGAAGCCATAGCCGATGCAAGCAAAGATAAGTCACTTGCAACAATGTAAGTTATCGCAGTATAGACGACCCGATGCGTCCGAATACGGCAACGCTGAGGGCAGATGAAGATGGGGCAATACATTTCAGACGAAGAAATGTGTTCACTGCGCATGAAAAAAATAGAGATTTGTTCTTCAGAAGTACACGTGAGTGATATTGGTGCGTAAGTTGCATTGGTCTCACAAAATAGTATTTGTTTCACTTCTTGACCAATCACGTTTGAGTGTAATGGAACGATAAGATGGGGATACATCGTCATTGGAAGCTGACCCTAACCCCACCCACGGCCTAATTCCTAACATTAATCTCATACATCCAGGTACACATGGGTTATACATTATGCAATCATGTCAACGAGAGCAGCAATGCTGCTGTATCTACATGTCAAACTGAATATGGTTAACTCGACCAAACACCAGATATAGCAAATGTTCCTTGTTCTGCTCAAAGTAGTCCATATGTATAGTAACCATTACTATCAGTGCGTTCTTTCGATTTCATGTTCACCGTATATCCGAGATGAAATGGATCTCTCGATACACAAGTGGTGACTTTAAGCCGTGACTTAGAGAACTACGAGATGACCATCTGACCATCCACTTTAACGATGTGATAAAAATGGCGACTATTCGATACCACTTAAATTCAGAAATCGAGGTTCATTTCGATATGGATCATTCATGAAAAAGTAACTCAGGTATATAATCTTTGTAGTTGGAGGATTAGACAGTTGGACTTGAATTCATACCATTGAATGTGAGGTATTCAGAATAGAAACTGCGATTATTGAGTGAAAAAAGTAGGATCGTCAGGTGAGTGAAACATGTGGAGCTGCTGTACTCCTGTTATAACCTCAGTACGAGGCGAACGAAAATACATGACATTGCTAGTAAACCTAACCCCCCGCTCTATTCTCTATAGTAAGCGAAGAAACGTGCATTAAACATAGGCTGATCCCCTGATAGAAATTTGTGTCCACGCTTCCTACGATATTTGTCTGTAGCTCTGTTGCTGTGAGGCTTCAGTTTCGTATAGAATGATTACAAATCCACGACGATAGCAGTTGCACAACGGACGTGTTCGTGATTACGAGGCTTGTTACCAACGGCGTAGACGTACTATTTGTTAGTGAGTGCTTGACTACAAAAACCGTCGCGCAATGCTCTGGGATTCTCCGTGAGAATCACAATGACTAATGCGACTGCTCTGCGGGCAACGACGACAAATTAAAGACGCGTCTGTTCGATCGAGGCGCAGTATCTGCGTACGAGAATGGAAATTGTCCCCACGCGATGTGTTCCTATATAGGAGAATTGTAGGCGTGGCTTGAGTCATCGGCTCGTTCAGCATGCAGTCTCCGACAAGTGTGATGTTTTCTCTTGTTTAATTATTTACTGCGTGTATATCATTTACCATTTCTATTTGTATAGTCGCCCTTCGACCAGGTTTTTTTTTTTTTTTTCACAGCTAGGAAGGGAGTAAATAAACTGGTGAGAGAAATCGGCCGCTGTTTCATCGGATCAGAGAAACTTGTCGGTATAGCTTGCATGCACGACGAAAGTCATTAAATTAGTCTACGCCGAGTTAACGTGAAAAGTGTAGGCTCACAAGATTATGCGACCGGTGAACCCGATGTCTCGTTTCTTACAGTCGGTATCGGTCAACCTGTGGTTGCCAAATAAGATCAGAAAAACAGTTTTGAGAGAGTTTGATTCAATTGTTGAACTAATTTGTATGACATCCTAGAGTTGCTCCCACATCCACATCAGATAGGTTCTATGATCATACTGGTTCTTACACTGGTAGTAACTATTTCGCAGGACAGTCTCGTGCAGTAGCCCAGTAGAACTGGATGGCCATCACCTTTTGTAGCGTAGATGTCGGGCGTAGGCAGTAGCGTACGCAATGTAACCAATGATTTTTTGACACAAAAACATTTTTTTAACTATTTAGCAGACGATTACAGTTGTTGTTTACAAATATGAGTCTAAGGGCCCATAATTGCATTTATTTGCCAATAGAGAGAGTGAGGCTAAAAATGAGGGCGCACTTCCTTGGGATCCGACCTCAACCCCCTCCTACCTCTCTCCACTGGCGTCGGCTAACAATAACCGTATCTGTTTGTATGTTAGCTTCAAGCAGTATATTTCTATGGTCTATCGGTACACCGGTGAGAAAAAACCTCCTGAATAAGGATTGGGGTAAACATATGTGGTCGTGAAACAGACATTGAAGAGTCACCAGAGCGCTGAATAGATAACTGAAAGCTAGGCCTACTACATATGATAATTATTTATAGCGTAGTTGTGTATATTACCTCTTATCTAGCCTGTATAATCTCACGGGAACCTCTCATTATAGATTAGTGCAACTTGGTCAACTGTGCGTAGTGTTTATGATAAGCTACCTCTTATTTATCACCTATGGGAGCTAGTTGGGGGGGGGGGTCTCCTTCATACTGTTCATTAGTTGTATCGATTCGCCATACCGCTACGCCTTCCTATCCGGGACCCGAAGAAACAAACATCGATAAGTGAGGGTCCAATGATAAACTACATGAACAATAACGAGAAGCTGCCGTCATCCATGTTGTCTCTTGACTCCTACTTGGCTTTAACTCCGTTTTTCCCCTAGACTAGGTCCTATAGGGTAGACATTCTCTTATAGCGACAGATGTTACAGTTAGTGCAAGCAACTGCAGGCCTCTCGCTAGTTGAAATGCATAATAGTTATGTTGTTTCCGGTGTTATCCGGGCATTCAAGGACACAATAACTGGGGAATGGGGTCGCCCCTCCTCCAACTTCAATGACGGTTCCCATACATGACCTTTTTTGCTCGCCCACTGCATTCTCTCTGCTGCCTTGTCGGCATTGTTTATTAGTACATGCTGGGATGATGAACTTCAAAGGACTGTACTCCGTAATGGAAGGCGTATGAAACGTCGGGCTTTGGATGACAATTCACCGGCAGTGTCCTTTACTGAGCGAAATATAGTATTCCGGAGGTGGCGGTACGAAATAATGATGCCTACAGCAGGCCTGGCGTAGTAGTTCGTATTTATGTTTACTGATATTTTTTCTTAGTGGACATGTCATATGAGATGACTCGAAAAATTCAGTCTCCAACGATCTTCCATCGTATTTAAAACATTACCCGGTATATGTTTGAGCCTTCAATGACAGATTCATTCAATCCCCCTGTTCTGGAGGCGATGGACAATTAATATCAACTTAATAACTTGTGTGGACGAAATCTACACTTAAAACCCCAGTCTTTGAGTCATACTAATGAGTATCTACAATTATATGCCCTAGTCTTTTTCTGGGCGGGACGACTGGATTTTTATTAGGAGTGTTCACACTAGCGTGATTCGATTTACGAACGATAAATCATTCGGACGCAAGTTGAAAATATTTTAACTTTTATCGTCGATATCGTACAAAGTATGTTGGTATGAAGGTCGGGTGTCCAGAATATCGGGAAAAAGTACCGGACCTACTCTTGGGTGATTGGGTGCCCAAGGGTTCAAGTTACATTTCATGCTCTGTTGAGATAGGTAGCTTTGTAGGAGGCGATACAATGCTTCATGTTCGGAGGAAAGACTGTAAGTTTTAATTTTGTTGATTCATTCAGAATAGGGCAAAACCCCCTTTCATCACACTCTACAAGTCTTGAAGAAGGGACAGGTCCCAATTGCGTTGGAATTGCAATTGGATACTCAAAAAATCTTACGGCCCAAGCTATTCCACGCCCCGAGGTGACAAAAGGGGGAAACTTGCACTTTTTCAATTCAATGCACCACCTTCCCTGTTTTGTGAGAGCCCGGACATGGCGATAAAATTGTCGTAAACGACATTTTTATCGCATTAGTGTGAACACTCCATCGATAAAATTCTCAGTCGATATAGCCACTAGTGTTAACAGCGCTGGGGAAGTTAAACAGTTAGCTAACTCACTGAGAAAACCTTGACAGATAAATAGCCGTTTCCTCCTGGTCCGGACCCCTCTATTTGTCTCCGTTTATCTGTCTTCTGTTTTTTCGGGAATCTCGGTAGATAGATGAGAGATGTTATCAACCCGGCCTGCTACGGTCTATCAACAAACTACCTCTATTTCCTTTGAATAGGGTTTCGTGGTGATGGTAAACCTCATATTTGGCGACCTACGTGTGTCGACATCAAGTCTATGGACATTTGTACTCAGTGGTATTGCTACCTACGGTCAAGCAAAACACAACATGTTACGATTTCCACATACAGTGTGTTCGATCTCGCCTAATTTTTTTTCCCATCTCCTATTCTATTTCCGCCCCAGTTTTAAAAGACTGACATATTAATGTTCGTACTTGTAACGACGTCGTAATTCTCGGATACTGTATATGAGGGATCCGGAAAAAGCTTTTCTCTGCACGAGAAACCTACAAACAACAAACTACACAAGACCGATACTGACTTTCAGGTACTTATATGTGCCCGGGCACGGGTCACCAAAAGCTCTGTTGCTAACCGGCAGGACGGTATTGGTTAAACCTCTACGCCTTCCTATCCGGGACCCGAAAAAACAAACTGATAAGTTGAGGGTCCAATGATAAACTACATGGCAGTAACGAGAAGCTGCCGTCATCCATGTTGTCTCTCTTGCTCCTACTGGCGTTAACCTCCGTTTCCTCAAGACTAGACCGTAGGGGAAGGACTTCTTTATAGAAAACAGGATGTTAACAGTTAGTGCGAGCAACTGTAGACAGGCCTACTACTGAAAATACATTTAATGTTATGTTGTTTCCGGGTTGTTATCATGCATTCAACCGCCGCCCCCCACTAACTGGGGGATGGGGTCGCCTCTCTTCCAACTTCAATGACGGTTCACATTCACATGACATTGTTGCGCGCAACGCATTGCTCTTGCTGCCATTGACCGCATTATTATTACCGATGGGATGCTTTTCGATCTGCACAATACAACATGCAAAAACTTAAAAGGACTGTACTCCCGTAACGGAGAGTCGTATGAAACCTCGGTTTTGGGACTGATAATTTATCCTGCAGTGTCCTTTTAACTGAGCAGAAATATCGTATTCCCGAGGTGGCGAGTACCGAATAAGTGAAATACCAGCAGGCCTGGCGTGAGTTTTGTATTTATGTTTATATATTTTTTCCTTCTAGTTGACCAATGTCATATGAATATACTCGCAATAGTCTCCCACGATCTTCCAATCGATCTTAACATTACGGTTATTGTGATGCATTCAACTGACCAAGTACAACATTTCCCCTGTTCGGGAGGCGATGGACAATCAATACTCACTTACTTAATAACTTGTGTGACGAAACAGACACTAACGGCTTGAGTATCATTGATGAGTACTACAATCTATGCCCTAGTTGTTTTCATGGCGACTGGATTTTCTATTCAGGGCTGTTTACACTAGGGTGGTTCGATACGATACGTTAATTTTATCGGACGTCAAGTTGAAATATTTCAACTCGACGTACGATATCGTACACATGTATGATGGTATGAAGGTCGGTGTCAGAATCGTCTCGGGTGTTGGGTGCCCCAAGTGCATTTCATGCTTGTTGGATATCGGCCAAGCTGTAGGCATGCGATAAATGATTCATGTTGGAGGAAAGGCTGTGTTTTTATTTTGTTGATTCATTTCGAATAGGGCAAAACCCTGTCACCACACCTTACAAGTCTGAAGAGACACAGTGCTCTCAATTGCGTTGGAATTGCAATTCTTGGTATCCAAAAATTCTGCCGACCAAGCATCCCCCACCCGCTGTGAAAAGGGGGGTTAGGGCATTGCACTTTTTCAGTTCAAATCTCACCGCCTTCCTGTTGTGTTGAGGCGCCGGCATGTCCGTAAAAAGTGTCGTAACCGCGACATTTTTATCGCACTATTGGGTGGACACTCCTCCGATAAATTTGATCGTTACGTCTCGCACTAGTGTTAACAGCGCTTGAGGAAGTTAAACCAGGTAAGCTAACTCCACTGAGAAAACTTTGACAGGCTAATGCCGTTTCCCCCCTCCTGGTCCGGACCCCTCTTTTTGTCTCCTTGTATCTGCTTGTTGTTTTTTTTCGGGAATCTCGGTGAATAGATGAGAGATCTTATCAACCCGTCTTTTGTGCTGCTACTGGTACTATCAAAATACCTCCATTTCCTTTGAATTAGGTTTTCGTGGTGATGGTAACCTCATATTGGCCACCTACGTGTGTGGAATCAAGTCTATGGACAATTTGTACAGCAGTGGTATTGCTACCTACTGCATGCAGAACACATGTTACGATTTGCCTACATACAGTGTGTTCGATTCTCGCCTGAATCAACTCTCCTATTCCTATTTACAGCCAGTTGAAAGACTGACATATTACTGTTCGTACTCGTAACGACGTCGTAAGCTGCTTCGGATACTGTATTACGGATCCGGAAAGCTGTTTTCTGCGCGAAGAAACCTAGACACACCTATAACTGACTTCAAGGTACTTATATATATTCGGGCACGGGTCCCAAATCTTTGTTGGTCTAACCGGCCGGACCCTCTCGCTTCCATCGCAACTTGAAGAGACAACAGCGTAAGAATTGGGAGGCGCTGCAGTGAATTTCCTGTGGACTAAACCACAAATTTGTGTAGTGATGCTTGCCATATTTGTAACAGTATCAAACTCTTCAGTAACACCTGTCCTTTGCTCTTGAGGTACCTCCTTGTTTCAGATGTTAACCATGCCAGACTGTCACTGTGAGTGGTTATAAAAATGTAATGTTGGGTGCGTAACTGATATTGACGGCTCTCCACCGTTCTAAGCTCCTATAGTGACTGATCTGGGGCGTGTGGCGCCCAATCTCAAACTCAGGAGATAGTAAGTTGTATGAACTATTGGTGTAATTTTCCAATTGTTGAACATATTAAAACTTTACTTAGCCGTTACTCTTCATCTCATAAATCCTTTCCCGTCATACTCTCGTCTCTTAACAAACTTCAGAACCATCCTCCGAAATTGAATCAAATCGTATCCCAACACGCGATCACGAAAACATCAGGCTAGGAGTCCAGAGATCAGGTGTGGTATGTGGTATGGATGTGAAACATACTTTAGCGATGAGGGTGTTGTATTTTAGAATTAATTGAATGTATAATGTGAGAGAGTCATGAACACCTAGCAATTCATGAATATGGACGTTAAATTGTTGTTTGAGGAACATAATCCGTAGAGTGGTATGAGGGGAGACGGTGTTTCTGGGCTACCATGCTACTGTTACTGATTCCTTGAACTATTCTCTCCTAAATGACCCTCGGTTTAGGAAAGACCTAGCGATCCAAAAGAACAACCCTAGTCAGCCCTGTCCCCCTTCCATCTTAATATACCTATCATATTTCTCATAAGGAGGTACCAGAGTATGGAATTGCCAAGTTAACCCAAAAGGCAATCGGGGGAACAATCATACTCAAATTGTCCGTAATAAAGGAAAAAGATACAGGCTATTAAAAAAGGAGATTTTCAAAAGGATATTGTATATATTTGAATCTCAAATCTTAGGAGGGGGTACCTAGATAATATCTCTCATATCTCTCATACAGATACAAGAAATAGGCGATCATCGTCGTTGGACCCTTCAACATGCACCCCCTAAACTTCCGTTTATAATCTGTGTCCCCGCGATATGGCCATCCTTTCAAACGTCCACGGGCAAAGCGACCTGCGGAGAAAAGGCAGATTAAGGTTCACAATCTGAGATTACCGAATGATGTGATGACACGACAGCCTTCACTGCAAACAGTAAATTAAATGGCAGCAAAACTTCTCAGTAAATTTACCCCGTAAATTGCACAGGAATTTTTCGTAACTCTTTTCAAATGCAAACGCAAACGCATCAACACATGTGTGGATAATTTTATCTCTACTTACCACATTCTGGCTCTCACAACTCCTTCCGTACACTCTGCAGTATGAAGTTACTCTGTCCTGAGAGAAAATACGGGACCATAACGACCGAGAGCGGTTTTCTGATGTTTAAATTAGGGCCATTAGAAAGACCTACATAGTAATCTCCAGGAACCGGTTCGCTATCCTGAATGTAAGGTGCAGTATCATCAAGGGGGGTTATAATAGCATTCCATATCACAAGGCAACAAAGGTCGACATTATCATTGACAGGGGGGGTTAATACACGATCAATATACGATGGGGGACCTAGATGAAACTACATGTAATAATCAGTACCCCACGCTTCACGAATCAAAACTTGACTTCTCATATTCCGATACTCCCACCCCCCCCCCCCCCCCCCACAAGATTCCGTAGGCGTGGTGATTGGGCTCTTACATCTATTGCTCGGGGGACGGCAAAAATTCTACACTTTCATTCCTCCCGTATGAAGCGCTGATAATGATCAGTGTCAGTCCTTCGCCGCACTCGAGATGCATCCTGTTGTTATCACAAATTCTGTAAATCGGACCGGGGAACCTGAGAAGGAACAAGCACAATATATGCTATATGTATTAATAGTACCTGGAGATCATGGTTTCCAAACCTGGGGTCGCGACCCCAATTGTGATCGTGAACAGTTGGCGTAGCTACGAGGGTTCTGGGGGCGGCACCGCCCCCCATGAAAGTCGTCCCCTCCCTCCACCCCCCCATTTGCGCACCCCCCCCCTATAAGAATTTGAGTAGGTCTGTCTGTGTTGTTTTCATATGGTTGGGGAAAGAAATAAAAATTCCTCACACAACGAGTCATGTTGCGCATTAAAACCCGAATGAGGGCAAATTTTGACATCAGTATTGCTGAAAAATATTAGCGCTACGGCGCGAATAGGGTATCGTTTGTGTCCAAGGTGTCCTCAGAGTTACAACTGCGCAAAAATGGAAACTGCCTTAGAATTTCGGTATATCATTCAGAATCCATGAAGTGCAGATTCACCTTGAGAAGGAGTTGTATATTTTGTAGATACAGTGCATGAGTGCAGAAATAGCGTGGGTTTGTTGGGGGGGGGGGGGGTTGATTCCAGTGCCTGGGTTAATTGAGACCGCATATCAAGGTTTATTATGAACTCAAGTATTGGGGTGGTAAGTAAGTAAGCAGAGAGTATATGTTCCGTGCTGGAATGAAAAAGGAGACTAAAAATTCGAGCAAAAGATCGACCAACGAATGGATGGACATCTGGCTAGTCGAATAGGGAAAAACGAAAGAAGTAGTGTGCCCGAAAAAACCTGAATTGAACTCAGCTGACCTGACTTTCAGCGCGCTCCGCGCGCAGTCGCTTTCTCTGTATGACCTATCAAATGCGGGCCCAAATCCAAGATTTCAGTTGGTTATGGGCTGGTCACATATGCTTATACGGAATTAAATATGAACATGGCTTCAGCTCAACTAACTTCAACATGTTGAAGAATGCTCTTCCCATACAGTGGGCGTATTAAGCGGAGGAACGTCGAATGCACATGAGGTTACAGCACACGAAATATGTGGGCCCGCCGCTCCGCTTGTGAATATGAACACATGGTTAGAGTAGATTATATGAAGGGTGCAATGGCGCCAGCGGGGTGGGGAGGGAAATGGGCACCCCAACCCCGTAAGGGAGGCCGCCCCCCCCCTTCAAGTCGGCGGAATTTTTCCATATCGTCGGGGGGCCGGTGGATACATTAAAATACACACCCGAGGGCTTATGTCCCAAACAGTATTCAGATTTCCAACAGTCTTCTAGCGAAACTCGGAATTTCCTATGAAAAGTTGAAAATTTCGCCCGCGCTTCGCGGCGCCTCATATCTTTTATAATATTGACAGGTTCCTCGCTGAGTTTTAGATCAGCTTATCCATTATCCTGTCTTACTACAGATATACAATCGTGCATATACATAGGATACACAAGCCTTACGAATATCTTCGAAATGTTACCTGCAAGAGATTAAAGTCATAATTCTCTTGGGAGGAGGTCGCTTCTGCCGTTCTGCCACTCTTCGAGTTCCTTTGTGTAAGGAAGTGGTGTGGTCCACACACGATCAACATTTGACCACAACCAATGAAAACACAATCTCGTATTACGACGAGTTATAAGCGATGAATATGAGTTTTTCTACGGGGACCATACCAGTCCGCGTGTGTTCATTGAATTAATATACGTATATACACGTGTTCCGTAATGATAGGGGTAAAACATATTGGGCGGGACCTACAGTGAAATAGCATCATAAAAATTCGCAATAAAAACGGGCGTATCGAATATTATGGAACCAACTCAAGAAAGGGTGATAATCACGAATTTGAGGAAGAGAAAAGGAGCAAAAGACTAGAAGGCCGGGAAGCCTGGGAAGGTGAAAACACTACCACCTCCCACTCAGAATACGTTTTGACTCTTGACAAAGTGATATCGCATATTTAACCGAGATGAGCGGATCGTGATATGTAATAAGCCCCGTAACCCCAACCCCCAGCATGGTCTTCCTTCTGCGCCGGTCCTGGTTTTCAGTTTCTATCTTGCACCAAAACTGCATCAAACGACTACCTGAAAAATGCCAAAAAATTCCCGGAGTACTTAAGATTCATTGCAGATGAAACGCAAATGAATTCCCGAAGCGAATGGAGTTTAGGTGTGCTAATTGCACCCAGTTACATACACGCCCGCCTGCAAATGCCAACAAAATCAGAGGAATGGCTTAGACGCAGAATTTTGAAACGGATATGTGTTTCGGTGTTCTATATCGCAACAAATTGCATTTAAAAGCTGCCCGGAAATGAAATTTTTCCACGAGATGCTATGAGAGAATATGAAGTTGAGCTTGAACAAAGAAAAAGTGAAAGAGGTACGTGCAAAAGTTTAGCTATAATGAGTGCAACCTTCTCGTGTTTTTCCCAAAAGGTGAGTAGAACTTATTGCGCTCCGCGGCCATAGTAGAGTGGAGTCTTGCGGAAGCCTACTAAAAGTGAATTGCAAGGAAATTGACTCTGGCCAACTTTTGTGATTGGGGAAATTTCATTGCAACATTTAATGACGGAAAAAACTGTGGCGATGCCACTGCATCAGCTACTTGAAATAGGTCAGGGAATGCATTTCCTGCCAAACTTGGAGCTCTAATTTGCTGAAATTATTTTGGACACTCCGCGCCAACCAATGGGGCGGGGATGGCGCCCTCCACTTAGATGGTGACATGTCGCCCCCCGTAGAGAAAATAGCCAGCTCCCCAGCGCCCCCCTAATAGAAAAATTCCTGGCACGCCCTGGTCGTGAAGCATTCTTGTGAGGTCGCAGGACCTGTTTCAAAATCAAAATCAAAATCTGAGGGTACCCAAAATTTACATGAATTTGAACGTTCGCAGTCAAAATCACTACAAATTCATAGATTTTTTTTTTTTTTTTTTTTTTTTGTTTGTGAACGGGCGTTTTTAAGCGTTTTTACCGAGCGAATCTGGCGTGATTTGCTCAATTAGCGCTGGCCATCCTTGCTTCTGTATATTACTATTTGTTTTTCACATACAACTTACAGTATATATACTACAGGTGAGGGCCTGGCTGCCGGCACATCTTCCTATTCCGGAGACACAACTTGGGGTCGTGCTGGGATGGCGGACATGCAAACATTCCAAACAAAACTGTGACTACTCGGTTAGCAGTGATGCTTAATCTCACCCGAGGCCCTCATAAAAACCAATATATACATAGGAAATCTTCGATTTGATTTTTTGCGAAGTTTCGACAAGTCAGAGTTTTCCTGATTTGGCGCGTTCCGAGGAATGGTGAGTGTTGTTGAATGAGACCAAACATTCCTTCGAAAACAAATGAAAAAAAAAAAAACGAAGAAAAAAAACTAGGCGAACGTTGCACCTCTGATTGCTCGAAGTGGGGAGATACACGTTGGCGTTGACCCGCCAGGCGATGCTGAGTTCTACGAGAATTGGGAAAAAATCTTTATAACCTCTTGAATTTGGAAATTAACACCAGCACCTACATTTGTTCTTTCATTTGTTTCACTTCCTGCGTGAAGTACTTTCAGAATGGCTTTATTATTAGCCGTTGAGGACGCCACAGCCTAAAAAGGAGAAAAAGAGAGGGACCGCAGCAATATCAAAACTGGATTAGATGAACAAATGATCAATAAATCATGGTATATTCTCTGCTGCCTTTACTATGTTGATGTGTGGACTGGCGTTACTAAAAGCAGCTTCCCAGATAGACTTTGGCACCTTGTGTATTAAAAAGATCTCAAAAAATTTAGCGACCTACTTTGTTTTGCCAAGAAGCGGTATTATAACTGCGATCCAACACTTCGATGCATTCGATTTTAATTAGCATGCAGTATTCCTGGTTGAAGTAAGTTGGTTAGTAATTTTTTTACTTAGGCATACGTAGGTCACGAGCATCAGATAGGCCTCTCGGCCAGCAATTTTAAATGAAGGATTAATCAGTACATGAACCTATTGTTCTTCGGTCAGCCCCCCCCCCCCCCCAGGTCAAATGGATGAGGTTAGCAGAGATCAAAGTATGAAAACATGTAAACGTGGTAAGTCTATAACGGTAGGGTGATTCAGGTCGAAATTGGTTCAATAGGAATACGGACAGAAACCCCCACTGCCTTGAGTAGATGCAGGGAATCTTCTCTATGCTAACAAGAACGCAACGTGCGTAGTGATTCCTTGCCTTTTTTCGAGGCATGTGTCCTCTTACAAGGTGTGGCCATCAACATGTGATTCAGCTATATCAAAAACTGCAGATGTGTGGTTGCCCAACTCAAAACAAAACTAAAGAGACCCAATCCACATGCAAACGCAAGAGATGCTTGTTGCTTCTGACCAAGGCCAAAAAGTCATCTAAGAGCAATGAAATAGTAAAATACTGAAAAATAAACTGGGGTAAGTAAGTGGATTTGAAGAAGTGAAGGGAATCACGAGGTTTCCAAAACAAGTGAGGTCCAACGATTTCCATACAGTGTGGGAAGCCCCTGCAGAGTCGGCAGGGACTGCAGGCAGGTAAATGTTAGGATCACTTTGTAGCGAAATTTATCACTCATAAGTGACTGTGGTCAAAGCAGATAGAATGAATGACAGTGAAGACGGTCCTTTGAATCAGGAACGACCAAATCATACATCTCAACATATGTAAAAGAAATCTTCTTTTGGGGGTATATGTGGGGAAAGAGAGGTGATACCGGCCTATAATTGTCAATTGATCCCTCCACTACCATGGACAAGGTCGAGTCATTGTAGGTAAATTCAGTGGCTATAGCATGGTGTCTCAAGTTGGTCATTGTTACCATTATGTCGTTACACTAATGTTAATGAGGGTAAGTCATTGACCGGTCAATCGTTTCAATTTGTACTGAAGAGTAGTCTGTGGTCTTTTAAGTGACTGTCGGGGGAAAATTTACATTATTTTTCAGGCACAAAGTGACTTGAGGGTGCATTCATTTTGTTGACCCACATAAGTGCAATGACTCACCTGTTGGGGGACAAAGAGTTGGGCATGCAATTGAAAGGCATAACGGTCAAAATATCTGATTATTCAATAGCCTTTTTACAAGTCCATCAAATGTTTATTGCCTTTTTAGGGTCAAACTTTTCACAAGGCTTTCAAATCACATTTTCTCTCTTAATTGGTGGGGTGGGGAAAGGTCTCTCTATAGGGCCCAACCCCATGCAGCACCCTCCATAACAAAGCATCGGGCTGCTCCGATAATAATACAAATAGATAATAGAACAGACAAGGATTTGTGCAATTCTCTAGTGTTATATATATATCTTATAATATATATAGATATAGTTATATATGATACCAATATATATATATATTTATATATATTATATATTCTATAGATATAATAACTATATAATATATATATATATATAATATATATATATATCGCCATGTTTTGAGGGGACATTTCTGCAATTATGTGGGCTCAGGTCAAGGTTGATCCCAGTATGACTTCTTGCCAATTGTTTAAAATGTGATTAAGTTCGGCAACCCCTTTCCCGAACTAGTCACATTCATCGCCTGTCCACACCAGAAGAGAGAGAAGAGAGTTATTCTATAGACTCAAACCCTGCCCATTTCTGCCTCGGGTAAAGGGTAATGTCAATTTTGCTCAATAGCGAAATATGCCAAAATGGTGCCATTCCTCACCGTCAGAAGTTCCTCGGACCGTTGCTTCTCTTCTTCCACCCAACTCACTGCCCTCTCTCTGCTTCGACACACACCACAGTTAATCCGTCCCCTCATTAGGGCTTGTCTTTGAATTACAGGTAATTAAGAACCAATAGTCAGTCCTGCCGGTCAAGTAATTTACAGCATGGAAGTGTTAACTTACAATGTAAACAATCAGAGAAATCAGTTAGACTAAGTTGCAGACAGAGAAATAACTGGATCACACCTCCATCCTTGAGCATGCCAGTTCCAGGTCCAATTTCCACACTGATAGTTGACAGGCAATAAAAAGTTTATGTGTACTAAGTAAGTCTCACACACACCACAAATTGAGAGATTTAAATCCTTGTGGGGATTGGGACCAATGTGAACAGCCAACTAAGGGTTATATAGTATACCACACACAATGCAGGCCTGTGGTGTAAGAGGATTATGGTGGGCCACCTAGGTGTTCTGATTGAATTCTGCAGACTTCCTGGTGTGCCATTCTGCGTAATAACGAGTTAAAAAGATCAATACTGTTTCAATTAATGTAGCAAACAAACAGACAAAACTTCCCCCCTCGAGTAAATATAAATAGGCCTATGGAAAAATTGTCAGTTTGTTCCCCCCCCCCCCCCCATCCGTCCACCCTGGCCGTTGATATCATGGTTACTGATCCAATTTTGTACTCCCTGAGAAAATGCCATGGGATTATAAATGTAAAATATAAAACTAAAAACACTAAAAATAAGAGGAAGTATAAGCAAGAAGAGGTTTCTGCCTCGCAATTAGAAAATTGTCGAATACTGCAGTGCTGCAGGCTTAAAATAGGGCTACATTTTCATTTCTAAGCTGCCTCTGAACTTAGGGGTGGGGGTGCATGCAAGCACACCAAAATGACCACCCCACCCGTTGAAACATCCACTACTGATCAGGGGTACGTATAGGCTGGCACTGGTGCTAGTCCAAGATTCAAACAATCAGGGATAATCTAAAAGGACCAAGTCAATTCAAGAATTGACCGTCGGCACTGGGGGTAAAATCTCGTATTGGGGACGGGGGGCTGGACCCAGATTTTATGAGGGGGCAACCCAACACAACACTTGGTTGGTCAAAAATATAACATAAATGAGAGGGAAGTACAGCAGAGAGGCGTTTTGCCAGTTGAAATTATGAATTTGTCAATAAATCAACTGATGCAGGCTTTAACTAGGGCTACATTTTTCCAATTTCCATAAGTCTGCCTATGAAAACTGAGGGGGGGGGGGGCGCGAAGGCAGCAATATTGCCACCCCACCCATAACAACCACCACTAGTGATCAGAGGTACTACCCGGTATAGGCTGGTCACTGGTGCTAGTCAGGACTCAAAAACATATCAGGAATAATAATGAATTGACAATTCAACGAGAATTGTTACTGTTTAACTTGGGGGAAATATCAGGTGCTAGTCCAATACTCAACATCCTATCAGGATAACAATAAAATGACATCCAATTCGAGAATTTTAATTGTCTTCACGGGGGGAATAGTTGTTGGTTGGATATATGCTTGTTCTCACTCTGGACAATGAATCGTTGCAGAGATTAAAGGATTGTCCTATGGTTACCTGGTGTGGGCCTGGACCTGATACCAAAAACAATATGGTTAATATTGCCTCATTGTACAAAATCCACTACACTGGCATTTGAACGTAATAGATATTTTCACTTCATAGATTCATGCTGAGGCCGATGTCAAATGTGCCAAAAAATCAGAGTTGTACGGCCTGAACCTTCCCATGTCATTGAGATAGCTTGTGATAGATTATCGAGTCATGGTAGTGTCATAACCATAATTTTTTCGTGTACTTTTGTTACAAGATGCATCTGGCTAACACAAAACATGCCAAAAAAGAAATCACCAGGTTAAAAGGTCACATGATGTCAAATGAGGTCAAAAGGTCAAAATGGGTCAAAGTCTCACCAGAAGTATTTCACCCAGACGAAAGAAAATTTCAATTACGACAGTTCTCCAAAATGTTTCGTTGCCGAGATATATCCGATTTCCTGTGTGACCTTGAATGACCTTGACCTGAACAACCAAAAACGATGGGTTTCATCCTCCCATACATCTACCCCCATACCCAATGTGAACTTATATATACTCGCGTTCGTTAGATATCGTGCTTACAAGCTTTTTGAAACTTTGTGCCCTCTCGTGACCTTGAATTAACTTGAACGGGCACCCAAAACAATGGGGTCCATCCTTCCCATATTGCACCTACATACTAATCTGAATTTGATACGAGTTTTGCGTAATGTTATATATCGTGCTGACAAGGGGGTGTCACACACACCACACACACACCAACAACACACCACAACGCAGGTGCATGACTTGCATAGATCCCTTTTGCCTTCGGCCAGTCATCAATGCCATGCAAGAATTTGTACTGTCTGCTTCCCTGGGGTAAATCTTTTTTGGTTGGCTATAGCTTGTTCTCACTCTGTACAATGAATCGTTGCAGAGATTGCAGGATTGTCCTATGGTGACCTGAATGACTTTACCTGATCCAAAAACAAAAGGGTTAATCTTCACCATTGTTACCAATCCACTACACTTTATTTGTGAACTATATAGATACTAGACCCTGTTTTGTCTGCTCGGCGTATGTACTACTCTACTATGAATGCTTTATGTTATATATCTGCCGTGGCGTGGCTCGCCTTGCCGACAGATCCGAGGTACGGACAGATCGGAGGATGGGAAAATTAGCTGGCGACCGTGGCCGTGTGATGTTTAGCTCACGTGTATGTCAAATGCAGATGTCAAATGCCAATTTATCCACATTTCAGTGTTTTAGGCTGTTTCAACCTTCCATTCTTTTCAGATTAGCTTGTGTAATGGTATCGTAGATGGTATGTCATTGACTCTTTTGTTTTCTCCTACCAGATGATCTGGCCATCACAGAAAAGCATGCAATCACCATTCAAAAGGTCAAATGCGGTATTGAGGTACTCACTGTGTAATGTATTTCACCCAGAACGAACGAAAACTTTCCATTACGACAGTCTCCAAAATGTTTCGTTGTCCGATATATATTACGATTCCCTATGGTGACCTTTGAATGACCTTACCTGACACCAAAAACACTATGGTTCAGCCCTCACTATACATGCTATCCACATACCCAATTTGAACTTGATAGATACTCGCGTCGTTTTAGATATCGTGCTGACAAGCTTTTTGAACTTTGCCTCTCGCTTGAATGAATGACGGGCAACACCCAAACCATAGGGGGCATTCCCCAATATGTCATCAATATGTGCAATCCACTACCTAATTGAACTTGATACGTTTAGCGTACGTTATTATATCGTGCTACAAGGGTGTCCACACACCACACCCACCCCACACACAGACACACCATACCACGGGCAGGAGTGCATTGATTCCTGTTGCCTTTCGGCAAGGAATCAAAAATGGGAACCTTGTTGAAAATAAAAAGAAGTGATGTTTCGGCAAATTTTGGCTTTTGAACACGATAATCTTGACCCACCTGGATAGATGTAACTCATGCTGTGTATGGTGGTTTCTCCATAAGGAGTACTGTACATGATCCCTACTGGGGTCAGCCAAAAGTCATCGATGTCAAACGAACATCAAGACAGCCAAGGAATCACTGCACTCTTTAAAAACAATTAATTATCCGGTTTTGTGAAAGAAATTAAACGATCGTTGTGTATAATCTGCGCAATTCGTGTAATTTTCTACACAACATCTACATAGTGTTGTGTAGTTATTTTACACACCTCGGGATAGGTGTGTTAGTTGCATAGTGTTGTGTGAATTTTGCACAACATTTTCAAGAGTGTAAGCCTTTTGGCCTCTGGTTCTTCACGGTGTTATAAATATCATCAGAGTGAACCTTGCTCGAAGCCTATTATCAAGAACATTCAAATAGGAACAGGTGTTTTACCAGCTTGTGTACAAAATGTTGCAATCAATACTCCACGTTTGAATGTCTATACTTTGCAGCCGGTGTTTCCACTAGGCGAGGTGGACCGATTTTACTAGAACTAGAACGCAACCTGCGTAGGTGTTCCTTGCCAGATTGGCTGCTACGAATTCTACGTGTATGACTCTTGCTTGTTGGGTAGGGACTGATGGATGGGTTTTTCAGACAAAACGAACTCATCTGTTGACCTTAGATAAGCGTGGACCTGACCGCCACAACAGAGTGGGATGAGGGGGTGGGGGGGGGGGGGGAAAAAGCAACGGCAGAGGAGTCGGCGGTTTCAAGTATAACCAGTTTATGCCAGTATAGGCTTGATTAGAGGTTTCCACGATGAAACCGTTTTTTCTTTTTCGAACCGGGTTAGGTAAATACGGGTCATTCTGTCATTAGAGCGGATTAGCTCAGTCGGTAGAAGCTCCCGACTGCGTAAACATTGATTGCGAGTTCGGCGCCCTTTGGAAGCCCGAGGACTTTTCAGCAGTGCTGTTGGACAAGGCATGTCTCCATAAAATGTGCCTCACGCCACCCACGTGTTAGAGTGTTTACCTTGTGAGGTGACTTATGAAGATTATCGAGCGCCGTATATGTGGCTGCTTGATATGGGGAGGTCCCCCGGGCCACGATGAAGGACGTACTTGAAATGTCGTGCGGAGAGAACAGCAAGCGGTGCGTGCTGTAATGGTACGGGTGTGACAGCACTAATGATCAGGGGTAAATCTGTAAAAGCGCTTTGGGCAAGTCTTCGACCTGGAAAGGCGCTATATAAGAACGAGATATTATATATTCTATTTTTTATCATTATAATTATATTATTATTATTATATTATTATTATTTTATTAGTATTTATATTATTATTATTATTTTATTAACCCTTTTCTAGTAACGTTGACATTCAACTATTATTATTATTACTATTTTTTTTCAAGAAATAGGTTTAAAGAGATACGATTCAAACATATATCCTATTATGAATATGCGTTGCCCCACGAACATCGGCGCGGACGATCCATTCGGAAATTTTAACACCGCGCCCACTTCGTCTCGTCGCACGAGGTATTCGTCTATTATTTTCTGGAATTGTCTTTTTTTATGAATGCATCCTCACAACTACTCAAGTATACAAAATTGTCGCCCTTAGAATCCATGAAATGCGGCTCGCCAGTTGTACACCTGGGGTTTGTAGACTATAACAACTGGTGTTCATCGTTTCTAGCGTTCACGGCAGATGGGATCATAGCGTGGCCAGTGAGGCAAAGGAGGAGCTCATCGAACTAGTGTGGCAAAAACTGTGCTGGACGATAGGACTGATCCGGACCCTGTTTGACGCACTAAGATTATGTCAATCTTATTGTTGGCAATCACCGTAAAATGTCATCGTAGGACGAAGGCCGAAATCCATAATGAGCTTAATACCTCCGCCCAGCCTCCGCCTCCGGGAAACGGCAAAAGCTTTATGAATAAATACGCTACATAGTTAACCTTTCAAAATTCCTGGTTGCCACACGTTATTTCCTCTATGTACGACCGATTACGGTATCATTCCTTCCATCAGTTGGTCGGGTTCTAGTTGAGTATTGACTGTCACACCTTTGATGACCTTCGATGACCTCGAATGAACTTTTCTTTTTCTCCGCTAGAGTGTTCACCGGTCGTTTGGATACGGTATGTTTTCATGACTTTTTCTGATTACCCCGACCGATTTTCACCACGTATGTTTGTACATGTACTGAACTACTTTTTAATTAAATAAAACCATCTATGTTGAACATTTTTTTAACTTGAATTGACCTGTGATGGCAGATGACGAATGAATTGACCTACAAACGGTTTCGCGCCGTCAGACATCTACTAAATGTATCAATTTTCCAAGTAGATACAATAAAATTGAGAATGTGCGAACTTCTTCTAATTAGTAATAGCCTATACCTGTTGTTCACGTAAATTTCCGTACAGGAGTTTCACATTTACCCAGTTTTCAACTTGTAAAAAGTGCGGTTTAAAGAATGAGTTTTTTTTGGTTTATAAGTACGAACTCGATGAAGGAACCGAGAACCATAAACTGGTGCCGCTGGCTCGCCTCTAAAATCGAGATCGTCCCAAATATTTGCGGCGTTCTGTTGTCTGTAGACCCCATCACCCGGTACGCTACATCATTTTGTACTTACCGAGGGTTGGGCGATTTCGTCTCGCGAAGGTTCTGTCCGCCCCCTCCGGTAACATCACGCACGCCGCCCATTCGTACAAGATGTACATTGACCCTCAACTTCTCCCTGCCCAGAAAGACTCGAAAAATCGCCCGTTCACATGCCGTTGGCTCAGGTAGCAGTCTTTACCTCTTCGTTGAACAGGCAGGGGAAAATGTATCGTTATGTGTATACTAAGTATATAACTATATATGACTTTTCTAAGGCTGTTATCGACTAGGGAAAAATGACGCGACGTTCTATGACGTCCACAGAAACCGTCCAGAGCAACCTGAATCGAACAGCATAGTCGCATCATATGTCCATGTTTTGCATGGACTAATATATAAGTCGTTCATCACTTCCCCCAACAGAGTATAATATATATCACTAATTCAATCCAAACGTTAATAGCTCTCATACGTACCTGATTCATCATCAAGGGAGTTCATACAATAGCCATGTATGTAAGTTGCAATGCAGCAGTGCCAAAGCGAATGGAATAAATGCCCTAAACAACCCATATAACCACCTGATATCTCCGTCTACACTCCAATGGACCATTATAATATTCCCAGACACAGTTTTCCTCTTTGAAGGCAAGGGCGGCGGCCAGGGTAGTACAAATAGGGGGCGCAACTTGAGGTTTGACTATCTAAGCGGAGCGCTACCACGGTTGGCGCGGAGCGTACCCAAAAAATTTTGGGCCGTCTGAACTCCCAGATGACAGGAGGTCGCCTCTCTGGACCGTTTCATCGACCCTGAAATATCATTCGAGTTGGCTTTTTTTTTTGTCCTGTCATCCTGGTATAGTGGGTATTTTTATTTAAAATTTTTCCTCACTTTATGATGGAGAGGGATGTTCCCGACGATCAGCATCGACCACATAGCAGTAAATAACTGGTAGCTCACACACCACAAACTATCGTGAACGAAGGCCTTCAGTTACAGGGCGCCTATGCCGGCAAGGCGTGAGATTGTACTGAAGTTTGTACTAACTGCCATTGTTGGAACTAAATAAACCGCTAGAGTAAATTATGCAGACTGGGGTGGGCCGTAATGCGTCCTCCCCCAGCCGAATAACTGATGGGTAACGCCCTCCTCCTGAACTCGACGCCCCAACGGAACAAGTGTATACCCAGCAAACACGAAACGTAAAGTCGTCGAAACATGGTCGCTATATGTTCTTTGGGTTGCAACGTTTTTATGTTGAGTAACAGAAATGTTACGGAAACGTTTCATACCATCCAAAATTGTTTGGAAGATATTATAGAACCAATCTTCAAATTTCCCCTTCAATTTAAGAGTTGTCAACAGCAAACTAGGAAAACAAAATGATAATATAATATACTACTACAACACTAACATAACTTAACTGACTTAATTAAATTCGTTTTGACGCAAATTCAAAACGTTTTCTTTCTTCAAACGTTTTGTGCAACGTTCTGGAAACATTCACCTAACCTTCTTGTTACTCAACAAAAAAAACGTTTTCGAAACAAATCAGCGAATCACATTTTAAAATGTTCTTAAAAACTTTTTTTTTGTGTTGTTAGGGTATGCGTGGTCATCCATCGGGGGTCAAATGAAAATCGACGAAAAAATCAGGCATGCGTGCGAAGCGCGCGGGAATTTCTGGTTTTTGAAAGAAAAAAAAACTTGCACATTTTTTTTCACAAGGATTTGATTGGGGGAACGGCCCCCCCCCCCACCTTTGAGGATTGTTCGAATCCGACAAACTTGATTTTTCGGTACAATTAGATATCATCGGATCAAATAGAAACTCTGGCGAGTAAAACAACGGCCACGCGAGCTAAGAGCGCGAAAAATTTGGTTTTCCATTCACAAAGAGTTAAAGATATCACCACACGGAACATTTTTTTTCCACTTAGGCTTTTGATTGGGGAAACGTGCACCCCCGCCCCTCCCCATCTAACGAAATTTGTTCGAATCCGACAACTATTATAGTAGTAGTAGTAACACATATAGACACCTCACCCCACCCCCTACGAAATAAAGTGCGTTAAAAACTCGTTCAAACGATTTTATTTTTTTTTCGGACAAAAACCCTGGGGTGTAACCGCCCTGCCCCCCCCCCCTGTGGCGCCGCCCCTGCTTTGAAGTTTAGTCATTCATATTTCGGGAACATCACTATTTCCTCATCTTTGCCACCAGTCCGACCAAGTGGTATCTCTGATAATAGCCACCTTTGCTGACAGCAATCTCAACGAGTGCAGTCAGTCGGTAAAAGCAATGGCAAACTTTTCGTAGTATTCCTCATCTAGCGACTCGAGCCAGGATCAAGACCGCACTAAAAAATCCCATGGGAAAATTGCGATATTAGGGGAGGAATACTCGAAAAGTTAGCCTAATGCTTTACGACTGATGACTCGTTGAGGATTTGCTTTCCGCAACTGGTGGCATATCATGAGACTACACTGTGGTCGACTGTCTGCAAAATGGATGGAAATATTGATGTCCTGAAGAGCGAGTCCGAGTCATCAGAGCCCGAGTCCGAGTCCAAGAAGACTCCTCGAGACGGTATGTGTAGTTTTCGTCAGGGAGTTCGGGAAGATGTGGTACTCTGTTCAGTGAAACGTCAAATGGTAAATATGACCTTTGACATATAATAGTAATATGCCACATCATCAACTGTAAGGTGGAAAGGTTCATTTAGTAAACGGACGAGCCAGTTTGTCTGGGGGAGGGGAGGGGAGGGGGAGATTTGAGGTAGAAACCCAAGAGGAGTGCGCCCCCATAATGCCTCACCTTCATACCTGGCAAATAAGTAACTTATGGGCCCCTAGACACATGCAGATGCAATATTGCTAAATACAACCTCTACTGATCAAAACAAAAAGGGTTGTGTGTGAAATTTGTTGATAATTGGTCCGGGAGGATTTGACTCCCGCCCAATCATGATATAATTAGATTCGGAATCAGGAACATGATAAACCAGTACAGAGCACTCAAAAAACCTAGAGCTTATTATCGTATTACTATATATCCACATCAACGAAGTGGAGGATGACGGAGAGGGAGCAGGATAGGGATATTGAGCCTCCCGATAAGTCTCAATATGGTGGATATGTGCTTGAACTATTGATGGATTTGCTAACACGAATGTTCCGGAAGACGTCCCACGTCTCAACACTATATGTGAGAAAAAAGGTCTTCTGATGTAAGCCTGCTGTTACTGCTTAAAATCTTGAGGGTGACCCGCGGTTTACAACTTTCACTCATTACGAAGAGAGAAAAAATACTTTGATCATTGTTTCAAAGCCTTCATAATTTTAAACACTGTATCGGGTATACTTCCGAATGCGCACTTAATCCGATTGTGTGAGATTAACTCTTCTAGTCTTCTTTAGTATGGGAGGTGCCACACGACCAGGCCAATCTTTTGTAACCTTCTTTGAACATAGTAATGAAGTAATAAAACATCCTTCTGTAAATACGGTGCCAGGCCTGAATGCATTCTCTGATGTTGACCGCACCAGATATTGAAGGAGCCTCAGAAGAATGTCCTTCTGCCTTGAAAATGTATTGTTCGTTTTTCATTCCAAGCACCATCGATTAGCTGTGTTGGCGGCTTTAAGCGCATTAGCGACTTTATTTGTTGATTTATTGAGTGCCACTCCTTCTCTTCCCTCAGATGCATTCCATTATCTCCCTGAATAATCATGGCTGTACTCTGTAAGCCTGACCTGCGAGGTACACACTTTTCCTCCGAATTACATAGCATGTGCCATTCGAAAGCTCAGATAGACAACTTGTGTAAACCCTCCCGTGAAACCCTGCTTCCACAGTTGATGCTAGTCCCCTTCCTCCCACCTTCGGGGGTGGGCAAACTTCGAACAATACTATCAATAAAATCGTCCCCGCTCCCTTACTATACCCAAAAATAAGTTGGTCCCACCCGAGCCTTGTGCGCACGTACGCGCAACACTATTGTTCTCATCACACCGTCTACACCCAAACCACACTGTGCTTTCGGTAGTCATCCACTTCTTTAACCCAACCAGAAACTTCTCCTGATATGCCATGACTTTGCAACCTCCTAATACTGCGAAATTAGGCACTTTATCAAAGCTTAGTAAATCCAGTATACATATCTACCGGAATGTGTCCTAACCGAGAATGCTGCCAAGAAAGCGAGTAGATTTTTTTAAGCCGGACCTACCACTTCCTGCACCACGGGACTGTTTCCTGAGCAATCCAAACGTCTCGAAATGTTCAATAATTGCGTCCTTGTAATGATTCACATTTTTACTGACTGTCTTCAGTAACTAACTGTCGGTATTGGCAAATACTATGTTCGATAATTTTTCATTCCAGTGGTCTGAAATTTTCTTTCGGGCTCTGTGTGCTTTCCAAATTCCCTGAGTAAATACGGATACAAAATAATTATCCAGAACATTCCCAGCCTGACTTTTCATCGCTAATCAGTTCACCATTGTCCTCCTAACAAGGGTCCAACTCTTTAGACTCAGACTCAGATCGCACATAACTGTAAAACGACTTCGTATCCACTATATTCTGGGCTAGTTCCTCTTCAAAAAAAATTTTAGCATCACGAATAGTTTAGGTAGCTTTGTTCATCTGTGCCTTGTACAGCACATCGTCTATTTAATTATGTGTTATTCTGTACCGGTTGCCATAGATGATATTTCTCATATAGGGGTTTTTCAGATAGCTCCTCAACTCAGTCAGTTAAAGCTATTGATATGATTCAATACCATCATAGTCAGCTTTATGAAAATCGTAATATTATGTCGCTGAATGCCCATACCATAAGAATTTGTTGGCACTCCTCACTGATGTCACTAAAAAACACGTTCGACGACAATTGGACCTATAGTTGTCAGGATTTTGCTTCTAGCCCCGCTCACTTATACTACTATAAGACCAAAAACTGGACGGCTCTAATCATATGATGCATCCCCCCGAGTTGAGAAAATACTTCATTCCTTTATCCACTTATCGTGTTCATAAGAATGTTCTGCACAACTACAATAAACCCCGCCTCTCATAAATTTAAGGACCAACAGTACAATATCAAAGTGTTCGCTGGCACACCTCACTGATGTTACTGAAACTAGTTTGATGTAAATCGGACCTACAGTCAGATATTGACATGTCAGATGGGCACCGTCCCTCAGAAAACGCACTAGAAGGCGTCAGAAACGTTTGGGACCATCTACTCATTATTGGGCAAACCTCTTCCCATCACCCTGTACTTATAGCGTTCAATTAAGATTTTTTCCTGCGAACTACTTAAAGCCCCGCCCCCCTCATGAATATCAATGAGGAACAACAGTACAGTACTTAAAGTAGTTATTGGCACTCCTCACTTATGTCTACCAAGACACATTTTTTGGGGACGAGATAGAACCTATGATAATCGAGATATCAACATTTCATGATTTTTGCTTCTAAGCCCTGCTCACTTAGACTAACTAGATAAGCAACCAAAATGGGACCATCTAATCATAATGATGCATCCACCACCCGCGTATAAACAATACTTCATTCCTTTATCCACTTATCGTGTTCATAAGAATGTTCTGCACAACTACAATAAACCCCGCCTCTAATGGATATTAATGAGGACCAACAGTACAATATCAAAGTGTTCGCTGGCACACCTCACTGATGTTACTGAAACTAGTTTGATGTAAGCGGAACCTAAGTCAGATATTGAAATTCAGGATGGGCACCGTCCACTCATGAAACCAATTAGACAGGCGTCAGAACGTTGGGGACCATCTACTCATTATTGGGCAAACCTCTTCCCATCTTGTACTTATCGCGTTCAGTAGATTTTTTATGCGAAAACATTAAAGCCCCGCCCCTCATGAATATCAATGAGGAACAACAGTACAGTACTTAAAGTAGTTATTGGCACTCCTCACTTATGTCTACCAATACTACATTTGACGAAGATAGAACCTATGATAATCGAGATATCAACATTTCATGATTTTTGCTTCTAAGCCCCACCCACTCATGAATATCAAATAGATCGGCATAAAAAAACAATAGAGACCATTCTTCTGCGTATGGGCATCCGCCAACCCCAAGTATGTGAACGATTACTTTTTCGGTCCTCCATCATCGTGTTCACAAGAAATTCTGAAGTTTTGCTTAAAGGCCACACCACTCATGAGTATTAATTAGATAGTGACACCAAAATCAATAGGAACCGTCTACTCAATATGGCGCATCTACCACCTGAGTATGAGATCAACCAGAGACTTGTGTCTTCCACTGTCACGAGAAAAGCGTCATACTGCACGCACTCACACAGAAACACATCATGACTACATAGATTCATTTCGCATTCGGCAAGGAGAGCGATCACAAATATAATTGGAAGTAGCTATAAAAATTCCGTTATCCAGTACAAACGCCTAGCCCCAAATGGACAGAGCAAAGCCAAAACCAAAAAGGAATAGAAGAAGAAAACGGGGGGAACACAAAAAATAATACATAATAATAACATTAATATATTGATAAAAAAAAACTGCATCTATTAACACAAACATTATGACGTCATGCACGAGAGGGCGACAGCAAATGCACGGGACGACTATTTACCTTTAGGTCCTCGCGATGCATGATCCAATCTCGAGTGTCACGAGTTAGTCGGTAGAGCTGTTGATCGAAAGTTTGTGTGTTCGAATTCCACATAACGATCAGCTTTACCGTGATGTCCTAAGCAAGACACTCCATATCCATGTCTCTCTCCCCAGGTGCTAAATGGGGACCTGTGAGGAACTTGAGTACAACCGGTCGCTGTATTACTGCTGGCCACAAATATCATAGCCTAGCTACTTCCTCCGGATTGTCGGAGTGCGTGCCAGTTCCTATGGTTGCTGTGTACTATCGGGGGTATGTAGGGCCCAGGTGGAAAGGCGTTACATGAGTCCCCGGATATTTGGGAATATAGGGTCCTTCGTGGTATTTTTCCAAAATCCAACTATCGAATGGCGCGATGCACACCCACATTGGTAATGGCAACCCAAAACTGAAGCACGCTCCAGTCGTGTAGTAGTCCAGCGTATGCCACATTCATTTTGCCCGATTCCCAAACGGTTATTATGTATGACACATGCATGTAAACATTACAGCGTGCGAAGCTTCGACATTTGAATAAATGACGACCCAATTTCAATAAGAAAATATCTGTTAAGGCACAACAGTACCTATGATGTTGCAACCCCCCCCCCCCCCTCCCCTCCCCCAGATCGCCGCTTATTCCTAGGCCTACAATGTAACCGTTGTGAACAAAAAGTGATACGCACTTCAAATGCCGATAACACTGCACAACAGGATGGCTTGCTATGATGGTGACTTTCATCATTTTGGTAATTTGTGATCCCACCACTGGTGTTTTATCAAACTGTCACAAGGACTCCAGTCTAGTCCTATGCGGAGGGGCAATTACGTAACGTGGATATCCTACCGACAGCTAGCGCCGCTAATGCCAACGCTTGATTGACTGCATGAACAGAAGCCGGCTAAGTCAATTCTCATTATCAACAAATTTGAACAGTAAGGCGGTTCTCAAGCTGAGAGACAAAACAGTTGGACCTATATAAACACATGAGCAGCTATTGTAGGCCTATGGTCTTTTGCCCGAGGTTTCATATTTGGAACCAGACAGAAATCGATTTATAGGTCATTGTCGAAAGATAAACGTGTTTAAACAGATAACAGTGAGCTCACTGAGCTGTCATCATCATCGGTAATACGACGACTCGATATTCCCCTTGTACCTATGTCGTTTCACATTAACTTTATTTTTGTTGTATTATGTTCCCTTTGGAGTTGAGTGGTGCTTTTTAGAGAAGAGGGAGAAAAGAGTTTTATTTACGCAACCAAACCAAGGCTGCTCTCGTCTCCTCGTCTGGTATCGATGCGAATTAGTTTTTTGACTCCTGTCTAGTAAGTGTAATGGAAATTTAACACCAGCTAGTAATTATCTTCGCATGATGGACATCACGCAACCACACAAGTTTTACGAGTTGATTGTGTTTAGAAGCGGGTTACATCACGCCAGACTGCAAGGAGGCAACTGAACACAGAACTCGATGATTGAGCCATGAACAGTTCGTCATGAACTAAACTAGTTATACCCAAATGAGTGGGTGAGTCAACCCTCCATGCTCCGGACTGTCACGTTGGTGCTTCCGAAAATTTCTCTTCAAATCTCGTTGGATATCTCTACCTTACTAGTCCACAGTTGAAATTCAATTTCAAGGCTTTTTGTTTAATTCAGAATTACGACCATTGCAGGCAACACCAGTTTTTATACCGGGAATTGCTACGACTGGCGATGTTTCAATCGTTTCACAGATATCTTAAGTGGGAGTTCTGAACCCCCCCCCCCCCCCTAACAAAAAACCCCCACTGTTTGTACCCCACTGGTCGAGATACTCATCAGGAGCTGCTATTGAAAACGTAATTGGAATCAACGTAGCCTATACTCCAATTTCCTCGGTAATATTATTAACATGTGGAATCTTCACTTCTCGAAAGATAGGCATTGAATTGAATAAGAAACGTACCATTACAGAACCTCAGATTTCGGCCTATTTGGGCAAGTAGTTTTCAATTGACAAGGCTAGGGCATTGTTGTGGTGGTATATGATAAGATAATAAAGGACTATTAGTGCATGTAAGCTGTGATAAGATCAAAACAGATAGTGACAACGTTTGGTAAGACAGCATGCCCATTTAATCTCTTGTCAGGGGAATGTTACTCTGACTAACATTTCTCTGCTCTTATCATCGTCACTTCAAAAATAGTTTAGTTGGTTTGGTTGTAATTGCCGACTTGGAGAATTTAAAAGCATAATTTTGCCGTCACATCTACAAAGCGACAAAAGTGGTCATCACAAGTCAGCAGTGGCCGGGTCGAGTACATTGTTCAAGTCAAGTCAAATCAGGCACTTTGCTCGAGTCAGTTGGATCAATATTTAATTCTAACGAGTCAATCAAGTCACTTCAGTCTTATTCTTCAACATGGGAGGGCCATAGCAACATTCAACCCAGTACTCTGGGATTGGAGTACTCGGCCCGATGTCACTGGGGAGAGTAATTGAATTAAATTGAAAATAATTGAAATAATATTACGATAACAGTCACCTGATAATAATGAAAGTAGGTGTACTAATATACATTCATGGAGCTCTTTATCACCTACTGTCTCAGACATGGGGAATATGACGCGCGCTTCCCGACGAACGGTACCGCCCACCATATCCGCTCAGTCGGTGGGTAATGTAGGCCATCCTCCGGGACATACCTAGCTCATGCATCGGCGCAACTTCGCGAGTACCTCGGGAAGTTGGTAGTATGGTTCAGGCCAAGGGCCAGAGGAGACTGAGTGATTGAGAGCGGTGGGTGGATGCGGCTCGGTACCTCCCAGTCACGAGCTTCCATCAGTGAGCGATGAGCATGCAGTGCCTCACTCCACGGTGTCCCACGAGAGCTGTCGATAGGGCTGTTAGCGATTGTTAAAACTTGTTTGTTTCCATTCTACAATGCCTAGCATCGAGACCTTGAGGAGACACGCCTCGTTCGATTGCAATGCCGGGACTGCCATCGGACATCGAGTACCTTCACAGCAAAAAAACCCCTGGAGCTATTATTACCTGGCAATTTTATTCTTTCACACACAACTAATAACAAATAAGTGCACTGATTCTTCCACAGCCCAGCCCTCCCTTGACCTTCCCACTGAACCCGTTACAGAATTTCCAATTGTCATATTAGCTCAAGTATAGATCATTCAAAATCTGGATTGAAATTAAATCATGTGTAAGTGTAACCCTTTAAAAAAAAACCTATGTTGCTAATAAATCCTGACACTGTCACAATTCATGTAGGTCATCGGGTTTGAGTTTTGTCTGGGGGCGGTCCATGTATATTGTTCCTCCTCTTTTTGTTCTGTGAATGTCCTTCCTCGATAAGCTCTCTGGAGTTTTAAGTACACTTTCCCTCCATTAATTGTATTATGTCTATCCCTCACGTAATGCTTATAATGTGGGGAATACAAAATAACTAATTGAAGGAGGACTTAGTTCATAATATCGATGCAATTTGAATCTTTTAGGTGAACGCACACGGAGTGGTGCTGCCCTATACTGAGTGACACACTGAATGCACGTTCAGCATATGTTGCGTCCCCATAGTAACGAGTGTTGCGTCATCCAGAGATTGCATGGCGCAGATCCACATTGTGTCATAGCATGCATACGCTCACTAGGCCACCTAGTGCAGGCAGTGTAACTCCAACAATGAAGCAAGCTATTTCATTGCGGAAGCGCAGTCGCGTAGTGCAGAAACAGCTTAACTTGAAAATACAACTCGCCTGCATCTAGTAGAAACATCATTCCTCTCCTCGCCTAAAATATAAGCAACACGAAACGAAGAAAGCTAATTAACGTCCTTTCCAAATTAGGGGGCTTCAAACGGGACTGATTCTAATATCCTCGCACAAACTGCGAATCATGTTGCCCATCACACCATGCACTACTGTTGGTGGGGGCGCTATCAGGGGCATACAATCGACTCCTCATTAACTTCACTCAAGCACTTCAATACAGCATGCCCCGAGCTTGGTTCAAACTCTATCCCCAGAGTATTAAGGTCATACGCTTCCGAACCGATTCTAAATCTCCCCTCTTCAGAAATATAATTTTTCTGAACCAATAGCGTAGAAGGGGCGGTTCAACCTTCTTCACGATTATTACTTTTGTTCGTTAACTAGGCATACTCGGGATTATGACAATAATAGTAAGCATAAAAGCAATTGAACAGTCTTAGTTACATTCGTACAGAAGTCGTATAATACACATACCCGACTACGGTGCAATTTGGAAAGGATCTTCTGCCGCTATCAGCTGTGTTATTCTTTCAATAATTAGCCTCCTGCGCGCACCGACCCAAAGAGCCGCCTTTGTTCGGGTGGCTATAATTATGAACCAAGTGTTCACGGAATCCTCATTATGTTGTAATCCACCGTTGGACTTTTCTTTCATTTTATATATATTAAATTTTGATAACAATAATATCACGGGCAGTCTCAACCGTTTTATTATGACATACCTGATCGCCATAGCTATTTGTTCCCGAATTGACTAAGCACTATAACTATCGGTACGTGGCTACTCAGTAGTGTGAGCAGTTTCGGTTAATGTCGTTCTAAAGATCTATTTCACTACCGAGTAGACTTGAATCGCCTGTTTAAACCTACAAATTGTAATCCCCACATTATTCACCAATCCTCAAGGAGGTTACTTGCGAGCAGTCTCGGTTATGGACGGATGGTCATCATAAAACACATTTTCCTTTGGAAAACAACTACTAACGCTTTTTAAATCAGCCATGGTTTTCAAAGTTCAGAGACCATTTACCCGCCGTAATATGACACCTGATCCGGCCAGGACATTCGTAAGTTACTTAGAGTATCACTTATAGATTGATTGATGATATACAACAGCAGTTCTTTTGATATTATGCAATCGATTAGCGGCAATCCGTATCAACCGCTGTTCTCTTGCAGTTTACGAGCGAGAGATATCCTGCGACCAACGAAAACTGAAGCGAGAATTTCCATATCGAATCATTGTTAAATAAGGGCTCATCGAAATTATCTAAACAAATCACTATTACACGTTTCGCGACAGTTGGCCCAGCTGTGCCAGCCTGCCACACTCGCAACACTTGCCACTTCACAGGTGCATTTTTATACCAAAAAAAACTGCCCTACGACTGGATAAATGCCGTCCCCCCCCCCCCCCCCCCCCCCCCCCCGTCGCAACGACATTATTTTAGCGGTTCGGCGCAGCAGTATACCGTAGAGAAAAAAACATGCCCCACCTCCGAGAACCGAATGTCTCGAAACAAACAAGCGAAAGTGCCGGATTGTAGGCCTATTATATGGAACGAGGATGGAGAATACTTCCTGGGGTAGCGATATTACTAAAACTAGAGCACCAATGGTGCTGTAGCTCAAACCGCACCAATGTACCAAGACCAATGTACAATTGTGTGATAAATTGTTTGAGATCATGAGGCCGAGGAGGTAGTTTCATACAATGACCTACAGTGCCCCTTTACCGACTTTTGACCTTGCCTGGCCAAAGATGTCTTAGCGTCATAAATATTCCACAAATCGGGCTGCTAGGACCACAGTGACACTGGGCCTTGGTCCCGCATCCCTGGACACCCTGAAGGTACACCTACTAGACCAATCTTATGACTGAACATCAGCACTGGTGGCACATAATTTGTCCTGAGATAAAATTTTTTCACAGTAATTTCATATATTTGGGCCCTAGAATCAAATTCCCCACACACCTACCCTGGTCCAATGGCTTGTCTACAGCAAGACCAGCTACATGTAACTTTGAAGAAGTTAATTGAAGCTTGTGGGAGGAGAATCATTTCAAGTACCATTGTGTAAATTTCATCATAAAATGTCCCAGCCGTTTTGCCGAAGTGGGGCCTGAACCAAAAAAACACCGGGAACACCACCCAGGAGGTACGGCTGTTAGACCATCATGAATGACCTGAACATCAGCACTATGGCACCAAAATATGTAGTAGGAGATACCTTTTGAATTTTACAACATATGGCCTATATTGCCCCTTTGATGGCTTTGACCCTGACCAAATCACAAGGTCCAACATGTCCCAAGGGTCACTGAACATTGTGTCCAGTTTGGTCGACATCCTCACACGAAATGATGTTTTGGAGCCCAAAGGGCAATTGTTACCCACTGGAGATCGATAGATAGATAGATAGATCGAGAATCGATAGATAGATAGATAGATGATAGCTAGCTCGAATAGATAGATATAGTGACATGCAGATTCCACTAGCTCAACCATCAAATAGCTGGTTGAGCTGAAAAATCTCTTCTTTTTTTCTTCATAAAATCGCATGGTCCTCGAATATCGAACGTGATTGCCGGAAATATTCGCGGTTCGCGTTCAGTCGATATCAATTCCCTAGCTTGCTAATAAGTGGTAATTGGGAAGTCATTTTTCAGAAGGCATATACTGTCGTTAAGACGTTATGAGGCTCGCTGTGCATTTTTTTTTCTCACACCAAAGGACTTAGTAGTCACCTAAAATTGTGTTATAATTCCGGCATGAAGTGGCGTATGCATACAAGTCGGAGACAACGAGACGGCACTGGTGGGTTTCCATACTTGGAAGCGTTCATGGGATCTCGCATTAACCCCCCCCCCCCCCCCTCCAAAAAGGTATCCTTACAAGCCCCTTTCAAAGATTTGTATCTTCTAGCAGCCTCATCCGGAAAAAACATAGCCCACAAGTATATTCATATTTTGTTATTGGTTTTCCCCAGTTTCCGTATCACTTTAGGCGTTTGTCGGATCTAGGAAATACTGCACACACTTTCGAGGGGAGCCAAACGGGCAGGAAAGACCACAGAAAAAGACAAACAGTCGCGGCGACCCTCAATAATTCATGTCTTGGTTTTGGACTGCTAGGATCAGTGACAACAGCCCATACGTGTCGGCACCGCGTCTTCAGAAACCCTGACATTATAGACACCGGTCTTGTTATCTATATCTAAGGGAATTCGACGAAGTGAGGTAGTTTAAAAGGAATGCAATCTCTACAAATAGTGAGCAGGAGGTGACTAAAATTCGGACAAGAACGGGAGAAATTCAGTACTGCTAAACATTAGTTTAGGCCTACATATACTTATTCTACTTTTTTAATCGGTCGGGTTTTTGCCCTTTCTAAATCCTCTCAAACTTGAAAGTACGTATCATGTCACATTTTTTTTTCTCACACAGGACTTAGTAGAGTCACCTAAAATTGTGTTATAATTCCGGCATGAAGTGGCGTATGCATACAAGTCGGAGCACGAGACGGACTGTTCCGTACATTCGAGCGAAGAATCTGCGCATACCCCTCTCCCTCATTCATTCATTCATTCATTCATTCAATTTATTTCGTCTATATCTGCATATAAACATAATAATTAATATAAAGTTTAAACAGGACACTAATCAACCATACAATGTTTCCATCAAAGCTAGTGACCTAAACATATATACAAAACAAAACACAATACGATTTATTCCGCGTACTTAGCAATTAGATGAAATTTCAACTTATCCTTGAAAGACGAATATGAATTGCAAGAGGTAATATCATTAGGAAGTTGGTTCCAGATTTTGTGGCAATAATTATTCATGAGGAGTTTGCCGTGCTTGTTATTGTGTCTAGTGACAGTTAATAGTGAACTACTTCTTGTATTATTTACGATTGGTAATGATTTTCCAGGATTAACAGTATCACTAAAAACACTTGGAACAGAATTATTAACATACTTATAAATGAACAAAATTACAAATCTTGTGAATATGGATATCACAAATCTTGAGAATTCCCAATTCAGAATGGAGAACATTAGTAGAATGTCGACGGTCATGAAAGTTTATAATCTTGAGGATGCGATTCTGAAAACTTGAATAGTTTTAGTTCGGTGGCAGAGCAGGAAGCACGACATAAACCTCGATGCCATACGAGATGCGAGAGTAGATAAGTGAATAGTACAGTTGTATTAACACATGTCGTGGAGTGATGTCCGGAGACGATAAAAAAAAATGGAAGTCAAAGAATATGTTATTATTTTCCATGAAGTTCCTTAGGCGTTTTTTCAATTAATTTGCGAGAATCTTGTTGACACATGGTAAGAGGCTGAAAGGCCGATAGTTCTCCGGCAGCGTACGGTCCCCTTCCTTATAAATTGGGATGAACTTTGCTCCTTTAAGAGCATCAGGGTACACCCCAGAAGCAAGACGAGGTTAAATATGTGGCAGAGGAGAGGAGAAATTGTGTGACCCACTGTTTTCAATACCTTTGGTGGAATATTGTCAATACCAGGTGATTTGCCACGTTTGAGACATTGATTTTCAGTAAGTCTTGCTGATTGTGAGAGGAGTCAAGAAAATTGTGTTTTGTGGAATTTCATTATGCAAAAAAAAGTATTAGGATTGCATCGCTGCAAATATCATTGCTGAAATTGCAGCCGATAGTGGCAAAGTAGTCGTTCATGGCATTAGCAATACCTGTATATCGGTGACAATGAGTCATTGTAGGACACGCTCTGGATAGAAGTACTAGACTTATTTTTGCTGTTAAGGAGCTCGTTTAGCACAGCCCAAGTTTTTTGAGCGGAATTGTGGCTGTCATTAACAAGACGCAAGTAATGTGAGGATTTAAATTGTTTAATAGCCCTATTTAAGATAGATCTATATCTCTTCTGGGATTCTTTCCTCTCAGTCGTGGGGTTATTAATGTACTTGCGAAACAAAATATTTTTCTTAGGATGAGTTAACGAATGCCAGATGAATTACCCACGGCTGGTGTCTTTAGACTTTTAACGAGGACTAGTTCAACTCTGGGAAAACTACGGTTCATGTACAGATATTGGATGATCTGGACAAATCATGTAAGCTTCATCAAAATTTGAGCTTCATAAACATCTTTAGTCGGCACATTCAATTGAATGAACAAACTAGGCAAAGTTACTATCACTGTAAATACGGACCATTGGCCCCTGGTTGTTAGAGTAGAGCTTACTGTTCTTATAATCAAAAGTTGGGAAGATGCTCACTAATGTCCACAAAATATGTTGTCAGCTGTACCATTTTTGGGCAGCAAGGTTATCTTGGCAGGCGAACAAAGATGTGATCTATCAGAGTCATACTACATATCGGTAATGGGACTCGGAAGAGTGATGCAGGAGTGAATTAGTGGCGCCTCCTCACACAATTTTAAGTAATCGCTCACCCAGAAGTGCGGTAATTTCGAGAAGGTCCATATTGACGTCACCAGCAAAGATGTAAGTCGAACTGCGTCAAGAGAAGAGAGAAATTGTTGACTCAAGCGCATGATTAAGATGGGCTGGGCTACTTTGGGGGGTTGCGGTAGCACGCAAACAAACTTATAGCGCTTTTTTTTGTTTGCCAGTAACCTCAAACAAAAGTCCTCAAATTTGACAGTGGGAACAGCCGCAATTAAGAGCGCGCTAGTCACCTTTCGACCCGAATGTATGACCTACCGGGACAAACCCGATCTCCCGGTGTAGGGCTAACGCCTCTTAACCAATTGGGTGCCAGCCACATCGTACCATCCCTAATTGCATTATACTGAGCTGAAATAACGAGGGCGTATAATCCTGGAAGTTGAAGAATATAAAATTTGTAAAATTTATTGGCAGTAAGAGAAGCATTTGCATAAGTGAATTTTAGCATAGGATAATAACTTCTTCTTCTCTCAGACCTAATCCAATCCCATCCCGAAATACCAGGGTCGGCCGCCCAAGTCTCCTCCTCCAGAGATTTCTGTCCCCTGTTTCCGGTTTCCTCCTCCACCTGTACACATACGCTCCCCCCCCCCTCCCGGGTCCCCTTCAACGTTGTCACTCCACCTGGCCTTGATTTCCTCTGCCCTCTTTTGGCCTCTTATGTACCATCGTCAAAATATTCTCTTGCCGCTTACCCTCCTCTGCCTCTGTAGATGGACAAAACCAATTCCTATTCGGGTCTCTTATACTCTTAATCTGGTCTCTTTCAGCTGTTATATACACAGCGAGTAGATTCATGGGTCATCATTCTTTCTTCTGTCCTCCAGTGTACTCCATACTCGTCTGTCATCATCCTTCTTCTGTCCTCCAGTGATACTCCCATACTCGTCTAGTCATCATTCTTTTTGCCTCCAGTGATAATTCCCATACTCGTCTGTTCATTCTTTCTTCTGTCCTCCAGTGATATCCATTACTGTCTGTCATATTTCCTTTCCTGTCCCCAGGTCTGATACTCCCATTACTCGTCTGTCATCATTCTTTCTCTGTCCTCCAAGTGATTACTCCCATTACTCGTCGTCATCATTCTTTCTTCTGTCCTCCAGTTGATACTCCCATTACTGTTCTGTCCTCAGTCTTTCTTCTGTTCTCCAGTGATACTCCATACTCGTCTGTCATCATCCTTTCTTCTGTCCTCCAGGGATTACTCCCATTACTGTCTGTCATAATTCTTCTTCTGTCCTTCAGTGATACTCCCATTACTCGTATGTCATCATTCTTTCTTCTGTCCTCCAGTGATACTCCATTACTGTTCAGCTTATCATCTCTGTTTTTCCAGAAATTTCTCTTCCTTCTCGTCATAGCTGCACACTTGTCCAGACATATAGCAACAACCGGTCAGCACTGTTATGTAATAGAAGAATAAATAAATCACACATTGTACGCTACTGAAAAAATGTGTTGATTACCCTCTTTATTACTGTACGTTCTTCTCTTTTGATGTATATCCATTATCCTCTTCCTTTCAGATATATAAACATGAGAAAAGTATATTTTCAATGATTTTCTTCTGTTCTTCATTCAGTCTTCTCCCAGACCTTCTCCCGAAATAGAAGGGTCGGCCCCCCCGCCGAGTTCCTCCAGAAAGTGCGTCCTCTGCTTCCTCCCCACAGTAGATTACGCTCTCTAGGGCCTCTCTGTACGTGTCATTCCTCTTGTCCTCAAAGTCTTCCCCTGCCTCTCTCGCTCTCACGTCCATTATCAAAAAACACTTGCCAATTCTCCCTTCTCTCTGTTGGTGACAAAACATCTTAATCTGGTCTCTTTCACTTATGCACACACGCCGAGTACCTCCTTAATGATTGTCACCATTCCTTCTTCTGTGCTTCGGTGATTAATCTACTCATTGTATGAAGCATGCTATCCTCGCTGTCTTCGGAATCTTCTCTCCCTTCTTGTCATAGGCACATGTGTCCAGACCATGTAACAGCACTGGTCTTATAACGATTATGCACATTTTCGTTTTCAGTTTCTTTGTCATTCTCCTGTCGTTAATGACACCAGACAGCACACTCCATTCATACTGCTTTCACCCTGGCCCTTATTGCGGCCTCAGGACCTCCGTCTTCACTCACATTTAAGGGATGATTTGATTATTTAAATCAGCAAAAATGGAAAAAATCTACTCATGATTACTCCATTATACACAACAATGTTGGTATCTAGATTTAGAGATATTTTACCCTGCCAGGGATCATACTAAGAACGCATTATAGGCCTATTCATCCTATTGTTATTATTTAATATCAACTACACCACTGTTCTTGTAGACCGCCATCATTTTCAGTTGGAAACAAAAGGGAAAAAAAGAGGCGTCTGAATGTAGGCTATGAAGTTTTATAGCGCTGATTGATTTTGCATTCCGTTTGTTCAATCATGACCTGGAAGGATGGAAGCACAGGTATTTTCGCATCAAGGTCAACGATTGTGTCATCCTGCGCTCAACACATTTTTAGCTTGAGGGAGAGCCGCTATACAGTAATCATGTCTTCCGTCCGTTCGTTCGTTAGTTCGTCAGGTCTGTTCGTCAAGTTCATTCATAACTTCTAAACCGTACATGCGGATCGGTTGAACTGTAGGTGAATGAAGCTCGCTAATGGCTAGGCTGAGCTACATTTATGTTCGCATAGTGTAATTAGATTTTATTTAAATCCAATTAATTACCCCAATTTCCAACTTCCATTGACCTCTCTGACTGTGAGAGAGGTGTGTTACAGTACTCATCCCTATGAAGAGCAGTGTTTGTTTATCTTATCTGTCAGAAGGTCCAGGTCTGGAGCCTAGTTGACAATAAAACCTAATGTTCAGGAGTAAGATGATTTGTCTGTCAATTCATCCATCTCGCATAGCCTAGATGTTGGCTGGTGACCAGAAAGAGTTGTTCCACATGTTGGGTTTGTTGCATACATATAGATAATATAGCATGACTAGTATTCTGGTGCGGTACTTTGTGCTGGGCACTGATATCAATATTAGGCGATTGTGGTAGGGACATGTTCCAGCATTTCCATGTTATGACCAGATGCCAGTTAAAGGCCATTAAAATGTGGACACACCAAAAAACGTGGATTGGTGAGAAGAAACATGCCGTGTAGTCGCCACAGAATTTAGCATTAAAGGATGACGTTTCGGGTTGCGCGTTTTTATAAACATGGTGGTTTTCACTTTTTAGGACTGTAGGTCTCCGGAGCGTCCCCTCGTATCGTCAGTGCCTTCCATGGCGACATGGCGATCGTCGTGGACGCGATGTCCATCTTTCCTATTATGTAGGCCTGCAGATGTAACCTCACCGTTAACTGAACTGTCCGAACAAATCGTGGCCTTTTCCTCATTTCAACTTCCGTGTTCTGTTCGTTCTCTTTTACGGAGCATCGGCGTTGGCCTGTGTCGTTGACTATGCAACACCAGGTAGTATCCTGTGCGATTCTCCTAGGGTGAGTGTTAGGATTCAATATCCACCGGTAGGTGGCGGCCCCAAGAAACCCCCGATAATCGGGCCGACCCATTATAATCTGTAAATAAAGAAAGAAAACACTAGACGAATCATCAAGCTATCGGGGGAGAGGAAGTTCGGCGCATAGCTGCGCCTAGCTGCGGGGGGGGGGGGGGGGGGGGGGGCTGTAAATCCTACTCCTCGACCGACTTGCTGTACCTGCTGTGAATGCCAGACGTCGGGGCCATTGGCTTGCCCTAACTGTCGTTTCTTTTCCTGCCCCAATCTCTTTGGTATGACCCTATCGGGATCCTCAATCCCCTGGATAGAAGGCCGACGCTCTACAATTGTGTCAGCCACTTGGTATCGGGGGGGGGGTATTATAATACTTTGTTTTCACATAAGGTTCAAGAAGGCACTTCTGTGGTGGTATACACAGCGAAGAAGGCGACAGCGGCCGATTTGCATGACGTCATGATGCAACCAGAAGAAGCCAAAAGGCTGAGTAATTCCTTGGACTGATCCTGACTTGATCAAGCTAACCATTGTCAAGATTAACAATACGGATCATTGTAGTACTCATAATAGGGAATTCACATACCAAGTATGAATACACCCATGCAGATGAGGTCTTGTTAACAAGAGAAAGTTAGCCAAAATATCAATTTTTTCACAATATCCCCAGTTAACAAGATTTTCAGACTTTGACTCTCTCGACCTCAGATGACATTTTACATGTTTGACCTGACCCTGAATCAATGGGGTTCATGCATTCGATATGGGGAACCCATATACCAAGTATAAGGCTTCTCATTCAAGTGGGATTGACTTATCATGTTGACGAGATAAAAAAATTGCCAAATATCAATTTCCCAATGCCTAATTTTTCCTCGAATAATTGACCCCGCCGTGTCTGCAGAAAAAAAACAATAGGGTTCCTGTACTCCCCATAAAAAAAAGCTTGCCATACAAAATTTCAACCGGATTCGACCAGGATTCTGGACTTATCGTGTTAACAAGATTTTTCGGACATTGACTCTGTGACACAGATGACCATCGACTGATCCTAAAACAATAGGGTCGGGTACTTCTTATGGGTAACCCATATACCAAGTATGAACTCGCTATTCAGGGGGTCAAGTTATCGTGTTAACAGGTAGGCGTTCACAACTACCACGCGCGCGCACATACAGACTAAACAGTATTGCGAGGACGTCCATTTCGAGGAGAAATAAAACAACAACAAAAAAGTCCGAAAGGTGTGTTTGCGAGGTGTGGTTTGAGCCCTGGCATGCACGGTAACTTGTCCTCGGATGATGGTAAAACTCAACACTCACACACATCACTAAGAAATATTGAATCATACTAGATAGTATTTCCGAGACCATGCTTCTGATGCCCTTTGGAGGATAGAGCGGGGCTATGTAGAAACGTTTAACGCATTTCAGGTCCTCGCACGGAAAAAATGTCCTCGCAAGTCGGGTGTGTTGACAAGTTATGGTCCTCGCAGCGATAATATTGTCAACGCACACACACACACACACGCACACGCACACACACACACACACACACACACACACACACATGTAATGACGCATAGATTCTCTGACTTCGTCAAGTTAAAAAAAAAAAAATCCGCCTCGTTATTCGAAGGTAGGTACAGTAGCCTAAAATCGTCATCAATGAAAATTTGCGCCGATATACCACGAGATGGATTTGCACGGTATACAGGGAGACGATTTTTTTGTCGTGACGTCATGTCAAAAGGCACCGTATATTATTCGGCGGGGTTGACGATTGCATGATCAGTAATCTTCAATGGCCCTTGTCATGTGCTTCGATGCCGCGCACGAATGTTAGAAGCATCGAATGCTCAGCTGGGAAGTTCAATGTCCATCTCAAGACTGTCTGGATCAAACGGAGTTGTGCATGAAGATGATTGATTTGTCACATTAACCTTCCACGGCCTATATCAGTTCATGCGCCGACGTGTTACATGTTGCCCCGGAGCGAGTTGCGAATGAGTTACAGGTCCTCTCCCGTCGGAATAGAAGTATGGATGTAGGAAGGTGACATAGCATACGTCTCCGAATAAATTGGGACTTCAGTCCGCGCTGCCGGGTTACACGAGATTCAACACGCGATTGAACTTGTAACTAAAATACGCGTTTGGAAAAGTGACTTTCAAAAACCATTGAATGGTTTTCTCTCAATTTTCATTAGCTTGAAAGGTTGAAGTCATAGTTCATTCCAATGTTCAACCTTGATTTTTTTCCGAAGCAAGCAGGCGCGTACCAAGAGATTGTCTTGGGGAGGGGGGGGGGGGGGGGGGGGGGGGGGGGGGGGGGTGACGGTCAGAACCCAAGGGAGTGCGCCATCACCAAATAGCCTACCCCTCCCTAAATTTTGGGCAAAAAGTACATTTTATGGGGCCCTAGACACCTGCTGCTGCAACATTTGCAAAATAACTAGCGTGCAAAACCTCTTCTACTGAACTGCAAAAAAATTCAGTTTTTGTTGTAACACAAAATTATTGATCACTTGGGTCATGGGTGGGGGTTCCCCCCCCCCCGTGGGTGCGCCACTGGACCTGAGCTTAAAACCGACCAGATGGTACCGAACTGTCTTCCTCTCAGCCGTACAGCTGTCAATTCATTGTACTCCTATCGAGGACCATACTAAACTAAACTAAGTACGGATGTTTGCGTTGTTGTGAATCAAAACAGTTCATCGTGACTTACCCAATGGTCGTCCCACGTACCACTGACGATCGCAGAGCACACTGAACGGGCCAGGGTTCATACTGGCACCAGTGTAGTTCACCGCCCTGTGTGGAATGCAGTTTGTACAGCTAATGATTCGAAGGTTTCATGGGTTTTAAAAATCGTAAGGAATAAAGCGCTATCGTGAGACTTTTATGGGGTAAACAGTCGAGACCGAAAATTGAACGTTCTATTCATAATTGCACAATTCCTTTGAACATTCCCCACTTTTCAACGGAGGCAACCTCTCACACCCAAACGATAATTGAGGACCTTTGATGCAGCAACGCGTTCTCCGGGACTGCCGGAGAGCGTGCATGTTGATTCCCACGATCACGGTTATATCTGTAGAGTACTTTGGAACTGTTGGTGTTACAGCACCATGCTAGATACTATATCATCGTTAATTTGAAGTCGTTGGTATAACCCGACCGTCAACTAAATCCTGGGCTTCCCAGTTGGAATTCAGACACTCTCTATCTACGTAGACTCCTTTGGTATACATACTACTACACACAAAACACTGACGGGGAAAAAACTATCCAACAGTGGCCCAGTTGACCAGTGTTTAATACATATCCCTCTGAAAAAAAAAAACGTGGACGATTGTATATAGGATGAACTCTCGATTATTTTGCAAGGAAGGCCTCACAGCCTTAGACACATATAAATGATGTGTTGCCGTGTCGCCTTGACAATGCTAGACTCGCCCAAGTCTTTCTTGTGGGTTTCCTCACTAGTAATTAGTGCGCCCCTGTATAAAGCTGATCTGGCCGGAACTACTCGTGCTGCAGTTTAGAGAAGAGTGGTGAAAGTAGAGAACGCCAGCCATGATGACAATATTTTAGAGGGACTACCAAACGAATGCTATAGACACACTAATCCACAGGAATCAGGATAGAGAAGAGTGGTGAAAGTAGAGAACGCCAACCATGATGACAATATTTTAGAGGGACTACCAAACGAATGCTATAGACACACTAATCCACAGGAATCAGGATAGAGAAGAGTGATGAAAGTAGAGAACGCCAACCATGATGACAATATTTTAGAGGGACTACCAAAAGAATGTTATAGACACACTAATCCACAGGAATCAGGATAGAGAAGAGTGGTGAAAGTAGAGAACGCCAGCCATGATGACAATATTTTAGAGGGACTACCAAAAGAATGTTATAGACACACTAATCCACAGGAATCAGGATAGAGAAGAGTGATGAAAGTAGAGAACGCCAGCCATGATGACAATATTTTAGAGGGACTACCAAAAGAATGTTATAGACACACTAATCCACAGGAATCAGAATAGAGTGATGAAAGTAGAGAACGCCAGCCATGATGACAATATTTTAGAGGGACTACCAAACGAATGCTATAGACACACTAATCCACAGGAATCAGGATAGAGAAGAGTGATGAAAGTAGAGAACGCCAACCATGATGACAATATTTTAGAGGGACTACCAAAAGAATGTTATAGACACACTAATCCACAGGAATCAGAAAAGAGTGGTGAAAGTAGAGAACGCCAGCCATGATGACAATATTTTAGAGGGACTACCAAAAGAATGTTATAGACACACTAATCCACAGGAATCAGAAAAGAGTGGTGAAAGTAGAGAACGCCAGCCATGATGACAATATTTTAGAGGGACTACCAAAAGAATGTTATAGACACACTAATCCACAGGAATCAGGATAGAGAAGAGTGATGAAAGTAGAGAACGCCAGCCATGATGACAATATTTTAGAGGGACTACCAAACGAATGCTATAGACACACTAATCCACAGGAATCAGGATAGAGAAGAGTGGTGAAAGTAGAGAACGCCAGCCATGATGACAATATTTTAGAGGGACTACCAAAAGAATGTTATAGACCCTAATCCACAGGAATTCCGGATAGAGAATAGTGATAGAAAGTAGAGAACGCCACCATGATGAACATATTTTAGGGGGACTATCAAAGGAATGTTAGACACACTAATCCACATGAATCAGAATAGAGAAGATTGGTGAAAGTAGAGAACGCAAGCCATGATGACAATATTTTAGCGGCTATCAAGGAGTTAGACACAAACTAATCCACAGGAATCAGGAGAGAGAAGAGTGGTTGAAAGGAGAGAACGCCAGCCATGATGACAATCTTCAGAGGGACCTATCAAAGGTATGTTTAGAAGAAGGAGGACTAAAAGGAAAGTTAGACACAGCTATCCCTCGCCATCAGAATAGAGAAAGTGGTGTAAGGAGAACGCAAGCCATGATGACAATATTTCAGGCTGGTGTACGTCTTTCATCAAAGGAATGTTTACGTCTCTCACAGGTCTATCCACAGGAATCAGAATAGATATCTGTCATGTGTTGAATGTAGTCTTCACCGCCAGCCTGAGGAAAGCTTTTATAGAGGACTATCAAAGGACGCTGTGTTGAGACTCACTAATACTTCACAGTGAATCTGGTGCGGTATACTAGAGAAGGGAGTGGTGAAAGTAGAGACGCCGGCCATGATGACAATAATTTAGAGGGACTATTAAAGGAATGTTAGACACACTACCCACAGAATCAGGATAGAGAAGAGTGGTGAAAGTAAGAACCCCCCAGCCATGAGGACAATATTTGTAGAGGGACTAATCAAAAATGTTAGAGGGACTACAAAAGGAATGTTAGACACACTATTCAACATGAGAATCAGAATAGAGAAAGTGTGAAGTAGAAACGCCAGCCATGAGACAATATTTTAGGGGGACTATCAAAGGAATGTTAACACACTAATCCACAGGAATCAGAATAGAGAAGAGTGTGAAAGTAAGAACGCCAGCCATTATTTACACTATTTTATAGGGACTATTAAAGGAAGTTAGACCACTAATCCCAGGAATCCAGAATAGAGAAAGTGTGAAATTAGAGAACGCCAGCCATGATGACGATATTTTAGAGAGAACACAAAGGAATGTTAGACACACTAAGCCACAGGAATCAGATAGAGCGCTCAAAGTAAGAACGCCCACCAAGATGCCAATCTTTTTAGAGGGACTACAAAAGGAATGTTAGACACACTACTCAACGGAATCAGAAAGAGAAGAGTGGTGAAAGTAGAGACGCCACCATGATGACAATATTTTAGAGGACTATCAAATGAATGTTAGACCACTCCTCCACATGAATCAGAATAGAAAAGGTGGTGAAAGTAGAGACGCCGCCCATGACTACAATATTTTAGAGGAACTATCAAAGAAATGTTAGACACACTAATCCACGGAATCAGAAGAGAAGAGTGGTGAAAGTAATGAACGTCCAGCCATGATGACAATATTAGAGGGACTATCAAAGGACTGTTAAACACGCTGATCCCGTGAGCAGGAGAGTAACCTCAGTCTAACTTTCTGATACTATGATTAGTCAAATAACATTTAAAATTCGACAGCACAGGTTCCCCGCCATTTTTCCCATTGTAATTTTTCTGTCATGTTCCGCTCCTTACGTGATTTTTCGAATTTTTGGACGGCCATTTTGAACGCCATCTCAATTCTTTGAATGAAGAAATACGGTACCAATTATTGGGAATGAGCAGGCCTACATTGATTGTTCTCCAATTTGAACACTTTTGTATGTTTCATGTTCTTATAATGATTCCCGCCCTATTTGCTCGGGGCCATTTTGGCCGTCGTCTTAAATTTCTTGGAATTGCAACTATTTGTAAATGTGCCTATGCTCACAGGGAAGCAGGCCACAATGATTTTTTTTTGTCTAATTCAACCTATTTTTTCTGTGTTTCCATGCATAGTCTGTGATCCTCCCTATTTTGACTACCATTTTGCCGTCATTTTGAAAATCACGAGATTGAAAAAATTCTGTTAAAACACGGCAATGGTAACACAAGCTCTCATGATTTTTTTTCCCCGGCAACGGTCCCTGAGCGACTGAAGGGAAGTTTTTTGGATTCATGTTTTTAGAATGCGACTGTAAATTCGCGTCGACTCCGACCTGAACCCAAAACGACTATACTCCAAATATCACCATTCGTGCCAAGTATGAATTTTGTAAATCATTCCATTGCGCAGTTATCATTGCTCACACTTTTACGACTTTGGCCTCTTTCGGTGACCTTTGGCCCTTACTCAACGATATGTATCTCTACAAACCCACATAAAAAACCCCCTTGCCAAGTCATGTGTTCTCTTCATAATTTGGTTGCACAGTTCTCTGCTCACATGGTTTTTACTTTGGAACTCTGTGACCTTGAGTGACCTTGTACCTGACCCCAAACCATTAGGCAACCTCTACCTCTTCTCCAAATCCAACCCCACGTGCCAAGTATGAATCCTCTACCTCATTTCGTTGGCACAGTTTTTGTGCGCACAAGCTTTTCAGACTTTCGACCTCCCTCTACCTTGGACCTAATCCCCAAATAATGTTGCCATCACTCTACAATGTTAAAACTTCATGCCAATATTAGCTATCTACTCCTTTCGTAGCACAGTTATCGACATTACAAGCTTTATCTCCAGACTTAGGATCCCAAAAAAAAAAAAAAAAAAAAAAAAAAAACCTAGGGTAAACCTCAGAACCCTGAGTCCAAAGCAATGTGGGTCTTCCACAGCAACAGGTCTAATTCAACTTAATGGGTGCTAGCGTTCTTTGGATATTATTCTTATAAGAAACGTCACATACACAAGCATGACTGCATAGTTCATTCTGATTCGTCAAGGAAGAACAAAGGACCATAATATTCTGCTAAGAAATTTGGTCCGTAAGGCTCTCCTGGGTGGGTGGTGGACGGAATCCTCTGGACATACTGGACTAAACATTCGCGTACCGAGATTTCGTCATGGGAGGGGGGGGGGGGGGGGATTGAGGTCGGAACCAAGGGAAGTGGCGTCCCTCATTATGACCACAACTCGTCCCTGATTGGCAAATAAGTATCATTTGTAGGGCCCGAGACACATGCCGCTGCAATATTTTCTGAATATTCAGCTGCAAAACTTCTACTAAACTGCAAAGAATCAGTATTTTTGTGAATTTATTATCACTTGGGTCCCTGGGGGTTCTGTCTGACCCCCCCCCCCCCACCTCCCGTGGTTACGGGCACTGGGACTGCATCTCAGGACTGGGAGCTGGACGCCCCGTTCCCCGAATCCACCGTAGGGTGGGCAACACCCGACGAAAGCTTTGGTGAACTCTCAATAGGTCATAAGTGTTTTTGAAGCAATGATTTGAGACGTGTGGTCGATTTCACTGTGTTTTGCAGTCCCCCTCTTTGCGTGGGGGGGGCGGTGGGGAAACGGCGTGGAATACCTCCTAATACGTTCAAAGGACTATGGAACGTTTGTAATTAGAGGGAAGAGCGTTATTTTGGCGAAAAGAAGGGTAGAACGATAACATGGCTTGCACTCATAACAGCTACCTCGTAAAAGCCAGATTGTGTAAGGTAATTGCCGTGCCAAGGAAAGATGAGCGATGACGGTTAGTATTGGAACGAACAGGTGTAAGCCTCCCGCTTCGTTGGATAGCTGTCACAATTGGCTATACAGCGAGTGATCCTCGTCCTTCCACAAATACCACCTCAGTTTGGTTCCGGACGCGAGAACGATAGCGGTGTCGAACGTAGGCAAACTCTCCCCAATATTCTCCCTGCCTGTCTAATTACAATCGTCGATATTCTCTGTGCCTCTTTATCAGTGTTGCCCACCAACCCACACCATGCGTACGGTCCATACTGATCAATGATGAATTCTAAAATATGGCCGAATAACCGGGCTCAACATTAAAAGAACTTATTTACGGAGGCAGTTAGGCGGGGTCGTGCGCTTCTTGACGCACTTTATGGTCTGAAAATTCAGTTTGTCCATCTATGACTACCCCAGATACTTATATTCTGACACTCTCTCGCAGTGCTTGTCTTTTAATAACACTGGGCTAAACGATGCATGGTGTTTTGTGTGCCTATAAAATGACCCTCTCTTTGTATTTCTTTACTTAAAATTTGCAGTAGTTCTAACTATTAAGCCTACCATATAACTAATTGTCACTGTCACTCTACAACATGCCATCAACTTCCCTACGTCGTTAGTAACATGGGGTGGGATCCTCGCACACTTATTGTTTCACAATCATATAACAAGATCTCATCACGAAGGTGGAATCATGACATGCGGCCGCCATTTTATATTGCCACTTTCCTTCCTCCAATGACATGCAGTTTTGGTGAAGACATAGCGATAGGTTCCTTCCTGATTACGTAACACTAGCCGTCATATCTTTAATCACCCATATACTCGCCATTGACCAACCCGCTATGAAGGCTTCAAATTCTGTCGAAACTCTGGATACTTACGGCCGCATAGTAATCCCATCACAAAACGGCCAGGCGATCGCCCAATGGTTGGAGCCGGCGATATCCGTACGTCCTCGTTCCACAACAGCGAAAATCATAAACAGGATTTGAATGTTGAACGCCTCTATAAGTATCCCTTGTGCTGTGGTGACGCCTGGCCCCAACACCGTCGCCTGCCGTTGTTGGGTTCTAAACTCGTGAGAGTGGCGACCTTAATAGAGGCACCAATCGTAGCTCCGCCTATTTGAGCCCCTGGGGTAGTCAAAATTGCCCTTAGGGGCGTGAATGAAGTTGAAGGCTGAAAAATGATGGAGAAAATCGCTTCTAAATTACTTAGTTTAAAGCGAAATGTTACTAATCGGGGAGATGCTAAAGGTGGATTTGTTCTTCCAATTCCCCCTTCTCTTAAGTGCTGCCCATTTACGACCTTCTGCATGGCACTCTCTCCATCGCATCCAGGTTATCAACCCCTAAGCCGGCCTCTGCTATCTGCTTGGCTGCTGCGATAGCATCAGTGAATACCATAGGTCTATCCCCCTACTACCCAAATCGGGGATCCCTAAAAGAGATTGAGTAGTTTCAGATTATTGTATGTTATGGTCCCCGATCCACAAGCTCTCGTATGTTCTCACATAGTGAAATGCCGGCAAAAACAGACAGAACAAATCGTAGTATCGGAGGAGGTTTACATTGTATAATAGTAATTTTTGAAAATTTCACGATTTGACATAATTTAGGCATCAACAGTCCAAGGGCGATTGAAGTAATAGAATTTCGAGATAACAATTAATGTTGAGAACTGGTTCGGGCGGCCAGCGTTTCGATTTTGTGACGGCTTAAATATAGACTTCATGAACATAAGTTTGAAACAACACTAAACTCGGTTTACATTTTCATAAAGTGGATGGGTCCAATATGCATGCATGGTTTATTGATAAATTACTAATTGGTGGATTTGGGGGGAAAACCTTGATTTTAAGGGGAATTTTCTGGAGTTTACGGACTTCTTTCTTGTATAATGTTTTAACTGCTTTGAGGCGATTGGAATTTGCAATGACACAGATGCCCAAATGAGTGAAAAGCTTGCATCGAGTAAACCGGATGCCTTCGGCAATTTTCCCTTCTTACACCCCGTTGATTAATGTGGAAAACATAGCACTTTAGAAGAAAACTAATTTCTGCTAATTTTCCCAATTGATTTCACCAAATTCGTCAGACTTTTAATTATAGATTTAATTGGAGATTGAAACAGCAACTGACTCACCTTTGGCACCGGTCAACATCCCAACAACAACTGTTTGTCCCTTGTACAATTAGGTGAAAATACAACAAATAGGGCTTCTCCCTCATGAAATGGCTGATAATCTAACAATAAGTATATAGGCCTAGATATAGCCATCATGGATCTTATTCGTAAAAGAGCACAAAACGTAGGAATTTCTCTTCAATTTAGTTCTAATGGCGGAACGATGATGATCATGGACTGAAAATTATCCCTTGATCGCGGAACGATTTTCAACATTGTAACAAGGGTGGGATGTCCAGACGGAATTACCATAAGAGGAGTGATCGAAACCTTGGATTCCAATGGGAAAAAAGGGCAAACCCCATTCATAACAAACTCAAATGTCAAATGCCAATGACGCTGACGAGGGGTAGGGTGGTAGATAGAAACGAGAAAGTGTTGTTATGTCTCACAACTGTTCAACAAAGATGAGATTAAAATGGACGTCTTAGGTGAAAAGGAGGTATGGCAAACGACATGTGAAATGGATAGGTAGTAGTTTACTACGAGTGAGTAGTATTCGCGATCCGTTATATAAGAGACTTTGTCATTAGTAGCAGTGGCCGGAACTAAACAGTATCGTAGCAGACGTCACGACTGAAAATGGTTCTCAATAACAATTTCTAGAGATATATTACACCAGATATCGTCACTAGTAATAAGTACAATACAATACTAATGCCGTGAGACCGTACGGAACGGGTACACGTTGTGAAGGCATGAAGACTGCATCGGCCATTCATCGCTTAGGGTGATTGCAAGGCGTATTCTCTTTGAGTTATAGTTACCTTATAACATTAGGGATTTTCCACTCCTGGAGATTCTGAGAATAGAAACCTCACAATTTGAAAACTTTCAACACTCGAACAACGTTTGACCTTTTAACTATATGCGCAACTTACAAAGAAAACAGGCGACCAACAGGGTTGAAGTGTCCACCATGATGTGAGATGTACAGCGGGACGAATGTTGCTATGGCTAAACCAGCAGCGAAGGCGTTCCTCACTAACTGAACCCGCTGGCGGGGTATGGAGGCAGAACCGTGGTGGATGGGAGATAAAAAAGCGTGTAACACGAACTTCTGCGCGATAGACGCCAGAAGAGGGCGGTCTGTACCTCAGCAACCATCCGCGGATAGTAGCTCCATTGTGATGATAAGGTTAAAAATCGACTTTTTGTGTGATTGACTATTAATTATGTGGGCACCACACTGGCCATAATTGATCACACCAACATTTTTATTCGATTATCGATGATAATTGATGACTAGTTGTAATTGCCGAATTGATGGGTAAAAAATAAATAATAATGGCACTGGGTACGTGTGTTATGTTAATTTTGAATTCGTTAATATTATTACATTAGAAGTATTCGAATGAGAACTCCATAAAAGGTATACATACCAATGATTGTAATAATGATAATCAATATTTTGTGGTCGTAGTATATTATATAAGGATCATGTAATAGTTATTCGGAATTCCTCTATTTTAGTGAGTGTTTTTTTCTCAGCATTTTTAAAAAGTTTGTTCATTGTCTTCCTTAGTTTTGCAATCAAAAGATACATCTCCGTGCCTCAAGATTTTAATTCTAAGGGAAACCAATTGGTGGGGTTGTGATGGAGCACGTTTGCACAAATCGAAGGATCGAGGGACGGACTGCAGGTTATCTCTAGAACTATATACAGTACGTACATGAATCGATCATTATCATGAGTCGAGCATGGCTGATATAATAGATTTAGCAGTGTGTGCACGCATGCAAGAAGGGAATGTAAACAGTGTATCAATATTCATCAAACGAGTGCAGTTTTTGTGAAAATTGCGTACCCCTCTCACCGAGAAAGCAAATTAAAAGTTTACCTATTTGAGGTGAAACTGGATCGGACTGGATGACACACCTTCATCAAAGAGCCACATAATGACAGATAAAGATATTTCTCTGATTTTTCTTTTCAATTACATGACCAAAGGAATCAATTTCATTAGATATATTGTTCTCATGTTCTCAACTGTTGTATGTTCAGCCAACTACACTACTCAACTCACCTGATTGACTCATTGCTACTTATTACTTTAGAGTTGCTGAGTGTGAATTTAGTGATGACTTCAGGCATCCATTTTCAGTCATTATTTCATGTAACAAGAAAACAGTGGCATATGGAAGCATGGATCCAAGACTAAATGATGCTGCCAAACTCCTGTGATTTTTTTAATGGGGCTCAGTATAGACGAAAAATTGAAGACTATCCATACTCGTGAGGGATCTGACTCACGACACTCCATTATACTTGGTGCCATCGAAGACAATCCCAACCTTAACGATTTTCAGTAGATAGGCTACGCTGATGTGATAAACATTTTGGTCAATTTAAACTAAAGTTGTGGCAGGAGGTAACCAAATCAAACTCCGGATAGATGTTTGACCCATGTTTAATCGATGGGAAAAATAATATAAATTTCCGGTTCGGTTTCTTGCCCACCCAATTCTGCTAGAAAATTAGATACACATCTGTTATTGGCGAAACTTCTTGAGACCGTGGAAAAGAAATAAGAATAGAAACCTGTCTAAAACAACTCAGGCAAGACATTCTTTGAAAACAACACTCAGCCGCATCGGCACGCCTCCAGCCGGACGAATGGTAGGGTGGTATTAGTGACACTTTAACAACCAATATATTCCGGGTTAGAATTCAAGCAGTCACTGGACTTTTTCCCTTGGTGGTGTACCTGCAGTTGCGAGGGCGAGGTCCTTTGGTCTTCACTTCATGTTCCGCTGTGATGCCAGTGGAATTTCTCTGGGGTTACTGTGGGTTTGTTGCTGGATATTTTTCCAATGAGTCTCGTCTGTCGGCTGTTAGCATTACGTTTGAACTGTGAACTTCCGTCTTCCAGGTTCACGAGCACTTTGGTCGTTACCTGGAGTTTCCCTGATAAGTCCTTTCTTTCGGGTGGGACGTTAAAATGGCGTCCCGGAGCGGTTGGGAGCAGTTAGGATTGGAGTTGCCGTTTAGTTTTTAACTGAACAGTAAAATCAATTATTATATGTTTCAAAGCAACATCGAAGATCTAAATTTCGCTTCTTGGTGTCTTGTTTTGAGGTGTCCAACCGTGCTTCATTCAGTTGGGAGGAGCCAGTTTTGGATTGGTCACCTCTGCCTCGTTACCGATCCTAACACTAGTTTGAGAAAGAGGGAGCTATTGCTGGTCTCATCCATGATCAATACGCCCGGGTTTCTGGCTGAGCCGTAATATTGCTTTCCTGAACCCGTAGAAATCAAATCAAATCAATCTGATATTCTAATACAAGGTGTATGGAATATTATACAGAGAATAATTATTTGTGCAATTGTTCATATTTTTCATGAGCTGAAAACTTTAATATCATTGTTTCAACTAGTTGTCGCAGTCTAGTTTGATTGAACATGAATAATTATTATTTTTTCAGGCAACATCGAAGACGAAATTTTTCGCTTTCTTCTCTTGTCTTGTGTTGAGTGTGCCGCTTGTCTTATGGAACGCTTTGCGTTTCCGGCTTCAGCATATGATGGGTTGAAGGATAGGTTTTAAAACTGTATACCCTAAAGTTTTTATTACTAGGAAACCCGCGATTCGAGGTCGCCGTTGCTGTTACGTTGTCTTGTGCGTAAACGTCTAGCACAGAATACCATACCCTCTGTATAGATATAACGCCAAGCTGGCAAACCAGTCCGTGCAAACTGACAGACAACACACTTCCATCATTGAGGGATGCAAAGAGTAAGAACTCGTACCGAACGATTTTAATGGTCCAAGCCGGTCTCAACCCACGACTTTCAGTTATGTTGGGCGGAGCCACAGGGTGTTAACCAGGGCGTAATCAAACCTCGTTAACACTTCGGCCATATTGCCGTAGAAAAGTGATTTTTAACAGGTACGTATTTTCCGCGAAGCCGTGCAATGTAATGATTATTCTATTCCAAATACATGTAGACAACAATTACCCAATTTAGATAGCAGAATCAAATATGTTTTATGCACTTTTGTACAAACCATATCTTCCACTTCCGTGTTCATGGCCAAATCGGAAGTACCGGTACGAACTGGCACACTACTGTGATATGCCGGGTTATCTCTCGAGGCGTCAATCACGAAGGAATCCCTTTATGTAAGTCTTCAAAAAAACTAAATCTCAACGGGTCAACATGCTTGATCTCGCCAAATTTTCAGTGTAGGGGTTTGGGTTTCTGAAACATCCTTTTCCCCATTTGGGTGCCCATTTTGAGAACATCTCTGCCATATGTCCACTTGACCTTTAAGGAAATCTGAAAAGAAAGTAAAGACTTGCCCTGGGCCGCAGAGCGATACAACCATGCCTGAAGGAACGGTGTCCATCTGCCGGGCCTGGTGTAATGAAATTAAACCAATAGAATGGCCGATATCACACAGTCAGACAAATCCGTTAGTTTTTCGGTCAACAAGCAGTTCTCTCCTCATTTATTCCTTCCTGGCAATGAGATGGCAATGGCCATTATTATCTTTTTCTGGCTATAAAGGTCTAGAGACCCTGTACTACTGTCAACATCATGAGGATATTCGCATTGGGACGGTCCCTATTATCTGGCGTAGATGAAATTGATGCCACATTTGATACACTTGAGTGTATCTACGGTCACTGAGTTTTTGACAAAAATACATAAATTTCTGGAAACAAATTAAATATGCAGGCAGTCATATTTCATTCGAAACAACACCGACAAAAAAGAACCGAGAAACTGTAACCTAGGTTCTGTACAGGTAGGGCATGCTTCTTTTTTCAGAAACCTTTTGTCATATACTGAGCCAATTTGAAGCTATCAATGGCGTAATCGGCAGGGGTTGTGAGTGATCACGCATGCCACGTGATCCACCTAGGCCGGAAGGCGCCGCGAAGTTTGCAAATTAACATTGAGTCCTTTCACATAATATTAACAACGGTGGCCATATGAACCAACGCAGTATTTCTCAAACAGTAAACCTCAGAGCGTAAGCGAGGTTTTGGTTATTGGAAGGGGTGTAGAGAGGGATGTTTCGCCGACGGATCCGGCAATGGTACTGATAGGGGAGGGTCTATATTGGAGGGGTGTCCACCTTCCCTTTGGAAAATTTGAATATTGAAAAACGTCCTCAGGTTGCAATCTGTGCAATATTTTCATAAAAATTGGCGTTCAATAATTACTCGACCCCCTCACCACGTACGCGGGGCCCTTTCAATTAGTAACGCCGAAAATTTGCCCGGAATCCTAAACTATAGTCGATTTTAATTGCAGCTCGTGGTATGAGCATGACCATCGATACACACTGTCCGCGCTAAGGCGCGCAAAATTGGACACTTCAATGGGGCAATTGGTCAAATTTTCAGCCCTTAGGTCCAAATTCAGACATCTTTTCGTCACTTTTGCACTTCTGCCACTCGCATGATTCCCGCCTAAAACCGTCTGTTCAGTTTTTCATCGTTAATTTTCTGAATCTTTCTTACTGCTTTCAGCAAATGCCCCGACATAATGTTAATCTCTGGAGATAGGACCAAATAGAAACTAAAAACTGTCAAAGAACTGACAAACTCATGAAAAAAAAAATAGAATTTCAAACGCTACGTACGCCTTCGTTTCCCCTTTTGCCGAATGCCGACAGACTCGGGTCACTCGTCCAATTACACCGACGGCGCGGGCCTTCACATTTATCTAATTTGCCGACTGCCATTCTCCTTCCGACGCTGAATGGGTCAATTAGATGAGAGCAAAACTTCGAATAGCAGATAATAAAGTCCTGGCGCCCGTTTTTTTTTCTTTCTATCCACTTTTCCCTTCCCTGTCTTGCTCCCTTACTTCCCTTTTTTCCTTTCTCTTCCCCTCTTTCTTCTTTTCCTCCTCTCCCTTTTCCTTTCCTTCCTCCGCGCCTCTTTTCCTCCCCCCTTTTTTTTTTCCGCCCTTTTCCTCTTTTTTTTTCCCTTCCTCTTTCTCCTTTGTTTGTGTCCGACGACCGAAAAATTTGCCGAGCATGAAAGTTATTGGAGAGGGGACACCCCCACCCCCCCCGGCCCGCTCGCTACGCCCTGGTGAACATACGCTACATTTGCGAACGCTATATTACTCAACATTTTTTGAGTCTCGATTTGAGTCCAACGATGAAACGAAAGAACATAAACCTAATTTGGATAACGTATTTTGTTGACACTTCACCCCACCGCCGACGAAAACGTGTAATAAAACGTCATTCTGTCGATTTTATTTTTGCGGCCCCAACACCCCTAGGGGGCAGCCGCCCTCCCTGCCCCCCCTGTGGCGCCGCCCTCTGTTTTTGCTGCTATCTACCACGGTCCACAATGTCTTCACGATCGGTTAGGGCTCGTTGGATCGCAGTGATGTCATGACACGCTATTAACGATGATTTAGCTTGCTGCTTCATATTTGGTCATTTCTCTTCAAACCTTAGAAGTCGCCAGGGTTGCCCAGTTTTTCCTCCGGACAATGGCGAACAAAGTACGGGCTGCTGCCGAAGTATTATATATAACTTTCCTCCTTGGCCGATTTGCAGTGGATCGATGGGAAGGTAGCTCTTCGAAAGACATGCAAATAGGCTTATTTGGTTCAGTTGGCACTATGTTCTTGCACAACCTCGTCATATATTTTTGTCGAATAGCTGCAAGTGACGAAATAAGCGACTGGCGAGAACACCGACTCATTTGGCAAAGCGGCCAATGCGTCAATGAATGGTTAGCATATTACCGGTGCCTTTGCTGAATTGATAGCGCTTAGCCGGTCGAGATAACTGTCAGCCTTGTCCACTAACTGCCTAGTCTCTCCTATTGGAACACTTTCAACCCATCCTGGAAATTAATTCAAAACTGCGGTGCCAGCTCGTGAATCCTTGCCTGAATGTTCGGATTAGCTCAGTCGTTGAGCTCTAAACTGCGTAGAACGCAACCGACATCTCTGAGATTAATGGTATAGGTGATAGCAGTGACGCAGCAAACGTTCCGGGTTCGATTCCTGTAGCCACCGAAGTTTTCCCCCTGGGTGACTGCCTTTATGGGGTTTTGGTCGTCATCAATTAACTTCATGGTTTGCCTGTAATCAGTTTGATTTGTCGCATGGGTTCGTGGGGTTGGTCACGTCACGTAAGTGGACAGGAACCTCTGCTGCCAAGTTCCGAGAAAGTGGTCGGATCCTTGGATTTCCCTGAACGTCCTTGGGAGGCGACGTAAAATGCGGTCACGGGGGTGGTGGGCGCTTGCGGTTGGGGTCACCCCCCTGCCTAGACTTGAGAAAGGGCGAATTATCGGCAGGTGCTCAGCCCACGAACAATCCTGCAATTGTCCTTTATGAGCCTAGACTGGCTTCCTAAGAAGAAATGAATCAAATAAAATCAAGTCAAATCAGAAGAATACATTGGTCAGTTGTTTGGCACTCTTGACTGGTGCCACCAAACAATGTTCACAAATCAGACATACGCCTATCGAGTTATTGAAATTTCATGATATTGTAATTAAGCTTCCTAACCCCTGGGAGTATAATATTAGATATAGAACTAAAGACTAACGATTCAGAGGGGGCGGACCAGCCCGCCCATCTTTTATTTTCCCGATTCCGACCATGGGGTTACAAAACGAACTAGTTTTCGAATTTGGCCCCGGGACACTCCTTCGAGGGGTGTTGCGAGGTGTCAAGCGAGAGTAGATCGATTCTAACGTACTACATACATACATAATACATACATCCAGAATTAAATACATCATACATACATAATACCTACTACATCATACTAATACATACACATACATACATACATACATACTACATAATACATACATATTCGCGACTCGTTTAATTGCAAGTATACCAGAGTACAGAATTATATATAACGGATTATATACATTAAGCAGCTAACGAACATACATAGGCACACATAGCATATTACCGTAATGCGTTCCTCAGACACTGTCCTTGAGCCAATCATACTGACAATACTCGTGTATTTACCAATGGCTTTTGCAGCGGATTTGGGTATGCTAAGGTTCCCCGAGACCATAAACAAATGCTTGGTTACTAGACCCAATGCACCAATCACTAACACAACGAGCCATGTGTAGGCGGGGTAACTGCCCATGTGTATAATCCCCGCTTTTTTGAACAATCATTAGAAGAGGTACTACCCCTAAGACCTCCATTTTGGTCAAGACTGAGATAGGATGATTGGGACTTATAACAGTCTCCGAGTTTTGTTCAATTCGACAAAGTTGCTCATGTTATTCGGGAACAACTGTCACTTCACAAAATCCATCCCCCAACCCCCACCACTTTTCCTGGTGAATCGACGACTCTGTATTTTCGCAAAAAAAAAAGCAACAAGATTTGACCTCCGGTTGACCTTGAAATCACCGCTGTTTTTTTCGGGAACAACCTTTTGTCCCCACCCAGCAAGTTTCGTGTAAATCGGTTAAACTTGGTATTTTCGTAAACTTGCAAAATAGAGGACAGATCGCCCATCAGTGATGCCCACGTTCGAACTCATTCGAGATTTCACTGGGCGGCGGACATGTATAACCAGTTTCAAATCAGATCGATAAATCGTTGAAGAGGTTATTTGCGACCTACCGGCTAGCGTTTCCGGCGGCGCTGGTCAGAAACGGCTGGCGGAGAGACGGCGCGGCAGCGAGACGGAGACGTCGGCGCTACACCCCCAAACCATAATATCCCCTGACACCTACAGTGTCGCGGGGATTCATTATAGTGCAACGATATCCAGTAGCTTGAAAGCTAACACAGAGGCATGACTGTTGAGGTTTTATGGCATATAACAGGTTTGTATGAAGTCGATGGCTAAGGGGTGTGAAATTCAATGATATAAGCATGGCGTTCTTGCTCGTCCTAATGAAGATATCAGGTTTATTCTTGAAGGCCTCAGAACGCAAACAACTGAAGGGGTCACCAATTTATTTTTGAGATAGCCCTCGTTCTTCATGAACGACTTGTTCTTTACTTGATCATATCTATGGTCAACAGAGCGATCATGTCTTTCAATATACTATGCTGACGAGGAACAACTGCTAATGGATATAGCTAGTAGTGCGGGAATACACCACACATTGGACACCGTTCTTCATGGTATCGTTGGGTACATGATATTTAACATGGTTCGGGTTCGGGTTTTAGATCTGACGCGCCATCAGTCACAATCTCTGCACCAGCTATCGCGGATGTCCAAATTTGAGGAACCAAGTTGATTGCTTGTGGACGGTCCGGCGTCTTTATACGTTTCTCTACTAAACGTCCTTGATTTTCTTCAAGCTGTCCCAATGTGTGACTTTCTTTGTCGACACCAATTCTTTCGAGCTCCTTATGAACTGAAACTCTATGATCTTGGATCGCCAAATGCTATTTTCCATCATCGACGGTAAAACATTTCATCCAACATATCCTCCAACAGTTCAAACTTAATCTCAACCTGCTGCACAAATCGACAAAATAAATAACAATCGATGCCCCCATTACCTTGATGGCTCACCTCCTGGCCACCACCTACGGATTGAACCTTTCGTTTGATCATATGTAACTCAAATGACTGCCGATGCAGTCCCTTTCTTCTCTTTGGTGGACTTGTCCCAACATTCCTAATGAACAAAACGAGCAGGTGGGTGTGTGCATGCTTACACGGGGGGAGTGCTCTCCCGATCTGAAGCCCTCAGGTGTGTTCACCCTGCAGCTTTGAAGTTCGCGGGCTGACAATACTTGTTTACTTCATGTGGCAAGTGTTCCTCCCTGGTGGTTCTTGGAATTAAGGAGGCTTTGTGCAGTCCTCACGACTTGTGTAATGCTCATATAATTGTTCGATTTGTAGCGGTCGGGTTCTCGTTTTTGCTGGCTGGAGTGATCATGAAGAGGCAAGGTGCCCCCCTATGTCTTTGTGAAAAGTAGAGAGCCTGTTTTTATTCTCCTCCAGTGGTCAAATGCTCCCACTGAAGGTTTTGACCAAGGGCAGATGCACTGTGGTCCAATCATAGGGGGTTGGGGGGTTGTTTATCATTCTTGCTGCACGTGGGGCGGCTTAACCCTTCAAGCGTTGCTGAGTGAGCTGATACAGTGTACTGGTGCCCACACGAGGAACATCATTCACGGGCGGTTGGGTCGGAGTGTCGGTTGATGAGGAACCCTCTTTGTGGGTGTTCTTTAGTACAGGAGTGGTTTAAGTGTTCTGACGCGGAAGTGGACGGAGTTCTCTGGGGCGTGACTTTTTTCGCCATCAGAGGTTTGCAGGCAGGGGGGCCCGCACGAGAGGGGACCCATGCTCATGAGCAATAATACATTGTGGATGGTTTGAGTAGTCGTCGAACCCACCACTCCCTCGGAGTGAACATGAGCGTCGGGTTGATGACGATTTAAGAGTCAGCCAAGATCTTAACATTTAGTTACAGGGTGTTCCATTATTTGAGCGGATAGTCGGCAAACTCGAGATCACACATGGCATCACAGTGGGGGACCGGAGGGGGACATGTCCCCTCCACGTTCAATCAAAAGTGGGGGAGGATATCATTCGATTGTCCCCCACCCCACTTTCCGTACCTTAATGAAAAATAATAGGCACATGCCCGATTTTGTATTACTACTCTAAACTGATTCAATTTTTGTCTAACCAAACAAGAATCGCGTTGTGATTGTCTAATTACACTAGTCCATGCGGACCCCGCGTTAGATCTGGGACCGACTAGGGCCGATCGAAAGATTACCCAGGTTTCATACCGAGTTTCGTCGATTTTAAAATCAAATAGCCAGAATGATAATTTTTTTAATGTGTTTCGCCGGCAATGGCGTTTTTCTTCCAGCGTTTAGGCTACATATGCGTGTAATGTTCGAACATTTTGGTTCACATGATTGATTCATAAGCCTTGGGGGGCAGACTGCCCCCCCCCCCCTTCCATTTTCTCTGAGATGAAAAATTCGGGGGGGACGAAAAATTCGTAGAAATTTGGAAGGAAGAAGCCGAGTGAAAAAATGCGCTGTATTGTTTGCAATACTCGTTCGATAAATGGCCCGGAAAACATGGCCATTTTTTCGCTCCGCTCCGCGCGCGCCGGAAGTAGTTTCAATGATTGACTTTTTACATCCGGGAACAAATTTTCTGACTCCCCCCAAATTGGTGTGTCCCCGTACCCTATGGCCTTTCCCCTTCGATCCCCACCAGGAACCCGTTCGGTAGAACCCTGGATCCCCCGCAAACCAACCAGAGTAGAAGGGTAATAACAAAGACGCATGCTATATGCGGTAAGTCATCTAGTAATGCACAATGCCAACTTTTTTTTGTCTTTCCCTTTTACGAATCACACATATGTAGATGGGTGCTATTGGACCGAGCAAGTGGCTTTTCCGTCGATCTGGGGGTATGAAAATCTGAAATTTCTTGTTACGCTTAGCGCCAACCGATGGTGCGCTCCGCTCAATGTAATTGCATTCGATGTGTCCCTCCCCCCACCCCCCCCACTTTTCAAAACGGGTCGACGCCCCTTAGATTACAGAATAAATATTTCAATTTGGACATCAGTATGGAGTTAATTGGCTTCGCCGTTTTGGCCCAAATCGAAGAGGGGCATTGCTTTATCACAACCCTGTGATCTAGGGATCCGAAAGCATCCTTATATCAATAAAACAGGAGGATAATTTGCAGACTCTTTTTAGGTTATCTGCTCCGACTTCAAACAGAATACTGTTCCTGTAACCCATTACGGGGAAGGCTATCTCCACATACATACATCATCATACATACATACATACATACACATACATACATACTACAACTCACATACCTACCTACTCTTTAGAGACCTTCGCGGAGTTTCGATGTTCACGTGCGTCCGAGAGAGGTCGGGGGCAAGCACATCTCGCGTACGCGCTAAGGTTCGTCGTGCGTACAAGGCCCTCCCACCGCGCACTCACACAGAGTAGTACAGGTACGCTCCCAAAGCAGCCAGCTCACACAGATCAGCCAGGTCTTTCCAAAGGCAGCCACTCCACAGAGTCAGAACCGGTAACAGAGTCAGTACAGGTACCCCCAGCATGCACTCACCCAGATTCAGTACAAGGCACTCCCAAAGCATCCAGCTCACACAGAGTCAGTACAAGGCACTCCCAAATCAGCCATCTCACACAGAGTCAGTGCATACACTCCCAAGCAAGCCGCTCACACAGAGTCAGTGCAGCACTCCCAACGCAAGCCAGCTCACTACACCTAGTCATTCCAGTCACTCCCACAGCAGCCAGCTCACACAGGTCAGTCAGACACTCCCCAAGCAGTCCAGCCTCACACTAGTCAGTACCAGGCACTCCCCACGCACCAGCTCACACAGACTCAGTACAGGCACTCCCCGCGAACGCAGCCAGCTCACACAGAGTCAGTACACAGGCCCCTCCCAAGCAGCCAGCTCCCAAGAGTCAGTCAGCCTCCTCCAAGCACCAGTTCACACAGAGTCAGTACAGAGCACTACCCAAGCAGCCAGCTCACATAGAGTCGTACAGGCACTCCCAAATCCGCCATTTACACCAGTGTCAGTACAGGCACCCCCAGAGCAGCCAGCTCACACCTAGTCATTACGGTACTCCCCAAGCTGGCCAGCTCACACAGAGTCAGGACAAAAGCCTCCCAAAGCGCCACTGACACATGAGTTCAGTACAAGCACGCCCACAGCAGCCAGCTCACACAGGTCAGTCATGCACCCCCAGATCGGCCATCTCACACAGAGTCATACAACAGGTCACTCCCAAAGCAGCCATCTCACACAGGTCAGCACAGCACGCCCAAAGCAGAAGCCAGTCACACGAGTCAGTACAGGCACTCCCCAGAGTCAGGCCCCAGGCTCACACAGAGTCAAGTGCAGGCACCCCAAACAGCCGCTCACCCAGAGTCATTACATGCACGTCCCAAAGCCGCCAGTTCACACACAGAGTCGTACAGGTCACTCCAGAGCAGCCCAGCTCCACGGAGTCATGCAGTACTCCCAAAAGCAGCCACTCACACTGATTCGAAAGGCACTCCCAAGCAGCCAGCTCACACATAATCAGTACAGGCACTCCCAAAGCCGCCAGTTCACACAGAGTCAGTAAACAGGGCACTCCCAAGCAGCCATCCTCACACAGAATCAGTATCAGGTACCTCAAAAGCAGTCCAGCTCACACAGATCAATACAGGCCTCCCAAAGCATCCACCTCACACAGAGTCGTAGCATGCACTCCCAAATCACCAGCTCACACAGAGTCAGTACAGAGCACTACCCAAGCAGCCAGCTCACACAGATATACAACAGTGCCTTACAGAAGGCACGGTCCCAAGCACACAGGAGGAGCCACTTACACAGAGTCATACAGGCCATACTAACATACATCCATACATACATACATACATACATACATCCATACATACATACACAATACATATATACAATACATACATGGCAAAGGTCAGCCCGAGCAGCGCGTTACTACCGAGCTCTCCTATACATTCTATAAGGAAAAGTTTCGCGGAGCCTGCTTTTTTCCTATGGTATACTTGCGGAGCAGATGATCAACCTATTCAAGGCCTCAGCACGGTGCAGACCTGGATACCGCACCAATTCTCAGCTGCGAGCCTATCAGGACACGGTTCGGGAGTGCCTCCTTCCGGACGTGATAAGGTATCACGTGGGTACAGGCACTCCGAAAGCCGCCAGCCTACACAATCCGGTTCAAGGCCTACATACATACATACATCAGACATCATACTACATACATACATACTACATACATACCTCCATACATACATACATACATACATACGCCTTCACAGATACTTTACCGTGTTCACTGAAATGGTATTCCCGCACTACAACAGCACAACACATAGCATTTATTTGCATTTGCCATTTTTACGACAGAAATCGAACAACTGTTGACTTGAGTACGACCCGTTAACGCTACAACCCGATCAACAGAACTATTGTTTGTATGTTTGTCTTTGACGACTCCTTTATACAGTCCATTTAGCGCCGCACACGCCCGATTATACCAAACCAACCCAAATTATATATTGTATTCTCTTCCAGCCGATGTCTGTCCTGTCAATCTCCGCCAAGAAACACGCTTTAATGATAAGACTGATCGACGCACCACACTGTCATTGACGTTGCCTGGGGTCATCATCAGAAGGGAACGGGTTTCCTTCCTCAACTTTTTTAAAAAAAATTTCCGACAATCGCGGTAGCGGCCATTGTGGGGTGACAGTTTGTCGGTGAATTATCATCCTATGTCACGATACGACATTTCAGGCTTTCCGTTCTCCAGGAAAGCGTTCGGGAGAGGAAAACGCTGCCCCACACACAAATAGGCTGGCGGCCACTGTATTTGATACCGCTAATTTCTTGTCATGTTCCACCGCTAACAACCCCCCCCCCCCCCTATTTACAGGACCTATGTTCGAGTCAAAATAGTTGATCAGAGAAACAGACACCACGAGCGAATCGTCGCTCGAGAATTGAATGCAACATTTGTAATACACATGCTGTTATTACAATCGTGACTCATCAGCAATCACGAGGAATGATATGCCCTATATTGAAAGGCTTCAAATATTAAAATACTAGCCCTTTGAGATCTCGGGATGGGCCGATCATGCATACGTCAGACTCAGACTATTGAACCTGCTGTACCGCGTTGAAATCACGACGAGATACAATCAACTTTAACCCGCATGCAAAACAGTTTGTTGACCACTTTTTACGAGGTTGCCCACTCCCACGAAAAATGTGGCTGCGTTGGGTCAACGATGATTTTGATACTAAATCTCAAATTCCTATGCGTACTTCAATCGACTCACGGGAGCTCAGTGGAAGAAGAAACTGCATGTCGAATCCCTGCAGTACTTCACTAACATAACTCTCGATAGACAAACCTGTCAGCCCTACGATGTCAAACTGAGGTCCGTTTTAACTTACCTTTTCACAACCATCGAGAACAAAGTCCAACCGAGTGTGGCGGTATTGCGAGATCACTTTCGATAGTGAGTCTGTCGTTTGTTGGTGTCAATTTCAACGTCAAACTCCATGACCATCCACCAACCAATCCTGAACGAGCGATATAGTACCAAATTACCTCCCCGTCGCCAGGGGTAAACCCGGGCACCCCCCCCCCCCCTCCACCCCTCCCTCCGTTAGAGGAAATGTAAACGTAGTTTGAGCAGGTAATTGTTGTTTGTTACTATCTGTCAGTGCGCACTGCTATCCTCCCGTCGGAACCTGGCCGACTGGACGGACATACGGAACGACGGACGGACGGCGGACGGACAGACTGACGGACGACAGACAGACGACAGACAGACAGACCAGACAGACAACAGAAAGACAGACTACAGACAACAAACTGACAGATCTAGATAGATGATAGATAATTGTAGATAGATAGATAGTAGTAGATAGATAGATAGATAGATAGATAGTAGCAATAACTTGTTAGCACGCTTGAAACCACAAAACTTGTTTTTATCCAGTTTCACTATACCATCTCAAATCCGTGTTTCTCTTTAATGACCCTCAAATCCTGAAAACCAGTAGGAACCATGCAATTGTTAGAATGCAGCGAAGCGCCGACCCACGTATCGAAATCCTACCTAATTTGTGGGACGAAAGGCAATTTGAAGATTTTTGCAGTTTTTTTCCCAAAATAGCGCAGTAACTCTTCGAATCCTTAACGTCTCATACGCACCATTAGTACATGACAAGTATCGAAGTTCAACCTTTTTGTAGAAGCCTTTGGCAGATTTCCTTACTCTTTCACATGATATCTCATCGTGCCTTTTTGAAGAAGTTTTTCACTTAAACACCCCATATGTACCCCTAGTCCTTGATAATACTGACCAAGTATCATACTAATCCAACTCGGAAAGGTCGCGAACTTGGCTGATAAAACCTCTTCGGAGACACCATCCCTCTAGGGCATACAACTAGTTGATAGAAAATTCCGAAGAGTTTTTTCTCTGCCAGTTCGACGCGCCTGTGACGTCACCAACTCGTGCAGTTACTGACGATGTTCCGTATTGAACGTCTTAACGAACGACAACTTGTTCCGCCAGGTGTTGTTCGCGGCAACTGCTTGAATTACCGACAATATATCTCAATGAAGTACATATAGAAAGAAACTCACTTGAACCAACGTACTGTAGAATTAACCGTCCTTTATCGTGTTTTTAACTTTGTCTACATGCAAAAACGTATATAAACCATCCACGCTTACATCAGCGAAATTTTAATAAATACATGAGTAAGGTACCTCTTGAAAACAAGTATTCCATGGAAAAGCGTCGTGGTGGATACATAGATACCTTGTATAGACATTGCTCAGCAAATTACGGAAATTGGCTAATACTACTTCCATGTATATTGCATTCATGACAAAACACTCACAGTCCAGCATTAGATTAGACGTTTAACTATATATACGGATGGACACAAATGCATTGTGTCTGTTTACCAATTTTTCAGCTGTGGTGAGATTTTTGCGATATACTTCAAATTTGAAGAGAATATAAATTTACAATGATGAACTAAAGACTCGAATACACTTGTAAAACCCTTATTTCTTTTTTTATTTTCCCACCGCCAGACCATTCGGCAAAAACAGTAAAGGAAGGACTAGTTCTAACTACGAAATGATGTTGTTCCCAGATGTGTTATCACTGGGTCAGTTAATTGTTTTCATATTGATAAAATCACTAAAGCAATTTCGATGGCAGAATTTCCCCACTATTTTCGTATCGTCTTTGCCTACTCTCATTGTCCATGAGCACGAAATTTTACATTATTTGAACCCGTTATATCAAACAAGTTCAATAAAAATCATAAAAGAGGGCATCCACCGAGTTGCATCTCTCATCCCCGCAGCTAGGGGTCGACCTTCCACCCAACTCTCCATTTAAGGCTGGAATTCTAGTTGGTCTCGTCGAACCACTTAGCCATCATAATAACAGATATAGTGAGAAGTGAAAACTCGAATGTAATTGTAGGCTCAGGAAAATAACTTCAAAATTGCATAGTTTAAAGAAAATAATGTTTGTTGTGATACACTTCGCGTTTAGCTTAGGATTCCATATATTCCATGCAGATGTGGTGGTGCAGTAAATTAATGTGAAAATCGAATTTGTGCGAGGGAGGTTGATATTCAGAAGGAATTAAAACTATTCTAAAAAAATATCTAGCAACTCCACGATGAGGCGGGGGATGATGAAGTTAGATGTTTTGAGAAACATTTCCCTGACCCATCTTGATCTATTAGCTACATGTAGACTATCCCTTAACTCCTTAAATGACTCCTACAGTGTTCTCTATTTTTCACTCAGAACATTATGTGAAGACCTTGGTTTTATTGCTGTCCTCTGTGGGCAGGCTGTATCCCTTCAGGGAGATAGTGGGTAATTGCCCTGGCTTGTGTTCCCCAATAGGCCTACGGATTAGTGAACCCCGGTTTGAGTACCTGGCTCTGATTTCACACGATAATTTAAACAATATTGGATTGTAGCTAGGCCGATTTGTCATTGATTGTGTTGGCATTGTGTTTACATCATGTAGTCAAAGGCCAATGGTTTTGTACAGATTCCTCTCAAATTTTACTGGTTGAAAAAAACCTACCTCCAAATTTAGGGTCTATCATCTTGATTTACCTGAATGGCCACCCTCTCATCTGGTGTTGGTTGTATCTTCCAAAGTTAGAGATGGCATAAGGGAAAAAGAAGGTCCTAAAGACCCTTGAGATAGTCACAGGGGGAACGATCATGTTAGTCCATACTCTAGTAAATCTGTTTTGTGCAGCCTGATACCACAATAATATGAGAATAGGTATTTCCTTGAAGTAATGAGATCATTCTTTAATATTTCGTGAACATTGATGGATTCCTCTTTAAAAAACCCCATCAATAGTTTGTTTGTTCCAGGGTCCTCCAATGTACATGTTTCACATTGACTCGATATCACTGGGTTCCCCTGGCGAATTTTGCAATACTGATTGCACTTTTGTTCCTCGGGATCCAACTGAAATTTGGGAAGAGGTTCGACTTCCATAATGCAATATAGGAAGTACATCAAAAGTCGAGTCATATTTACATGACCATTGGCCTTTCAACTTTGCGCGCATGGTTACATTGTACATGATTCCTGCCCTGCTGGCCGTGCGATATATTTTTGTCTTCCAGATTGCATAACTGTGGGTGTATACTGGTACTAATCATATATCAATCATAATCAATCAAACTATCATATACGTGTGTTGTTACATTCTCGGACCACGCATTTGAACCGTTTTTAACAATTCCGTGGGCCCCTTTGTTCCCACCTCTCTGTAGAAAACAAGGCAGCTTAAGTCTGTTTACCTAGCCGTGCCACTGTGAGCCCCCTTTTGTTTGGGCCAAAAAACATTGCAGTGCTAGTGGTAGCTTTGCAGTCTCGCTAGTATGCTATCCACAATAGTTGACTGGTTTTCATGGGTTACACTTACTTCACATACAGTCAACATTAACAGTGCACACTGTATTTCCACATGAGCTAATATGATTTTGAAAGGGAAATTAGGCATTGAGAATTGGAATTGAGAACTACTAAATTTCTTTGGACCTGCAAACATAACATATACGTTTCTGGAACTTACTTTCATGAAAATCCGTCAGTTAACCGGGGCACGATTTTCCAACCAACGCTGAGGTTTTTCTAGGCTCCACAGTTTAAAATTGTACTCCTTTAGTTGTGTTTTTTTACTATAACACATAGGTCTCCGAGTCATGCGGTAACGGCTAAATATTTTCCAAAAATCGCAAATTTTGCTTGAAACCAGTTAAATCAGTCTTCGGAAACCATGGAAGCTAATCCAATAATAATAACAACGTCTGAGAAGTGTTTTTCAATTACTGTTAGTCCCAAAAATCATTCACGTTCACGAAAAGTTTTATTGGCCAAGAACTCTACTCCTAGAAAAACGTAAACATCCCCGTCATTATTGGGGTAACACGCAAACTACTACGATCACTGGAAATGAAACTACTCCGTTATACGGCTGTGAAGCATTGGATCCGACTAAGGACCAACATTCACTCTAATGTACAGGGCCTGCCATATCTACTTTCCTGATCACTCGTCAAGTTTATCATGATAAAGAATACGACGTCCGCTTAATCAATCCCCAACTATGCTCTGATAAGATAAGTATATTCTAAAAATTAACACATTTTTGATTTTTTTTCTTCAATAATGTCTTAGGGGATATACTCATAAAAATTATCGTTGTTATCGACTTACATCAAACGGCATTCCTATCCCAAGTGTTGCACTGTTCGAAAGGTGCATTTGTAGCAGTTCGATCCGTTTGGAAGGACTTTTCGGTAAATATCATCCAAGAACTCAACGATCCTTTCCATTCAACCCCGAAAAAGTCCCTTATTAGAATATTCCTGGTAGAAAAGACACCAGCTTTTGACTCCGTTGTCATTTCTTGCACAAATAGCAGGAGTGTTGACCTTGTAACTTTGCGCCCATTTTTGGGTCGGCTTAAGTGATCATTTACCATTGTATAAAAGATAGGAACCGTAAAACGAAGTATTGGAGGTCCGATTGGGAACTAGTATAGCCTAAAGTACTACGACCTACCTAGATAAAATACGAAAGGCTGTGGGAGAAAAACAATCACCTCCCATTGCTGGTATATGTGTATACAAATCGAGATACGTTCAGGACCATAGCGAGAATGAGTCCTAGTTTAACTTGAGGAAAGATGGCCATCGGCCCATATTCATGCGATGACTCGAGATCAGACACACTCGACGAGAGGCTACTTGGAACGTTCGAGTTGTACTTTTGGCAAGTTTGACTAGGCCTACGTGATGGACACGATTTTACACCAATTGTCAAGTACGCACACAACGAGTAGTTAGGCCTAGTGAAAATTGATGACTACTAGTACTAGGCGAGGCCTAGACTTGAAACATTCCTGAAATGTTCCCCCGATCTCCCCTCTTTTCAATCAGTTGCAAATTAGTGATAAAATGTCCCCCCCCCCCCCCCCAAAAAAAAAAAAAAAAATATATATATATATATTTGTTTGGGCATTGCAATCAGGAATATCTGGAAAATTACTGGAAACATGAAAAATTGTCCCAAAATTGTGTTTTTTTCCTTCCCCCTAAATTTCATAATGTTGATGATATCTCCTGGCCTATTTGGGGGAAGCAATCTGTTGTGTGACTATTTATAATCTAGCTTGTGTGCAACGTGACAATGATTAGGCATTGAATAATGCGAGTATAGGATTCCAAAAAATGAAACCTTTCCCCAGAATGTGTTTTTCCTCCTGAAATTGACAATGTTTGATACTTTCACTCAGGGTAGGCGCTGGCTCTACAAATTTGGGGGTCCAATATTGAGATTTAGCGCATAGACGACAGTAGCAATGTCCCAGTTTTGAAAAAGTGTAATTTTTCCCTCCTTTTGGACCTTTTTGGGTGCACACAAAAGGTGTCTAGGACCCCGGAACCCCAGTACGCTAACCCTGCTTTGCATTTGAATCCTTTAAACGTGGTCAATGTGACTATTTAGGCTTGTGGATTTTACTATGTTCCGGCATTGCCATCATCAAATATTTTATAAAATGCTGAAAATGAAATATTTCCCCACAATGTGTTTTCCCCCTGACCATTTGACAATGTTGATACTTTATCGCAGGGAATTCTCTTGGGAAACGTGTGTAATGTGACTATCTAGGGTTGTATGAAATTTGACCATGTTCAGATCATTGCAATCACTAAATATTTTTAAAAATAGGGGAAAATATTGCAAAAATGACCCTTACTATGCGTGTTTTTCTTCTTTTCTGCACTGTGAAGTCACAATTGAACTATTTTCGTCTAATTTTGTAGAAATAATCAGTTCTGCCACTCGAATGTAGAAATTTTCGCAAAAACCTCCAAAATCACATCCCTGTAGTTGCGGCTCCATCGGCGGCAAATGTCGAACTATTAATTTGTTGTTTCTACTTGCTACTTTTCGCGAGTTGCAATGGACAAATTTATCAATCTGTCTGAAACACCATTTCCCAGCTCTTCCCAAAAAATAATTATATTCATGGGAGAATCACTACAATTTACAGCATGATGCTGTGAAGCCCTTTGTTTTGATCTCTGTACATCTTCTGACATTTGGAATCATCATTCCTCCCATCTTAATATACCAAAAACTACACAAATTCAGAAATTCTCAAATTTGGCCAAAAATCCTGTTTTTTTCCCCCAAAAAAATTGACATTTCCGTTATTTTGGGGCTAATTGCATGGGAAAAGTTGTTATTTGTTGCCTTTTCCACATTGCTACAAAGTTTGAAATCATTCGGCCATATTGCCATAATTGAATATCTTGAAAAAATATTGAAAAACTTGTAAAAATGAGTAATTTTCCCAAATTTTGTCTTTTGCCGCCTAAATTCCCCAATTTCAATAGTTTCCGTCTAATTTTGAGAGCATTATGTGTTGAGTGACTTTTCAAACGTGTGCAAAATGGTCACTTTGTTCGCCCATTCCAAACTGAAGATATTTGCGGAAAAACCATCAAAAATACCTCTGACGGACACGGCAAACGCCACACACACCACCACACACCACCCACAACACGCGAACGCACACACACCACACACACACACACACAACACACACCCACACCGAGCCCCGCAAACACCACCAAACGGACACGTTTGCGAGTCCACCCCATGCTGGAGCACCCGGCACCCATGGGTACCCCACAATGGGTACCCCTCAGTGGATAGTCCAAACCACCACTATGGTACCGTAACAACCGTTCTATGGCAACCAACACCAGTAAATATAGGTGAAATGGCAAACCTGACTACAAGATCTCATCCGGCCCTCGGACGCGCTGAGATAATAATAAAAACACTGCTTTGTTCGTTATTTCCATTTTCCCCCCCAGGACAAGACGAGGACTATTTCTATATTGCCCGAGATGCAACAGCTGTAAAGCAACGATTGGATACCTGAGGTAATATAGCCTTTTATCAGTAAATTAGATTAACTTTACGAAATACAACGAAAACAAGAAGTCTGACTCGAAGAGGAACACATCATAAAAGTGCATAACTCTTCATCGAAGCATACCGAACACCCTCTGTCAACTGTCAAGTATCGGTCATCATCGGCCCGTGCGACCATCATTGTTACATTCGACAGGATCCCCGTTTTTCATAACCGAAACCTTCTACCAACTAGGCCCTCCACATCTCCTTGAAAAAAACGTCATCGCATTCCTAGGGAGGGCATTTCAGACCTTTGCCCCTGTGGACCCTAAGTGACCTTTGACTGACCCAAAACAATGGAGGCCATATGTCCAACCTACAATACTAAGTAGGAACATACACTACACCTTAGCTCAATCAATGTTTCCAAGGCTTCGGTACTTCGTTACAAGAGACTATTGGTGCACCTAAACATAACAGGAATCATTCAATCCATCAGGTCCATGTGGCTAACCTCCCTGATATTGACATTGACAGTTATTCGTGCTCACATGATTTCATGAATTACTTAACGATAGACATGTTATTGTTACTACCGCGTCTTCAGGTGGTCATTTTGGCCCAAGACCAAGTCCAGCCATTGGAATGCCATCTAGTCTCACTATGTCAGGAATAAGTGGACCTTCGGTGTTTTCTTCTTCATCATCATCTTCAACTCAGGCGCTTCTATAAGCTTGTGCCTGTTGTGTGCTGTCCCCTATGGCAGTGATAACCACTAGTTGTGTTGCATATACAAGACAAGCAAGAAACTCTGACCTCTGCTAATTTAGAGTGAGCCTTGACCTACCCCAAAACAATGGGAATCGTCTGCTCCACATTGGTCAACCTATATACCCTAACATCATCGCTTCATGAGGAATCCCAGACTATGACCACTCTGCCTGAACGTGACCTTTAACCTGCCCAAACAATTGGCGCCCATTTGGCCAACTGCATATGGAAGTTTAAACATACTACACTTTTGCTCGGACTTTGACTATACGCTAACGTAAAGTGAGCCTTACTCGCCTTCAACAGAATGTGGAATGTCTACTCCACACTCTCAACTTATTCTTCCAGAACAGAAATTGAACCGCTCATTTAAATAATTATGGGTTCTATAAATCTCGGACAGCCCTCTGTTGGCCTCCTGTAATCTTTGACCAGAATATCAATATGGATCATCTACTACCACAGAACTAAACTACATCCTATAAGTGTTGTCACGTTTACAAGTATTCTTGTGTTCAAAAGGTTGAAATATTCCTGATCTCTCACTGGTTGTTTGTATACTTCACTCCAACCACTCATATTCAAGCAACATTTTCGGCTTTTGCTAAGCAGTTTATGTTATATTGCGGGCTTGCTGCATGAAAGCCACTAGAAAATCAGGAATAGATCAGCCTCATTTACCCAAACTACTTACTTGTAAACTGATAACGGTTTTAACCACGAAGATAGTGCGGACTCCATTCTTGCTACGTATTGTCCCTTTTCCCCTGTCAGGTCAAAGGTCACCGAAGGCCGACAGAGTGAATGTGAAATTTATATGACCACATTAACTGTTCGACGGCTTTGATTGGTACCAGCTGCCTTCCTACCAGTGCTTGGCATTACCTCTCTCCCCACTGAGGTACCTCCAAAGAGGCATATCCTTATTCAGTGTACTTGGTGAAGGATTCGCAGCTAACAATCAGTGCAGTAGAGGTACGATCCCCTGCTCGGCAAGTATGCCCCACCTATTATCCTAGCTGGCCCTTCAATCCAAACCACATTAGCATAGCTTCTATGGCCCGCTGTGATGCTGATGTTAATAAAATAGGCTATTGCCCAATCAGACTAATCAGTCGATATCCCCATCCCCCATGCTATATACAACATTTCATCAAAATCGGTTCCACGGTTTTTAGGCAATCATGACATGGGGCAAGCGTCACAAAAAAAACACACACACACAAACGGGCAAGCATACACGCACATACACGCACGCACACGCACACGCACACACACACAACAAACACAGGTACACACACATCGATCCGGATTGGTTTTCCTTTGTACTGTTTATACTTGCGAAATTCATGAAAAATGTTCCTTCCCACATTTGAAGTATCAGGATGAATTACCGTACCTATCTGGAGAGCAGGGAAACACAATTAATGCCCGAAGTTATGGCTTATATCAACTAATATGGAATATACAGAATATTGCAGAACGAGTAGATGAACAGGACAGCCTCTGGAAGAAATTAAAGGTAAAAATGTTATGCCTTCTTATAAGCCTACTCCAAATATGTGTTTTGGTTTCAAGTGTGCTAAAATTCAACAGTCTGCGAAATGAAATACAATGTTCAATAGATCCGCAAAAAGATTTAGTTTTATGTAAAAATAGATGCTGCATTTTCCCCTCAAAATGGAATCCAAAAATATTTGAGGCGATATACCTGCAAAAGAAAGAATGGGCTACAAAATGACATCGTTCACCGAGATATGATAAAAACGTCCATATCTCAGCATGTGTAGACCTATATATCGTAGGGATATAACACTTCAGGTAACATTAGGCCTACATGATTTACGAAAACTCGAAACGGTTACTTGTTATTCTTATTAAATCCAATCATGTCGTATTCCACCAGCAAAACGAACTTTACTTATAAGCTAAAAACAACAATCCTTGTGAATCGTGCTATTCTTCAGTAGTTCAGCTCTGGTAGGTTGGTTTGAGGTAATACCTAAAGCTGCAGGAAGCTATGTATGTAAACAAGGCGATCGCCCCCCAGGATCTCGCATGGTTGCGCGATCAGTGTGTATTCTATAGCCACCATGCAAACTACAAGGCCTCCGGTCAAAACACACACCCACCAGAAGAAAAAAAACGGGCAAGCCATACCCGCACATACACCACGCCCACGCCACACACATCCACACACACAGATACACACATCGATCCGGATTGGTTTTCCTTTGTACTGTTTATACTTGCGAAATTCATGAAAAATGTTCCTTCCCACATTTGAAGTATCAGGATGAATTACCGTACTCATCTGGGAGAGCAGGGAAACACAATTAAATGCCCGAAGTTATGGCTTATATCAACTAATATGGAATATACAGAATAATGCAGAACGAGTAGATGTACAGAACAGCCTCTGGAAGAAATTAAAGGTAAAAATGTTATGCCTTCTTATAAGCCTACTCCAAATATGTGTTTTGGTTTCAAGTGTGCTAAAATTCAACAGTCTGCGAAATGAAATACAATGTTCAATAGATCCGCAAAAAGATTTAGTTTTATGTAAAAATAGCATGTTTGTTGTTTCCCCTCAAAATGGAATCCAAAAATATTTGAGGCGATATACCTGCAAAAGAAAGAATGGGCTACAAAATGACATCGTTCACCGAGATATGATAAAAAAACGTCCATATCTAAGCATTTGTAGACCTATATATCGTAGGGATATAACACTTCAGGTAACATTACATGATTTACGAAAACTCGAAACGGTTACTTGTTATTCTTAGTTAAATCCAATCATCATCATCACCAGGCAACGAACTTGACTAATATGCTAAAAAAACAACAATGCCTTGCGGAAATGTTGTATTCTTCAGTAGTTCAGCTCTGGTAGGGTGTTTGAGTGGGTAATACTAAAGCTGCAGGAACGCTATGTATGTAAACAGGCGTCGCTCCAGTGTCTCGCCTGGTTGTTGCGCGATCAGTGTACTCTTCTATTAAGGGGGGGTTTCCCACCATGCAAAACATTACAAGACATTCCAGTGTCGCTTTAAAGATTCGGTGTTAGCATTTAACAAAAACTAGCTTACTAATCAGGGACCAATTCCAAATTCGAAGGACTCAGATTATTGACAATGTCTACTAAAGGAGGGAAAAGTTGTGGAAATGAGACTAAAATTGAATTAAATTAGGCAAATTTAGGCAATTTACCAAGTTTCAAAAAATCCGGCAAAACATTTGAAATTACGCAAAAATTATGCAAAATTACACGTTCGCGTTGAATGACCTCCAGTGACCCTGAAATCATGATAAAAAATTGGAATTCGAGATAAACCATACCCACCAGGTTTCATGAAAATCCAAGCAAACTCAAAAATTTGGCATTAATTATGCAATTTAGGTACGTTGAACATGACCTCCCTTGACCCCGAATCTTTGTTAAAAGTTTTGGGATTGAAGTAGACCATATTCACCCAAGTTTCGTGAAAATCCTACGAACTTTTGAATTTCGCATAAAGTATGTAAATTAGACGAATTAATTAACAATATTTACGCTGAAATCTCATCAGTTCATCTACATTCTATCCGCATCATGTCCATAGATGCCAAATTTTGTCGCAATGCACTGATCGTTCGTGGATAATCCTGCTACCCGAGAAGTGCGGACACACACACACATACACACACACACGCGCGCGCACTCACGCACACAACATACACACAACCACACGCCTAGTGACCACTAAGTCGTTTTTTCATTAGGCGAGACGAATAAAAACAGGAAAAAAGAGGGGAGATACGCCATCGCCAATAACCATTATTACATTACACCAGACGCCGAAAAACATTAATGCAAAGTCATTAAACATGTTAAGAACGGGTATCGCATATGCTTGCTTCAGCATTCTCCTTCTCGTTGTTTGACCCGGGAGTGGGACATTTGCCTTCACCCTCGTACAACACCAAGTCATGTCGTTGACCAGCCTCTTCTGGGCGTGGTTAGAGTCCAATGAACGGGAGTGGGTAGCTCCGAGCAGCCCACAATTGTGGAGAGGGAGGAAAATGGTGAATTAATTCATACGGGTGCCAAATGCGTTGATTGGGTAGTTGCCATTAGTGAACGACTGATAGATTAACCTAGTGTATTGTTTGTGTGTTTTTAATTATTGTCAGCTCACAATTTATCGTTTACGTTTTCTCCGGAAGGACGCTCACAGTTAAACCCCAGGATCCGACCAATCCTCTCGGAACCTTGGGGAGTGGAAGATTCATGTCCAACGTGACTGCTCACAGCCGGACAGTTGGGATTTATTGCAAAATATTCCCGAAACCCCAGAAACCCATGCATAATGCACTGCATTTCAGGGGACCTATGAAAATGAAGACAAGACTTCGCCCCGCCCGCCAACGGACAAGTAAAACCAACCTATGGAAAACGTCCAGGACTGCTATAATTCGACCCCGGAATTTGCTTGCAAAGCGTCAATGATAAATGCCATTCCCCCGCATCCATGCATGTATCAATGCATTTAAATTCACCTACACATCGACGAATACTTCTCTGCATTCTCACACACCAGAGCAACTACGCCCCTGCAGTCCTACCACCATGCATTGTCGCATTTGCCCTCGCATTTACACAAGCACAAATAAAACACATCCACCCCTGAAGTTACGCCACTGTATCACACATAAAACGAATCATCCGGGACCCGCCGTCCCGCATTTCATCGAGAAATGTAGATTTCCCTTACTTCGAAAAAAAAAATTTAAAACCTTCTTTTTTAATGGCCTACTGCCCGAAAACTCACCCAGTGATCGTCCCAAGTACCGTGACGATAGCTGAACTGATCGACCGAGCAGGGTTCTGCTGCCCCGTGTAATTGACCTGTGGATAACTGTTACGGAGCATTAGTCATACGTTCACCACTAGTAGCGCGCCACATATATAGTGTGCGAGATGGAGATGGGGCCGTAGGACGAACATTTCTGATATCAATATATATAGAGGGCTTGTAATAACCAACTACTTTATCAGTGATTCATTCTGTTTGTATTTGTAAATAGAGTCAGATGGCAAATACTGACAGCATCGGAAAATACATTCTACTCTACATGGAAAACTTCATGGAAGGTATGAGCCCTCTACATCCCTTTAGTTTGCACAGTTATTGTGGTCACAAGCTTTTCGGACTTCGACCTACCTCTACCTTGGAATGACCCCCAAAAAGTGGTGACAATCTACTCCACATGGTTTAAAATTCTTGCAAGAATGAGCCCTCTACATCCTTTCGTGGCACAGTTATTGTTGCTCACGAGCTTTTCGGACTTTGACTCCCTCGACCTTGGACCTAATCCCCAAATAACTGTGCACATCTCTTACATGGGTAAAACTTCAGTCAAGTAAGAGCTCTTACATCCTTCCGTTGCAAAGTTATCTGAATTAAAGCTTTCTCAGACTTAGGAACCCTAGGTAAAACTAAGACCTGGTCCAAAGCACTATGGGGTCTTTCCTCTTTATAAACTGTAATCAACAGCTCTACTTCGAACTTGGGTATTGTTCTTAGATGAAACGTCACATACACAAAGCAGATGCATGATTCATTCTGCTTACGGCGAGGGATAACAGCGGACCATGATGTTAAGCTAAGAAAGTTGGTCCGGGAGCCCTGGGGTGGATGAGTGAACGGATACCCCCTTAACCATACTGGACAACAGTCCCGCGTCTGAGATTTTCGTATGATAGGGGGGGGGGGGAAGGGTCCGTCAGACCTAAGGGAAGTGCGCCCTCATAATTGACCACACCCTCCCTATTGGCAATAGTATCTCTTTGTTTGGCCTTAGACACAGTGCCGCTGCAATATTTTTGGCTGAATAACACTACAGACCCTCTACAAACTGCAAAAATAAGTTTTCGTGTTAACAATTTATTGATCACTTGGGTTCTGGGGGTTTTCTGCCCACCTCCCCACACCTCGTGGTTACAACAAATGGGACTGAATCTCAGGACTGAGAGGCTGGATAACTTACCGCGCATAGAATCCCATCACAACGACATGCCGATCCCAAGGTTTCGAGCCGAGATATCCGTACGATCCTCGTCCACAACAGCGAAAATCATAAAGATAGTTTGTACTGTTAGAACGACCTCTAATCAGTAGCCCTTGTGCTGGGGTGACGCCTGGCCCCAGCACCGTCGCCGCCGTGGTTGGGTTATACTCCTATTTGAGCCAAACTAGTGTACAAAATTGGGCCCTCAAGGGCGTGAGAAGTTGAAGGCTGAAAAATGACGAAGGAAAATCGTTTCTGAGTTTTATTAGTGCAGCAAATTGTTACTAATCCGGGAGATTGCCTGAACCCGTAGGGGGTGTCTTTCAATTCTAATAGAATTCAAAGCTTCTTTGAGTCGCCTCTCGTGACAGACGTGTAACCACGAGATGCCACTCCGATGGAAGCACATCTCCCATGTTCTCTCCCTTCTGCCTCGGCACTTCACTCCCCATCGCTCCAGGTTACTCAACCCTAAACCTGCCTCTGCTATCTGAGAGCCTGTTGAAACAGGTGTTTGACTTTGTTGACCTTGTATCAGCCTCATTCCCTCATATGTGCAATGACTCTGCAACAAACATCGGTGATTTGCCTAAACACCGAACGTGGTAATAAAATAGTGAAGTCCCTCTATTTAGAACGGCTTCTCATATCGGTCTGCTGCAGCGAGGCTACTATCCTGCTTGGCTGCTGTAATCGCCCTCAAAGTAGCATTCTCCTGTGAAACACATGGGTCGATACCCCACCAACTCGGCGATCCCTGTAAGAGTTCAGATTCCTGGATATTATGATCACCGCACACAAGCCTTTGGATGAAGTGTATTTTGAAATGCACAAAACAGACAGATTTGAGCAACACTGAACTCGTTTGACATTAGTAGAATTAGATTGGTCCATAATTCATTCATGGTTTTGTTTGTTGCAATGCCCGATGCCCAATGATGAACATCTTGCCATCGAGTAAAACGAATGCGTCGGGCAATTTTCCCTTCTTACCTCGTTTGATTAATGTGGAAAACATACCACTTCAGAAGAAAACTAGTTTTCGATAAATTTATCTGTGAATTAAACAGAGCCAAATGAACTCACATTGGCAACTCATCCATAACAAACCCGTGTTTTCCCCTTAGGTGAAAATCAAACAATTTATTGACTTCTCTACGAATTTGGCCACGACTACAAGAACGTAGAGAGATAGCCTATGATTTTACTCTAAAAGTCTCAAAACGTGTGAATTCCTCTTCAATTAATTTGAATGGCAGAACATGATGACGAATAGCGGAACGATTTCCAAATTTTTAACAAGGTGGATGTCTCAGAAAGATAAATTGAGTGGTAATTTCCGAAAATAAACTAGATTTCATTAAAGGCAACCCCATCCATGACGAACTTTCGCATTGCTCATTGGCTGATGAGGGTAGTGTGGATGAATAGATACGGGAATGTGTTGTATTGTCCCACCAAATGTTCAATAAAAATGATATTAATATGGAGGTGAAACAGGTAGCAAAAACATGTGAATGATGTGAAGTTGGCTAGTTTACTACGGTGAGTAGTATAGCGATTCAGCTATATAAAGAGACCTTGTCATCTAGTAGCAGTTGGCGGAATCGACAGTAACGTATGCATGACGTCACGAATGAGAATGGTCTTAATACAATTTTCTATAGAATATCTTACACAGGATCCGTCACCGACTATAATAAGTCAATACAATAATATTCCGATATACCGCGGAAAGGGTTCCGTTGTAAGGAATGCAGAATGCATCGGCCCCCCTTCAAAGCTAGGTGATGCAAGGCGATATTGTCTCTTGAGTTATAGTTATTATAACATTGGGGGATTCTCACTCCTAAGATTCGGAGAATGAAAAACTCACAATTTTACACTTCGTACACTTGTACGAAACTATCACAAACCATTACTGCGAAACTTACCAAGAAAACAGAGAGACACCACGGGGTTGAAGTGTCCTCCACCACTGATGTGAGATGTACAGAGAACGAATGTTGCTATGGCTGAACCAGCAGCGAAGGCGTTCCTCACTCACTAAACCCGCTGGCGGGAAATAAGGAGGCAGCACGTGGTGGATGAAAATGAAGAGCGTTGTACCCACGAACTCTGCAGCGATAGCCCTCCACAGGAGAGCAGTAGGTACTTCCGCAACCATCCCTCCGTAGTAGCTGGTCGTTCCAGTTTGTCTGATCAGGTTAAAAATTAGTACAAGCGTGGAACCGAAATCCACTATCGTGTTAGGCTGGAATTCCATTATGCGTATGCGGGGGTCCGGTATACGCATGTGACGAATCGCCAATTTACGTGAACAGAGCGGGAGCCAGTGTCTGAATATGTCTTTTTAGTTTGCAAAGTAGATATTTAGTTCCACAGAGGCCAAAATCTTATGATGAAGGCAAGCCAACCACTGATTAGGGGAAAATGAGCACATGTACCATGCGTTATACGGAGTGCGTATCACCACGAAGAATGAATTCTATGGAATATCTTAAAAAGCCAGGCAACGACAAAATATGCGTGACGACTGCATTTTTATGGCTTTTCGCCTAAACTTACTGTGTTTTCTCTTCTGAAACCAAACGTTCGTTTTTGTATATATGTGATTTTCACATCAAACACGGATACGCATAATAGCATCTATGGGATCCCAACCTCATTACGGCTAGTCATCTTGTTGGGCACCGCATGCGTCTATGTTGATCACACTATATACATATGTATTCGACTTATCGATAGCTCAATTTTGATTGATTAATGATGCCTACCTGGTAGATTGTCGAATTGACTACTTAATGGTTAAAAATGAATAAATAATGGCATAGGGGTACGTGTGTTATTAGTATGAATCTGTGATCCCTCTCAGGCAACCATGTGTCTATTACTGACGCATTACGGGTAGAGGCTCTAATTTAAAATCGATTTGCAAGAAATACCAGAGGTCATGACGAGACACCAGAGGTCATCGATCGGCTAATGCGAATTATTAATACCGATAGCCATTATAACATGAGAAAAGATACGAATAAGAAATTGTGCAATCATCTCAAGGTACATAGAAGCGGGAATTACAAACATTGTTGTAATTAATACAATAGTTAGACATTTACGATTGCATTTGTTTTCCCCACCATCACGACATGATTGGAAACTGATACATCACACTACCTGAAACACGTCACTGCTTCATGCCTTAATTTTTCAGACCTTTGAACTGAACTGGTAGTTGATGCTGTTCCACTTGTCTGTCTTTATATTAGTTAGTATTGCATTGTATAAATAAAACCGCTTCGTCCGTATGGTCACTAGCTTTAGATGACAGTCTTTCTGGGGCCCTGCTCAGTACATTCTGATAGACAAAGATAAATGAAATGAAAGCTAGAGCCCCAATGGTGCTGTAGCACAAACGGCACAAATTGTTACCGAGGAAGAATGTACCAAGGTTGTGATAAATGATCAAGATCATGAGACCAAGAAGACCGTTCCAAACAATGGCCTATTGTGCCCCTTTATGACCTTTGTTATGCATGGCCCAAAGATGGTCTTAGCATTCAATCAAGATTGATGGGCCACAGTGACACTAAACCTGGGCACCCTGAGGGTATATGGTAGTAGATCATCATCATGACGGAACATCAGCCATTTGCAACAGAATTTGCTGGAGAGATACGAGATCTGCAGTTTTTCATATATAGGGCTCTAGGGCCCAAACTGGACCCAAGGGATACCAAACACCCTGATGGCCTTCTACCCAAGGACCATTACAGTAACTTTGAAGAACATCAATTGAATCTTGTGGAGGAGATGCATTCAAGTACCATTGTGTGAAATTTCAATAAAAATGGGCAGACAGGGCCACAGTGGAACTTTAAATGGCATTTGACCTTGACCTCCACAAGGTCAAACATGTCCATGGGGTCAATGAACATTGTCCAAGGTGGTCAACTTTCATTTGCAGAAAGACTGTTGGGAGCCCAAAACCGCAATTGTGACAACAGTGAACAGATAGAGTAAATAGATAGGTATATAGAAGATAGAGAGATAGTGAGATAGATATGCCAAATAATACCAATTAGCTCAACCAGCTGGCTGGTTTAGCTGAAAATTGCAAGGAATTTATATTGAAATCTGATTGTTCTAAATCAAATGATGCTGTTTTCAATCTTTAGGAAACGGCCCCCCCTCACCATCCTCCTCACTACCATGTAAAAGGGAGGAAGGAATGCCGAATTTGTAGGTAGGACATATAAACCTCCCATAGGTAAGCTATCTAGGGAAGCTTGGGACCTTTCACTTTCTGCTCGCTAGCTTACTCATATGAATTATCTTCAGCAACCAAAATGCCCAAAAACCCTCCTGGAATGTGTAGTGTAAATGCGCGAGGCCCGAGGGAGGCTCAGTTTGTTTCGTGGTTTAAGTGTCTAGGGTTTATTGTTTGCTTGTTTTTGTGGGTTGTTTAACTGTGTGTCCGGTTCGTGCGTTAATGTTTAGTTGTTTGTGGTCGTTTTGTTTTAGGTTATTAATTGGGAGTTGTGTTTGCCTGGGACGCGGCGGGTGTGGTTTGGGTGTTTGTTTTGTGGGGTTTTATGTGGTTTGTGGGTGTTGTTGTAGTTTAATATAATAAAGTTCTTATATGGGATAATAATAACCACAGTCAAGATCATCTGATTTCAACTCTAGGAGAGGAGGAAAGCATTTGGCATAGGCCAATTTGCATGCCCAATGTCTAAAAACGACCTGAACTGCACCGTGTGTGCCTCACTGTGCTCAACTACGCATTGTCAGAGGTAGGTCAGGACAAATATTCAGGAATGTACAATAAATTATAAACTGAGAACGTTAGAATGAAGTGATGTTCTGATTCTGAATTGAGGCCTATGCTATCGAGAATACCACTTAACTTCTAGGCGTAGTGAAGCTCTAATGCTATGCCCATCTTTGGAACATCAGGACAAATATCGGGAACTGTAAAAAGAGGAATATGGCAAAACGGTAAAATTGCGGTCACCTGTCACATGACTTCTGTTTGTTTAATATGAGGTATGATACTGGGCGACTACGGGTTACAGTATGAGAATATACTTACTATTTTGGCCCACCTAACAAGAGTAGGAAAAAGGGAACAACCTGATTTCCTGAAAAGAATATTTTCCATCTTGAAAAGTTAACTAATAAAACCTTCAGACTCATTTCCCTCCCTGAAGGGTGCACTTATTTCAGCGATTGCATTCAATATTATTTATATTTCTGATTGGACAGGATTCGATGTCAAAACCCTACTGTACTTAATCGTTGTAGTGGGAAAAAGTAGTGTGCAGGTGCCCATAGCTAGCTAGATGTAGCCTGTTAATACACTTGTTACAGTACAGTAAGTGAGACTGGGTTGGAGAAGCACAGTAAGGGCTTGACCATTTGACCCAGATCCAGTAGGGGGGAATTCTATTTTCCAGTGCGATTGAGTTTGGTAGTGTTCCCAGCCACGTCTAAAAATAGAACAACAGCAATGTATACGAGAACTATTGATCACAGCAATTCTCTTTAAAAATGCATTCACCCCACACTGGGCCATGGGCCCAAGTCCTATGGCCCAAGCCAAGGGCCAAAAATGGTCCCAAGCCCCCAAAACCACGGACACCCTCTACTACGTAGTCCATACCCGCACTTTTGAAAAAATGAATTGAAGCTTGTAGAAAGAGAGCCTTTCAGTACCATCGTGTTACTTGTCATAATGGGCCTCAGGCGCCAAGTGGGACCTTGGACCGAAAATTCCTGAACACCCGAAGTACGGCTGTTAGACCAGCTTTATGACCAAACATCGCAGGCCTGTCACCAAAATTCGTAGAAGATACAAGATTTTCCAGTATTACTATATATTGGGCCCACAGCCGCAAGTGGGGCCCTAGGCCCCAAAATCTTGAACAACCCCCCATGGCCCCCTACCCAAGGAACATTACTGTTGCTTTGACAGAAGTTTGATTGAGCTGTAGAGGGGGAAGATGCATTTCAAGTACCATTTTGTGAAATTTATAAAAATGGTCCCTAGTGCCCAAATGGACCTTGGATCAAAATACCGACCCCAAAAAAAAAAAAAAAAAAAACGAAGGAACGGTGTTAGACCTCATATGGTAAAAAAAAAAAACTAACCACAGCACTGTGCACCGAAATTTTGTAGGGCGACGTAGCGTTTTGCAGTTTTTGACTTATTGACCCATTGTGGCCCTTTTAATGCCATTTGACCTATACATTGAGGTGGTCAATGGTGACCCATCAGTCAATACGCATTGTGACCCAGTCTGGTTGAGATCATCACAGCACAAACATTTTGGTGGCCCCAAAAAGATCAAAAGTTCAGACTAGATAGATAGGATGATAGATATGATGATAGATAGGATGATACAGGATGATAGATAGGAGTATAATAGTCTAGAATGACATGGGCACCACAATAGCTCAACCAGCATAGCTGGTTCGAGCTAAAACAAGACACAAACTGTGTCGCAATTCCTTGCCATAGCTGACCAGCTAGTGGCTTTTTAAGGCCAAACCAGAAAATACCCCTATTAGAAATTGTTGGTTTTAATACTCAAATTCCTTTCTATAAAGTTGCCGACTCCCGCACTCTGAATCTCAAATAGTATCATTCCCTTCATTCCGGCCCCTCTGTGTGTAATCACATACCCCTGCATGAGATAATATCGAGCACTGGGCACCATTCTGTCGATATTTTTTATCCTGACATAAGCGCTAAAATTGCTGAGTGGCAGGTGCCACCCAAAATATTCATAACTTCAAACAACATGTAGGCTCACATTCAATAACGCACTACATGCAGTTTCGCCCCGACGAGAAACTTCCTTTACAGCAACATGGCAATGTCAACGTGAAGTTTAACAATCATTCCAGTGTTTTTGGGCTGTCTTGACTTTTCCCACATGAGCATTCCTTGAGATAGCTCGTATTCACTTATGGTTTGTCTCACAAGACTAATCTGGTCATTACAAAAATCAGCACTCAATGTCAAAGGTCAAAAGGTCAACCGAGGTTAAAAGGTCAAATGAAGTCCAAGTAGTCCCAGATGAAGTTCGCCGGAACCAAAACTTTCCATTACAACATTTCTCTAAAATGTTTCATTGCCAGATATTAAGATTGTCCTATGGTGACCTTAAATGACCTGACCTAACCAAAATAAGGTACTGTTCATCCTCCCATACATGCAACCCCATCAAATTTTTGAACCTGATACATGATTGCGTTTCGTTAGATCATCGTGCTGACAATCTTTTTCACTTGCCCTCTCGTGACCTTGAATGACCTTGAACTAGCACCAGACATAGGGTCATCCTCTCTATATGTCCAACCCCTGCTTAATTTGATCTTCATACATGCTTGCGTCTTTAGATATCGTGCCTGACAAGGGTGTCACACACACACAGACGCACGCACACACACACATCACACCCACACACATATAGCGCAACGGTGCGTGAACTGCATAATCCCTTTTAACCGTCGGCCAAGGTTCAATGAAAGGAAACTATTGGGGGAAAAAATCTGTGCTTGAAGAAAGATTCCAGTTTGCTACTTGCAGAAATGAAATGAATTAATACAATTGTTAATTCGAATGAGAACTCCATGAACGTCTAAAATCAATTTATATGGTGCTTGTAATATTTCATATTGTGTTGTCGTTAAAATGTTTATATTGAATCATTAAATGTTATTCGGAATTCTTATATTTAGTCAGTATCTGTTTTTACTTCTGTTTCCTCCTGGTTGTTCATTTCTGTCCTGTAGCTTTGCAATTCAAAGATAACATCTCCGTTTCCGTTCCTCAATCTCGTTCATTCTAAGGAACCAATCGGTGCGTTGGTATGGAGCACGTTTGCACAATCGAAGGGAGCGAGGGACGGACTTCAGTTACTCTACTAGCTCATATAGTCGCGTAACATGAGCGATCATTATCATGATTCGATCAGTGGCTGATATAATAGGGTATTAGCAGTACAGGTACGCAATGAATTGAATGTAAACAATGGTATCAATATTTAACAACACCTGAGTTCATTTTGAAAAAATTTGTCTACCCTCATCACTCGGGAAAGCAAATTTACCGATTTTACCTAAATTTGAGGTAAACTAAACTGGATCAGACTGAAAGCACGTATTTTTCAAATAGGCCACCAAATGACAGATAGGATAATGATTATGATTTTCTCTCAATTCCAGTTCCAACGAGAAACAAATCCCATTGATATATTATTGTTTCAACTTTGTTCATGTTTTAGCAAATAGGCGCAAGTCACAATCAGTGATTAGCCTGTTGAAACAGTCGTTTGATTTTGTTCACTGACCTCGCTCGTGTCATCCTCATTCACTCATCTATGCAGGATGATCTTTAACCATCTTTGATTGGCCTAACGATAGAATAAACCCCCGTGTTTATTTCTATGCGGGCCTGAACAAACCATATGAATATTCGATTCGACGATGGTATATACCAAAGGAGCGAAAATCCCCCCTCTATTTTAGGAGCCTCATACCATGTCGTCTGCTTCTGCGGGCCTACTACTCAGTGACAGATATTGCATGATACCTCTTATTACTCTTGAGTTGCTGAGCTGTGAATTAGTCACTGATTTCAGTTTTCCATTTCTCAAGTCATTATTCCTTGACCAATGGCACTGGCAATGTGAAAGAATTTGAGCAAGACATTAGCGCCAAATTTAGTATTTAATGGTGTTCATATAGGGAGGTGTGGGGGTCGTGGAAAACGGACGGTACGCACATAGGACCTTTCTAAAAAAACAAACATCGGTGGTGTGTTTGGGTGCTTCTGGTTGGGCTGTGGGTGGAAAACACTCAGCAACCTGGCAGCATTGGAACTCCAGTATTTAATAAAAAGTGTCCGAAATATTATACATAGAATGATATTTGTGCAAATGGTTCATATATTACATGAGCTTGAATAAGTCAATGTCCTATTCACGATGAATGCGTTTAGTTTAATCATTCATTAAACAAGTAAATCCATTATTATATTTTCGGGGAAATCGACGTCCGAAATTTCGCTCTTGGTGTCTCGTTTAGTGTAGCCTGACTTGTCTTATGAAAGCATTTGCGTTCAGGCATTCAGCCTAGATTATATGAATAAACGTTTTTAGACCTCGTATTTTCATTATGTTTATGTTAATATTTCACGGTTATCATATGTATTAGAGAAACCCGCTAAATTCTGAGTCAGTCGTTCTGTGCATTGCCTCATGCGTAAGGTTCTAGCACGGAAAATTACATACTCTCTGTATAAATATGAACGCCAAGCTGGCAGCACCAGTCTCGTGCAAACTTACAAACAGCACAACGTTTATTATTAAGGGATACAAGAGAGTAAGAACCTGGACGACAGTTTTACTGTCCGCGAGTCAGGTCTCGATCCCACGGCCTTATGGTTGGGAGCCGCAGGTTTTACTGTGCGTAGTATTGCGTAGAATAGTAATTTTTAGCTGCGGATATGCAGCTCTACAAGTCTCATGTTTCTCCTTCCGTCCTTCGTTCGCGTTCGTTATAGTTCGTTCGTTCGTTTGTTCGTTTTTCTGTTCGTCCACGTTCAACAGTCGTAACTTCTAAACCGTACATGCGATCAGGTTGAAACTTGTGGGTGGATGACGCATGCTACTGACTATGCTAGAGTACATTTTTGTTTGCATTGCATGATTAGATTTTAATTAAATCTATTTAATTACCCCAATTAGTCATCCCCACAGCCATTCTCATTGAGTTCTGGAGTGGGTGGGGGGGGGGGGGGGGGGGTGGGGGGGGTGGGGGGGGCTGTGGAAGAGGTTTGGTTTTACATTACCCCTCCACTACAGGGCAGGATCAGTAAGGGGACTGTTATTCCCCCCTGTCAGCACTGAGTTGAATGAATACCGGCCAATGGTGGTTCACAACCTAGGCCTGTAGCAGTGAGCAGTGGAAACCCACTTGGATCCACAATAGAAATCCAACCACATCATGAGAAGGGTGATGACAGATCCTCCCACAGAACATGCCTGCTGGGAACATATAAAGTTCTATTTGGGTACTATAGCTAATATACTTACCCTATGAATGAGTTTTGTTGGGTACTTTGCACTTATAGCAAATACTAGGCTAATGTGGTAGACTTGTTCCCAATCATTCCAAGGTTATGGCATATGTCAGTAAAGGTCGATTAATGTGAAAAAACAATAATGTTCAATTGGGTGAAACCATGCCGCATGTATTCGCCACAGATATTGCCGTCCCACAGCTATCGAACGTTTCGACTCGCACTTTTTAACAGTACTTTCGCGAAGCCGTGCATGTGATATTATTCCTATTTCATATCACTGACAACAATTGCCAATGAATAGCAAGCATAGAAAATGTTTATGCAGTTTCGTGACTGTATCTTTCAGTGGTTTCTGACATTAAGAGTACGAAATGGCAGCACTTGCTGTGATTTGCCGCGTTATCTCTCGAGCTCAATCACGATGGAATGAATCCCTTTATGTAGGTCATTCAAAAAACTCAACGGTCCGAACATGCTTGATCTCGCCAATTTCAAGTGTAGGCGTTGGGTTTCTGGACTCCTTTTCCCTATGCCATTTTTGAGCACAATCTGCCATATCCACTGACCTTTCAAGAATAAAAAAGTAAAGATATGCCCTTGTTGCAAGCGAGACCCATTATGCGTGAAACCGTGCCTCCGGGCATGATATAATGAAATTAAACCAACAGAAGCCGATATCACCAGTCAGGAATGTTAGCCTACGGCAGCAACCTTCTCCCGCATTGCTCTGCAATGAGAATGGCAATCGTTTTTATTTTTTGGGGCATAAGAGTAAGAGACTCTGTACTGGCCACATCATGAGGAATAGTCGCATTGGGAGGTCCTATGATGAGTGTTTGCCTGCTATCTACCACGCCAATGGTCACATGCGGGTTAGCTGTTTGGAACGTATGGGATCGTCAATTATGCGGCTTTAATTAACATGATTTACATTGCTGCTTCATATTGGTCACTTCATGTTCAAACCTTGTAAAGTCACCCATTGGGTCGCTTTTCCAGAACCTAAAAACAAAGAATGGGGCCCTGCTGGCCGATATAATTATAACGTCTCCTGCAGATTTGCAGTGGACGATGCGTAGGTCATCTCTTCAAAAGAACTGCAAATAGTTCCTTTGTTCAGTTCAACCTATATTCTTTCACACACGTCAATATATTGTCGAATCAGTCACAAGTAAACGATAAAGCGACTGGCGATAAACAACCACCATTTGGGCAAAGCGCCAATGCTCATAATGGTTACTATACCGGCACCTTTGCTGATGATTAACCAAAGCAGCCGAGAGTAACTGTCAAGCCTTGTAAACTGCCTAGGCCATACTTGGAACATCTTTAAAAAAAACCATCTGAAATTCTTCAGAAAGCTGTCAGCCTCGTGAATCCTTGCCTGGAAGTTCGGATTAGCTCAGTCTGTTGAGCTCTAAACTGCGATAGAACGCAACCGACTATCTGAGAGTCTGAGAGCGTAAGACGCTTCTAAACATCATCACAATACAATACGGAAGAATAGCACAGTGATATTAGTGACTCTTTTGCTGAATAATAGTAGAGTGGTATCAGGCGCTTTGAAGAAAACATCAGGTTCGAATCGTAGTTCACCGGCAGTTGCCCTTGGGTGACTGCACTTGGGGTTTTGGTCTTTACTTAATGGTTCCGCTGTATTGCAGTTGATTTGTGCATTTTGAGTTTGTGGGGTTTGGTCACGGTCACGGTGACAGAAATGATCCTCTGCTCGCCCAAGTTCAAGAAAGTGGTCGGATCTGGCTTTCCTTGACCCTCCTTGGAGGGGACGTAAAATCGCAGTTCCGTGGGGGGGGGGGGGGCTGGTTGGATTGGCTACACCCCCGCCTCGATATCATCGGAGCACTAGTCGAGAATCGGAGGAGGCGAATTATCCACGAACAATACGACGAGGGTTCCTTTATGAGCCTTACTTGGCCTGAACCCGTAGAAATCGAGGCAAATTAAATCCAATCAAATAAGCGGAATAACTATTGCATTGCTGGCACTCCTGACTGGGGCCATACAAAACAACGTTTACAAAAATCGGAACATAGCCCTATCGAGTTATTGATATTTCATGATATTGTTATTGAGCTCCTAACGCCTTGGATTAATAATTATTAGATATAAACACTAAAGACTATACAGATTCAGAGGGGCGACCAGCCCCGCCCTTCTGATTATGATTCCTGACTTTGTTGGTCGAGACCCTGTTTATTGGTCAATTAAGGTTGTTGTCCAGTTTTGTTTTTTTCTGGGTTGCAGCACAATATCTGTTTTCCCATGATCTGGAACCGCTGCGTGTGAACGAAACTAGTGTTTCGAATTTGCCGTATACATTTAAAACATAACTCTTTATTGCATATTTACCAAAGTAATGAACATGATGACACTCAATACAATACGGGTTTTTTTTTGGCCGGATAAATTTTTACAATGCAATAGTAATGATTGCTTGGAAATGGAGAGCACGGTATAAATTGGATGAACGATCCAGTCTTACCGTTGAATGGCCAAACAGCCTGGCCCTTTTTTTTTTCCATTCTTTGAAGAAGCCGATGGATGCACTAATGCTGATATATTTTACAATAGCGTTACTTTGGTATTGCTGAATCCCAGCAGTCGCAATCCAGGAAAACTCGCTTATGGACACAGCCAAGGCTATCCACACGATGACGATAGTTTCACAAGTGTATCCCGTGTCGAGTGTTATCAGTTCGTTGAGTGGCTGGTATTTCCGAAACTTAGCCCACACACACACACATACATACATACATACATACATACCTACATACATACATACAACATACATACATACATACAACATACATACATACATACCTGTTTCCCCCCCCTGATAGGAAGTGAAGTGGAGGGGCCGTCCCTCTAGGTCGGCGATAAGGATCCCCCACAACAGTTGGTCAAGCACCCCAAGGAGCCTAGCCCTACCCAGTCGTAAACAAATGCAAATACAGACAATACTACATACATACATACATACCTACATACATACCTACATACATACATACATACATACACTGTCTGAGAGGAGAGTGAGAGGTGGAGGCCGTCCTCTCAGGTACGCGAAAGGGTAGTCACAGTGGGTACAGGCACCCCAAAGTAGCCAGCCTACACAAGTCGGTACATGGCATACATACATACATACCTACATACATACATACATACATACATACTACATACATACATACTACATACATACATACTACTACATACATATTTTTGACCTCGTTTTATTTCAATAAAACCAGGCGTACAAATTATACATACTGAATTCTATACATTATACAACTAATATAACATATGAAACAAAATAGCATATTACCGAATGCGTTTCCTCCAGACTCGTCTTGAGCCAATCATACTGGGAATACTCAGGGATTTAGCAATGACTTTTGCAGCGATTTGGGTATGCCAAGTTTTTCTGAGACCAGAAACAAAATTCTTGTGTACTATACCCAATGCACCGATCACCTAACACATTATAGTGCATCGAATCCAGTAGCGTGAACACTAAACACAGAGGCATGTACTTGTTGAATTATGGTCATAACAAGTTTGTATGAACGCATCGAATTGGTGTGAAACTTCCATGTATAAACATTGTCCTGCTCGTCCTAAAATGAAGACATCGGGTATTGTGACCCACATCACACCGTCCTACAAACAGACATACATACATACATACATACATACATACATACCTACATACATACATACATTTATTACATTATTACAACCATAGGTGAGCAGAGGAAACAGAAGCCCCAGAGCAATTCGTTCAGCTAGAGAACTGAATTGCAACAGGCTGTATTAATTGGACGCGGAAATAAAAGTGACTCAGTAATCACGAGGAGATATATGCCTATATTGAATGGCTTCAAATATATAAAATACTGGACCTTTGAGATATCTGATGGGCCGATCAGTGCATATGTCAGACTCCTGAACCTGATGTACCGCAGTGAATTCCAGTGACGAGATACAATCACTTACCGCTGCAAGACAGTTGGTTGACGCCTTTTACGAGATGGACCGCTCCTCTGAACGTGGCTGCGTTCTGTAACGCTATTCAGTCAATACCTCTTCAACTTTTGGATACCACTTCCATAGACCGCGAGGCCACTTTGCCGAAGCAACTGCAGGTCGAATTCCTACAGTACTCACTACTACATAAAACTCGATATGACAAAAACTGTCAACCAGCGAGAACAAAGTCCAACTGACGTGCGTGGTATTGCGAGATCACGTTCGATAGTGAAGTCTGTCGTTTTGTTTGGTGTCAATTTCAACGCATCACCTCCGCGACCCGCAGGGGCAGTGCCAGCGTGAACCCGCCCCCCCCCCCTCCTTCGGGATAGAAAAGGATAAACGTATACTAGTAATTGTTGTTGCTTTAATTGTTCGGTCAGTGAGCAATGCTGACCCCGCCCAGCTGTCGGGAAGCATAGACAGCTGGACGGACGGACGGAAGGACAGAAGACAGACAGACAGATAGACAGACAGACGACAGAACAAGACAGACAATAGATATATATTTATTTCTAACCTCCTGGTTATGAATTCTGTGACGTAGCAAATTTGACCGTACAGCCAATTACTGCTTATGTCAAACCTCTATGCTCAGACCCAGAACCATCTCTCATACGCAGGGGGTCATGTGAAAGAGAAGCCACGACATGAGACATAGCATTCTCCACTCTTTCTTATGGCTTTTTTTTTTTTTTCAATACTTTCGGACCTCTGATTATCTGTGGTGAAATGAACAGAAGTAATGCTATACGATCAAGCACGGTCTGAGGTACATTCTGAAGTACCTTCACCTTGTTAGCACGTTTTTTTGACAAGAATACACCTTGTTTTACAGTTTCAAAAATAACAGCTCAAAGTTCATGTTTCTCTTTAGTGCCCCCACATTCCTGAAAAACCGCGTAATACCATGCACTGGTTCAGATAGCACCGACCAAGTATCTAAATCCCTCATTTGGTGGGACAAAAAAGCATTTGAAGATCTTTGCAGTTTTTCACACAGAAACTCAGTAACTTTGTAGATCCTTGGACGCCTCGTGTGTACCATCAGTACATAACAAGCCTAACCAGTGTCTTAGTCCAACCTATTTGTAGGGAAAGAGGCATTTAGCAGGTTTCATTTTATTGTTTTACATAATATTTCATTGTGCCTTTTGATAAATTTTTAACTTGAATCTCTCAACACCCCAAAGGTACCACTTGTCATTGGTATACGACCAAAGATTATACTAATCCAACTCGACAGGCCGTCGAACTTGGCTGAGAAAACCTCACCGGAACCTCTCCGCGAGATTGTGTTGCATACAACTCGGTGATCAGAATTTCGAAGAGGTTTTTTTTTGCCAATTTCGACGACCTGTGCCGTCGCCAACTCGTTGCGGTACAAACTAACCAAGAGTCGCCGGACAATCAGTCGGCCTGATGACGCGTCTTGGCTACTCAAAATAAAACGTCCAGATGTCCAGTTTCATTGTTTCTTGATATGTCACTATGATAAGTCGGTTCTATATTAATTCTGATTCACCGTGAGACGATGTTTCGTCGTGACGTCAAACGAACGACAACGTTTTCCGCCAGGTGTTGTTCTCGCAATATATCTCAATAAAGTACATGTAGAAAGAGATCACTTGAACACAACCCGGACTGTATTATAACCCTCTTTAATCGCGTTTTCAACTTTGTTTACATGCAAAAACGTTATATAAACATCACGCATACATCAGCGAACTTGTACTGATACATGAATAAAGGTACCTATTGGAAACGAATATATTCATGGGAAAGCACCATGTGGGTACCCCTGTACTTTGTATGGAATAGTGCGCAGCAAATCACGGACAGGGCATATACTGCTGGGTACTATTGCATTTATTGCAAAACACACACAGTCAGCATTAAGATTCACACGTTAAACTTTTATATAGACGGATAGAGGACAAAAGCATGGTATCTATATTGAAAAAAAAATCAGCTGTAGTGCGATTTCGCGATATACGTCGAATTTTCACAGGAATATAAATTTACAATGACTATAATACATCAAATACATTGTAAAACCTGATTTCATTTTTATTCTTTACGGAAGAGGCTCATTTTCAGAAACAAAAAAGGAAAGGTACTGGAAGTTCCAGCAGGTAGGATAATGGGCCAGATTGTGTTTTCACTGATCTGTTATTTTATTCCTAATTAGCTATAAAAAAATTATTGCAGAATTTTTCACGAATTCGTATCGTGTGCTCTGTGTTCATTGCCATGGACACGAATTTCTTCTAGAAATGTTTACACCAATTGAACCGGATATATATTAAAGTTTTGGAATAAAAAAAACAAATAGAAAAACTAGAAAAACACATGCTGTTCGTTATTTCGATGTGTCCCGATGTTTCCCCCAGGAAAATACCAGGACTATTTATATATTGTCCAAGATGCATAGCTTTTAAATACGAAGGATATGGATACCTGAGGTAATATAGCCTTTTATCAGTATTAAACCATCGAAAGAAATACAACAGAGACGAGAGGTCTGGAGCTCACAGAGGAAAATATCATAAAAGTGAATACCTTTGAATCGGAGCATAACGATAAACACTCACATACACCAACTGAACTATATTCGGGGCATCAGCGACCAGTGCGACCATCATTGCTACACTCAATAGAATCTGTTTCCCAAACCAAAACTTGCCCAGTATCAGTCCTCTACATTTTCGTAGAAAGAAACAATCATCGTATTTATAGGGATTTCAGACTGACCACTGTAGACCACAAGTGAACGAACTACACCTTAGCTCAATCAATGCTTCCAAGAATTCGGTACTTCGATCACAAAAGACTGTTGAGCTGACTTAAACATAACAGGAATCGTTCACTCCATCATATCCATGTGGCTAACCTCCATGCCAAACATTAACCCTGACATTGACATTACACAGTTATCGTGCTTACATGGATTTCAAACTGCTGACCTCTGCCGAATTCAAGTAAGCCTTGACCTGACCCCAAAACAATGGCAATCGTCTGCTCCACCTGAGCAAAACATTCGTCTGTGTGAATTGTTTGAACTGCTAAGCAGTAATCCTCTGCAGAAATGAAATATTGATTGTGCGTGCTGGATGAAAGCCATTAGAAAGAAATCAGGAACAGATCAGCCTCATGACACAAGACTACTTATAAATATGATAACGGTTTACCACAGAGATGTGAGGACTCATACTTGCTACGTATTGTTCTCCTGTCAGGTCAAAGGTCACCCGAGGCCGACAGAGGTGAATGTGAGATTCTTTCGACCACATTAACTGTTTGGTGGAGATAGTACCAGCTGCCTTCCTGCCAGTGCTAGGCATTACCTCTTTCCACACTGAGGTACCTCCAAAGAGGTGTAGCCTTATTCAGTGTACCTGGTGAAGGATTGCAGCTAACAATAAGTGCAGGAAAGGTTCAATCCTCTGCTCGACAAGTATGCCCCACCTATTATCCTAGCTGCTCCTTTATCCCAAACCACATTACCATGGCTTATATGGCCCGTCTGTGATGCTGACGAGCTCAAATCATAAACTACAAAATATATGTTGATAAAAAGGCTAATTGCCCTTCTTAATTAGTAACCTTCGCACGCAAAGTTCACATTGATTTCACCCATCCCGATGCTATATACACCATTTCATCAAAATCGGTTCCACGGTTTTTAGGCAATCATGATATGGGCAAGCGTCACGCGCACACACACACACACACACACACACACACACACACACACACACACACACACACACACACACACACACACACACACACACACACACACACAAGCCCACACCCCATACATACACGCAAGCACACACAGGCATACAAACACATCGGTCTGGATTTGTTCGAGTTGACATTGATGACATTCCCTTTGTACTGTTTGTATTTCCGAAATTCATGAAAAATGTTCCTTCCTACATTTGAAGTATCAGGATGAATTACTCATCTGGGAGAGCAGGGAAACACAATTAAATGCCCGAAGTTATGACTTATATAAACTAATATGGAATATACAGAATAATGCAGAACGAGTAGATGTACAGAACAGCCTCTGAAGAAATTAAAGGTAAAAATGTTAGGCCTTCTTATAAGCCTACTCCAAATATGTGTTTTGGTTTCAAGTGTGCTCAAATTCAACAGTCTGCGAAATGTAATACAAAATTCATTAGTTCCGCAAGAGTATTTAGTCTTAGGTAAAAATATTATGCTGTATTTTCCCCTCAAAATATAATCCAAAAAGGATTTGTAGCAATTCACCTGCCAAAAGCGAGAGAATTGAGCTACAAAATGACACGTTCACCAAGATATGATAAGAACGTTCATAACTCGACATGTGTAGACCTATATATCGTAGGGATATTACACTTCAGATCGCATTACGTGACTTACGAAACGGGTTACTTCCTATTCTTAGTTAAATCCAACCATCTCGTATTTCACTAGCAAACGAACTTCAATTATATGCTAAAAACAACGATCCTTGTAAAATCGTGTTATTTTTTCTGTAGTTCAGATCAGGTATACGGTGTTGAGTGGTGATTATTAATGTTGCAGGTAACTAGTATGTGAAACCTGACGAATAAGCATCGCAATAAAAGTAAATTGACCAGTACGCGAGAACCGTTTATGCAAACAACAAAAAAAATTCGTCAAAATGTTAAAAAGGGGGAAGAGATTTGTCTATATGCTTGCTTCAGCGTTCTCCTTCTCGCTGTTTGACCATGGTGCTGGAACATTTGCCTTCACTCTCGTACAACACCAGGTCATGTCGTTGACCACCCTCTCTGGGCGTGCGTTAGAGTCCAGTATGCACCGGTAGGTGATAGCTCCGAGCAGCCCACCAATTGTCGGTCCGACCCAGTATATCTAGAAATGAAAACACAGGCCGGGGAATGGTGAGTAATGGCACATGATGTAAGTACCGGTATGTTATATTCACTAGGAGAGAGAAAATGTTGAATTACCATACGAGTGTTTTCCAAAGACGTTGATTGGGTAGTTGCCATTAGTAAACTGACTGATGGATAAACCTAGTATATTGAGAAAGTTCATTTACTGTCAGCTCACATTTATTGTTTACGTTCTCTCCGGAAGGACGCTCAGTGAGCACCAGGATCCGACCACTCTCTTGGAACCTTGGGGAGCGGAAGATTCATGTCCAACGCGACTGCTCACAGCCGACCGTCGAGATTTATTGCAAATATTCCCGAAACAGACACCAGAAACCCAGCTAATGCACTGCATTTCAGCGGAACCATGAAATATGAAGACCAAGACTTCGCCCGCCGCAACTGCAGTACAGTCACCTAGGGAAACGTCCGTCCGAGCCTGCTAGATTTCGAACCAGGAATGTTCGCTCGCAAAGCCTCACTGATAACACTACCATTCCCCCCATGCATGCATGTATCAATGCATTTAAATGCACCTACCCATCGACGAATACGTCGCTGCATTATCACACACGAGCATAAATGCATGCGCCCCTACAGTCATGCACCCATAAGTTGTTGCATTTGCCCTTGCATTCACACAAGCACAAAAATTCAAACACATGCACCCCTGAATTTACGCCCCTGTATCTGCACATATCCAAAGCATCAGGACCCGCGATCCCACATTCTAAGTCGCGAATGTAGCATTTCCCTTGCTTCACAAAAGCATTTCTTACGACCCTTTTCATCACTTCGTGTAGCCTACTGCCCGAAAACTCACCCAGTGATCGTCCCAAGTAACGACTTGCGATAGCTGAAATGATCGACCGCGCAGGGTTCATGCTTGCCCCAGTGTAGTTGACCTGTGGATAAAAGTTACGAAGCATTAGTCATACGTTCCCCACTAGTAGCGCGCACAGTATGGCTGCTCCCAGTCAATCGCTTGGGAACATATTTATTGTATATTGTCAATCGGTTACATTGAACAGCACTGTACAGAACAACAAATCACATTTATAGTACATTATGCATTTAATGCCAATGTATCGATGAATGTATCAGCACTAAAATAGTACATTTGAGCGGGAACAATCTATTCACTGAAAAAGTATTTTTTTCCACTGTAAGCAGGAGTTTGGATTTATCGTAAAATCCTGCCACCGAGGGCGCTTTTGATTGAATGTTTACATTTTATATATAATATTCAAAATAAAAAATAACGGGTTATAGTTATACGGGTGTTCCAAGCGCAATGTATAGCCGAGAAACATGTCCCGTCTAGATAGGACGAACTGGACACCAAGTACAACAGCAAAAGAGGTGAATGCAAACTGCCAACACAAATTTTTTAATGGGTTTCATCATGTCGTACAAAATGTACAGGAACATTTACGACTTCATTTATGCGAAATAAACAATTGAAATGAAGAAAAAAACCAAAGTTAACTTCCCTTGTGGATGGTATTTTTAAAATGACGTTCAATCAGTCTTTCTGTAATATCTGGAAAATTTCATTAAAATATTGTTTCCCTTCCCAAGTTATATGCGTTCAAAACAAGGAGAAGGGCGCTGCCATTTTCCCTCAAGGTGAATGGCGGGAGACTTGAACAGTCTAATTATGATGTCACCAACCTACCAGCTGGAATTTATTGTATTTCTTTGTTGTTCCCACCCATTATTCACATGACTGTGCACAGCAATGTACCTTTTTTCTATTGAAATCACTGGAGGGTATAATGCGGAGAAAATTTAAGAATAAATTGGTTTCGAATCTTTGCACATATCTTAGAATTATTTGATCACAAATTAATAAATAAGAACAAAAGCCTCTCGAGTACAGGTGGTTAGGTGATATCACAATTCTTATCAAAATGGCAGCGTCCTGTCATCTCATTCTAAGTGACATATCTCGGACAAGTATGATATTTTTAGATGAATTTGGGAAGATGTTTATGACTAATGGTCCTCTTTATGTACCAATATTAGTTCACTTTCCAAGTTCAGACTTTGATTCTCCTTTAATCTCTGTTGAATATAGAATCAATCGAGATACTACGCTTACCAGACCTAATGAATTTAAGAATACAACTCTATACTTGAGAAATGAAACACGACTAGATTGGGCAACTCTCGAAAGAGATACGCAAGCTGAGATGAAGCAGAGGTTTCAATGCTTGTTTCATATTCCAAAACCGAAACACCTTTGAAACAGAACAGCTTTTGATGCGTATTCCGAACAATCCGCACAAATAATCAATAAATAGGGACTTAGAGAACACCTTTGTCTTAGACCTCTCGATATTAAAATATGTGCTTGCATAACCCTTGTTTGGAACACATGCCAGTGCACGGAATGAACTCGAAGAATGAAAAAATTGAAAACTAGAATTGAGAAAGGTGTGTTCACCGCCTCATTTGCACCAGTGTCAAGTTGAATACAAAGCTGAAGTTCCCTCCGATAATGATGTATCCCCCCGCGTAAAATCTGCCAGTTGGGAACATTAATCGTAAAAAGAAGGATCATATACATATCAAAACAGTCGATTCTATGACGTAACCACGAAAAAACGGCGACATGGTGTATTACGCAAATCAAAATTGATTGTTATATCATAGAAGAAGATACTGTGATATATAGGAACGCACTGAAGCGACTTTCGCGGTGACGTCATGTGTGAAGGCCGCCGTCGCGTGAGGTAGTACGCTTCGCTTACACTTGGATGACGGGAGTGGGTAGGCATACCTCCATAAAATAACTGACTGATCGACCTTATCACCACACACTCTTGAAATAAAACCGAACAAGCTAATCGCCAGTGGTCTAGAGCATATAAATCGTCCTTACTTCGTTCAAATTGACAACATTATGAGCTCATGATGTCGGTCGAAACTGAACCGACCTTAGCCGACCTAACTACTCAGTGTTGGGTATGTAAGTCTCAAAGACGCGCACACTGATCAGTCCAGAACGAGACAATGCAAAACTCCTTTAGTAAATGGTTTCAACAAGTTTTAAACTGGTTTGGTCTCGTCTCGGTCCGGACTCGGTCAGTCTGAGGCTGACACCTGACCCGATTCCCACAAAACTCACACGAGCTATATGAGGCGTTTATGATGTTAACATTCCCTTGTTTGTTCCGCGCTAACATGGGTTGTGCTCCGACAATCTTCAAAATGTGTCGAACCAGTCTACGCCCTCTCCATGGTGGTAACAGACGACTTATCACTACGTGGGCTATGAGAGGCGAGTCACAACCTCTTGGGGGAGTGGAGGGGGGGGGGGGGGGGGGATTAAATGTGGTTACTCAGTTGGCCATTATACTAACCCCCACGCCCCAACTCATTCCCGACAACGAATGGCCGGCGCCTCGCTCCGGGTCCGACCGTGTTATAGTGCTATCATCGGGTTAACTTTCATGCCCACGATTTGTATGTATGTAGCGCACCACATAAACAGACCGTCCCGCACGTTCTTGCGTTCTACGTAGCGTTTCAATAGTGCAATAGGCTATAGGCTAACTCTAGCCTGGATAATCAGACTTCGAGCTATACCTCAGATCTACGAGTGACGTCACAAGAGACCGCCACATCAAGATGATCTAGATTAGGCTAATCCTTGCTTCTCATTCAATCATGACTTTAATATTCCCACTTCGGGATATTATGATTTTGGCAGCGTCGTCACCGCCGCCGCCGCGTCCGCCGGAAGATTCCCGTGTTAACGCAATAACTCTCTAACACAATAATGTCCGATTGACACGAAACTTTGAACACATGTTCGCCCTCACGAAATTTTGGATGAGTTCGAATATGGCCGTCGTCGCACCACTCTGATAGCGGCCATCTTGGATTTTCAACGAAACTAAATTGATAGTGCTTGTACAATAACTCCCTAGTGCCTTGCCGGATCCATATGAAACTTTGCACACATGATCGGATTGATCGCATGATGAAAATTTTAAATGAGTAAAACCGTGGGCGAAGCCTGACCGCTCTGACGGCGGCCATTTGAATTTTGTTTTCACGAAATCGAGTTTTTTGCTTATTTGCGCGTTTCGAAGCATGGCTTTTTTTCGCCCCATACGACCCCAGCCGATGGCCATTTTGGGGTTTGTTCACAAAACTTTTTTATCGCAGATTTGCACATTTTGGAACATCATCGGGACCAACTTTCGTTTTGACTAAGCGGACCTCACTCATCATGATCTCAGCGTTATCAATTGAGATTGACATTGTCTCTCCACTGATTGCTCAAATGTAGGGATATACACGTTGGGCGGTTTACCTGCCGGCGATGTCTAGTTTCGGAGAGGATGTCGTCACTAGCATCATAAATTAATGCATGATGGTACCGTTTACCACAATTCCTTTAACTGGACCGTCATTTTTGACATGCAGTAATGGTCAGCTAATTGGAAAATGCGTCCTCTTTGGTTGTGAACACAAGCTTTGTCGCAGTCGGGTCTGGTGTTACTCGCACGTTTGATTCGTCCAAAATTGTTGGAACCAGTCTGAAGTGAGTCTGGTCTGAAACTTTGCCGCACACTGGCCAGACCCGATAGGACCAGACTGAAGAAAGCTTCCAGTTGGTCTCGTCTTGGTCGGATCGGAGTCGGGACTGGCCGGTGTCTGTAACCTGTCCTTCAGCTACATCAATCAAGCAATGCATGAATTTCACATCAGGAGCTACGAATACCGGAAATAGACATACTTACACCGCACAAGATCCCGATGATGACAGACAGGCCGATCGCCAGTGGTTTAGAACCTACGATATCGGTGCGATTCTCGTCAACAACAGCGAATATCATGAATAGTAGCTGATAAGTCAGGACAATCTCCATCAACAGTCCCTGAGAGGGGGTAATGCCGGGTCCCAACACCGTGGACGCCGGGTGATGGGTTTGAATCCTGCGGGGTGACGACTTTGATGAGAACAGCCCCCAAGTTAGCGCCACATATCGGCGCACTGCATACAGGAATGACCGAAGCGGTGTGACAAATTGAAGACTTGGAACAAAGGAATGACCCCCAAAAAAACCCAATGCAAAAAGTTGCTGTTACTGCTATACTTACTCTCATTAATTAAAACTCCATCCATGTTCTATTCATCGTATTTTCGATATTATAGTTCACCTGCTTTCCCTTGGGCGTATGGCGGGTCTCAAAGAGGACTATCCTGTCCCACCGTGCCCTGTCGGTACGGGGCCTGGGATGCGGGGCGCACACCAGGCCAACCACGCAGCGAGAGAGTGCATGAGTGCGTAAGTGAGTGAATGGGGAGTGAACGAATGTTCCACTTCGGGATAATTCGAACCATTGTACAATTCGCTGAAATGTTCGACCAAATACCTGGGATTATGCGTTTCATTTCATCCAAAATAGGTCGCAATTGAAATTCGAGCAATTTCGGGAAACTGTAGATTCGTGGGAGCCCTATATTTCCATCTGCATTCAGTACCCGGGTACCACTTTAGCCCCACATTAAACATATGTCACGCAATCCTTACGTATTGCTGAAAGTGAATCTTGGCATTGCTTCTTGCACGAGAAAACGGCAACTGCTCACCTGTAAAACAGAGCGACACCACGGGGTTGAAGTGTCCACCACTGATATGAGATGTACAGAGGACGAATGTAGCTATGGCAAAACCAGCGGCGAATGCGTTTCTCAGTCACTGACCGATGGCGGGAAATAGGAGGCACAACCGTGGTGGATAAAATGAAGAGCATTGTGCCCACGAACTCTGCAGCGACCAGCCCGCCAGAAGAGGGCGGTCTGTACCTCAGCCTTCATCCGGGACACCAGTGATACTGCCATCTTCAAACAGGAAAGGTAAGATCATTGGAACAAAGTCGATCGTTTCAGTTGATTGGCTAGTAGGCCTATATCATTTCAAAATGGGAGAAATGAAATGTTACAGCGAATTACACGAATGAAGCTACACTCCCGTCTGTCGGACGTTAAATGGCGATCCGGGGATAGGAATTCTCACCCTGCCTCGCTACTCAGGGCACTCTTCGAAAAGAGTAGGCGAGATTCGCCGGTGTCCTTCCACACCAGAAACTGGAACCTCTACAATTTCCGACTAAGGACTTCCTTAATCAGCTGAAGCACCTTCGGGTGGAAGCATATAATACGAGGCGTATAAGTGAAGATATCATGTACTTTGGAAAACCAGGTAGAGACGAACGAATATGGGATCTGAATGATAACGTACAAAATGTTCATATGATATTAGAGAATAATATCATTAATTTCTTCGTTTATACCTATGACCGTCTTTCTGATATCCTGGTGCAAATCAGCAGTATTCACAGTTGTGGGGTCTATGAGAACGCCTTTGCATTGTTTCAGGTGACGCATTAAACCCCAAATTCCCAAAAAGCCAGTTGGAATAACTCAACAAAGCAACATGCTGCAACTTCCAAATCTGGAGCGTGTCCTCTTCTCACCTGTGCTAGTTTTAACCAGAAAGCCAAAAGGCTTAGTGATTCCTCGACTCTTTCTTACAACCTTTGCCAGACACAATGACAAATGGGAGATTGTATCAGCTCATTATTGGAAAGTGGAAAACATAACGTCTGAAACCATAGGGTTCCTCCTCTTGATAAGATGGCTACACAGTAATTTCAAGGATTTCAGACTTTGACCTCTGGTGACCTCAAACAAAGGGTTCATGTACTCATCATCGGGAACACACATACCAAGTATGAGTTCATCCATTCAGATGGGGTCGAGTTCGAGTATCGTGTTCACAAGCCATATTTGGCCCATAAATAGTCTCGACTCAAAATTCACCTGACCTATACAAAAACATTGGGTTCCTTGTAATCCACATAAGAAAGCTACACACAAAACCTCAACCGGATCAGACCAGCCATTGGACTTATGTGTTCACAAGGTTTTCAGAATTGACTCTGGGGACCTCAGAGACATTCTGACCGCCCACAAACAATAGTTCATGTACTCATTCAAGGGGACCACACATACCAAGTATAAGTTCTCCATCCAGGGTGGGGGTAGATCATTGTGTTCACACGTCAGGCGTCACAACACCTACATACACACATACACACACTGGCGTGACTGGGCATTTTTCTAGATTCCTCCGACTTCGTCAAGGACTCAAAATGTTACATGTCCATTGAGAATCACATCACGAGATATAGAACAAATTTTTGACCACAAACTGTTATGTAGGAGGTAGCCCTGAACCGTATTAAAGCTGAAAGAGACTTAAACCACCGACGTGTTGATGTGTCGTTTTACATACTATATTTGCCTCCTATGGCCGCAACCTACTGCTATGTAAGATAGACAGAATCAACGGTCATTATAGACTCCAGAGATGGGGAAGCACTGAAAGCAATAATTACCTAAAATATGAAAATATTTCTATAATTAAAATTAACACTTCCCACGTTTTTATTCCGATAATATTCTCAAAATAGTCATTTGCTAGTCTTCTCCAGGCTACAATTCACTTCACTTCTTTTAGCCACCTCGAATACTCACGTGAATAGGCTTCGGACTACAAATCACCTCTTTTACAACCCTCTTTAGTTTATGCATCACAGAGCATTCACGGCAGGGGGTACTCCCACTGATGGTTTTCAGATGGGCCGAAAAATATGCGAAAATCAATTAGTATGCCACTGACTTGCCGTGATCTATCTAAGCTGCGTGACACCTTTGAATTTTACTTTAGCCAACAGTATGTTGAATACGATTATATTTATGGAAGCAGAATCGGCACCTTCGTGCCGCGAATCCTTGCAGAAACTAATTCAATATGGTCTTCTCAGATGCACGCCGGAGCCCCATATGGCTATTTTTCATGTAGTAGATTGAAGATGAATTTGCGAATTAAAATGAATTTCATTTTAACCCCGTATGTTCAAGTGACTTAATAGTACCCAATCGAAACGGCACCATTAGTTGCTGCGCAGGCAGCGAATCCGAAATAGGTCTTCTCAAATGCCAAATGGTGATCTCCAGATGCTATTTTCATGTGAGTCTAAAATAAACTTGAAGCATTATTATGATTTTCCACTTAGCCACTCTATGTTCTGCGTTCAAGGCTATCCAAGCGAACAGCGCCATTGGTTTTCCGCGCTCGTAGCGCTTCAAAAAAATATCATTATAAATGTTGATTCAGATGGTCATTTTCAATAGATAATAACAGATAATAGATAAATTTAAAGGTAACTTTACTGAATTGGAATGTATTTCACCTTAGCCTCTCTATTTCACGTTAAATTTTGTTGGGTCCGGCTTCTCTCTGCGAAGCGGCATATTGGTTTCCTCCCGCATCGTAAGAAAAATCTATTAAAGTAAGGTCTCCATTGATGCCAATGTGAGTGCCCAGATAGTCATTTTTATCTGAAAAAAAACCCTCACAAATGGAAGTGAATTTCACCTTAGCCGTGCTATGCAAGATTTCCCAAACTGGGTGTTCTTAGACGCCAAATAGTGAGGGCCAGATGGCCATTTTTTATATTCATGATTTTTAAAAAAAACTTTACACATTAAAAAATACACTTCGTGCGATTCTATAATAAGTGAAGTGGGCAATTGGCACCATGATTTGTCAAGCAGCGTAGCACAAATTTGTCACGAAGGATTTTGTGAGTCAGCAAATGTTATTTCCAGAAAATGAGCATCCGAAATCATCACAAAACACCAATTTTTTATTCCCTCCTACATCCCGGAATATAGAGTGGTCAAATTACTTGCTAAAAGTGATCTTGAAATTTATTGCATAGATGAAGATTTAATTACATGCATCGACGTTTCCCAGTGTTTATGAACGTCCGTTTATAATTCCTATTTTTTCTTGTCTGAATAACTTAACATAATGTTCCATCACTTGGTATTTATGGTGTGCCGGGTTGTATCATCTGGCGGGCCGACTTTGGCCCGCGGACCGCCATTCGGGAGGCTGTTTGTGTACGTTTGAACATATTTCCATGAAATAGAACAGAAGCAACTTACAATATCAGTGGGATCCAGCGTGTAATTTACGCAAAGTTTGATGCTTCAGCTCGCATTTTCTCGGCGGTAGAAGTCTCTAGCTGCAATGACCTCAGGTTGGTCAGTTGGTGCAATGCATATTTGATATCAAATATCAAGCGCGCGCTTGGGACAGACATATTCATTACTATGGCATTACTAATCTCGTATATATGTTCAAGTTGATTATTAAAGAACAATTGATTATATAGTCTACTTTCCGATTACGAGAATACTTTTCAATTTGAATTATGACAAAATTTCCTCTGACAAAATTTTGGGGGCTAATCATTGTGAATCAGTATTCTTACCGTGCCAGAACTCTCCACAGCAGGCTCGGAAAACAGAGGTACCGTATTCACTTGGGAGTGAGTCAACTCGGAGCAGAGGCTCTTTGTGTGAAGTCATCGATATATTTTAGCGAATGCAGAAACGACAGAAATATCAAGGATATATATAGGCTAACTGAATTCGCAGATGAAACACAACACATCGATCGTCCACATACCTTTAGGTCTCTGTCTGCGGATAGGAAGTAAGCATGTGTCTACCTACTGCCCATCTACAGTCTCATCCAGGCCCTTCAATACTTGATACCAATGCCCTCCCTGTACAGGAAATACAAGAAAATGCGAAAGGCTAAAAAAGTGCACCATTATTGAGAGTATTCCTGAGCTTTGAACTCGATATTACCCCGGGTCGATAGCATGAGTCGCCGAAATATTATTGAAATGTTTAGCTTGCATGGTTATAAGAATGACAAGTCAATAAATAATCGGGCAATAGACTAATTCGCTTCCGGAGCCCAGAAGCGTGTAGGCGCGTACGGAGCAACAGGAAGTTGAATTTAAAATGATGTCACCGTCACGTGAGGGTGCAACAGCATATTTTTATCTAACAGTAATAGAGAGCCTGGATAAACCGGTCAGAATAACCCAATGCATGTACACACTTAATCCTACGATCTTGTTTCCAAGTCACGTGCACAGCGATCTGAGGAAAGCTTACTTGTCGGCAATATCTATAATCAGTCGATCGTGCACAATGCCGACATTTTCAGGACGATCGCACTTGCGGGGAAGATGAAAACCAACCTCGGATGACGTGATTTACTCACATTATCACATGAGATTCGGGTTGATATTCTAAACCAAGCAGTGCATCCTCACGGGATTGCGCCTAGATCCCCCGACCACTGATCACCAGCAAATGTTTGGTCTAAGAGTGTCAATGCCTCCATGAATAGTGTTGACTTGTTTTTTCGCATAATTGTGGGGAGAATTCTTGAGTATGTTTCTTCTTCTTGAGTTGTTGTGGTTTCAGGGTCGCTCACGAGGACTCAGTTACACCATGACCCTTTTCTACTAAATTAAACTAACCTGAAGACAGCCCCACCGCCGAGGGTGACTGTCAGCTCACAACCTACAATCCCCGACTCCAATGCAGCGACGCCTACTAGTACATATTGGTATCGTGAGACAATAAAGCAGACCTGCCTAACATAAATGTCTATCATCATTGCGGATAATCCGCCCCCCCCTCTTTTTTTGGAACTCGCAATGACTCGAACGTGTGGCAGAGTGGTATTGGTGACGTTTTGCAAGCAGCATTCCGTGTTCGAGCAGTCACCGGAGGTCTTACGCTATGTGGCTGTACTTGCTTTGAAATGGAATAGTCCTTAAGATTCCCTTCACTTCTCGATTGTTCCCAGTTAATGCAGTGGACTTCTTGGTTTTATTTTGGGATATACAACAAAATTCTCAAGGATCTTGAAAACTACAATCAACCTCTTTCTTATTACTAACCCCCCTAGCCTTTCTGTCCGTTTCCTCTCTCTCAACCACGCTCAAATTTGAACTGCATAGCCTATATACTATCAGATCGCTTAGATTTTCAACGCGCTTTTCTTCCTGTGAACTACTAATCGGGGCCGTCGGAAGTTCCCCCCTGCTCTCTAGAGGCATGACATTTATATCATGGTTCAATACTCAAGCTGGCTGAATATCCTGAATTTATGCTGGGATCCTTCTTTTTTCAGATATCCTGAAAACCCGGAAAAATTGCGCGCTTCGCGAGCACTGTATCGTAGCATGGAGCACAGTTTGCTGAACATTCTGGCCAAAAAGGAAATCGGGGCATCTGAAGGACTCGAAAAAATGTCTGAATTTCCCACCGATTAACGAAATTTGGGATCTGCCAATGCCCATATTTGAAGCTTGGTACATGCACCTTAAAACGCCCGGAAATGTCATTTCTGGATATCCGGCCATCTGAGGGGCTTACAACGATCAAAAATTTCGTGTGGAGCTCCGCGTGAACCGATGGTAGCGCTCCACACTCCCTTCATCCCTTGTTCCCCCAGATGGAATTCGGTGACGCCACTAGCTTGCGGTTTCGTTGGGAAAACAACAGAAACCGTGTTTAGTATTGGGAAAATATGCGTATTTGGCTAAATTTATAATCTTATAGGCCAATGGTCAGATGAGTGTTGAAGTATTGTCAGGTATAAAATGTCGGGTATAAAACCATAATATAGCTAATACGGATTTCCTTTCCTCCTCTAACACTACGTTCGGTCTCGACTTAATTTGTCTCAGACTCAACGTTTCTTCTTCTATGCCCCGGTATCGTGTATACTGGTTCCTAATACAACATGGGTCCCAATACCCAAGGCAAATAATATGGAGCCGTTAAGATCCTATAATCTAAACACCAATATAACTTGAATTATGTGTCTTGATTCCAGGCGGGGGCTCAGGATTCCTTGCCTTGGCCCTCGGGTTCAAAACCTGAGAAATATAAATGTTTCGAGCAAATTTGATTCTTATCACTTCGACTTCAAACGTACTCATCATCGGTACATGCAAGTATGACCTTCATTTTTATCTATCCAAACTTCCGAGATCGTTCTTCGAAAGCTCCAATGGCCTAAAGAAATATCCATCTTCCTCCCTCCATTTTTTTTATTCGCAGCTAACTGACTAAAAAAAAACCCAGTCTCGACATATATCCAGGGGTTCCTGTTTTTTATTGTACCCAACATTCTCGACTCCCGCTCTCAGATGTTTTAATACTCCTGATCCTTGTTAGCCTCAGATGGTTTTTATTCAGACCAAACTCCGCATACCCCAAGTAGGTTTTGAAATCACCAGAGGTCAAGTTGAAATTGACCAGAATATTAACTTTATCAAAATAGAATTCACTGGAATGACCCCGGTTTAAACCATAAACACTCGGTTCCTGTACTCATCAGAAGAAAGCTACACAACCAACTATACGGTCGAATGTTGAAGTCTGGAAAGGCTTGTATCAATACCTGTGCAACAAAATGAGGTAGGGAGCTTCACACTTGGCCCCCAAGGAGTTGCCATTTAAGAGTAGATGATCTCTATCCTTTTGTGTCGGACGAAGGTCAAAGTCCCATTAACACTATGTCGTATGAAACGAAGAGCAAAATGTTTCATTCGCTCGGTTGAGGGCAGAAATCACAAACCCTGGGTTCTCGTGAGTGTTTGCAATGCGTTGTGTAATTGTGACGACCCTTGTGAACACAAATTCTAGTGAACGCAAATTTCCATCAAGTTCGCTTATGCATAAGGGTCACAGTTTATAACAGTGGGAGTGTAACCTCATATTGTTTGGGGGTCGGTCTGATTTCAACCAAAAGGTCAACAGAGGTCAAAGTCCGGAGAGCTTGGGTTTGATAACTGTAACAACGCGCTATTGTAAAGAGCTGCATACTTGGCACGAAGGGTTTGAATACACAGTGAGAGTAGATGATCCCTACCTTTTTTGGGGTCAGGCAGCCTGACAAATTATCTGTCGGTGTCATCTGATGGTCCAACAAGTTCTTATACATACACGTACCTTGGTCACAAATCATTGTGAAGGGCACATTGCACATCATACCAAAAAATGAAGGTTCTGTAATACCAATGGTTAGTCATTTTTGGTTTTTCCAAATGTTGTGTCTCCCAGTATATGCCTAAATTCTCTCTGAACATTCTAAAATCCTAGTCTCTCAGTTCTCACTGATCAAAGATACTACCTTTTTGGGGGTACGGACAACGGACAGCAGAATGAACTCTACAAATTACACAACACCAAACAAGATTGTGTAAAACAACGCAGAATCATGCTTGAATTATTTTTACTGAATGCAAGCCTGAAGTGGCTAATTTGACAATGACCTAAATGTGGTACCAAAGAAATTTTCTTCAAACTTTAGTAATCACCTTTCCAAAGCGAAAATGTCGCTAGTAAATGGATATGAATGACATAAAAAGCGGTTGTTCTCCAATATGGACAAGTAAAAGTCTTTCAAAATCATGGAAATAACTCCCATACCAAAGAATAAAATAATAACTAGAAAATGTCGGGCGGGGAACCGCCAGACGTATATATCCCCGCATCTCTTCTTCAGAATTTGGTGAACATGAAACCGGACAATATTCCGTGGAAAGAAACATTATAGAACTTGTGTACAGGTAAATGGGTCTTTCCATAATGCCCTTGTTCATTGTATGAGGCACCCCTACAGCCCCGGACAAGTTGCTTCCTTAAATAGCCATTTTTCTATCCTTTACAACCTTTAACCACATGACTTTTAAACCACATGACCACCGACAGAAGTCAAATTCAGGTCAGAGGTCACACACCTGCAGTCACCAATTATATCACAATGTGAACCAATCAGCCTTCGCAGATATTCAATTCTCCGATTTAGCCAAAAACTTTTTTGACCCCTAAGGGGGGGGGGGACTCGAATGACCTTTAATGATATGAAGATTTTTATGAAAATTGTTTACTCTCCATGTGATCCATCCACTCTATGAGCATTTTGCATTCTGATCACACACCCATGCAATTGTGCCGAACAAGTACCAAAATCAGTTTTGACCCCTAAGTGACCTTTAATGACCTCAATGACCTGGCGGTTTTAATAAATTGTTCACGTCCATGTGGATGCCATCCCCTCCTCGAAGCATATTGCCCACTTCCAATGAACATGTTCCATTTTTGCGAAAAGGTATCAAATTGAACTTTTGACCCCTTGTACTACCAACGGAAGTGTCCGATCGAAGCGGAGTTGTTTCTCTCCATAAGCACACAAGCTCAATCACATATCCACAAAAACCAGTTTCTATTTTTTTTTGTTTTTTTTGCCCGTAACTCCTCAATAAGCACATTGTTCAGATTCGACTTCACCCACACATGACCACCGACAGAGGTCAAAATTTCAAGTCAGAGGTCACAACACATGCAGGTCAACATTTATAACCACATGGTGACCATCAGCCTTCCGCAATATTCAATTTTCCGATTATATATCCAACAAACAGTTTTTGACCCCACTAAGCTGACCTCGACTGACCTTTAATGATATGACAGATTATATTATATGCGAAATTTGTTACTCTCCCTGTGATACACTCCACTCCTAGGCATTTTTGCTTCTGATGAACACACCCGTGCTATTTTTCCGAAAAAGTACTAAATCAGTTTTGACCCCTAAGTGACCTTTAATGAAACCTTCCATGACATGGCGGTTTTTATATGCAATTTGTTACTCTCCATGTGATGGGTCCACTCCTAGAAGCATTGCATTCCAATGAACATGTCCATGCTATTGCGAAAAAAGTAATTAAACTCATCATTTTTGACTGATCAGGACAACCTCAGTGATTTGATGCTATTGAATAAATTTCAGGACTGTAGTAGGTCATAGCACAATGTTTCGTCAAAATCTCTAAAGTTGAGAAATATGCATTAATTATTTCTAATAAGCTAACGAATATGTAAAAAACACACTACCGACCTTAGAGATTTCAACGAATTGATAAATTTATCGGGGGACTGTTAGAAGGTTCCTAACACCAAGTTTCGTGAGAATCCAACAAGTTAGAAATTTGCTAATTGAATTGGGCAACTATCATGCAATTAGTCATTCACGATGACCTCCAGTGACTCGGTCACTTAGGAAAAAGCACCGGCCTGATGAGTTGGACCTATTCACCAAGTTTCATGAAATACAGTGAAGTTTGACATATCACATACATTATGCTATAATTAATAGGCTAATGGCCAAAGAAATGCAAACTGACCCGGATGACCTGAAAGTGCGCCATGTGTTCGGCTCCAACAACTACCCACAACCACCACGTTTCGTGAAAGCGCAGGACAACTTGAAAATTTTGCGAAAAAACCTGCAAAATAGGGGCAACAAATAATACGATATAGCATTTTCGAACTTAACGAATTTTACTTCATACGGACATGTGTACCAAGTTGGTCAATCGGAAGAAAGTGTCAAGAATGAGAGCGCTAACGCCTAAAGTTTCGGAGCGGCGGCGGAGACGGCGGGACCACGGCCAAAACCATAATTATCCCCGAACATTACAGTGTTGCGGGGATATAATTATAACAAGCAATATCACTTGTTGTATGTCTGTCACAATATTGTAGGTGGGGTCGGAAAGACCCCTGTTGTTTCATGCATTAGTTGTATTGTAGTCTTTGTAAACACTGGTTCTGGGGCACTGTATTACAGGGGACATTATGCTAATGCAGAGGGTTGCTCCAAATCAGGATGACTTATGGGTCATGGAGCTAGCATCTTTATAGGTTTACCATGACAGAAAATAAAGGCCACGTATAGTTAAGGAGACCATATATTATTATGACAGCAGCCTTACCAACAGTCATATGGAATCAAAGTTGGCAAAGTTGATGCCTTGTCATTTTGATAACATCTTGAATTACTGTGTGTCTTGGCTAAAGAACTTTGATAGGATACAATTTGCTACTGGGTTGGGGTAAGGAAGGACACACCAAATGAAAGTACACTTGAGTTGATTAAGACTTCAAAAATGTCTGTGCTGTATGGTCCTGCGCGAGGGTCATAGTCCGCTATTGAAGAAGACTGTTTTAACATTAGGCTTCCCAAGTGCTATTTCTTTTGCTCTTTCAATATCAAGTGTTTGAAACCTGAACTGACCACGGCTGTTGAATACGGTGGCAGGGGCGGAGATCTGTGTAAATAGTGGGGGGGGGTGACAGGGACGAGGGGGGGGGACATATGATGGTATAGCAGATCTAGTAGATCTCAGGCGGAAGCGCCACCACGGGTTGGCGCGAGCGTACAAGAATTTTTTAGTTTACAGACCCCCAGATTGCAGGCAGGAAACGTCACTTCTGGGGTCATATGGCAGTAAGCAACATCCTAAAATCGTCAAGAATCCAAAATGTTTTATTTCAAGGAAACTTCTTGAAGGAAATGGCAATGTTTATCCGTTACAATTTGGGCCACCGTCGTTGTTGTCGCAAATTTTGTTGTTGTTTTACGACCCCCCAGATTGCAGGAAATGGCAAATTCCCACGGATGTATGGCAGTGACCAACGTCTCAAAACGGCAATAATTTCAGGAAATTTTGATTTCAAGAAGGAACTAATTGATGTTTATTCTTACAATTTGGGCCAGCATTAGTGGTCTAGTATAGGTACACGGACGATTTGGAGCCTTACGAATCCCTAGATTGCCGGAAACGGTACTTCCCATGTCTTATGCAGTACGCAACATCCCCAAAATTACAATAAATTTCTAAATGTATTCTCAAGAAACACTCTTGAAGGAACAGGAAAAACTGATCTACGTTTATTCATTACAATTTTTCTACATTTACAATTTTACCATCAGTTGACGCGACCGTACGGAACATAGTCTTACAGACCACCACCCCAGATTGCAGGGGGCGGATTTACCCGCGACTTATGGCAGTATGCAATCACTGAAATTGACAGTAAATTTCCGAAAACTGATCGATGTTAATCCCTACATTTCTAATCGTCGGTCTCCATTCCTACCATAGCCATGTCTAGAGATATTCCATCCATCGAGGACCCTTCCAATTGGGTTGGAGGTGCCGCAGATTGAAAATTTGCTTGAACATCACTGTCATGAACAATTGTGTGCATTTTTCGGGCATTTGATTGAAAGGAATCGAGCCAGTCAGCAGACAATTTGGTCATTTTTCAGATTAGTTTCCGCTCAAATTTTCGTCCAAATTTCTCACGTCTCAGAGTGTTTCGCCCCGCTACGCGCCTGTATAGTTCCATACGTAATCACGTAAACCTCCATACAATGTGCACGATCCCCTGCCCTGTTGTTTTTCTTACATATAGCTTCGCTTCTAGTTCAAAACAGCACGTCAGGCTGGCAAAGCCAATCGAACAATAAGGATCAGAAGTGGACTAAAAACTGTGTGCATGTTAAGAAAAGGGCAGTGGAGTCCGGCATTGTTGTAGTGGGGAGGAGGGGGGGGGGGGGGGCAACATGATGAAGTTAAACCAAATTCTCCTCGTGGACCTACATTTGTCACCCCCCCCCCACACTGAAGAGACACGTATGGACAAAATTTGCCGGAAGTTATTGTACACGTGGGCCCACTGTATTATACACGTAACGGGAAAGACCCGATACAAGCGCGCGCATCGTAATTTTTTCGCATTTCGGCCTTCTCAACAAAATAAGAAATATGAGTTGGACATTTTTGTTTTGGCCGTACTGTACATATGATTATAGGATTTTTTTTCGCCAGTCCCGCAAATATTTAGGGGGGTTTTTCTTGATATTAATGTCCCCCCCCCCACCAAAAAATTGGGGGGGCATGCCCCCCCCCCCCCCGTGATCGCCGCCCATGACAGTTGGTGCACACCCACTGACTCTGTGGATTGCCTGCAAGATGATTCTTGGGGATTTCCCATGATGTATGCTTATATTCTCATTAAATATGGAATCATCTAGTCAATATTCTGTACATGGCTTGCAAACTTGTGGATAGCTACCCATTACAGTGGCCACAGCCATTTGCTTCAGTCATATGAAGTGCGCATTTCAAATTAATTTTTTTTTTGTCCTGTCCGTACCCCCATGGTTAGAGGGACGTCGACGAGCGGGGGGTGTGGGGGGGGTCTCACCCCCCCCCCAAAAAAAAATGGTCAGAGCGACCTTGCAGTTGGATTTGCGAATATCAAGTGGAATTTCGACAGATCGTCAGATTGTATATTTTACGACTGAGTCCGAGGCCCAATCAACTTTGTTCAAATTTTCAACCTCGACCCCAAAGATATTTTCGTTATGCATGTAAAAACAGTGAAAACAATTACAACAAAGATTTTCTTTTATTTTTTATTATTAATATCCAGATAATGTTCAAAAATTTTTTGCGCGCCTCCGCGCGCAATTACAACACTTCTTCCTTCTTTCAACACGCATACTTACAACGACCGCCGTGATTGGCTGTCGGTACTGTATGACATCAATTTTATTGCTATGATTAGAGAATAGGGTAGGGATTAGATTCGCGTACAACCAATACGGAAAAAGCTTGTAAAAAATCTGCGAATTGACCCACAAGCATTAATTTACATTAGGCTAGTGCAATTTGTAATAGTCAGCTGAAGGCGTGGACATACGAGATCCAGTATTTCCAGATGTTCCTGGGGAACTCCCCCCCCCCCTTCAAAAAAAATGCGCGCTTCGCGTGCACTGGTTAACTGTAGTAAGGAGCACAAACTGTTGAACTTAAGTTATAGTCGGGGCACAGCGATTAGATCGAGGTCAGGTCTGACAAAAGTTCAAACGTTTCAACCGATTTCAAAAAAAATTTGATCACAAAATGCCCAGGTTTGGCAGCCCAAAACGCCTGGGAGAGATAATTTCCGACCATCTGGGGGGTCTTGCGCACAAAAAAGCAAAACCAAACCAAAATTTTCTTGGGCGCCTCGCCGCCAACCATAGTGGCGCTCCGCTTAGATAGTCATTCTTGTGCCGCCACTGAGACATGTCTTCTACCTCCCTTGGCCCCCAGTATGGAAAATATGGCGACCGCCATGGCTGACTGGCCAAAATGTATGATAGAATGGCACGAAAAACGCCAAAAAATGGGGCGCACGGTACTATTCTTCCGGTACTCACTTCAAAAATTCTAAATTGGAATGGTCCCGTATGCCTGTGTTGGCGGTCCGCTGTCAGGTAAGAATTACACCAACCCCAAAAGTAGAGCCTACATACTGCTCATGGAGCTCAGTACAATTTGGCAGACAAAATCACAAGATCCTGAGTAGCAAGTCGCACCTAAGGACGTGAAATGCAAAATTATTTCTGGAACGATGTGAATGTTTAGGAGTGTCATAATGCATCCGACTGCATCTAAGGCCACCCGAAATGCAAAAATTCTCTAGAGTGGGAGGAGGGGGGCATCGGCGGTCCTCTGAAAAATGAGATCTAAATTTACGTAATCTTAATTGCTGCCCTCGATTCAATTTGCAGAGAAAAAACAAATCGCATCTAGACAGTGGAAAATGCGGAATTATTCCTGGAATGAAGTGAGCGTTTGGAATGCCATATTGCAACAAATTGCATCTACGGTCACCGGGAAGTGCAAAAATCTTCCAGAGGGGAGGGGGAGTGGGGGGACACCCCCTCCCCTTAGAACCCGTCCCCCAGATCCATTATCAACCTTCAGCATCCCGCTCAAAATTATGTTCTTTGCTGTCAGTGCTGTGTGTCAGTCGTTGGCTTGTGGCGACAGCTGGCCACTGCCCTCCCAACTTCCAATACCGAGAGTGCCACTATAAGGCCAGCCTGAATGCACTATAAATAGCACTTGGTATAGAGAGTAGGCCTACAGTTATATGCGTTGTGTTACTTGTGTATCTTACTCGAGCTTTGATGTCCCGAGTCGCCATCGTCTGTGCATTAGGTGGATGTCCACAGTCCATCCCCGAAACAGTTCGCAGATGAGATGGGCCTCAATTTACTCACTTCACTGAACTCCATCACTGGCGGATCCAAGGGGGGCCAACGGGGCCATGCCCCCCCCCCCCCAAAGGTGGGCCAAAAAATCATGCTTCCGAACTTTCACAGAGTTACGGAATAAGAAAAAAAAAAAGTAGAGGTAGCAGTTCAGGTTGGAAACTTGGAACTGGAAATAGCTTGGACCAAATTCAAATCTTTGTTTACAAACACATCGAGACTGAAAACTGGAAGGCAGAGGTTTGTTGTGGCAACCCAAGTGGAAGATGAGTGACACGTCTCACACAGACCCCCTCCCCATCACTGCTATCACGGCATTGCATATGTGTCACCCAGTCACCTATCCAACTGTTCATCAGTTGTTGAAAATCCTAGCAGCACTTCCTGTCATTCTGTGTCAAATGCTGAACCAGAATATGTTCTCGAAAGTCGAGAGAACGATGACCGCACTCGAGGCTCTAATTCTTCTTCAGGCAGATAGAGATCGCCTGCCAGACCGAGATCGTGTTATGAACACTTTTCAATAGTGGGGTCGGGAGACTGAAGTTCAGTTTCAGGATATGGAGTGGCTCTGTAAGCCGTACCCCTAAAAAACAAAATTTTCTTTTTCGCCTGTGCTATTCACGTGGTAGTATGTTAGTGTAGCCTATATATATGACGTGACGCGTTTGTGTGTCGCTCGGTATGGTGTTTCCCAATTATGCGACGTTGAACCTAATTTAAGGTCAGGTCAAAGGTCATCAAGACAGTCAGGGAATCACTAAGCCTTTTGGCTTTGTTGTGTTGTAAACGTATGAAGATCGACATTTTGGAACCATTTTGCAAGTTTTATTTAGGAAAATAAAATTGACAACTAATGAGAACTGAAATTGTGTTGCCGAAAAATGATCTCAACATGTTATCGGTTGGGGATTATACCTAGGAAAACAATTTTTTAGAAGAAAATTAACTTCCCTTCCGTACACTTTGGTTGCACCAAATCGCATCTGAGGGCATTCAGGTATGATTTTTCAAAGGGGGAGGGTGTAAGGGGAGGGGGCACCCCCTCCCCTTACACCCCTCACCCATATCACTGTACCGCCAAATTGGCCCCTCCCAATTAGAGACCCTGGATCCGCCAGTGAACTCCATATCTGTGAACTCTCGGTCTCGATTGATACATTTTCACAAAGTTGACAAACCTATAAAATAAAAAAGGGCGGGAAGCCCCCAGATGACAAAAAAGAGAACGTCAAAAATGCACCTTTCAGTATAAGAGGTGGGGTGGGGTGAGATGGACCAAATGAATCTAGCCGCAGTTTTGAATTTTTTACTTCTTCACCCCCCCAATCATATGACCCTAGTACGTCTTGCATGGCTAGCAATCATTGGTAGAAGTATTAGAGACATGGGTGTCACAAATCCGTGTAGAGGGTGAAGTCTCTTCCCAGGTCAGTTAATCTTGGTTTTAGCCACAACATTCCGAAGGTTGGTTGCTATGGTGAAAATGAGGAGGTGTGATTTCATCCATCATAAACATTAGTATTTCACATTTTACCCCTAACAAATAACACAGATTAAAAAATTATTCATCAAAAATCATATCAGTGACTTGGATGAATAGTTTGCAACCTGCAATGAAAATAAAAACAACAATATGTTATGTCAGTGTCTTTAACAGCTTTCCCTGAGAAATGTTTGACCCCAATTATACATGGGGTACGGACAGGACAGGGGTACGGACAGGACAAATTGACCTTCATTCTTCTCCTGAACGGTATGGGAACTACTATGACCCTGAATCAATCATTGTTATAGTGGGTAATAGGAAGTCATGTGACACGCTCAACATGTTTGTAGAAAAACATCCATATATGTAGTTCTGTTCCAGCTATTACAAATGGGGGGACCGACAGGACACAGATAAGGAGCATGCCCTGTGGCTGAGTGTGATTGCCACTTATTTGAAAATATGTTATCCTGTACAAGTATTATTATCATTCTTTTCAACAGGTACAAAGGAGACCTGAAAAATACCATAATCTGCCAATAGGTTGTTTGCTTTTTTATTTATCACTGAAAGTATCATGATATGTAAAAAAGCACTTAATGTAACCAATGTGGCATTTGGACGGAAACGGTATGATCCCATTATTCTTCATCTTACTATTTGAGTGATGGTTCATTTGAAAGCTAAATTCGAGCTGGCAAGGCAATATGCAAATAAGTTTTAACACTGAATCAACACTATATCTTATTCATCAAATGTTAAATCGGTGAGAAATGGGAAGTAAGGTTGAAAATTCGTAACGATAAAAAAAAGTTGTTGTCTTTTTGTTAAATTTGGAGTACCAAATCTATGGTTATACGTAAAATCCGTTTTCAATGGAATTGCTAAAAATTTCAGTAGTGGAAAGCCACAAGTGATGTCAATGAATTGAATCCCATAGTGGCAACTGTGGGTCTCTGTTTTCATTATACATTGGCAATTGTAAAACCTTTTTGGGTGAAGTACCAACCCTTGATTGTGACCAAGGGACAGTGTGTAAATGTCCCGTACGTCACGATTAATTTCCTGTCCGTGACAGAGTGAAGTGCATTATTAATCACCGAATAAAAGTTAATAACTTGTCTAGATTTGTTCTGAGATTGTAACTGGTCAGAATAGCAATTAAAATAGTAAATGCGACGAATCAGACATGGCAGCTATATAGACAAAATGACTGGTAGATAAGAAATTGCTACGTTCGCCTCCCACAATGGGAACAGGAACCGGGGCCTGTGGCGCAACCATGTACCCTCCTCCGCCGGTGCTGTGGGAGCGAGCCGCCCCCCCCCCACCCCGCGTGACGTACATGAAGGGCCGTCCCTTCTCCTCACTACTTAAGTCAGAAAATAGCAACATCGTTCCTTAACTAGAAAATGTGGGAGGGTAAAACCGCCAGACCGTTATATATCCACGCATTTCTATTATTCAAGAAGAAATTTGGGTTGAATATTGAAACCGGACAAATCGTGGAAAAAGAAGACATTATAGAATTGTGAAGCGGAAACATGTTACAGGTGAAGGGTCATTCCATAATGCACTTGTTAATGTATGAGGCAACCTACAGCCCCGGAAAAGGGGCGTCCTTAAATATAAGCACATTTATTCAAGATTTGACCCTTTTAAACACATGACCAACCCACAGAGGTCAAATTCGGTCAGAGGTCACACACATGATGGTCAAACAGCTATATCACAACAGTGGAACCATCCAGCCTTCGCAGATCCACACTGAAATCCACACTTAGATCTATCATCAAATGTGTAAAGGGTGAGAAATGGAAGTGAAAATTCCGTTAATGATTATGAAAAAAGTTAAATTTGGAGTACAAATTATGGTTATTATACGTAAAATCCGTTCCATGCGAATTTGCCTCAAAATTTAATTAGTAGTGGAAGCACAAGTGATGTCCAATGAATGAATTCCCATGTGGCCAACTGTGGTCTTGGTTTCATATACTTGGCATGTAACACTTTTTTGGGTGGAGTGGGGAGTACCAACCCTTGATTGGGACCAACGGCGACAGTGTGTAAATGTCCGTACGTCACGTAATGTTCCTGTCGTGACATCGTGTGAAGTGCATTATATACCGAATAAAACAGTCTAATACTTGTCTAGATGTTGTCTAGATTGTAAAACTGTCAGAATAGCAATAAATAGCAAATGCGAATCAGACATGTTCAGCTATATACCTGACAAAGACTGGGTAGAATTGTACGTTCGCCATCTCCACAAGGGCACAGGAAACCGGGGCTGTGGCGCAAGCCATCTACCCTCCTCCCGCCGGTGCTGTGGCCGCGAGCCGCCCCCCCCCCACCCCGCGTGACGTACATGAAGGGCGTCCCTTCTTCCTCACTACTTAAGTCAGAAAATAGCAACATCGTTCCTTAACTGAAATGTCGTGCGGGTAAGCCGCCAGAAGCTTATAGACCCGCATCTCTTATCAAGAAATTTGGGCGAACATGAAACCGGACAATATTCGTGGAAGAGACATGAGACTTGTGAAGCCGACCATGTACAGTGGAATGGTCATTCCATAATGCACTTGTAAATTGTATAAGGCACCCCGACAGCCCCGGACAAGGTGCGTCCTAAATAAGCACATTTTTCAGATTTGACCTTTAAAAACACATGGCCACACCACAGAGGTCAATTCAGGTCAGAGGTCACACCCATGCCGGTCAACATTCTGATCACAACAGTGAACCATCCGCCTCTCAGATCATTCAATTCTCCGATTTAGGCCAGAAAACAGTTTTTGACCTCTACGTGACCTCCAAAGACCTTTAATGATATGACAGATATTATGAAAATTGTCTACTCCTCCCTGTGATACATGTCCCGCGCTTCGGCTAGGAGCGATGTGGTTGGGGGTGGTCATTCTGATGAACACCAGTGCTATTGCCGAAAAAGTACTAAATCAGTTTTTGAACCCCTATGTGACCTTCAATACCTTCAATGACAGGCGGTTTTTATGAAAAGTTGTTACCCCACTCCATGTGATGCATCCACTCCTAGAAGCATATTGCCTTCCAATGAATATGTTCAATGTTATTGCAAAAAAGGTATAAACTGAACTTTGACCCCTTGTACTACCAAAGTACGTGTCTCCGCATGAAGCGGGAAGTTGTTTTTCCTCCATAAGCACACACGAGCTCAATCACATATCCAAAATACCCTTTTCTATTTTTTGCCCGTAACTCCCTTACCTAGCACATTTATTCAAGATTTGACCCTTAAACAGATGGCCCCCGACAGAGGTCAAATTCAGGTCAGAGGTCACCAACACATGGAGGTCAACAGTTATATCAAACAGTGAACCATTCCCCCCCCCCCCCCCCCCCCCATGCCTTCGCAGATATCAATTCTCCGATTCTAGCCAAAAAAAACAGTTTTTGACCTTAGTGAGCTCAAATTGACCTTTAATTGATTATGACAGTTTTTATGAAAATTGTTACTCTCCATTGTGATACATCCACTCTAGGAGCAATTTGCATTATGATGAACAAACCAGTTGATTGCCGAAAAAGTACTAAAATCAGTTTTGACCCCCCTATGTGACCTTCAATGACCTTCAATGACATGGCGGCTCTTATAAAAATTGTTATTCATCCCTGTGCTGCATCCTCTAGAAGCTATTGATTCCAATGAACATGTCCAATGTTATGCAAAAAAGGTATTATTAAAATTGAACTTTGACCCCCTTGAACTATCAAAGTAAGTTGGGGTTTTGTCCGAATCGAAGCGCGAAGCGGAGTGGAGTTGTTTCTCTCCATAAAAGCAAAAAGCTCAATAAATATCCAAAAATAACCAGTTTCTTTTTTTTGGCCCCGTTCACTCCTTGAATAAGCACATTATTCAAGATTCGACCTTTAACCACATGACCACCCGCGAGATCAAATTCATGTCAGAGGATCAAACACATGCAGGTCAACAATTATATCACAATGGTGAAACCATCCAGCCTTCGCAAATTCAATTTTCCGATTATAGCCCAAAATCAGTTTTGACCCCTAAGGGACTCGAATGACCTTTCCTTTAATGAATATGACAGTTTTTATGAGAATTGTTACTTCCATGTGATACATCCACACTCCCAGGAGCATTTTGCATTCTGATGAACACACCCAGTGCATTGCCGAAAAAGTACTAAAATCAGTTTTGACCCCTAGTGACCTTCAATGGCTTCAATGACATGGCGGCTGTTATAAAAATTGTTACACTCCATGTGATGCATCCACTCCTAGAAAGCATTTAGAAGCATATTGCATTCCAATGAACATGTCCAATGTTATGCACAAAAGGTATAAAATTGACACTTGACCCTTGTAACTATCAAAGTAACTGTCCGATCGAAGCGGGAGGTTGTTGCTCTCCATAAAGCACACAGAGCTCTAATCACATATCCAAAAATTACAAGTTTCTATTTTTTGGCCGTAAATCCTTAAATAAGCACATTATTCAAGATGCGACCTTAACCACATTGACCACCCGACAGAGATCAAATTCAGGTCAGAGGTCACACACATGCAGGTCAACAATTATATCACAATGGTGAAACCATCCAGCCTTCGCAGATTTAAAATTCTCAAATTATAGCCAAAAAACAGTTTTTGACCCTACGTGACCCCGAATGACCTTTAAGATATACAGTTTCATGAAAATTGTTATCTCCATGTGTACATACATCCCAGGAGGCATTTCTGCCATTCTGATTGTGAACACACCCAGTGCTATTGCCGAAAAAGTACTAAAATCAGTTTTGACCCTAAGGACCTTTAATGCCCTTCAATGACCATGGCAGTTTTATGAAAAGTGTTACACTCCATGTGTGCATCCACTCTAGAAGCATATGCATTCAAGAACATGGTCCAAGTTATTGCGAAAAAGTATTAAACTCATCATTTGGACTGATCAGGACAACTATATGCAAATAGTCCCACAAATTACCCTCAGTGATCTCGTTGCTATTGAATAATTCATTCAGGACTGGTAGTAGGTCCTATTCACACAGTTTCGTCAAAAATCCCTAAAAGTTGAGAAAATAAGTGCATTAATTTTCGATTATGTAACGATATATGTTTAAATAAACACACTTAATGACCTTCAGTTATTCCAACGCAATTGAATAAATTTCGGGACGTTTTAGAAGGTCCTACTCACCAAGTTTCGTGAGAATCCAACACAATTTATAAATTTGCTTAATTGCAATTGGGCCAACTATTATGCAAATTATAGTCATGCAAGATGACCGCCGTGACCTCGGCAATTAGGAAAATTCATCGGCACTGTTAGTTGGCTCTATTCACCAAGATTCATGAAAATCCAATGAAGTTGAAATATCACATACATTTATTCTATAATTAGGCTACTGGCCAAAGAAATGCAACTTGACCTCGGATGACCTTGAAATTGTCGACCTGTTTATCGGCTCCAACAACTACCCACAACCACCACGTTTCGGTAAATCGCACGACGAACTGAAAATTTGCTAAAAACTGCAAAAATAGAGGGCAACAATATACGATAAGCCATTTCTCGAACTTATCGAGATTTTACTCATACGACATGTGTACCAATGTTTTGGGTCAATCGGATAACGTGTCAAAGAATGAGAGCGCTTAACGCCAAAGTTTCCGGCGGCGGCGGCGGCGGGCGGGCGAGCGGCGGCGGAGACGGCGGGCAAACGGCAAACCATAAGATCCCCGAACACGTACAGTGTTGGGGGATATGGGATTCTAATGACAACGACTCTCGTCATTTGTTTTCGCCGACATCGGATTTGGCGTAGGCCTACGCCGAAACATTAGCCTATTCTGCGATCATGGTTCTCAAAAAAGATCCTTTACCGATTCCTCGAACTATATCAGTGTCTTCGCGACATTGTCAGGGTCTGGCCCGATATCGGATTCGACCATACTCCCGACTTCGTCCGAAGTCGGTTCCTGCGACCGTTGAAAATCAACATGATTTGCAATTTTTCAAGTTTCCCCCGAATGATTCCCATTAGGAGATAAGGTCTCGGTGGGGTGATGTCCCGCTTCCGGAAACCCTCGCTGGCGCCGCCGCCCGCCCCTGAATTAGAGGAGAATAGAAAGTCATTAGACAGTCGTGTCCTTTCACCTGGCGCCAGAAAAGCTATTAACCTCTGATGAATACCTCTTTCCGTCAAAGGGAAATTCCAGATACGCGGGAGCGAGGTACGGTAAAAGCCATAAGCTCGTTTTACGGGAAATTAAATGTGGGAAAAAAGTATCCGAACAAACCTGTATTCGGGTGCCAGAGATAAAACCATGCAGTTACGATTCGCGGCCACGGAAAATTCCATTCGAACAAAAATGGAACGAACACAGAGTAAGCAAACATACCACGCGTGCCAACGACGGCTTAATGCCGCATCCCGCAAACGAGTTAGGAATAATCGTCCTAATGGAGCCATTTATGTCACTTTTCGTTGAGCTTACACATATTTTAGTCATAGTGGAACACCCTACTCTTTTTTCTTCGGAAAAAGTGTTACGTATTCGCAAAAACTGCGATTTCAAAATTATACCGCACTCCGCAGTCGCACTAATAGAATCTCGCCTTTATGTTATAAATGCGCGTAACTGCAGCATGTAGAGTGTATGAGCGGCCTTTGGTTTTTGAACGCACACTCCCCCCCCCCCCCCATTCCCTCTCCATCCACACGCCACCATGCCGTGCATAGTTTCCCCAATATCTTCAAAATCAATTTCATTACGGTATCTCAAAAAAGGCAAACCATAAGCTAAGCCAACCATCTGGGTGTGAGGTGTTCAGATGTATGCGCTAGTTCGAGGAAATATGTTGCATGCATGACAATTGAATTTCAATTCAAATCGACCTAGGCCTGCTGAAAGAGGGTGGGTGTTTAGGTGGGCATATTGCACCAGTGTCGCGCGAGAGGTAGTGGTGAGTTGAATCAAGGGAGGAAAACGCGGCCCCCGCTTACCCAATTGGCAAATAATGTAATGCAGGGCCCTATACACATGACTGCCTGCAATCTTGATAAACAACAGCTGTAAAACAATCTAGGCATATGAACACCATGGGACACATGGTGTTTACCGGGACTTTACCTGGATGGCAACCCTCTAATCTGGTGGTGGTTGAAACTCCAATAGTTGTGAGAGAATGGCATCATGGGGATAGAAGGTCTAAAGCCCTGAGGATCCAGCACTGTTTCTAGAATGTTATTGAATGAAATCAGTGAGTGTTGGGCTGACACAGCACTCTCGGAGTCTAATTCCAATTTTCAATATTTATGAAGAAGAAGGAGTCCGTCTCAGTTCAGTCGTACAATGGGTCTTATCTAAATCTCTGGAAAGTTCCCATAGTTCTAGTGTCCTGTATGATCTCTACAAAACTATCATGCTAATTTTTATTTTCCCTGCAAATGTTGTAAAATGTGATGAGATCCTGACGTGCATGACGTTGTGAATGTATCAATCCTAGTTCTTGTAGTCTTTCCTCATACGTTCTTCCAGTCATTCCTGTATTGCACTGAGTTGCATCAACGGCCACCAGAGAATTGAAAAAATCCCTCAACAATTGAGATCAGGGGGAAACGCAATAATTGTGCCAAAATGGAAGTGGTGTTTCAGCTGTAGGCTCTATTGTACCTGAGCGGACCTGCACAGTATTAGGCCTGTTGAAACAGGCGTTTTGACTTTGTTCACCGTCGTATCAGCCCATTCACTCATAATGTGCAGGATGACCCTTTAACAATCGTGATTTTGCCTAACAAACGCCTGTGCGACTTCGTTCTGCTCGCTGTCGAGCTGAATCAGGGCGGTACTAGTGGGCGGTGCGACTGTCACGTTGATTGCGCAATTGGACATTATTTCTTTCACTAAATTACGGTAACGGCCGATGTCCTGGCTGGAAAATTACTTTTTGAGCGTGATCTGGAATGATTTAGACAACCTCCAACCACGTTCGCATAGCGTTAATGGATATATGCTTTTTTATTTGCCCCATTTGAAGGATTCATATTTTCCTGACGTCTGCGCGCGATACCAAACAAGCCGCAATAACGCCTTGCGATAGCCCGAAACAAAGTGGCTTCGGTCAATTTAAGGCTTCAAAAGCATCATTCTTCGATAAATTCACATTTTCGGTGTTGTAAAATGTTATTGAAAGTCTCCTGTAGATATTCATATGCCTTTATATTGGGAGATTTTCCGCGGAATCTATTCAGAGTTGCTTCCCATCTATATCAAAGCCCGTGTCCTACTGATGACTGCCATCGAGTCAACTGAATCGTAATGAGCAAAATCCCAATTTCTTGGTGGTATTTGGCAAACGAAGTCCTGCAGACGATGTTGGTAATATTCGACTGTGGTATTTACGAAAGAACGATAGCCCCCTCTATTTTGGGAACGGCTTCTCATATCGTCTGCGTTAGCAGGCTAGCAAAGTATCCACTGGACCAAGTAAATATGCCGTTTTCAAACGGAGTGTTTGTAGCCGTTTCAGTATGGCACCGAGGAGAATATATTGCACCAAATGGGCATCATCGGTTACCTAGTAAGTGCGAAAAATATACATAGGCCTAAAAGTATGCTGTGAAGATTGAAAACGTAAAATAACTTTCAAGAATTCGTGTGGGTCCTTTGCTCAAATTGGCTCTGTCTGTACAGAGGGATGGTCCTCCCCCTCACCGTAGGAAAGGGTTATAATTTAAAAAAAAGGAAACGAAGAGACCCCCCCGGGCAGGGGCGGGGCGCCAGTTTCCCCAACGAGGGGGCCAGAGTCCCCGCGAGGGACGGCCTGAGTTCCACCCGACGGGGGTTCCAATTTCCCTGATGCAGATTCAGCAGTTCGTTCGCTAGAGTGCACATCACAATACCCTATACACCAAAACCGTTTTCTTAAGGTTTCATTTCGTTTTTTTTACGCCCATTCGGCCTCGATAGTTTTCCATCCTTCCGTCCCCGCATTCCTCTCGATGCCACTGCTCTTCCGACGGGGGGGGGGGGTGGTGGGGGAACTCTCACCCACTCAAAATTACCCTCCTACGCCACACTGCGCCGTTGGGAGCATTCACTTCGATATTTCAGGCTTTCCTTATGGTGGAGCCACACAGAGCCGGCCCCTCGGACCCGACCCCTACGTAGGCCCTTAATTACTGATGGGGGGGGGGGGTGGTTAGAACCGACCACAAGCCAAAACTAGATTTACCCTCCCGGCTTCCCTACGTAGCCTATAGGGCTCGGACCTGTCGGTTGTGATTGTGAAAGGTATATTAGGGGGGGGGGGTGTGGGACCCCAGCAGCAGCACAATACCAGACCTACCTCTGCTTGTTGCTGTTTTTGTGTGTTGTTTCTGTGTGTGCTTATCTGACTGAGATTCATAATGATAATTGCACTGCACCTGAAATTTACGTCGTGCGCGGATTACCTTTAATCAGAAATCAGAGAAATATGGGAGGACATAGCTTATTAAGTATTCAGGAGGGAACTAATTAAATGAGTAATTCAATCTTACCTTCATAAAAATAACGGCTGATCCCGCGATTTGCAGTTCCTGACCGTCCCACGTAAATTGCTTCGAAAGTTGAATGAAATGACCTCCTAATCCTACGAGCTTGATGATTAGTCAAATTCTGGTTACCTCACTCGTCAGTGATTGACTGCATGCCCTGCAGGAAGAGCCACGTGCATAGCATAGCTACTCTTCCTATAGCTGCACACACGCAATTTGCCCCGGATTGCATGTTCCGTGCAAGTCACGAACGCAACAACACAAAACCTTAGTAAATACCGGACCGACTTGTAATCGAGGCTCCCTTGTCAATTGCAACTACTCCAGGTGAACTAATGTGAACATCAATAGATCACACGAATGGAACAGTTAACAATTTTAAAGACGGAAGTGATTCTCACCTGTTGAAAAACATAGACTAAAGTGTCATGCTCGTCCGTCAGGTGCAGTGACACCGAACCTTAACACCAGCCGTGTTTCCACATATACGGAAAAAATGTTTGCATGAAAAGTGGCAAAAACAAGTCAAACACAATATTAAGGTCACTATTCTGGAAAGCATAAACAACCTTTTCAATTCCATTTTTGATTCCTTACGAAGTCAGAGGGAAGCTATGCAGTCAGTTGTGCGTGTGTGTGTGTGTGCTGTGTGGTTATGTGGGTGTGTGACAGCCCAGCTTGTAAAACACGATAACTTGATCAGGTTGCGTAGGTCAGGCTCATACTTGGTATGTGTGTTCCATGATGAGTACATTGAACCCTATTGTTTTTGGGTCAGGTTCAGAGGGTCATCTGAGTCACCAGAGGTCAAAGTCTGAAAACATTGTAAAACGCGATAAGTCCAGAATGGTTGGTCTGATAGGTGAAATTGGGTTGTATAGCTTCTTATGGGAGAACAGGAACCCTATGTTTTTGTTTTCAGGTCGGGAGTGTTGATTTGGTCGAAAATAGAAAGAATTAGAAATTTGTGAAAATTCAGAGTTATTTTGGCCAATTTGGCTTGTAAAACACGATACTCGCCCCACCTGGATGGATGAAAGTCCTATTGGTATGTGTGTTTCATATGATGAGTACAGAACCTATTGTTTTGGGGTTCATGTCAGAGGTCATAGAGGTCACCAGAGGTAAAATTAAAGTCTGACATGAAAACCTGTAAACACTAGTCCAGAGTGGTTGGTCTGATCAAGTTGAAATTAGGGTATAGCTTTCGTATGGGGAGTTCAGGAACCCTATTGTTTTGTTTCAGGCGGGCACGTGAATTCGGTTCGAAATCGAAATAAAAAATTTATGAACATTCGATATTTTGGCCAATTTTGGCTTGTAAAACACGATAACGCGACCCCCACTGGAGGGAATGAGCTCCTACTTGGTAGTGTGTTTCCCATGATGAGTACAGGAACCCTATTGTTTTGGGGTCAGGTCGAAAGTCAGCTGAGGTCACCAGAGGTCAAAGTCTGAAAACCTTTGCAAACACGATAAGGTCCAGAATGGTTGGGTATGATCAAGTTGAAATTAGGTGTATAGCTTTCTTATGGGGAGACAGGAACCCTATGTTTTTGTCCAGGTCGGGGTGAGTGAAATTTTGGTCGAAAATAGAAAAATTTGTGAAAATTCGTATTGGCCATTTTGCTTGTAAAACACGATAACCTAGACCCCACCTCGATGGAAGAAGCTAATACTTGGTAGGTGTGTTCCCCATGATGAGTACATGAACCCGTATTGTTTTGGGTAGTCAGAGGTCACCAGAGGTCAAAAGTTGAAAAACCTTGTAAAACACGATAAGTCCAGATGGTTGTCTGATCAAGTTGAAATTAGGTGTATAGCTTTTTTATGGGGGTACAGGAACCCCCTATTGTTTTTGGTCCCGGTCGGGTGTGAAATTGGTCGAAAATAGAAAAATTTGTGAAATTCGAATTTTGGCCAATTTTGGCTTTTAACAACGATAATCGCCCAAATTGAGGATGACGCTCATACTTGGTAGGTGTTCCATACAAGTACATGAACCCTATTGGTTTTGGGGTCAGGTCAGAGGTCATCTGAGGTCACCAGAGGTCAAAGTATGAAAACCTTGTAAAACGATAAGTCCGAGTGGATGTTGATCAAGTTTGAAATTAGTGTATAGCCTTTCTATGGGAGTACAGGAACCCTATTGTTTTTTGTGAATCTTTTTATTTTTTAGTTTTTGGGGAAAAGAGGAAATTTGTGGAAAATTCGATATTTTGGCCAATTTTGGCTTTTGTAAACACGATAACTCAAACCCACCGGGATGGAGGATGAAGCTCATACGTGGTATGTGTGCTTCCCATTGATGAGTACATAAACCTATTGTTTTGAGGTTCGTCAGAAGTATTGAGGTCACCAGAGGTCAAAGTCTGAAAAACTTGTAAAACACGATAGTCTAGAATAGTTGGTCTGATCAAGTTGAAATTAGTGTATAGCGTTCTATAGGGAGTACAGGAACCCTATTGTTTTGTCCAGGCGGGGTTGAATTTGGCGAAAATAGAAAATTTGTGAAGAAAATTCGATATTTGCCATTTGGCTTGTAAAACACGATAACTCGACCCCACCGAGGGATGAAGCTCATATTGGTATGTGTGTTCCCCATTGATGAGTACATGAACCCTATGTTGGGGATAGGTGTATAGCTTTCTTATGGGGAGAACAGGACCATATTGTTTTTGGGTCCAAGGTCGGGGTGAATTTTGGTCGAAAATAGAAATTGTGTGAAAATCGTATTTTGGCAATTTTGGCTTGTAAAACACGATAAACTGACCCCAAAAGAGATGATGAAGCTCATATTGGTATGTGTCTGTTCCACATACCAAGTTACATAACCCTTTTGTGTTGGGTCAGTCAGAGTCATTGAGGCACCAGAGGTCAAGTCTGAAAACCTTGTAAAACACGATAAGTCCAGAATGGTTGTTCTGATCAGTTGAAATTGGGGTGTATAGCTGTATTATGGGAGTACAGGAACTCTATTGTTTTTGGTTCAGGTCGGAAGTGAATTTTGGGCGAAAATAGAAAATAAAATTGTGGAAATTCATATTTTGGCAATTTTGGCTTGTAAACACGAATAACTCGACCCCACATGGATGGATGAAGCTATACTTGGTATGTGTTCCCCATGATGAGTAAATGAACCCATTGTTTGGGTTCAGGTCAGAGGTCTATGAGGTTCCCAGAGGTAAAAGTCTGAAAAACCTGTAAAAAGCATAAGTCCAGAATTGGTTGTGATCAAGTTGAAATCAGGGTTGTTAGCTTCTTATGGGGAGTACAGCGAAAACCCCATTGTTTCTTGGGGTCATAGGTCCGGGGTGAATTGTGGTCGAAAATAGAAAATTTGTGAAAATTTGCTATTCGGCCAATTTTGGCTTGTAAACACATAAATCGACCCCACCGGATGAATGAAACTATACTTGGTATGTGTGTCCCCATATGAGTACATGAACCCGTATTGTTTTGAGATCAGGTCAGAGGTCATCTGAGTCACCAGAGGTAAACGTCTGAGAATCTTGTTAAAACGATAGGTCCATAATTGTTGGTTGATCAAGTTGAAATTAGTGTAAAGCTTCTTATGGGGAGTACAGGAACCCTATTGTTTTGGTCAGGGCAGGAGTGAACATTTGATCGAAAATAAACCAATTTGTGAAAAGTTGATATTTTAGGCAATTTTGGCTTGTAAACCACGATAAACTTGACCCCACCTGGATGGATGAAAGCTCATACTTGTGTATGTTTGTTCCCCATGATGAGTATATGAACCCTATTGTTTTGGGTTCAATCCAAGCAGAGGATCTGAGGTCACCGGAGGTCAATGTCTGAAAACCTGGTAAACACGATAAGTCCAGAACGGGTGGTCTGATCAGGTTTGAATTAGGTGTATATCTTTCTTATGGGGAGTACATAAACCCTATTGTTTGGGGTTAAGGCGGGGGTGATGAGGTCATACTGGTTGTGTATTCCCCGTGATAAGTACATGATCCGTATTATTTTGGAGTCAGATCGGAGGTCATCTAGGGTTACCAGATTTCAAAGTCTGAAAACCTCGAAATTAGTGTGGTAGCTTCTTCCAAGGGTTACAGGGAACCTATAGTTGGTTGGTAAAGATAGGAAAGTTGTCAGAAGTTATGTTGCTATAATGAGCTGGGACTATCTCCCATTTGTCCAGTGTCTGGCTATGGGTTGACAGAAAAAGTCAAGACTCATAAGCCTTCTTGGCTTTCTGGTTCCACCTGCTGTCGCTTGGGTAGTCCTGAAAAGACAGATCCATGTTAAATATTTCTGGATGCGACCAAAACTATATCTATGCCATACACTCTACAGGCTATTAAACCGAGGCGTGTACATCCATTCTGCAATTTGGAGTTTTTTAGGCGCGCGCTCTGGGCGAAAAGGTACGCGTAAAGCCGCGTTTCCATGGCACGCGGGCGGGCGGGCGGCGGGCGGGGCGTCTAAAATCGCTCATCGTTATTTTCAACTGAGCCGTCTACATGCAGGCGGGCGGGCGGGCGGGCGGGCGGGCGGGCGGACGGGCGGGCGTTTCGCGAATCGGTCTTGTAGCGAGTTTTTCCGCCCGCCCGCGTGTCCGCGTGGATTTCGCCAATCAATTACCGGGATTTCCCGCAATCTTACGGCTTGAAGGGCCGGATAATGGGAGTGAGTAGAGACAATTTAGGTTCAAATAATGTTCCAAACAAAATTCATAAATTTCACCACTAGGTGTGAGATTTTATACAGATTGGGTCTATATTCAACGGCTGCCTGGACACCTATTTGAACACATATTACATGTTTAACCGATGATATGATAGTATTTGCTAATTTAATTTCTAAAAACCTGTCAATGTGAGTTTTAATAGTGGGCCGTACTCGTGACATTAGAACAATGGTTTTCAGAAAATGAACCAAAAACCCCCCCCCCCCCCCCCCCCCCCCCCAAAAAACGGTGTTTAGGTTTAAACACTAGGATGGCGTCCGGTGTTGATAAATAATAATAAATGATAATGATATAATAACAATATAACTATAATAATTTAATAATAATAACAACAACATAATATAACAATAATAATACAGCAGTAGGGCTACCTCGGTTTTGTATAGCGCATATAAACACTAATAGTGAGAAGAGGTGCGTGACTTCAAGAAAACGCCCGCCGCCCGCGCGGTATGGAAACGAAGGCTTCCAACCCGCCCGCCCGTCAGCCCGCCCCGCCCTCCTGCCCGCGGCATGGAAAGCCGGCTTTAGGAGGGAAAACGGAAAAGGGGGGGAGCCTGGAGAAACCAGACCAAAAACTTGGGTCGCGTTCCTTTGCCAAAACTGACAGGCTAGTGGCTTCCAAGGCCAAACCAGAAAAAAAATACCCCCTATTAGAAATTGTTGGTTTTAATACTAAAATGCCTTCTTTAAAGGTTGCAACTCGGAATCTAAAATATTAATCCATTCCTTCATTATCTGCCTCTTCTGTGGTATCATACCGCTGCCTGCGGGAAGATATATCGGGGCAATGGCACAATTATGGCAAATATTTTTTTATTCCGGACAACGAATATCAAATTGTTGAGTGGAAGGTGGCACCCAACGAAATTATCATAAAGTTCCAAACAACAGATAGGTCCCTATGGCATAACGAAACTACATGCAGTTCGCAGACGAAGAGAAAAGTTTCCATTACAACATCCCTCTAAATATTTTGTTGCCCAAGATGTCAATGTCAAACGTCAACGTTAACAACATTCCACTAGTGTTTTAGGCTTGTCTTTACCTTTTCCAACATGTGTGCCTTCTTGAGATAGCTTGTGATGGAGTGTTTATTACATTAGTCTGATTCACATTATGGTGGTCGCAACAAGACGAATATGGTCATTACAAAAAATTAGTAGCAATCAATGTCACGGGGTCAAAGGTCAAACGAGGTCAAAGGTCAATGAGGTCAAAGTAGGTAACCAGATGTAGTTTGCCCAGAAGAACACAACTTTTCATTACAACATCACTCTAAAATGTTCCGTTGCCAAGATATATAAGGATGTCCTTGGTGACTTAAAATGACCCGGACCTGACACCAAAATATAGGGTTCATCCTCACCATAGGTGAAACCCACATACACAATTTGGAATTGATACATGCTGCGTTCGTTAGATATCGTGAGGACAAGCTTTTTAACTTTGCCCTCTCGTGACCATAAATGACCTTGAAATGGTACAAAAACAATAGGGGTCTTCTCTCTATATGTCCAACACCCACACTTAATTTGAACTTAAAACACATGCTTGCGTTTTTAGATATCGTGCTGACAAGGGGCGCCACACACATACACACAGACGCACCACACACACACAAACCACGCACAGCGCGTGATGAAGGAGTCCTTTTGCTTCGGCAAGGAATCAAACAGGGAGTCTTATATGCACTTGCTAGAGTTCCAGCCAGTGAACAAAACTGCCGTATCTGATTGGATCCTGAAATAGACGGCGGACGTACTGTTCACTACCTATGAAGCACCAACTACCGTTTTGGCGGAAATTTGCAGCCACGTAGACAAAAAATTCCAACTGAAGGAAAAAGGCCTATTGAAAAAAGGCGATTGAATATTTCTTTATCGATTATCCTAACTATAAATCTGTTAATGTTAACGAACACGACCGGTTACACCAGGGAACAGCGGAGAGGGGGGGGGGGCTGTGCGGGGGCTTTCTTCCTCGGCATTTGGGCCGCCTCTCTACTAAATTGGCCGCCCTGTGACTGGGTAAAAATAATGTTTAGCCTACTATTTCACGTATTACAAAAATAAATATGAAATGAGCAATTTTTCTGGCATGGTCGGCCTAATCACAGTCTGCAGTTGAAGAACAATCAATACGTAGGATTTCTGGACGATAACTCCAGAAATGCCGCACTGCCCTATCGTACGTTTAGACCTACTGGACTCCGGCAGCCCACAATGCTATAAAGGGACCGCGGAGACGGGTGGGGGCTGTGGGGGTTAGCCCCGCAATTTTCGGCCATCGGCATGTGGGCCGCCTAAAATTTGGGGCCGCCCTGTGATGGAAAAAGATGTTAGGCCTACTAATTTCAGGTATTACAAAAATAATATAAATGAGCAATTTTCTGGACTTGTCGCCTAATCACGCTCTGCAATTGAAGAACAATCAATACGTAGGATTATGCTACGCCGTTAACTCCCCGAAATGCAGGCACTGCCCTATCGTATACGGTTGGGCCTACTCGACTCCGCAGCCATATGCTTACTACCCACTCCGGCAGCCCACAATGTGTCGCATTGTGGGCTGCCGGAGTCGAGTAGGCTTAGTGTACAGGAAACGGGTACAACCGTTTTGTGTTGTCCACTGCAAGTAGCGCGCAGCCACGCTGCGTTCAGATATGTACATACCACCTTTGAGAAATGTTAGTAGTAGTAGTAGTAGTGAAGTCTCGCCAGTCCGACGACATGCGCAGTGATTAATCACCCTGGGAATGGCACGCCCGTAAAATTTTTCGATACCCACTGGCCGGTCGAGGCCCGTTACTACTACTAGACTCGACTGTATACGCGGGACTGTAGACAATATACATGAACTGTTCAATAATGATATTGGAACTGTCGGCAACCTATCGTAACCATGGGAACTAGTGATGAAGAAACAAAAAGATCAGCGATTGTAGGACCTTGATAATAGGAGCTATTGCCTTTTAAATATTTCAGATTTTGCCTTCATTGACCTTTGGTGACCCTGGACAGTGCAAACGAAGAACTGAAATAGGGATCAATACACCAAGGACGAACCCACATGCCGGATATGGAATGTGATAAATGCTTGCGTTCTTCAGAGATCGTCCGGACCCAAAAAGGTGCACACCCCCACAACAACACACCACCCAACCACACAATGGCGGATCCAGTGGGGGGGGGGGCAACGGGGGCCATGCCCCCCCCCCACAAGGCGGGCCAAAAAAAGTCATGTTTCGAACTTTCACAGGAGTTACGGAAAAGCAAAGAAACCAGAATGCAAGGCATTCATACTCGCGATTAAATGATGGGATGGATAGGTGCATCTGTTCATGTAGATTTTTATGTTGAGGAGTAACCTGAGTTAATTTTATCCCCCAGCCTTGGGTGGGAGTACTCTGTCCCATATCAAAAATGAGATTGACAGTCCCGTTCCCCTCATTGAAAAAAATCAAAAAAAAGTTTGGCTCTGATGACCTGGAAAAAATGACCTCCACTTTGATCAGGAAACAAATTGTAGTTTACATCCACCAAGTCGTTCAAATCGAAAAAGTTTGACAAATCGCATTCATAATTTGATAAATCATGCAAATTGACCTATGATGACCTAAAAATGACATTGTTCGGGACCAATGGTTGCCCCCACCCCCCAAGTTTCGTTCCAGTTCTGACGAAGTTTGAAAAACCGAATAAACTATTACCAAATTTGACCGCCGATGACCTCCTTGAATGACAAGACCTCCATGGTTTCGGGCCGAATGTTGCCCCTACCCACCAAGATTCGTCTACCTCGAAACCAAACTTAATTCATACTTTCGCATGAAACTCCAAAATAGAGGGGCAGCAGACATTCAGTGAAGCCCACCTTCGAACTCATCTGGAGTTCATGGCGGTGGAAGGTGCACCAAGTTTCGTGTCAATTCGGATGTCATTCCAATATTCTTGGCGGTCGGGTCTGGGAGAGCAGAAACATTTTGCATGATAAAGACCGTCGAAAGTAGTGTAAAAGCACATCGAACACCCACTCCGTTTCAGAATTGTGTGCTTTGTAATATGTCCCTAGATATGTTTTTGTGCTTGAAAGAGATTATTTTGCTGTACACAAAGTTCCAGACTGGGCCAGTGGCTGATGTGAAATCGGTAATGGCCATGATTTTTGCCGCAAGCAAAATGCGGCCAAAAATGTTGAAACAAGCTGTAGCTGGCGCCTAGTAGGCATGGCAAAGCTACACCTGCCCTCCGAAAAACTAGTGTGGGATTAATTGCGACTATAACCAAATGAAACTGGGTGTATTAAAAAAGTTAAGAACCACGAAAAGAAACACAAACCACATTCACTAGATCGGTCCTCAAGAAACGGAAAAGGAAACGGAAGGAATCGAACCAGGGGTCGCGAAATCACGAAAAAGTTGTTTAACCACTACGCAGCCTTTCGGTTCACGTGATGTTGATTGTGAAAATTGTGAATATCTAGGTTATGAACGTATCGACGAGTATAGAGATGTATAGATGTGCGAAGGAGTTGGATTTGTTACTAAAATCTTGTGAAGGATGATTTCGGAGGAAATTGTTGAAAGTGATTGTCAATTCTTCGGACCGTGGCATTTTCACGACATCAGTGGAAAGAGGAATGCGAATCCGATTTCGGACCCTAGGTAGGCTAGGCCCAGGCTATAACGCCGTTGAGACTGCAGCCAAAGGCACGTAAAATTCTATTATTCTATTATTCTATTAGCTTCTATTCTATTAATTCGATTTATTTTATGAAAAGAATAGCTATTGAACACAGTTTCATGAAGTGAATGGGGAGCAGAATATCAGGATTTCGTCCCTGTATCGTTTCTACACAGTCAAACACATTCTAGGCGAACACAATTCGTACGAAAGCACTGGTCGCACTTGGCCCTTGGCAAGGCTGTGGATGTGGTGGAGGAAGCGAGATCGTATCGCAATGTGCTTAATGACGTCTAAGCGAATAGGCGTCCGGTATTCGGGAATGATCACGTATAATGGGGGTTATTTTATGGGACAACCTCTATTGCGGAAACATCATAAATGATTAAGTCATTTCGATTCGTTGCACAAATAGAACTGCTAATCCTAAAAAACATATATTTCATCGTGTGTACTCGAAGAAGCCACAGAGACAAACGGTTGAAGCCGAGTTGTTCGATATCAACGACTTTCCTCTCCACATGACAATGGTAAAATCTCGATGAAGCTGTCGGAGCTGTCCGTCGCCGCCAATCTACCGTAACCGGACTAGGAATTGAACCTGTTACCCAAACTACAATGCGCATGCGCTGTCGATCGATTGCTATAGACTTTTTGCACACGTCACCAAGAACGTTAATTTTATTATAAACAGAACATTCCATTGGACAAATTTACTGAAGCGATGCGTCCAGGATACAGAAATGTAACCACATCGCACCAAAACGACTACACTTACAGAATTTCATCGCTCGTAAAAAAGTAGTGGTAGCAAGTTTAGGTTTTTCTCAAAAAAACAGATTATGCAAAAGACCAGTCGTTAGATGTTAGTTTCAACAAGTTTAAGTATAAGTATTGGAAAAACCTTTAAAATTCCTGATTTCAAACGATATCAACTGCGTCACAATTTTTTTCTCTGGCAAATAAAGCATCAGTATTCTCTTAAATCCAACCGTCAACTTACCATAGGCTATATAGTCTCGCCAGTCCGACGACATGCGCAGTGATTAATCACCCTGGGAATGGCACGCCCGTAAAATTTTTCGATACCCACTGGCCGGTCGAGGCCCGTTACTACTACTAGACTCGACTGTATACGCGGGACTGTAGACAATATACATGAACTGTTCAATAATGATATTGGAACTGTCGGCAACCTATCGTAACCATGGGAACTAGTGATGAAGAAACAAAAAGATCAGCGATTGTAGGACCTTGATAATAGGAGCTATTGCCTTTTAAATATTTCAGATTTTGCCTTCATTGACCTTTGGTGACCCTGGACAGTGCAAACGAAGAACTGAAATAGGGATCAATACACCAAGGACGAACCCACATGCCGGATATGGAATGTGATAAATGCTTGCGTTCTTCAGAGATCGTCCGGACCCAAAAAGGTGCACACCCCCACAACAACACACCACCCAACCACACAATGGCGGATCCAGTGGGGGGGGGGGCAACGGGGGCCATGCCCCCCCCCCACAAGGCGGGCCAAAAAAAGTCATGTTTCGAACTTTCACAGGAGTTACGGAAAAGCAAAGAAACCAGAATGCAAGGCATTCATACTCGCGATTAAATGATGGGATGGATAGGTGCATCTGTTCATGTAGATTTTTATGTTGAGGAGTAACCTGAGTTAATTTTATCCCCCAGCCTTGGGTGGGAGTACTCTGTCCCATATCAAAAATGAGATTGACAGTCCCGTTCCCCTCATTGAAAAAAATCAAAAAAAAGTTTGGCTCTGATGACCTGGAAAAAATGACCTCCACTTTGATCAGGAAACAAATTGTAGTTTACATCCACCAAGTCGTTCAAATCGAAAAAGTTTGACAAATCGCATTCATAATTTGATAAATCATGCAAATTGACCTATGATGACCTAAAAATGACATTGTTCGGGACCAATGGTTGCCCCCACCCCCCAAGTTTCGTTCCAGTTCTGACGAAGTTTGAAAAACCGAATAAACTATTACCAAATTTGACCGCCGATGACCTCCTTGAATGACAAGACCTCCATGGTTTCGGGCCGAATGTTGCCCTACCCACCAAGATTCGTCTACCTCGAAACCAAACTTAATTCATAATTTCGCTTGAAACCTCCAAAATAGAGGAGCAGCAGACTGCTGCAGTATTGCCCACTTTCGAATCATTGAGATTTATGGGGTGGGGGGGGTTTGGGACATGTGCACAGGTTTCTTGTCAATCGGATGTCATCCATATTCTTGTGCGCTTCTTGGGTAGGAGAACATTTTTGCATCTAGTAAAGGACGTCGAAAACGGAAAGATTAGGTTTTAAAGCACAGCGAACAACCCCACTCCGTGTCAGAAATGTGTTTGCTTTGTCATCTACTGTCCCTAGATAGTTTTTGTGATCTGAAAGGATTTTATTTCTGCTGTACACAAAGTTCCTACTCTGGCCAGTGGCTGAAGTGAATCGGTAATTGGCCATGATTTTTGCCGCAAGCAAAATGCGGCTAAAAAAAAACTGTTGGAAAAAAAGCTGTAGCTGCCGACTAGTAGGCATGGCAAAAGCTACACCTCCTGCCCTCCGAAAAAAAACTATTGGGTATTTAATGCGACCATGAACCCAAAGTTGAAACTGGGTATAAAATAAGTTAAGAAACACGTAAAATAAAACACAACCACATTCAATAGCTGTCCTCAATTAACGGAAAAAAAACGAAACGACAGGAATCGAACAGGGTCGCGAAATCCGAAAACGTTAGTCTTAACCAATACGCCAACCAGCCTTTTCCGGTCACGTGATGTTGATTGTGAAATATTGTGAATGGAATATATATGTATCGAAGGTATCGATCGAATGTATAGAGATGTATAGATGTGCGAAGGATGTTGATTTGGTCTACTAAACTTCGGTGAGTGTATTATTTTTCGGAGAAGAAATTGTTGAAAAGTGATTGTAGACCAATTCTCAGGAACCGTGGCCATTTTCACGGACATCAGTGTGAAAAAGAGGAATGCGAAATCCGTTCGTGACACTAGGCTAGGCTAGAGCCCAGCTATTAATCGCGTGAGCATGCAGGCCAAGCACGTAAAATTTCTATATTCTATATTCTATTTTTCTATAGTCTATTGAATTTCTATTATTTTTATTAAAAATTTAATTGCTATTTGAAAACAGTTCATTGAGATGAAAGGGAGCAGAATATCAGGATTACGTCCCTTGTATCGTCCCTCCCTTTAACAAAACCCTCACCAACCCCAACATCAGGCCGACAAACCACAATTTCTTACCGAACGCACTGTTTCCCCGCACTGGCCCGGGGCATATGCACCCTGTGGTGTGTGGGAGCGAGCTCGTCTCTGCAATGTTGCCTCCTTGACGTCTAAGCGAATCAGTTCTGTATTTTCGGACTGATCAAACGCTATATGGGGGGTTATTTTATGGGGACCACCTCTAATTGCGCGAAAACACACATATAAATGATAAAGTCATTTCGATTCGTTGAAATCGGAACTGCTAATCCTAAATAAAATTATATTTCATCGGTGTTTACTTCGTAAGAAGCACAGAGACACAAACTGTGGGAAGCCGAGTTGTTTCTATAGCAACGACTTTCCTCTCCGACATCATAACAATGGTCAAATCTCGAGTGTTGAAGCTTGTTCTTGGAGCTGTCCGTCGCGCCAATTCTGACGTAACCTGACTAGAATGAAAATGTTACCAAACTACAATGCGCATGCACTGTCATCGATTGCTTATCGACTTTTGCAACACGTCACCCGAGAACGTTCATATTATAACATAACATTCCATTGACAAATTTATTGAAGCGACTGCGACAAGGCTACAGAAATGTAACCAATCGCCACCTAAAACGACCTACAATACAAGGCGATTTCATCGCTCGGTAAAAAAGTAGTGGTAGAGTTTAGGTTTTTCTCAAAAAACAAGATTATGGCAAAAAGGACCAGTCGGTTTGCTTAGGTTCCACCAAGTTTAATTAATAAAAAAAAAATGGGGTAATGAATTGAATTTAATATCCGTTAACTGCTGAAAACGCACGAACGGTAGCTTCTCCTGCGATCAGGGGGGTCTGTCATACGAAAAATGTTCTTGCACGATCCGCGCCACGATGGTGGCGCTCGCTTAGATGGTGGGCCGCCAAAATGATTAGCCCCCCACTCAAAAATTCTCTCCCCGCGGTCGCTTGACACAAAGAAAAAAAAGTTGGGTAACGCCCACTGTCGAAAATTATCTGTTTCTACTGCGCTCGTCGATTCAGCACAATCGCAATGTAAGCACAGTATAAAGCCACAGTACAGCCCCATACGGAATTCCTCGCGTTACGTCAGGATTTCTCGAATACCAAAATAGCCCTATTCAGATTTGACACCCGGGGGGGGATATCTTTCGGACATGTGAGGGGTTATCCTCAGTCAACCATGTTGATACAGTCAGATTGATGTATGTTGTAATCTAGCACTTCGTGGTCCTTCAAGACAATGGTCATGTTAAACATGAATTCTGCTATTTTGTTGTCTTTTAGGAACCCGGACCTCAGAAGAATTCAGGATTCGAGTGGGAACTGTGAACCAATTCTGCTATTGCGCAATGGACACCGTGGAACGTCACGAGAGTAACGGGGGCCCCCCCCCCCCCCCCCCCCCCCCGTGTATTGCAATACGAAGTCAATCAAAAAATGTTTTCTACCAACCAATGGGACAAAAGAAAACAAAATGGGATCTGGTGAAAACTTACAATTCTTAGTCACAAGGACTGGAAAGAATTTAATTTCATAATTTCAGATGTGAATCTCACTACTTACTTTTCCTGTAGTATAATAGTGCAAAATATCGGCATACTGTGATGCAAGACCTTTGCTCTGGTGACGTCGTGAGTTGGAGTGAAGTTCATAAGTAAAATAACCTCACCAAGAGAACATGCTCGCGAAAAATTTCTGCTTGTGGGTTTGGACATGTGCCTCTGTCAGCTGTGCCAGTCGAAGATGATTTGTCTCATGGACCATTGTCTCTAAGGTCCTGTATAATGTTTCATACCTCAGACATGATAATAGTGTTGAGATCCATCACATGACATAGACACAACACCGTTTCAATCCCAGTGGAAGGGCCGAGAAGGGGAAATGAACTGAGCAGGCCGCGTGTGGGAAGAAAGGCCTGCCCACAAATCGGGCGAAAATGGAAAAAACAGTCGGGCAGAGAGGTCGACAGAATATCTTCTTCTTCGTTTTACGTGAAAAATGTTGTTGTATGTCCGAATTGCAGCCTGATTTTGCCCGGCAAGGAGTCACGGGTCGCCCAACTGGTTTAGCAATACAGTCTCAATACTATCCGGGGACATATTTCTGCGGGAATATTCTGCTGTATGTCTCAATGCTCTCTCAGGAGCGATCTTCGTGGAGCTTCTTCTGGCAGACTGCAACGTGATCCGAAAATCTCAATAGCTTCATGTGCTACTGGTTACTACGGCACCACTAGCGGATTTAAGGGCGGGCCAACAGGGGAACGAGTCCCGGGCCCCCACATCCCCCACCCCCCCCGGCCCTGCCCACATCCCCCACCCTCCCACATTTGAGACTCCCATATTTAGAGAGTACAAACTGTTATAAAACCTGCGACACAACATATGTTTCGAATTTATGATTACTGCATAGGTGTAACGTTGAGTAACGCGATTATTCCCCCCCCCCCCCATTATCCCGAATTTCCGTGTACTTTCCGAAATACATACAAAATAAATTGTGCTGCGTGCGACCTAGAATGAGGGTTTGCTCTCGCTGAAAAATGAGAATCCCCCAGTGGCACAGTCTGACCTAGTTTTATGGCCCAAAGCCTACCAGTACTTCTCCACAAACACATGCACTCTTGCCCGCCTTGCTCTCACATCAGACTGAGCCGTCACTCGGTACCACGGATGGTGGGGGAGGAGCCTAAATACTAGGTCAGTGCGAGAACCTTGGTACTGTATTCATACCGACGACCGAGGGACAGATGATGTAACCCTTACAGGGATTCGTCGATGGGAAGCTGTGGGTAATGGGTGTTAACTCTGACACAGGCACAGATCACATATCACTGAGTGTTGTTGTAAATTCATTTACAGAAGCTGCCATTGGGAAGGTGACAAGGCCAATCACCTTTCAGTGTGGTGAGGAATCTCAACCTTTACCCATGCCTGGGAGCTACCCTCCCCAAGCATTGCCGCACTCGTTACTCCCAGCGCAGTGTCGCTGTGCCTGCTTTTGACTTTGTCCTAACGGTAGATTCTTTATTTATTATAAAGAGTATTATTTTTGTCTTTGTTGGACAAATTCAACAAACTTCACTCAACTTGGGTCTACACTACCCCACATTTCAATATCTTCTGTCAGATTTGTCTAGAAACCCAAGTCTTATTTTTTTGTATGCAGTAGAACTTGCCACAGGCTGGGACAATGGCCAGTACTCCATAAAGCTGTCGAAGTTGCAGCTGTTTTGTGGCTTTGTTGTACGATTATTCTTGGCTGCTAGCAAAATATTTTTCACGGAGTATTTTTGGCGACGCCATTAAATTGCGCGATGCTCTCCCATCGCAGAATATTCTGTAATGTATATCCAGTGCTGGGAACAGTTAGGTAATAGTTATCCAGGATTTATTGTTTAAAAGAATCATTGATAATGTATAGCCTATCTTTTTAGCAGAGATGGTGGCAAGTCCCAAAAAATCGCTCAAGTCCAAGTCAACATCGATTTTAAAATATGGTGCAGTCAAGTCATTCAGCAAATCACCACTGTACAAACTCAATGGAAGCCATCCACTTGATCATGGGCCAGTACCATCATGTTCCACCTCAAGTCACAGTGCGACTTGTCCCATCTTTGTCTTTTGCGTACATTGCATGGGGCTGGAGTTGAAGGGCCAAGTGTTTTTTTTGTTTTCGATATGGGACTTGCATTGTTATACCCATTGTGCATCTAGAGCATCATACTGAACACCTCTCCTATATAAAGCAACTAGTTGTAGGGGGCTTCTCAAATGAATATAAAACCGAATAGGCGTCCACGCCCAACAACACCGCCATTCACCGCATAAAATTAGCTTTGGCAAATTTTAATTAGGTGGTAGACTAGTTCTGAGATAACAGTGCATGATATTAATTCCTGGTCATGTCCCAATTCCCTCATTTTATTCAATGGTCCAACCATAGTTTGGTCCAAAACACTGTCCCCCTTGCTATAGAGGAAGCTATTTGTCCTCGAAGTGGAAGGCATTGGGTAAGTGGTATACAGGGAGGGTGGATGTAAATGTTCCTCCACCATTGGCTGAAAGTAGGCTATACACTTGCCTTTTTGGGAAAACAAAATGGTAAAATCGGTTTGTGAAAACACACAGCGGTCAAGTTTTTATAGTCCAAGGTCATGTGTCCTGATCTGCATGATCATGTTCATGTTCATGTTTCATTGAGTGCAGGAGCGGTGCCTGTGCCCCCTCCCCACCCTGAGAGAAACCACAAACCCCCCCCCCCCCCCATGGAGCAAAAAAAAAAAACCGAGAAAAAGCCTTGAAAGGAAACATTTTTTGAATAGACAATCAGCTTCTGCTCCTGCTGGGGGAGGGGGAAGTGCATGACAACTTCGGCGGACATCAAAGCATGACAGTTCCAAATTATAGATATGAAATGAACTAAACCCCCCCCCCCACCCCCAGCCTTAACCTGTGTGTGACGCATGTCAACCAAAATAAGCGGAAAAAATAAATATTTGGCTAAAAATATTGAGGACCAGGAAAAGGGGGGTGAATGGCTAGGTAGACATCGCGGCGTGACACTCTACCTCTCGCCTTCTCATGGACATTGGGAAGCCCCCTCCCTCCCATCGGGCAATTCCATTACCGCAATACCGCAGCCTGCGGTTAACCACACCATATCCCGACCCAAATTCATTGGCTACTGCTACGCAATCGGCCAGTATGGGTTTTTTATTGGCAATCTCGCTTTACCAGAAGAGGTCGAAATAAGAAAGTGTCAGAAACATACTTTTTTCTTTTCACTGATGAAAACAAGTCCACTGGGCTGAAGTAAAAGTTCACTCACTCCTTTTTTGTAATGAGCTCCAAATTAAAGAAGGGGTTACTCATACCATGTTACCAATGGTTTACAAAAACCGAACTAAAAATTACGTTGAAGTCCTTTCAACAGTTCAAGGGCCTAATTCATATCCTAGCTTCATGATATGTGAGTGACCGTTACCAGAGGGGGGGGGGGCTGTAAAAAAGGGGGGGGATGGGGGATTGGAGCGGGCGAGTGATCATGATGGGGAATAACCAGCTCAATATGCCTCAGTATATGTACCTATACGTGGTCAATTTTACTGTTGGTATGGCTAGTGATCATGACGTCTATACAGATACAGAACACTCACTAGTAAAGTATGCTATTGATGACCACTAAAAAATATAAAAAGCGAGCAATTAGTGTCACATGCTATCCATTGGCCTACACCTTTATACTGTAAAATTTCAGTGAACGTTCTTTAAAGGGTATTATCTCTCATCCATAATCTTATGACCTTTAATACGCCATCCTGCATCTGATAGCCAAAATCCCTGACCAATAATACCTGGCGAGCTAATTCCAAACTTTGTCTGTGGAATGTGGTATTCTATCTTTAGCAGTGGGCGAGCAGCTCGGTCAAGCAGTTGTCAGTCATCAGTGCTGTCTTTGTGAGTACAGCCGTCCTGTTACATTCATTCACATATTCATAAAATCAAACCGACATGCCATTGGGTTGAATCTTGATATGACACAATAACTCCCAATCCCTTGAAGAGTCAGCTGGTACAACTGAGTCACAATAAACGTATCAATGGAACGGGGACGGGGAAAAGTCAAGGAGGACCCCCCATTTCGCAAAATGTGCGGTGAAAGACTGAATCTCAAAAGTTGTCCGAACGTCACTATGGTCAAAACACTACCACAATTTTCTCTGCACACCAGTGTCGGTCGCCAGGGGGGGAGTGGATGGCAGGGGGACACGTACCCCCTTCGAAAACCATGTGTCCCCCGCATTATTAATTCCATAATTGTCCGTCCCGTTGCTATCGGGGTGCTCTCTCGCTCCCTCTCTCTCCCACATCTCCCGCAAGCTCTATGGGGATTTTCTGCCTGCCGCCTCATCGACCCCACGTTTTAAATCATATCTGTTAGGTTGAAAACATACAAAACATTCTCAATGACTTTGGAAACTACAATCAACCTCTTCAGGATTACTAAACCCTCAAGTTTAGCCTCTCGCCGTTTTCTTCTTCCTCTCTCAACCATGCCAACATTTTGACTGCAGTATATGCCCCTGGCTACAAGACTGCTGAATTTTCACGTGTGTTTTTTCTCCAGGGGATACTCGTATTTTCCCCCCTTCTACTATCTGTCTATGGCATGACGTTTATTATATCGGTTGGGCCATAAGCTAAAACTGGCTAAATGTCCTAAATTGAGGCTTTTGAGGCTTGAGCCACGCCAAGGTTAACTAGCTGAGAATATCACGCGATTCCTCTTCAAAGTGCAATGAATAGGTTTAGAGAGGGCTCTAATACTTCTCATAACAAGTGATGGCAATGAACCAGAAATATAATGCAAGAATTTGATTAAAAAAAGTACATATTTGGCTATATAAAAGGCTTTGAGATATCGTTGAGATGTTTTGAAAGGACTCGGCAATTGTTGTTTCGCGCAAAATAACCATAGGAATGAGTTCAAAAGTGCCGCCTCGAACGTGTGAATGGACCATTGTTCATCAACAACCGGTCGGTGTTTGAATAATACCTAATGCGGAGTTCAGCAAAGTTAAAATATAGCTTCATCAGGTTTACCAATACCGCCCATCTCTATGTCATGCGAGATACCGCATTGCAACTTGATAACAACTATAGTACTGGAACTAATTATGCGGAAACCATTGTTACATAAAATTCGCCCTGTGGCAAATATTTTCTGAAGGCATACTCAACTTGTTATTCGCGCGACCTCATCCTCGTTACAGACACGTCCGGCGTTTTTGTTCCTTCCGGAAATACGCACATGAAAAGGGATTCATACTATTTTACGGCAACTAAATATTCACTTTTATCTGTCGGAGCGCATTGTGGCAACCCCATATTAGTGATTACGAAATCAGTATCCGTGGCGATATTTTATTTTTTCCTCCATTCAAGAGCCTTACATACATACAACAATACATCCTACATAGCTCATACATACATACATACATACATCATACATACAAAACCCTAAGCTTCAGGGCGTAGGAACTGGAGGCTGAGGGGCGCCATCCCGCGCCATCCCCCCCCCCCCCCCCCCCGCCCCCCCACCTCATCCTCGTGGAGGGCGGGAAAATCATTACCGCCCCCCACCCCCCCCCACTTCCCCGGCAAACCCCTTTTTTATTTCACAAATTAATTAGAAATTATTGTAGCTAATAATTCAGCATTGATTTTATGTTATCCATCCAACTTCACTTTCCCCCGGGCCGGCATGACGCTAAGAAACCTCAGAATTATGTTCGAATTACTCAACGCAATATTTGATCGTTCAGGCGTACGTATTGTGTGTCGATGGCGACCAGCGATATAAGCTCTACGTGTATGTACTGTATGCCACAAGCCCGTACCTGAGTATTGTGTATACAGCAGTCGCGCCGGCATTCACACACTGCACAACACTGCGAATGAGTCAGTGCCAAAATAGAACTGGCATTGCCAATGGGCGATCTTATACTTGATTCTATTCCAAATGTTCACGCGTAGATAGAGAGACCTAATCCTCGGTGTCATTGGTGCCTAACTCTTGTTACGGAGTTAAATTAAGGTTAATTAATGTATTCGGGGGAAAATAGAGAAATCATGTTGAATCTAATATTCTTATTTTTTCATTAATGTTAGGTATTTTTGTGCTATATATTGTCGACCCACACCCTTGGCTGCCCGGACCCATATGTCCAACCATGGAGCGGTACTCGATAATGGCACAATCATCAAAACCTTACTACGACAATAGTAGGGAAAAAGTCCTCGAAACGCGCCACCTCCGGATTTTTTTTCAGAAGAAAATTCATAGACAGCTTAACATCTTGAAAATCATTCCAAATTCCAGAATAATACTGTATACAGATGTTTATGGAAGATTATGTGTATCTAGGTTATGATGACATAGTGATTTTTTTGTGGGGGTGGGGGTTTCACTTTACAATTGTTAATTTGATTTGAATCAGTTGTTCGAATATGGTCATTTTTAATGACTGGACGACTCGCAAGCTCCTCGGGATTCTACGCTCTCCTTATTTTCTTTTTTTTCACTGATTCTTTGTTATTATACATTTTCTGTCTGCAAGTCTGCAGAGATGTTGACAGAAAATTGTTCATTCTTACATTAAAACGGGATCGTGCCATTAGATATAAATATATTTTATATTTACATGACCAAAGTTTTCTCTTAAAGTAGTTACAAAATATGTCAAAGAAGTTTCTTCAATTCTCAATTGGATCGGAGATCGGATGAGCTCAGTCAGTCAACGACTCCAGAACTGCCAATTGCGAGAACTAGTTTGAATCCTCACAAACCGAGCACTTTTTTTCCGACGTGCCCTTGGGCAAGGTGCTTCACCTTCATTGCTCCTCTATTCTCAGGTGTTAAATGGGCACCTGCGAGGAAGTTGAGTACATTCGGCATTGTATAGAATCTGCTGCCAGTTTACTCTTCCTAATGATTAATCATAAATCAGATCTCCTCCATTTCACAACATGGAACTTTTCAAGGCTCTATCATCAAGCGATTGTAGGTAATCACCAGCACCCCTACACTATAGTGATCACGGATTTTATAGTTTGGGTGAACTGCACAAACGTCCTATCATAGCACGATTTCAACATGGAAACACCTGTTAAACCAGCTTGTAGCATATTAGCCAGGAGTGTGCATTGGAACCAGCCTCAAGGCCCACTTGGTTTTCTTCACATTTTGGTAACCGAAAAAATTTGGATCACCAAGTCGTAATCGTGAAACGTATTTTTCCCCCCAAATGGAAGGGGTGTATAGGTGTGCGATATTGCCCAAATTGCATTTGGACCTATCTGAAATTGACAAATTTTCCAAAGGGGAGGGGACCCCCCCCCAAATGGTGGCAATTTTTCCTTCCGTCTCCAACTACAGGCCCCCCTACTCAAAATTCGTTCCTACGCCACTGGCGCCATTGTTGGATAGCATTGAAGAACATTCGCAGCATATAGCCATACATTGACAAAATGATAGCCCAGGACAAAATAATTTCCATTGTCTCATGTCTCAATTCCGAATTTTGGCGATAATTATGAGCTGCCCAGTGAAAAATTGCTTGAAGAGATGCTTTCCGAATATTGCGCAATACTCATGCACAAATTTAAAAGATTCCATTCACTTAGTGAGATATGTCATTTACTTTTGAGAAATCGAGGGATCCATGACATCATGGGGGAACACTGCAAGCTGCCCATAGAACCGAATTTGTAGAACGGGTCACCCGTGTTGCCCGCGTGCCCAGGACCGCGAGACGGGGGGGGGTGGGCTGCTGGGTCTTAAGCCCCGCACTTTTTTACCATCGGCATTTTGGGCGCCTAAATTTGGCCGCCCTGTGACTGGGTAAAAATAAGTTAGCTTACTAATTTCAGGTATTACAAAAATGAATATGACAATAGCAATTTTCTGGACTTTGTCGGCTAATCACAAGCTCTGCAATTGAAGGACAATCAATAACGTAGGTGCTGCTAACGATAACCCCGAATGCCGCACTTCCCTATCCTACGCGGTTGACCTACTACTCGACTCTCTACTCCGGCAAAGCCCCCAATGGTAGTAGCATTGTGAGCTGCCGGAGTCAAGTAGGTCTATAGTGTACAGGAACAGGTACAACCGTTTCGTTGTGCACTGCAAGTAGCGCGCATGCCACGCTGCGTTCAGATATGTACGTACCACCTTGAGAATATAGTAGTAGTAGTAGTAGTAGTAGTAGTAGGTTGAGTCTCGGCAGTCCGACAAGCTCAGTGATTTTTTTTTTTTCATTTTAACGTGCCTGCTGTCAGTTGTTCACAATATATTGCTATGGTTCGATATGTAAAAAAGTAACATCTGACCCACCTCTCTGAATTGCAAATCGTATTGAAGTCGTAAGGCCTACACTACACAGTTCCAGTTCCTCCACACACATAACATGGAATGGGAATCCCTGCTAGTAAATTCCTGACGTTGTCTGTTTGTTCGACAATAGCGGTAACTGGTAACGACCATGGGCGTCAATCGTGTGGGGGGGGGGGGACGGGGGGACACGTCCCCCCACATTTCGATGGCGGGGGACCACAATATCAAATGTCCCCCCCCCCCCACGTTTTGGCGTAGGGCATGCGAATCTGCATGGGTTTTGTGATATCTCCATTTAGCGTGTGAATTTAAGCATTTGGAGCACTAGCGAGATGATGGGCCTTAAGGTTTCGCTAAACGCCATTTTTTTATCCCACTGCCCGAGTTTAGAGCACATTACGGAACAAATCGAGCTCTCCGGTAGCCCGGAAAAGCACTGTGCGCATTGCCTACTCGTCAATTACCCAGCCTGCCTTCAACAGTTCACAGAACGCGGCCGGCCGTGGACTGCTGCAGGGAAGCGGGCTTGTATGCAGGTCCCAACCATATACACATATATGGGTTTTGGCCGGTGCCAAAACCTCTATTTTGATTTTTCATGCTTATTTGGCGTAATGTTCCCGCCAATCAGTTGACGCAAATTTTGGCCCCCACACCGATGAATATACATAGTTTCTGTTCGAGTTGAACTAGATATTTAGGACAGCGGAACCAGAAGTTAGTGCAGTTTGAGTAAGGGAAAACGGCCAACTTTCGAGATTCTGGGATCTTTTCCATTGACAAATTAGCAGTTTGTCTTTTTTCAACGAAAATTGGCGTAACTTTCCCAGGAAGCTTTACAGACGAAATGTATATCCACAGAAAGAAGATTGAATAAACTTTCAAATAACGTGTAACTAGACCAAAACAATGATTCGGTAGGCATGGAAGGTCGATTTGTTCAAAAGTGACTGATGCGTCTACACAGTTAAGGGTCGTTTCGCGACAGCTATGGCTGTGTTCCGTATTGCATTTTCTGCCACAATGGCCTATTCACGTTTGCCAACTTCTGAAATTAATCCTCCATTGATTTTCGTATTTAGAAATAGGCATAAGCCATCGCAGATCAACTATTACAAAGGCCCGAATCACGTTCACATGCAACTTTCTACGATAGCTGAAATTGCATAGGAATCCCCACAATTAGCCCGCCCATTGACTAAGACTTACACGCTAAATTGACCTCCTTCGATGAGCTGCTGAGCCCAGGAGAAGTTTACTTCCAATTCACTGTACCCTGACCGCTTTCGCTATGGTCGTTTTTTTTCTTGCGCGTTGCGGTGGTGTTTTCTTCGATTGCAATGCCAAGTATGGAGCATAGTTTGTCACCGTTCCCTGAAGAATATATGTATTCTTCAAAACGTTCAAAAACAACATATGATTTTATATTTGTGGCATTATCTTCGAACGATTTACTTTTAACTATAGCATACTCCCAGGGATGTAGTCGAGACCGGATAGCCCGAGACCAGCCTCACATCTTGAGTCTCGGTCTCGAAAGTCGAGACCGAGACCATTGATTTCGATTCGAGAATAATTCAAGACCGAGACTGGTCTCGACTACATCCCTGCCTACTCATCTGAACAGCTTTTTTACTCACGTTTCTTCTAAACTTTATAACTAATAACATGTACCGACATCTTCGAATCGCAGAAATCGAATCTATACGATAGATTTTTATACCCACGTACAATTTGCATACGCTGATCAATTAGGTGCGTCATTCCAGCCGTCCGGGCATCTGCAGAGCCTACAGATTAGTGTGTCTTCATTCATCGTTTATTGCTTGACGTAAGTAAACTGCTCAAAAGTTTGCCTTTTATTCCACCAAATTACGTAACGTCCGTAATTATATAATTCTGCATGGGACCAAAACATACATATAGCGAGCTGGTTAGTCATCTGAAGTCCGTGGACATTACGAGGACGGAGCCCTCCGCCTCCCATCAAGCATTCCAATTCGACAAAAAAGCTTACCATCTGACCCGGTGCCAATGAGACAAAGCCGAAATGGACATAAAAAAATTGAGAGAGAGAATACCTAGAAAGGACCGATAAACCGACAATGCGAAATTCAGGCGAAGGTTATTAAAAAAAAAAAAAATTAGAAGTAAACAAAAGGGTGCAAAAGTATCCTCAGGTATTTACGGTAGGCCTACCGGTTCCCGTCACTCGCGACTCAATGAAATTCGAGAACTTTATGATTTTCGGTCGATCTTTTTTAAAGATTTACGTCGGAAAAGAACGGTAACGTGCAAAAAATCCCGACCTGGGCCATCTAGTATGGACTGGTGACCGGGGATCTGACGGTCCTGAAGTGAGATTTCGACCATGCAGCTTCCAACGATGGGCACTCACTGCCCATGTTTGGCAGAAAAACATCTCAAGATTCAAAGCAAAAATTGCATCTAAATGACTGTGCCAATGCAAATTAGTTTTTACGACCGTGGGCAGGCGCGGACATTTTTTCTTGAGAACAAAATGACAAAATTCGTGAAAATTTAGGCAGCGAAAAGGCAAACAAAACAAACAAAAAAGCATGGCCGAATCTTCGATCTCCGCCTGAAGGCCAAATTTATGATAAAATAACCCGAAATATGCCAATCTTCCGCGCGGTACCAGTCCTTCCGTTGACCCCACCAAAATTCGGTCAAATTTTGTCGGCCCCTATAAAGGAATGGTCCCGTATGTCTAGTGTTGGCGGTCCGCTGTTAGATAAGATTTACACCACGCCCAAAGAGAGCCACTACTCAGTACATCAGAGATCCTGAGTAGCAATCGCTCTAAGTCGAAAATACCAAATTTTTCTGGAACAAAGTGAGTGTTTAAGAGAGTCATAATGCAGCAGACTGCATCTATATGGCCACCTGAAATGCAAACATTCTGTAAAGTTTATAGGGGGAATTCGGCCGTCCTCTGAAGAGTGGAGATTTAAACTTATAAACTTTACTGGCCCTGGATTGATTTGGGCAGAGAAATGCACAAGATTCAGACGAGCAGCATTCGCATCTATAATTTTATTCCTTTAATGAAATGGATTAGTTTTTGGATGTGGCTATATTGCACTGAATTGCATCTATGGCCACCCGGAAAATGCAAGGGGGAGGAGGAAACCCCTCCCCTTAGCCCCTCCCCAGATCGTAATCAAACCTTCCCCACTGGCATTCCACGACTTTACATTTTCGCCCTAACTGATGCACCGTATATACTCGCGATTCGGTAAACTTTTAACACAATCTTGGAGTATCTTATTCACGAAGGGTAAATATTTCCTGAATCGGTCAATGGTTCAGGTTCCTGCCTAGTTCCATTCCTGCCAATATAGCCACGCACCATCAGTGGCATAGGAATTGAGTCAGTGCATATCAAGTTGAAATCTACTCGAGAACTCGAGACCGGTAATGAGAGTGACATAATTCGGGCGAAAATGGAGAAATACGAGCAGGAATTGAATATAGGCAACTTTTGTATTTTGGTAAATTTTTACTATTTTAATAGGATGACAACCCACTATTCCAATACCCTGAGCCTCTACAAAATACCATGATCGCGCCACTGACTCAGCTTCCGCAAAATGGTCAGATAGACCTTTATGTTTTTCCATCACCCCCCCCCCCCCCACCACCCGCCCACTGAAAAAAGAATCTTAGTTACGCCGCTGGATTCAAATTTCGTTACCGAAGGATGGGCGTCGATCCGTTTTGAAAGTGGGGGGATATCGAATGCAAATGTGACCATCTAAGAGGGGAGAGCCACCATGGTTGGCGGAAGCGTACAAAGGAACACATTTTAGCTTTTCATACCCTCAAGATCGCCGGAAACGGCACGGCCAGACTGCGATAGCGACAGCGCCCATCACATGTGTGAGTTGAGTAAGAGACAGACAAAAAGTGGTTCATTGTGCATACTAAGATGATTTACACATATCACCATGGATGTTATACCTTTTCTACTCTGGCTTCGTTTGCGTGGCGATCCAGGGTCTGTCCAACGGTCGCTGGTGGGAGCGAAGGGAAAAGCCACAGGGCGTACGTGATCATCCCAATTGGGGGGAGCAGTAAATATTTGGCAGAATTTACAAGTCAGCATCGAAGACGTTATACCAGCGCCGCCGCGAAGCGCGGGACTTTTTTGCATGTTTTGCCCGGGCAGTTGATCGAAAAAGTCGGCAGAAAATTCAGGATTTTCTTTACTTGCCTTTCTCCTTCCCAAAAATTTCCACAGGAATTTTCGCCGAATTTTGTCATCTCAGACAAAGTGGGGGGGGGAGTATCCCCCCAAGGCTTCTGAAATATTCAGAGTGAACACAAAAATGATTCAAGATTACCTAGCATATTCACAACGAGGTGGAGGAAAAACGCCATTTGAAATTTATCTACTTTGCCATTCAATCAAAATTCGAGCACTCGGTATGAAACAGGGGGAATCCTTCGATTCGGCCCTAGTGGGGTCCAGAATTTCATCGGGGGTCCGCACGGAATAGTGGACTTGAGGACAAGTTCCAACGCGATATGTTCGGTTAGACAATATTGAATCAGTTTAGACGATCATCAACATTAGGATTATCACTGTGAACCACAGCACACCCACTATAATAGACGACCAGGTTGACGTACAAGTTCACAGGTTCAGTGAAATTGGGCAGAACAACTTACCGGATAAAAAAGGTTAGTGGATTCATTGGAGTTTATATGCACAACTTTTATAGTACTGATGCGCGCGAAAATCGGCCACCAAATAATTGATTTTAAAAAACTTTTCATTTTTTACTTTGCCCAAAATTTCGTCCATTATTTCTCCGAATTTGCGTGGGTATTTCGTTCGTGTTTTCACACTCAAATTCCGCACACCGGCCCGACCCGTCTCGGAGATTATGACGTTTGCCTCCTAAGTTGGTTGTGTACGTTCCGTGATATACTTGACCATCTTACTATATACTGATGATTTACAAATCAACCTAACTTGGGTTGAAAAAAAGAAAAAATGTTTGCCAACTAGCAATATTATACCGGTGTATTGCTAGACGATTTCAATCCAAGGGCGCAGTCTATGTGGGAGTCGTGACCCCCCAACTTTTGGGAGTCCTCCGTACAATGTTGTTTTCAATCTTGACCACCTGGGAACCTCAACTTTCAGCCAGGAGAAATGCCCTGGACTATACGCAAAGCCAATGTGATGCAAGTGCAGCTTGTTGAGCACACAGTGAACAATTTGGCCTCATGCAGTCATGCATTCGTAGGCGAATGCAGAATAATAATCGAAAGGAAGAAAAAGTGATGATGAGTGGACCTACGCGGGCGAACGGGACCGTTCTGATATCTGGCCAGAACATGTTTTGCCCGCCCGACCCGAAACGACAGAAAAAGCAGCCACGCGCGCGAAGCGTGTGACAAAATGCATGTTTCTCGTGCGTTTGATTGAAAATTAAGGCCAGTCAGCAGACATTTTAGGCATTTCCTCACTTTTGGCCTTTTTCTGTCCCAGATTTTCGCAGAATATTGTCATTTTTGCCCGAAATTTTTTCAACTCAGAATAACTCGCAAGGGCTACGCCAATTTAGTAGTCTGAGCAGAAGTCAAAGCAGTGGGATTTACAATTAATGAATTGTGAACAAACTATGTATGCCTTAGTTACTCTGTCCAGACTAAGCGTATCTCACATCGATTTCTGGGGTGAGCGAAATTAGTAGGTGCCATGTGATTTCATGATGCAGAAAGAAATGAAACTTAGAATCCGTCACTGAGGTCCTAGATTTATGTTTCACTCTTCGGCAAGCAGTGACGTAAGACAGTTCTGACTAGGAGACTAGGAGGCTAACCTTAAAAATATACAGGTCGCATACAAAAATAAAATATCCAGGGAGGGGTCCTCACAGCATCTTAAAATGATCAAAAATAAAAATAGACCCCGCCCCTTTGAAAATTTTTGGATCTCTAGGTGCAAATCATGCTCTAAAATGAAAAAACTCAAAATATTTTATAACTATATGCGAAAAATGTGCTGTCCCACCACGGGCAGTAGTTCTTCTTCTTTTGGTCTTGGCCTGAATTCTACCTTCGCATGGGAAAACCACGCTTAGTAAAATTGAAAAAATGTGTCTAGTGGAAAGAAAGCAACTGAACTTCAGACTGGAATTCGCCCATTCTAGAGAACCCAGGGAAACCATATCCTTTTAATCGTTTGTCTCGTAGGCTCGTACCAAAAAACAAAAGAAAAAATTCTTTCGACGGAAACTTTTTGACTGAATAATCATCAAAGTTGTTCGAATTTTGTTGCAATTCAGAAGGTAGAACACGCAAAAGTCGAAAGGTTCTAGTTTCGCACGGTTTCCTGTATAGTCCATGATTTAAAAAATGCTTATCATTTTTGCTAGAATTATACATTTCTTGCCCGGGTTTTGTTTAAATGAACATTATTCATTCCTATATGGGGCGCATTACTATGTAGGGAATATCTCGACACGTTCCACAATTGTTTGCTGTCTTGTTTCGGAAATCATGGGCCACGGACTGTTGAAATTGAAGTGCTAAGATAAATATTGTTCAAATTGGAGTGCCACGTCCTATCGATGCTTCAGCTAGCTAGAAATGCGATGCCTAGGGAGCAATTTGTAAAATATAGTCCCAGAATTAACAAAAATGCACTCAAAAGATTTTTCACGGAATCCATAGCTCATCATGCACGTGGTCTAACAGTACTGACAGCGAAACAATTCCATCAGGATACCGAAACGGACTAAGTTTTTGCATATTTCTTGAACATCGATAAAATCACAAACTTGACAAGATTGACAAACAAATTTTTGCTCAATCATCGGGCTTTCGAAAGAAATCGCAATCGCTTGCATTGTGGGTCATTTATTATCCACTTTGGCAGGTTTGCATGCCTGAATTGTGCCTATTTTTTGGCCCAAGCGGTTGTTTCTCGATCTTGCGCTGCGAACTTGTTTTTTACTTCCAGCAATGTTGCTGGAGCAGTCCTGACTCCTCATCCGCCTTGTATGCCCGCTGCTCTCTGTTCATAATCATGGACATTTCATTGTGATCTACCTTTGTTTAAAAACACAAATAGAATAGTCTCACTTCGTTTCGAGTGAGAAAACTTGCATACGAAAGCTTCATATCGCCCGAATATGCCTTCAAAATGCTCGCTCACGACCTATCAAGCAAAGAATTTCTCTGCTACTACAAAGAATTCAATTTCGGGCAACCCCGGACGTCTTGAACCTTCGTTTTTCGGGGGGGGCATATTTACTAAGAATACGCTGTAAGACTGCTTGCCGTAATCGTAAGATAATATTTGGCCCATAACGAAATCATATTCTCTCCTGCTCATTGTGCAGCACAATCTTTCAAAACAACTTCGGTTGAGTGAATTATATCTAGAAACACCCAATTTTAGACCCAGGTTAACTTTATAACTCATTTTGTTAGTTTCGACTCTTCCAAGTTCATGCCCATTATGTATTGCACAGGGAGCAATTAAGCGACATACACAGGCTAGGCCACTCACTTTCGTGGAGCTATCCATAATCTATACTTTAATGAGCTATTCTGGACGGGGGAGCGGGGCCTGGAGGTTGTATCGAAATCGGTATATGGAATAATGTATATTCTTACCATGACATTCATCCTCCAGTTTCTTCTGGTTGCCCTTTAGCCTTTGCAATTCATCCATTCCGGAGATAGTCCCTGTCCGCTCTTGCTTGATACCATCCATCATCGTGCTCAAGTGATTAATAGATTAAAAAAAGTTTTCAGTAGAGGTTTCGCAGGCGTTATTTAGGCAATATGCAAGCAACTGTTGTCTTTGGCCTAAACATGATAAAATTGTATTTATATGCCAAATAGGGAGGGCGAGGCCATTTATGAGGGCAACACTTCCCTGGGCTCCACCCTCGAAACCCCCCCCCCCCCCCCCCCCCCCCCAAGACAAATATCTCAATTTGTCCAAAGTAAGTTATCTTGCTGTCTCATCAGATCATGCTTCCAGTGTGAGTGATGGTTTATTTTCCTCCAAACCTGGAACATTTGTTCTTGTGTATCCAAGTGATCTCAGAAGCGTGCTAGCACCATAACTCAAAACTGGTCAATTCTCCTTTCCTTTCCATTCCTTTGATATTGTCCCAAGTTTCACACCCATAAAGCACACTGGACCCCCATTCTCTAATTCAGTTTTGAACTCTTATTTTTAAATTGTAATTGCTTTTCCCTTCCATCCTGTGTAACCCTGCCACAGCCAGCTCTTCAGTTCTAAATGGCCTACCATAACTAACCCATAACCAGCGTGCGGAATAAGCTGGTGTACATAGCATCGCCAAAAGCTTTTGTTTCTCAAAAAGAGCAAGACAGTGCTACTGCTAGTGCTACTCACTTTTGGAAGTGCATAGCATTTGCAATCAGTCCATGGTGTCGGAGCATTTCAAAATGGGGGGGGACACATCGGATTCAAAACCATCTAAGCGGAGCGCCACCACAGTTGGCGCGGAGCGTACCTAGAAAATTTCATATTTTCATACCCTCCAATCGACTGAAACTGCACTTGCCAGCTCGATAGCACCCATCTACAAGTGTGTTTTTTGAGTAAAAGACAGACCACAAAATTGTCATTGCATAACGAAGATATTTACCGAGTATCACATTATGGTCTTTTTTTTATTACCTTTTTTGTTACTCTGGCTTTGTTTCGTGGGATCCAGGGGTCAATACGACGGGCCCTCTGGTGGGATCGGAGGAAAAGCCATAGGCGTCGGGACCACTGAAATTTGGGAGCCAAAAAATTTGTACCCGAGTTTTACACGTCGGTCATGGGAAACTACAGCGCGCGCGAAGCACGCGAAAAAAAAAATGCATGTTTCCGGGCATTTTTTCTCGAAAAGACTGCAAAGTTCAGGCTTTTTCATTCAGCTTTTTTCCTTCCCCCAATTTCCACGAGTTTTTCGCCCGAAGTTGTCATCTCAGAAGAATGGGGGGGGGGAAAACTCCCCCAGGCTTCTGAACCCTGGAAAAAAAACAACGCCATTGCACGCGAACACTTTTTGTTGTACTTTGGGCTATTTCGATTTGAAATTCGAGCAACTCGGTAGACTCATTGGGTAATCCTTCCACTATCAGCCCTAAGTCGGGTCCAGATCTTCACCTGGGGTCCGCACCTGGATTGTGGACTTCAGGACTTTCCAACAGCGATTATTGTTTTGGTTTATACAAAATTGAATCATTTTAGGCGATACAAAATCGGGCATGTCGCCTTTATTTGTTATTCGTCCGGCAAAGTGGGGGGGACAACGATATGATATCCCCCCCAACTTTTGCAAGTGGGGGGACCATGTCCCCCCGCCCCCACCTGTTGACGCCATGAATCAGTCTACAATGTATACACAAACTATCGACATCGGGAGGGGGCCTACAGCTTTTCTGCAATTCCTCCTCAAATTGCTACAACAATTTTCTGGGACTATTTCAAACGCTGCCCGTAACTCCCATCTCAGTCCAATTCAAATCGAGCATTTACTTTGGCTTTTGGCTCTAGCCTATAAGGCAAACGTGCGAAACTCATATTGTGTTCTGCAGTCAATGAAGCGCGCCCAGCCAAAATCAACAATATTTACCTCATTTGTGGGTGTATTGCCACCAAATATTGGTATTGTTATTCTACTTCACAAAATTGTGATTCAGTCCCCGATATCTGATTTTTCTAACTCAACAAATGAAGCCGTTTTTTCCGAGCCTTCTCCCGAAACACCCCTACCATGATACACAGTGATAACAAGGCCCAGTCCTGCTGAAACAGGTCGCTATTACAAAACCAGAAAGCCATAACGTAACTGTGATTATTTTAGCAAGAAACCAAAGCAAGGCCGATCGTAAGATTAGCTGTAAAAGCCACCATATCAGTGCAAAACCTTCATGTATGATCGTTTTATCCACCAATTGTTAATTAATCACGTCGTGCATGCAACATTGTAGGCTAACGCAAATTATATTGCAGTATTGCTGATCGCCGATCGTAAATAAAATCCACTCATTTGTCAAGAGTCAATGGCAAAAAATTCTATGGAAGTTAAGTGTGTGCGAGAGGTTCGTTGCGTCGTCCTGGACTGGTATCGTTGGAAGCGCGCAGGGGAATGGGAGCACATTGAATGCCGTGAACGCATAGGTGATGACCACGGTTCCAGGAGCGGTGCTATGTGTAAAAGTAGTGACGCATTGGGTGAGTGAGCTAGCAACAGACAGAATGGCATGTTTACGTACGGTTGAAGCTGCGCTGTCCGCAGAGGCTGAGATTGAGCAGATAATTTGGCAAATGATGCAAATACCCAGCTTCGCAACACACGTAAGGCAGTTTTATCAATTTTTTAACAGATTGCAGATTAAAGTTGCGATGCTGCGACAGCTGGGATCGGCAAAAAATAAAAGAACATGACAGCTGGATTCGGGTAATTTCAATTAGTACAGGGTTCGGTGGCCAATGACGGTAATTTCCGCCCGTACCGGTATAGTTACTGTGCATTAGACCATCGGTACGGCAAGTGCCGGTGCTGCGAGTACCGGTACCAATAATAACGATACCGGTATACCGCACAACCCTGACTAGGCTAACAAAAAGTGCCCTATGAAATGAGTGTTGGCATGTTGCCTTCATCATGTCTTGGAGGCCTAGCCTTCATCATCATCATGGTTGTGTTTCGGAACAAAAAAACAGCCTCATTGGAGTTCCGAATATGGGATTTTAATAGAAATTTCTGTAAATTAATTATTTAAAGTAGAATTGCCAATCTGAACAACATACCGATTCATTCTAATAGAAGCTCTTGCCCCTATAAAGCCACGCATGGAATTTTTGCCAGATTAATGCATGATTTTTTGTAACCCTAATAAGAGGCACACTTTCAAAACTGGTCGAACACTCATTTACACTGACAAAATACTTTCGGTAGGAAAGAGTAAATAGGCTTAGAAGGATTGCGAGGGGCACACGGCCGCCAAACGGAACTAAATCATTAACGTATTTGAGGATAGTTTCGGAATCGCTTTTACAAATTTTGTTAGTATTTTGCCAGCAGTCACCACTTTTTGACTGATTTTGCACACATGGTGGTCCGTAAATGATTGAAAGGTAAATTCAGCCAATCCTAGTTGACTTTTGTGGGTATCTGTAGAATATAAGCATCACTTAAAAGTTACACATAGTACCAAGTGCGCGAGCGCCCGTCATAATAAACGTTGCATGTTTCAGTATTGCCTTTGGGGTTTTTTGTTTGAAATGCGTTTGGTATATTAAATTGAATACGGTATCAAAATATGGTGGCAATACACCCACCCAAAGGTGAATATTGTGATTTTGTGAATATTGTGATTTTTTCTTGACGGCTGTGAACACATAGGACATATGGATGCGTTCACAGTTGCGTGGTGCCCATGATACCATTGGTAGGACATTCACCATGCCAGTGTGTTCAGATAATGCATGATCAAGATGCTCACCACTATAAAACAGTGTCAGGAGTTAGACAACAGAGCTCCCCATAGCTCTATCATTACGGTCTTCTTTTAAACTATCATCACTCTTTGGAAAACTGTGAACCAACTTACCCCATGTTTCACTAGGTTATTGTAGTATGGAGAAAGTTTGGTGCTGGTGGGATGTAGAATTTTTCATCAGAGGGGTTTTTGAAAAAATTGTTCTGCACAATGTTCCTGTAATGTCAAATCACCAGAGCCCCCTAGGAAGCTAGTCCATTATTAGGACCTTTGATATAGTAGCATTATGATATCATTAACTACAAAATGGGAAACTTTTATGGTAGGGAGAAGAAAACGACTTGGATGGAGGTCTAAAATCTTTATTCTTGAATTCCCACTCAGAGAATACGTTGTTGACGGTGAATCCTCTACATAACAGGGTACCAAAGATCTCCCTGGGGTCCCTCGGGGACCTTTTTTGGGGCTGCGCTTATTTCTTGGTACAAAATGGACCTCCCTGATTGTGATCTTTGAAGGTTCAGCTGGTTGAGATGATGCTCTATTGTAACAGACAGATCAACTCCCTCAAGACAAATTAGTACTCAGGATGACTTCCAAGCACTTGACAACTTGTCCAATGGACTGGTGTTGTCCTCAATACAAAAAAAAATGCCATGCCCTCACTGTCATACTTCAGAACTGATACACCCCTATAAATTTTATCTGGTTCTATCAGGCCACCCCTTGCCCCTGTCAGGTCACACCCCTATCTTGGAGTCAATCTGGACTCAAACAAATTGCCATGGACCCCACACATAACTCCATAGTTGCTAAAGGCCAACAAGTCGTTGAACTGCCTTCGTAGGAATCCTCACAATTGCCCCCCACATTTTAAAGAAACTAGTAAACTACCAACACCATGTCCTGTTTGTCCCAACTGATTCCCAAGAATGGTCTCCTTACACAGTCACTAACAAAAAAAAAAACTAAAATGTTCCAAACAGAGCTGGTGGATTTGTTGCCAGGCGTTTATTTGGCACGTTAGTGTAGTGACATCATGTCCTCCATAAAAATGGAAAACTCTGAGCCTGAAGAGTTTTCACAGTCTTGTGACTTGTCAGAAAATCCTCAGCCATAAATTGATTGTTCTCACACAAGGTCTCTTCATTCCGCCACTAGCGACACTAGGTTCAACACTCAGGCTTTCAAAACATGGTCTGTCGTGTCGATGCCGTGGGGGCTCCTATTCCAAGACCCAGCGTCACGGGAACAACTCACCCCAAACATGCTGGTCTGTTACAGTAGCAAAAATGTTTTCAAGAGGGGCGTGGACTCACAGTTGAGCCAATAGGACGGTCTTCCCTGGCACACCAACTATCCTCATCGAATGGCCTCGGGGAGCTTTGGAGTACTCGGATGAAAGATTAACTGTACCATGAGGAAGCCCATTGCGAATCTGACATCCCATTTCATTAGCCCACACTATATATAAGTGTTTGGGCTGAATCTTCATTACCAGTATCGGTACCGAGTACCGGTGTCGGCCTCAGCATCCCCAAAATCACATTAACATTATTGCAACCCAGCATTCAGGTTAAATTGGCGAAATTTTCCAGTATTGCACCTAGCATTGTCAACAAAAGAACTATTCTTTTCTGTACATTTTCCTTGTGGCGCCAATTGTTCCTGTAATATACTGTCAAGCTACTTCCAGCCCCAGACTAGGCAAATCATTTAGTTGCTGCTGACCAATGTGACTATGCGTTTTTAAGTGTCAAAACATACCTAATTTACCTACTGGTACAGTATTTTTCCTCCTACAAGGAATGCCTTGGCTTTCAAATGGGGTGCTACGAGTAAGTTGGATATACAGGTATACCCTAACCAGACACACAAAATGGTTTTAGAGTCTAGTGTTATAAGAGCTATGATATAATTTACTCACTGGAGGCAAATGTTTTTGTGCCTTATTTTTTGACATAGATGAACACATTGATTGCCATTCCATGTTTACTGTTTGGCATGGCTGCATTATTGGCTATAAAATAAACAAAGCTTCATCCACCTGAACTTCATTGCTGATAGTAACTAGCCCCAAATTGAGACTCGGCTAGGCAAATTGCATACTTATGGGCAGTGTAACAGAATATAACAGAACTGGCTACTAAGTTGAAGTAACATGTATCCATATATAAAATATAATTCTTATACCTGTACAATCTTGAAGGGTCCGGGATATTATGCTTTTGGTGTGTAGCCAACCGCCGCCAGCGCCGCCGTCCCAGGCTCCGCCGCCCCGCCGTCGGAAACTTTATGCGTTAGCGCAATAACTCCTTAATCTTTTCCAATTGATCCGAAAACTTGTACACATGTCCGCCCTAGTGAAATCCCGGATGAGTTCGAAATGAGCATCAATCACTGCACTGCTGGGGGCTGCTAATTTTCAAGTCAGTCAATTTTGAACGAAACTTGTGGTAGAACTGTAGTTGATGCCTGAACTGTGGAGGTCTTTTAAAAGGTCATCGGATCAAATTTGCGAAATTTCTGTGATTTTCCAAACATATGAGATTTGAACAAAACTTGGTGGGTTAGGACTAATAGTTTGATCCTGAAAAATGTGGTGGTCATTTCAAGGTCATCGGAGGTCAAATTTGCCAAAATTTCTGCGAGTTTCAAACTTGTCAGGATTTAACGAAACTTGGTGGATGGGGCTTCATTTGTTCCTCACAAAGTAAGAAGTCATTTCAAAGCCATAGTGGGTCAAATTTGCATAATTCATGTGCCTATTAACTTTCATGGTTACAACAAAACGTGGGTGGATGAAGTTTATCTTGAATTGGTTTCTGACCAAAATAGGTGTCTTTATGGGGTGGTTAGAAATTCTTCCAATGATTGCTCAAAAAGCGGATATAGACGTGGGCGGTTTAAACTACACTGTCTAGTTGATTTTGCAAGACTGCTGACTTTGCGCTGTTAAAATTTCAAGCCGGAATTGCTGTTCTGGAGTGCCTATGCAAGAGTGAATCGGTGTGGGAGTAACCAAATGCCCATACGCAATTCGGTTTCTACAGCAATGCGTGAAATGCAGCTATGATATATGCAGGGTCAGCGGAACACACACGCACATGCATGGCTGCATATTTGTTTTTGCGCATGAGCTAGTAGAATGTAGGCCCTGTGTCTTAATGGCATATTCACAAGAGCACGGGGCAACAGCGCTGACGATGCTTCCCAGTTACTTCTATGTGAGCTGTTGGGGGCGATGAGACAAACAGTGGTATTGTCAGCTTAGCGAGGGCATAACCACGTCTAACTGGACATTCCAGACGCAGCCCAATGTCCTCTCCAGTTAATACATTAGCTCCATGGTTAAACAAGCTAAACTGTGGATTGGGTATGTCCACAGCCAGGGGTCAGCGGTTTAATGGGTCTGAGAGCCATGACCCTTTTGGCCGTTTGGACCCTTAAACAAAGTTGTACTCATAAGGGGTCACAATTGCACTAGATATCGGTAATTCTTGGCATTGTATGCAATTTCATAGTCAAATGCGGTATTAGACCCTTTCTTTCAAGAGCCACGGCTACTCTGCTCCACGGTAGGTTTCCACACCACAGAAAAAAAAAGGGTGGAGGGGTTGCTTATGGGGGGGGGCAGTATGGTTACAAAAGATTCGGTACTGAACATGTTATTATTCCGACATACAACAGGCACATTGCTCTGTTATCACAGTTGGACTGTCAGGGTCTAGGTAGGCACACCCCAATGATCAAACGATAACGTAGGATTATGACTATAAAGGGTTTACCTCTTAGCACCCAGTAATTCTGCAAGGTGATGACTCAAATTATATCTGACTGCCATGAAACATTGCTGTACGCCTACATCAAACAGCCTTGATTCCGATATGCCCCGAACAAGCGTTTAATTTAAACCCCTCATGCACAGACCATGGCTATAGACAAAGGCACTTATTTCAATACCATGTTATATCTACAGTAGAAATATGCATGTACGGTTGCTGTCTCACACTTAGTGAGTACTGTAACTATACCTTGCCACTGCCCTAATGGGGAATCTCCCACACACAATAGTTCGTACTACAGAAAACATGCCTGGAGCTTCCAAAGTAGGCCCTTCAGTGGGCTATAACGTGTATTGTAGGATGCGCAATGATCGAAATGATGTGTAAATAGGCAAAATACTGTGGTGGGTAAGCATGGTCCCCCTTACAACAACAATTGTAATGCCAGGCTGTTTAAGCATTACAGCCAATTCCATAGAATGTCAAAAGAAAATGTATCGGTATCACTGCCAACTGTTTGTACTCTCTTACAAAAACAAGTGATTTTAGTGGGGGACCTAGTTGGGTTGCCAAAAAATTTGGTGTGATTCCTTAGGCTAGACAAGGAGGGTAGTTAGATGTATGACATTAAAAACTGCATTCCTTACACAAAAGGGGAGGCTGTGTGTCTGGTTAATCACTCCTTCTAGAAAATGTGCACATTTAGCTGTGATAGTGTGACTGGCATGTCGATCGGCATCTCAAAACCGAGCGAGCCCCATCACCTCGTTTTGATGGGGGTCGCAAGGGTTTGCTTGCTGACTGGTGAGGTTGAGAATAAGTGAACCCACTCGATAGATCAAGCTCATACTCGGCATGTGATTCCCCGTAAGGAGTTTTGTATCCGTCTGTTTTGGGGTCAGGTCAAAGGTCATCTGAGGTCAAAGGCTAAAACCTTGCGAACACAATAAGTCCAGAAATCTCAGCCGAATTGGGCCTAAAAATGTGTATATTTTTTCTCATGAGAAGTATGAGAACTCTATTGAATTTGATGTAGTCAAGGGGTCCATCAGTGGAGAAATGAGGAAATGGGAAGTTCAAATTGGTTCTATAATTTTTGGCTTTTCAAAATGAGAACTTGACCCCACTCGATAGACAAGCTCATTACTTGGTAAATGTATGTAGATTCTCCATAATAATATTGTTACAGATTGTTTCGGGTAAGGTTAAAGTCAGCCAATGTCAATTAATGTCTATCGAGAACCTGTGAACATAATTAGGACGGGAAACAGGGAGAATGTCATTCAAGGACACTTTTTGATTCCTTGACAAAGTCAGAGGAATCTATGACAGTCACGTCGTGTGTGTGGTGTGTATGTGTGTGTGTGACGACCAGCTTGTAAACAGATAACTGATCAGGTTAAGTAGGTCAGGATCTACTTGGTATGGGTGTCCCATGATGAGTAATGAACCCTATGTTTTTGGGTCAGGGAGAGGGTCATCTGAGGTCACCAGAGGTAAAAGTCTGAAAACCTTGTAAACACGATAAGTCATTGCAGAACGTTGGTCTGATCAGGTTGAAATTAGGTGATTAGCTTTCTTCTGGGGAGTACAGGAACCCTATTGTTTTAGTAAAGGGGGGGGTGAATGGATATACTTGGTTCGTGTATTCACAATGAGAGTACATGAGCTCTATTGTTGTGGGGTCAGGTCAGAGAGTATCTAAGGTTACCAGAGTTCAAGTCTGAAAACCGTGAATTTAGTGTGTAGCTTTCTTACCAAGGGCCCAGGAACCCTATTAGTTGGTGTAAGGATAGGAAATTTGTCAGACGTATGTTGCCCATAATGAGCTGGTATATGTTCCCATTGGTCTGTGTGTCTGGCTTGGGTTGAACCTGAAGCAGTCAAGGAATCACTAAGCATTTTGGCTTCGGTTCGGGAACTGACAGGGGAACAGTTGTTTCATTTGCCGTCTAATAATCAGTCGAAGCAGTGAATGGAGAGCTTCATTCGCCTCTTTGAGTGAGTTGGGAAGCGCGATATTTTGGTGATAATGCCACCATCTAACTATCTATCGATAAAATAACTGTGACAGGTGTAGGTTGGGAAAAGAGGGTCGTGCCCATCACGGGACAATCACATGCAAGCCTCTGAGATTGTTGTTAATGTTCTTAGGAAGTGTTGTTACCATTGTAATTTTGTTGTAATGAATGTCAAAAACCATCGAACTGCCAGGAAGGTTTGTAGCAAACATCAAAATAAAATGGAACCTTCTGTTACAGTTTTTTAGTGCAATGTTTCATACTGTACGTGTGCTATACCACGGAAAGGAAAACACTGTGAACTTGATTACACTTCCAAACCACCTGCCTGGATGCATTAACCCCCCAACCTACGTAAACATAACCTACGCTCCCTCGCAGGGGAACCCTCCACCCATTTGTGGAGACCCTTGGAAAGGGGAACAGGACTATCATTGTGATACATGTAACTACAATTTGTGATACAGTGCATGGTAGCGTATCTCGTCGAAATAGATCTTTGATACTAGTGCTTACCATATAGGATGAAACAATTGTTTCTGTTTTGCCCAAACAAAGTTCAGGAAGGACTCAGCAACTCACCCACTCTGTTGGTGTGGTGTGTCAGCTTGCCCATCACAAAGATTTCTCTGAAACAGTTCACCAATTTTTATGGCATTTTGTATGTTGGTAGCCCCGTATCGGGTTTGGATGAGGGGATCTGATTAGAGTTGTGCACCCAAAGTACTATAGGAGATGGGTGAGCTTTGTGATCATGCAAGTCTATCTAGTTATCTATCTATATGTCGTCTATCTGTCTGTCCACAGTTGATTAAATTGTACTCAAGAAATTTAATGATTATGATGAAGAACTTGAGGTCACCTGATGACCAAGTGAGGGTCATCCGGGTGTTTGGAAAATTGAGGCAAAGGTCATCTAGGGGCCATTCGGGTCATTCTGGTGAAATATGCCAAAATGCTTCTCCTCCTATAAGTCAGGGATCATGAAAGTTAGATCAGTATAATGGTGAGCAATGCTAATATACAAGGTGTTCAGGATTTGAAATCAAAGGTCATCAGGGGTAAATTTTGCCAAAATGATAATTTGCGGATCATATAGCTATGTTCTTCTCCACAGGTTGAATTGGATGAGCTGCATGGTCATGATTATCATTGACCAATAGTACACACACACAACGTTGTTTGGTACTGTGAGAGCAAAGGTCATGTAGGGGTGAATTTCGGCCATGTTGTTCAAATGTCAAGTGGCTTCGATTCTACAGAATAAAACAGGATCATCACCAGGTGCGTAAGATTAATCAAGTAATATGGATGTTTGGGCCACCTGTATGAGGTCAAAGCATCTAGGGATATTTTTTCACTAAAAATTGTACACATTGTCTACATCAAACCATTGGCAATCACCTCTTGTTTTTTGTTACCTACTTAATCGTTTGAGCTAGCTAGCAAGATGCGGACCAACCCATGGAAACTGTGGTGATGTAGATCAGAACATGGGTGTGCGATATTGGGGGAGGAACCTGATTAATTCAATATAAAATATGCTAATCGGGGTAGCTAATTTGCCTATTTCATGTAAAACTTCCTCAGAAGGCTCTCCAGGTGTTTTCCGATGGGGGGGGGGGGGGGGGGGGTTAGGGGACAGACCCGCTGATATTCGGAGCACTTGGGGTGGCAAATTAGCCACTTTTTACTACCTAAGGTTCTGCTTCATCTCTGCTGACTAGCAAAATCCCCCTCCTTTCGACCTGTGAGTTCAAGGTGGTCTGAAGAGCTCCACTATTAGCAAAAAAAACAACTACTGACCACGGAAAACAGGTGAAACTAGCCATTCGAGAACCCATCCGTTCCTTTCATTCATTGTTCCCCATCGTCAGCATATTTGCAGGATGGTCTGTCCAGTAGAGCCCTGATGGGGTGGCGGGGGTGAACGTGCATGAGCACCGCTGAGAACACATCCCAACACGCCGATAACAACAATTTGACGGAGGCGTGAAACTATTTCCAACTCTCTTTCTTTCTCTCTCTTCTCTCGTGTTTGGTCAGGATTTCATCGGATTCGTGAAGAAGCGGACTCTACATCGGTGAACACAGGTATCAACCACGTTCCACATGCAACAGGATCAAGACATCACCCAGAGGAAACTGTCAGAGTCACGCAGGACGCAGTGACAAGAAACACCGGAGAGTGGAGCAGATAAACCGACAGAGGTACAGTAGGCGGCAATTAAATGCATCTTATTCCCAGTGTATTCTTATAGGCGGTCTTTATGCAGCGATGCATTGTGTTCACAAGGGTGTGAATAATCTCAAGCGCTTGTGGAGACAATAAAGCCCACAAAACTTGCAATTTAATTACAGTTCATAATATGATGATAACATGTAGGAAGCTATGAGAAATAGGGTTTTAGCCTATGTCCAGGAGGCCTTTGGGTCAAGTCAATGGCGACCTCAATTGTTACTACGGGTGCGTCACCAGTTGGGGCTGGAATTCATTTAGGTAAACATGAACAATTCATTCAACAAGGGGGGCATGCTCATGCTAGAATCGCCAATTCCGGTTGTGAGGTTTAAATGTCCTCCTTACCTTTCTTTTGTGCCAGTTCAAGCTGGTCTGCTGCATGACCATTGTACTTCAAGACATTCCACTCTCTAGCTTGTCTGGTCAGTAGTAATTACTCTCACCCACTGCCTCTACACCCTGGACATCCAAATTTGTCCAGCACAACCAGCACAAACATCTTTCTCAGAGGTTTCATCCCTCAGGTTCCCAATGTTTTTCATCCTCTTTTTTACCAGTTATGCTCAGAGATAAAGAAAAATTTTAAAAAATTACCCCCGAGTTACATAACTCTGGTGGGGACCAGAAGTTTTTTTTTTGAGGTTTGGGGTTCAACCAACTTTACTGGCAGGAATTCAAATGAGACAAACCAGACCAAAAATATAAAAACTTGGCACACATGCTTACAATTCTTACCATTCCCACCCCCTACCCCCCCCCCCCAAAAAAAAGAAATGAACAAATCTGTAGTAACCAGTTATTCCGTTCAGTCGTTTAGTTGAAGGAACCAGGATGAAGCTGTTCCCAGAAGAGATGCCCCTCGTTAATAGAAGAGGGAACAAAGGTTCGTTTTGATGCATTTCTGGGAGCTGATAGGGAGGGAAAAAGGACAGACGCCCAGCTTTGTAAACAGGATAACTTGATCGGTCTGAGTAGAATCAGGCTCATACTTGGTATCTGGTGCTGAGGTCACCACGAGGTTAAAGTCGGAAACCTTTGTAAACACGACACGATAAGTCCAGAATATTTGGTCAGAGAAGTAGTGAAATTTGGTATGAGCTTTCTTATGGGGAGTACGGAAAAACCCTATTGTTTTGGTTCAGGTTGGGGTGAATTTTGATCCAAAATAGAAAAATTATTGGAAAGTTGATATTTTGGCTAATTTCGGCTTACACGATATACTCGACCCCAACCGATGGATGAAGATATCCTTGTGTGTTCTCCCATGATGAGACATGGAAACCCCAGTTTTGGGGGTTGAGGGCAGGAGGTAACCAGAGGGTCAAGTTCTGAAAACCTTGAAATTTAGTGTGTGCTTTCTTATTCAAGAGGATATGAACCTAATGGTTGGTTGGGGAAATTGGGAAATGTCAGACGTTATGTGCCCATAATGAGCTGGTACATTGTCCTTGGTTAAAACCCCCCCATAGGTTGTCAGAAAGAGTCAATGAATCAACAAAAAAAAAGGCCTTTTGGCTTTCTGGTTAAGGCTCTGGTAAGAACTGACAGGATTTAAAACACTGATTAACCTGGTGGCAGGCGGACACTATCAAACAATGCCAACCACTCGGAGCTGATAGCCAGGGCTTATTTCAAACCCTGGTTATGCCCATGGCCTGCGCGCAATGTGGTCGGATAGGGTCAAGTAACTCACACACACCACTTTTCCCCGATATCAATAATATCCCCATGGCAGTCCCTAACTACTATTGGCCGATTTTGTTCTAAACCAGCAGGGCTGGCCCCGCAGGTGGCAGCCCACTACAACACCCTCCCGGAGGCAGGGAGGGCCAAGCGGTGTCGAGAGCAGGATATTCTTCCAACGGAACTTCAACAACTGGATAAAGAGCGTTTGCATCTCCGACGGCCTACGTCGGCTGAGGGAGCAGGACGGAGCGGAGGGTGGTGGCCCGGGACCTCTGCTGTGGCAAGGGGGGCGACCTACTCAAGTGGAAGAAGGGCAACATTGGCCATCTTGTCTGTGCTGGTTAGTGAAAGTCTCAATTGGGTTCATGGCTGGCCTCCTGAAAATCAGGAAAGATGTAAACTTACTTGTCTTGGGAAGAAAAAAAAATTACCTACTACTGTTGAGAATGGTAGCATGTGTAGGAGTTTGAAATAATATTAATACAGGGTTTACCATCCATATTCACTCTTTTAGCTAGTCTACTAGTTATTGCTGGTGAGTCTCATGTGGCTATACTGAATGATTTGATTTGATTTGATTTCTACAGGTTCGGAAGCCAAGTAGGGCTCACTACGGAACCCTGGCTGTATTGATCATGGACAAACAGGGAGATCACTCGCCTTCCTATCTTCTTGATAGTGCCTAGGGATGTAACCATTCCCAACCTGCTTCTGGGACTGTAAACTCAGGTCTCCTTGAAGGGAGATCAAGTGAACCCCAGGTTCTGATCACTTTCTTTAGAAAATAGAAGAGAGAGAGGAGAAGTTCTGTCTACTGTGACTGCTCACAGCCGACCGACAAGACTCATTGCAATTATCCCGGAACAAACCCAGAAGCCCATACACAAAACCACTGCGTTACAGCGAAACCATGGAGTGAATCAAGACCTCTCCCCTTAACTGCAAGTACAGCCACCTAGAAGAAACATCTGGTGACTGCTGGGGTACGAAAACCTGGAATCGTTTGCTTGCCACAGCATCTCTGATACTACTCTGCCATTCTTCTGCCCTAATGGGTGCCCTCACATTTCACCACAGCAAACTGCAGTGGTAAAGGATTTCCTGTGTAGTGCACTGGACCGTGACTCATTACCCAAAGTACTGTACAGTTTGTATGAGAGTTGCAGGTGATCAGAATATGCATTAGGTGACTTGATAATCCTTCCAGCACTGCAATTTGCAGAATTCTGGAGACTTTCCTCATGCACATATATACCAAAATTGTATTTGTTATTATATCCAATTTATTGAATCAGCTTCATTACTACATTCCTAATATCAAATAAGATAGTGTTAGAATCTCTCTCATCTGATTTTCATGTAGGTTAACCAGTTCTCATTTGTCATTATTTCGCTAACATCCACATACCTTGCGGCTGTGTTTCGTCGAGCAGTTTTTTGACAACGGTAACAAACGCCCTCCACGCGTAGGAACAGAACGACCGCTACCCAGTGTTCAAGGCAGAGTTCTACACAGCAGACTGTGCTGCAGTAAGTCTGCAAATCTCTTGATTACTCCATAGGCCAGCATATAACTAGACATGTGTAGGCCGGTAACCGCCCACGTGTCTATCCCCCTTTTGAGCAATCATTGGGAAGAAGTATCTAACACCCATAAAGACCCCCATTTTGGTCAGAAACCAAGATAAACTTCATCCACCAAGTTTTGTTTAATCCATGGAAGTAAGTAGGCACATGAATTATGCAAAGTTGACTCACGATGGCATTGAAATTACTTCTAACTCTAAAATAAAATGTTAGCTCCCAGCACCAAGTTTCGTTCAAATCTGACTCACAAAGTTGGGGTAAAATCGCATAACTTTTGCAAAATGACCTCCGACGCCTTGAAATGACCTCCTCCACATTTTTGGGATCTCAACGATAGTTCCATAACCACCAAAAGTTCGTTCAATTGACAATTTTATATAAAATAAAAATTCTGCAAATTCTGCCTGCGATGATTTGATATGACCTCCACATTTTTCGGATCAACTATAGTCCCCTACAACCAAGTTTCGTTCAAATCCGACTAACTTGAAAATTTTGCATAAATTATGCAAATTAGCGACCCCCAGTATTGCAGTGATGCCCACTTTCGAACTCATCCGAGATTTCACTAGGGCGGACATGTTACCAAGTTTCAGATCAATCGGATAAACTGTTGAAGAGTTATTGCGCAAACGGGCGAAAGTTCCGCGGCGGCGGAGGCTGTGACGGCGGCAAGCTGGCTACACACCCAAAACCATAATATACGGACACTTCCAGTGTTAGCGGGATATAATGACATGGTGATAGCAAGTGTGTTTGCCTCAATCTACATTTCTCTACATTTCCCAGCACTGCCTATTTTTTTAGGCCACTTTGGGCAAAGTAGACACAGTCCATCGAAAAATTCGAGAGTACACATGGTTGTTCAGAATTGAATGTTTTTTTTCGGCACAATAGTACTCTTATCTATCTACACTCCTGTTTTTCCCAATCCTTTGATACCACATAAGGGGTGGATTTGTTGCAATATGTTCAACTGCGGAGTGGCTTGTTGTAATAGAGGGGGTGCTTCAACAACCACAAATTATTCATACCTCCCAAAACTGCTATCGTGTATCCCGAGGTATATGGGATGTCACTAAAGTAGTCTCCTATGGCATTGAGAGGGTTGATGGAAGCTGGGTAAAATTTACCTTGTGTAGCATGTCTTAATTTCATGAAAGCAGAGATCTTGCTTTTTACAAGAATAATAAAAAACTAGAACAAAGTGGGATTGATAGCCAGCCCAGGAGCCTAGAGCAACATGAAAAATGACATTCTTCAAAATAGTTTAAAAAATCCAACAGTCTGACTCTGGTATTGTGCTCATGCTTACAACAAAACTTGATGATTCATTTGATATGGTCTCGACAAAGTGATGATATTTTTAATATCAACAGGAACGTTCAGGAGAATGAAGGAACCATCTCTTCAATAAATGCTACAAAATCTGTATAGACAACTTTATATCTGGACAACTATATGGGCACTGTCTTCCAGATTTTTCTTTTTTTCAAGAAAATTTCAACTCCGTTCAGCATTCACTGGTGGTCAAATATTTTTTACTCCTGGTAGGAGTGTGCTGTTGGCACCCTCCTAGCATGACAAAATGGAATTTTTAGATTTACTCAAGGCGAAAATCGGAAAAAAAGCTCATGAATGTTGTTTGAATCTTGCAGTGGAGGAGTTACGACCTCTAGCGGTAATTATCTCATCTGGTCCGAGGCCAAAGAGCGGATGAGATATTGTAGTCAGTTCTCTCCACATATTTAAGTGTTGCTGGTGCCATGGCAATGTTGCTATGGTAACAACTTGTATGGGTGAGTAATAACCACGGAGGAGTACCCCAACTTGGTGGCGCGCGGGGGGGGTACCCATGGGTAATGGGTGTCATCAATGAAAGTTGCACTCGAAAAGATGTGAATGTATGTGTGTTGGTGTGTTGCATGTCCGTCAGGATTTGTATGAAGAATATTCCACAGAAATCAAACCAATATCATACATGTCCTGTCTGATGAAGAAGAAGTCGATATGGTCTGAAGAATTGTGTCATTGATGCTTCTGAAACAGCTCAGCAAATTGAAAGCAAATATTTCTCTCCCCCATCCAGAGAAGACGAAAGACTTTACAAGGATTCCAGACGTTGACCTTGGGTGAACCTCACAAGGCTTCAATTCTCCTTCCACTACTCCTTTGAGAGTCTCGAGAGAGCAGACACTATGCTAAGGAACGCTGGAGCAGGTCCGGACCAGGCGGACTCTTTATGGGACTTTGCCCAATGGTTGTGAACTTGTGTAAGTAAAACTTTAGTTAACAGTTAGGTTCAAAGGGCAGCCTGCAGAATAATTAAGAGGCTATAATAGCGAAGAAAAAAACTAAGTATCATCCAACCAAAACGTTAATAATAATAAAATTAAAATGAGTTCTTATATAGCGCACGTAGCCAGCACACTTGCTCAAGGCGCTTTACAAACATACCCCTGACCATGGAACAAGGTACGCACTCCGACAATCCCGGAGAGTTGGTGGCTGAGATATCAGGCGATTTTACTCAGCTCCTCACAGGTCCCTTTATACACCTGGGTGGAGAAAGACAGTTGAGAAATACCTTGCCAGGCTACTACGTGGCTCGAACCCACCAAACCTCTGGATTACGAGCTCGGAGGTTTGGCCGTTAGGCCCATCGCACCCTCTCAATAATATGCTTTCTGTTACTCATCAGAGGCCTTTGAATTTTTATGAAGGTATATTGTGCAAGATAAAAAACATCTTATCTGCACTCATAAATAACATGTGACCTATGTATGTAGATATAGTGTGTAAAAGTGAATTATAACCGGTTATACTTAAGTGATAATAAGTGAACAAATACTAAGAAAAAACTAATGTAATCACCTCCACCCGAAACATTAATATGCCTTTCTGTTACTCATTCAGGTGTATTCCTTTGAATTTTATGCATGTATTATTGTGCAAGATGAAAACATCTTATCCCGGCACTCATAAATACCACATGACCTATTTATGTAGAATTAGTGTGTAAAAGTGAATTATAACCGGTTATAATTATGCTATTGAACACCCCCGGCTGACCCGATAACGTTCAGATATTCGCACACCAATATTGACGCAGTTCAGTGTCGCAAACATTATTACTCGATGTACCTCAGTTTGCACATGCGCGTGTAGCTTGCAGTGTATCAACACTCCTTGAATGGTTTGGGCTGCTGATTTTAGGCAGTACTTTTCAAACTTTTCATATGGAACAATATGTCAAGCATATGAAACAATATGTAAAGTGTTGGGTATTTTATGAATGGGAATAATAAACAGATACTCGTGCCTTTGTTTTCGAATTAGAGCCAGTTTGACGTCATGATAGTCAGGAAAAGCCTAACCTCCTATTATGACGTCCTACCCCGTTTCATTCTGCACAAGGCCCTCAATATCTGTTTCATTTTGTTCCCTATATGATGTCATACTTGCCACAACCCGGGAAAAAAAAAAAAAAATTACCCCTCTGATGAAATTTACACATTAATTTAACTTTGCAAATTGGTAGTCCCATGAGAGGTTGGTAAGGTGTTGATGTCATTTTATGGGACAGACAGTAGAGCTTCCGCGGAATGTTTCAATTTTTGCCAGTCACAGCACGATAAATCCGTGGAATACATAAGTTACAGTATTCTCTATGTTGATCGCCTGGCGTCATGTCGTTGTTGCACAATTGGGTTTCTCACTAATGAGCCTGTTTAACGATTAATCAGGTATTGAGACCATAATCTATGGTGTCACATGTCTTGGGGTACAACCACCTGTAGCCATTGAACGTGCATGAACAGCGTGCAAAATAACTCTCAAAACTCCCCCGATGTAAATAACACATCCTACCAGCTCAACCTCAAATAGATTTTCCCCCACCGCTTATCAACAGTAAGATAGTAAAACATGAATAACCTATTCATGAAGAATAGGTTCAGTTTTTTGGTAAGAGTGGTGTCAGTTTGAAATTAGGCCGTGATGGTAATGAGCTTATGAGGATAATGTTGTCTATACCCCCCGAGCAATTTAGTTGGTGAGCATGCTCACTTACAACCGTGAACATGCTCATATCTCTGCATGATAAACCAAACTTCAGGGGTCAATACCTCCACATAGGAACTCATAATAAAATGGGGTTTGAACCTGTGGTATACTTTCCCCACAGTATAACCTCCAAATCTCCAGCGTAACCATTCCTGCTGCGTGTCCTTTCATACATTGCCACGAAGCAACGATTGGAAGAGAAATTGGCAGAGTGTGATTTTTGCACTGAAAAGGTGGAAAACGGCGCTGAAAATTACATATAAGAGGGTACAAGAGTGCCCCCGAATAGAGAAAAGATCGCCCCTGGGGATTCTGCATCAACCTTGGTAACATACTAGCAAATCCAATCAGAAGATTCTGATTTTATGCCTTACACTGATCAGAAACACTCAACTCGTGAGAAGAACGACCATTTTGTATGATGCCTTCTCAAGCACTGCTTCGTATAAAACATTTTAACATGTGTTCGTGTATAGCCGTTTGATTCATGTGAGGCACACCAGGTACAGCATGTGCAGTTGACCATAAAGCCCTGTTTGACTGTTCTAGGCACTATTACATGCGCAAAACAAGCTTGCGGACACACTCGTAATCTTACTGTACAACTGAAACTCATTTCCCATGATTATTAACATGAATACACCCATGATTGCACCCAGAGAAAATTGCATTTCATGTGTTGTAAAACTATTCCAAGTAAATGTCAAGGATCCTCCAGTAAACTGCCAAAGAAATATCCTATCTTCCACTGAGTGAGCCTATCAAAACTGGAACCAGAGTAGTTGACAGGAGAACTATAAGATTTTAATAGCTAGGAATTCTGTGCAAAAATCATTCAATTGTGGCCAAACATGTTAAACTAATAAAATTCCCCACAAGAAGCTATAAAGAATGATAAATGGTTTTTTGTTGCCCGAACCTTAAAACACAACCAAAACGAAGTGAAATCATGACCTCAGATCTCGTAAGATTGCTTTCACTCCATGACAAATTCATAACACCATGTCTTCTTTTCTCTACAACTCAGACGAAGATTGAAGAACTCTGAAGGCCTGTCGTTTGGTAATGACGTATACCGAGTGACATTCAAGAACACAGGAGAGTGTCCTCCTCTCTTCGGACTGCATACCTTTTACGACTTCCATCTGGAGGGTGTGGTCGACTGTCCCGAGTTCCTGGTCTACTTCCCGCTGCTCGAGAAGTGAGTATTGGGGCAACACCATGGTCACTCTCAAATTAGTTTTGGATGAATCTTCTATCTACCTTGAAGATTACTGGGGCCCTGTGGCCGCCAGCACTGGAATGGAACAAAATTACTCTAACACACATTCAAAATATCGCAAAGGTTGAAGCAAACAATGTCTTGCTATTTCCACATACAGTGCATCTGCCCCCCTCCCCAACCCGCCCTTCACGATAAATATTTTTACAAACTCACATGCTAAAAACTATTATATGTACATGTTGTATCCAGTGAAATTGTGAATCACTCAGCATCATGGAATTGAGTACTGTAGGTCTACGCGAGTCACAGGCCACAACAACGTTTTTATTATCGTGCAGCGATCGCTATCGCTTGACGATTCGGTGTTAATCACAGTGTCAATGCAAAAACCCTATTGACGTTAACTGTGTGTGGAGAGATGAAGAGTTGAGTGAAGTGACTGCACTGCATGTACGTGTTAGGTGTACACACCTATACCATGTTGTTTGTGTATGATGTATGGCTGTACGCACTTGCAATGACTCCAACAGGACCTGGATGAATTTTCGTCATGGAGCAAATGTTGGCAGATCGACCTAAATGCTTTTAAGTGCATGTCTCATGATTGTTACCAATGAGAAGAGAGTTAAACAAGCCGAATATGTCATCTGATAATACTCCTATCAACTGGTGAAGAACATACATACCTTGTGTCACAACCAAGAGTAATCTCTCTTGGACATTGCATATCAACAACATTGTTTGTAAAGGCTCCAAAGTTCTCAGATTGATTCGTAGAACGGTTCCACGACTAATGATATCAAACTAAAGTTACTGCCCATATAATATCTCTTGTTTGTCCCTGTTGAATATGCCTCTCCAGTCTAGGATCCATACTAAGCATTAACATTAACAAAACTGGAAATGGTTCAGCGTAAAGCAGCTCGCTTTGTTGCAAAGCCTATCGTCGATCCACAGTGTGACAGCCCTTCTTCAACAGCTGGCCTACACTGCAGGAGAGAAGGTGGATCATGACTCAAGCTTTTCTACAAATCAGTTAACAAGCTGGTGGCTCTCCCTGTACCCCCGACTTTGTCAAGTTTACTAATCATCCCTCCAGATCTTCATGAGCCAATGCTCTAGTTATTGCACGTTTGTCTTCACACAGATGCTTTCAAGTGGTCATTTAGGCCAAAACAATACCGAATTGGAACACACATGTGCTTTCCAACTCACGCCACCAAAGAACCAAAATCCAATCCCAGTCTGTCTGACATTTATAGAGATGGTTCATCATCAGTCTTTAAGCTTGTGCATGTTGCACTGTTGCCCCCTATGCGTATAACCAATAGTTATGTTTGCATAGTAGATAATACAAGACAAGACAGACAATGAATAACCTGTTCACGGTTTCAAGGGCGCATCTACAGCTCAAGCAGTAGTTTGAGTCATACAGATTTTTTGCATTGCTATAATCTTTATGGCTTATTTTTAAACTGTCTTCGAAAACGAAACCAATTCATCCATTTTCAGTATGTTATAGTTGATAAGCATGGGGGTAATTTACAAATTTTTCGTCTGATATGATATGTAGTTTCCCCATCAGAGGAGTTTCGAAAGACCCCCTGCCTACTGTTCGGGCTGCGTGTGCGTGCCTTCCGTTCAATTACTACCAGACTGACTTTTGTTCCATATCATTATCATGTCATTATACTTACTGCATCCGTGAACAGGCTTATCGAGCAGTAGTTGTGTCGTACTGTTGGCATGCAAACGTTGAACATGTCGTGAACACTAGATAAACTTTGTCAGTGAGTTAATCATTATACTCTAGGAGATTTTCTAGCATAGCCTACTCACACTTTTTTACGTATTGTTGCTATTCCACAGGCCTACCTCACTTGACAAGATCTGTAGTGACCTGAATTGTAAAAAAGTTAGGTGGGCGCTTACGGGATATGGGCCTTAGGGGATGAATCGGTGTATAAAAATTATTTATCATCATTTGCAGAGAGCTTCATTACCCTGTATCAGATATATAAATTTAAATCAATTTAGTAATGGAGTGTTTCCATGTTCTATATATTTCTGCGGCTCCAAAAGAAAATGGCCAAGAAATATGGGCATGAGCTCTTATATTCCGAAACATTTCGAGAATTCTTCACGAAACATTCTGGCCAACACCAGATTACCACAGCTCCTTGGTAGGATGAAATCTTTAGTAGGTGATATTCATTATGCAGAGGGCACACAGCTGGTGAGCTTTGCAGTCTCCGGGCTGTTAGAAGAGACATTCTTCTTCATTGTATCCTGCCACCTGAGTGTGAAAGTGGGGACTTGAGGAAGTGAATTCCTCTGAGAAGTGGTTAGTTCCATATGTGGCGGTCATATTGGAAAGTCCCCGGGAACACACTGGAGAACACATTGAATGAACACATTGAATGGTGGCATCAGGAGTGGAGATTTAGGGAGGAAGTGTACAATATATATGAGTCATCATGTTATCAAGGTCTGTCTCTGTTAATGCTGTTGCATTCACTGTTTGGCACATAAGAAGAAGATGCTATGGATGATACCACAACCAGTTTCTTCTGCGGACCCATTGTTTCGGTCACAAAATATTTTTTTGGTGGGTCATCAAAATTGAATGCCGTTTCAATACAAGAAAGATAATCCAAACACCCCTAACCCATGTTTGCTGCTGCCTAGCACACTGAAAATATCCCTCCTCTATCAACTTTTGAAAGCTCATAATACTGGGTGATGAAAAACGATATACATGTGCAGTTTACACATTCGTAAAGAAACTTCCTCAACATCAAAGAAACAAAGCGAATTGCTATTACTTGCGTTGTTATTTTTGACAGTTCACACAACACGTTTTATGTTGCAGACGTTGTTGTTGATGTACTATTCACCATCCACTTTGTCAAATCTGTCACAAAGTACTTGTAAGTGATGTTCCATAACTACCAAATTGCAGAGGAACCTCTTGAAAGGGAATACATGACATACCATCAAGCCAGTGCTGTAAACTCCGAAAGTGGTCCTCTGGCCGGTTTGGCAAAATAGCTGGTATTATGCACTGAATTTAGTTGAATTTTGTGTGGTGTTAACCTCCAGAAGCTTAACCTGTTCAAGTCAGCCCGATATTTCCTGTGTCCTCGTCAAGCTTTACAACTATTGGCTTCTACTTCGAAAAGGGTATGAGGGCTGGGATTCTGATCAAGTCATACCAAACACATATCGAAGACTAGGAAAAATTCATGGTATACTTGGCCGACAGAGGATTTCGAACCTATTGGGGCCCACGAGGATGCATACCGGATACTGCACCTATTGTCCAACATGCGAATCCATCACAGGTGTACACCGGACTAAGGCTGCCTCTTTGGCGGTACAGTACCCTAATGTGGGGTTGGGGGGGAATCACACGCAGACGGCTTGCAAAATGCTACTAAACCCCCTGCGCTTTTCCCTGCTCCAATCCCGTGTGATGAGCGCTCATTGAGAAGGCAACGTGTACAATTTTCAATTCTTTGGTATGACCCGACATGGAATCGAAACCACCACGGTCTACAGGTGAAGGCGACGCTCTACCTACTGTGCCAACCACTTGGTTGAATTTGGGACCTACTACATTGTGCATGGTGCTCTTCTTATCCCATACTCATGGGAGCAACATGGAGGGGGGGGGGGGGGTGAAATATGAGCTGTCAAACCACCTTTGCTGCAATCCGGGCAGAAATAAGTCATCCATAAATTTGTGTCTGTTTCCTCTCCTAGGTCATCCACCCCATAAAACGAGTGCCCGGCGCTAGCCAGACTGAGGGGCTATGAGCATGCTGGCCAGATACATCGAAGAGAAACGAAAGACGTGGAGAGGGGAGGGAATATCAAGGGTAATATCGGTCGGGACCAGAAGGACACATCCCTAGTGTGGTCATGGTGGTGGTGTGACCTGTCCAACGTTTACAAATCCTTCTTGGTAGGTAGGTGAAGTTTGATGATACAGTGATTGTGGTTCTATACCCGTAGCGTCTCGTGTAGTTTCATTTGGTCAAGTTTCCCCCCCCACTTGGTGCGTTCACTCACCCATAGCTTGTGACTAACTCCTGCCTCCCCCCCCCCCCCCACCGACCAACTTTTTGCGGCATGGGGCAGACTAACAGGTGTTTCGGTGAGCCAGTAAAGAGTTGCCTGAAGGATACAGGCTCATCCTAGACCGAACCAAAGTGTGGATTAGCAGAATATGATGAATTAGGCGGTCGCTGGTCTATACCCCAGACATATTCGATGGAAGCTGCTTACGAGTTAGGTCCACACAGCCTTAACAGATCTGTAATTTTCAGGTGCGACCCTCTTATTCTTGGTGGAACAGCGACTCTGTTCTTACGTTTGGTCGTGTCAGCCCACGGATTGAACACTGTCATCCAGCTTGCAAGCACAAGTGATTTCGTTGACATTATTCGGTCACACAGAGTGTTTGAATGGAGTTTTGTAAACTTGGTCTCAAGTGAAGTTCCCCTGGTTATTGTTTGTTTGTTTGTTTGTTTTTATTTGTTGCTCTATATGTTCAAAATACAGTGATATCCAGACCAATAAATACTTAACGACCGAACAAAAGACTATCAACAATAGAGTTCACAGAAACAACCCTTAGGCCAAACAAATGGCCTATTTCCAATGGGTCCCACAATTTGTGAAGCTCGCGCCAGCGGTTCCCCCAAGCGATTGCTGACTACTGTGGCCAGCAGACACAGGCCTATGACTCCCCCCCCCCCCTGAACAGTGGGCTGATCTGTGTGATGGAGTTTCTTGTTCAGGCCTGAGTTAACAGACCCCCGCATGGTGCACAACAGCTTTTGTGGTGTTCGGCTCTGGCCATTTCTTCTGGTTGGAGGCCAGAAGAAATGGGCCAAGTGGCCAAGAAAATGGCCACCTTTTACCTATGGTCCTACACCTCATTCACCAGCATGATGGCAGGGACCCCCCTGCCCGAGGCCCTGTGCTAGTCTGGTGCATAGTCCGATAAGTGAAATAGATTCAGATAGCAAAACTGAACTGGTTTGTGAGTCTATCGACTCTGACTACTTTAACCACCCATATTGGACAGTCCCACCCCGCTGTCCCCTCTTCTTGGCCCATCTCAGGCGGCATTCACCACAGCCTGCAAATGTGACAACCAGGCTTTGTGTTATCGCTGATGTTCAGTGGTGCATGGTCCAGTACAGGGTAAGTGTTCATACAGTGGTTCGCAGATCCACGAACCTGTCCAGTTTTGTGAATTTCTGAAGTTTTAGACAAAGAGTAAAACAGATTGAGGCACACTGCTCTGGTCCTGTTGTATAGGACATCTAAACAGGAGATCTCGTTCTGTGGTTCAACTTGAAAACACTTTATAGCTAGTATATTGATGTATCTATCATTGGGTTTTCAGGCAAATAATCTTCATTTTTTTATTCCTCGACTTCAGTCAGGGAATCTCTGCAGACATGTCAGTGTGTGTGCGTGTGTATGTGTATGTATGTGTGTATGCAGATTGTGAAGAGCATAATTTGACCCCACCTGGATGGATGAAGCCACCACTTAGTATGTGGGTTCCCCATAAGACTACATGATCCCTATTGTCTGGGGGTCAGCTTAAAGGTCATTCAATGTCATTAGGGGTCATAGTCTGAAAATCTTGTGAAGAGGGTAAGTCCAGAACGATTGCTCCAATCAAGTTGAAATTTCGTGTGTAGCTTTTTTATGGGAAGTACAGCACCTTATTTGTTTTTTGGTGCAGCAGGGGTCATTTTGAGGGGAAAATGGGAAATTGTGAAAAATTTATATTTCGGGCAATTTCAGCTTGTGAAGAGCATAACCCCACCCCACCTGGATGGAAGAAGCTTGTACTTGGTACGTGGGTTCCCCATAGTAAATACATGATCCCTATTGTTTTGGGGTCAGGTTAAAGGTCATCTGAGGTTATTACATACAGGTCAAAGTCTGGAAATCTTGTGAATAGGATAAGTCCAAACGCCCATACTCGGAATGTGGGCTCCCCATAATGAAAACATGATCCCTATTGTCTGGGGGTCAGCTTAAAGGTCATTCAATGTCATTAGGGGTCCAGAGCCTGAAAACTTGTGAAAGGATATTCAGAACGCTTGTTCCGAATAAGTTGAAATTCGTTTGTAGCTCTTCTCATGGTAGTACAACACTCTATTGCTTTTGGTGCAGACCGGGGTCATTTTTGGGGGAAAATTGGAAATTGTGAAAAATTTATATTGTGGGCATTTCAAATTATGATGTGAAGAGCAATACTTTGACCCCCCCTGGAATGATGAGCTCTACTCCGTAATGTAGGCTCCCATGATGACTACATATCCTATTGTCTGGGTACAGGTCAAAGTCATCTGATGTCAAGAGGAGTCATGTCTGAAAATCGTGTGAAGAGGAAAGCTTTGTTCTTGTAACTTTAATCTTTCTTTCGCTTGCTCCCCCCTCCAACACAGAAATATCATAATGATTTCATGACCATTGGCCCGTATGTAACATACACCTGTTGTTTTTATGGCGCTGATCTACTGTCGGAAAATGGGAGGTGCCATTCGCATGAGATGTGAAACCATTTTCAGTGTCGCAAAAATTATTATCTGATTGACCTATAGAATGGCATCGCGTCAATTTTCCATTGTGATGCCATTCAAACTTCGCTTTTCTCCAGATACTACCCGACAATGATTCCTTAAAAGTAATGCTTGGACCTTAACCGGTTTATCAAATCGATGAAGTCAGAGGATCTAATGCAGTCGATCATGACATGTTTGTATGTGTGTATGTTTCGCTGCTTGTGACCGATAACTCAACCCACCTGAATAGATGAGCTCAATACTTGTATGTGGTCCCCATGCTGAGTACATGAACCCTAGTTGTTGTGGGGTCAGGTCAGAGGTCCCCAGAAGGTCAAGTCTGAAAACCTTGTGAACATAAAAACAAAAAAAAAAAAAAAAAAAAGATACGTCAGATGGTGGTCTGATCGGTTCAATCGGTGTGTAACTCTTTATGGAGATACAGAACGCCTCTCGTTTTTGGTTTAGGTTTAGGTGAATTTTGGTCAAAATGAAATTTGTGAAAAGTCATAATTTTGGCCAATTTGACTGTGAACACGATAACTTGACCCCACGGGGTAAGATGAAGCTCATACTTACTGTGTTTCCCCTGATGATACATAACCCTATGTTTTTGGGGTCAGGCAGAGGTCATCTGAGGTCCACAGAGGTCAAAGTCTGAAAACCTTGTAACATGATAAGTCCAGAATGGTTGGTCTATCGGTTCAAATTCGGTGTGTAACTTCTGTTGGAGAGTACAGGAACCCTATTGTTTTTTGGGTTGTATAGGTCGGGGTGCGACTTTTGGTCCAAATAAGAAAATTTGTGAAAAGTCAATAATTTGGCCATTTTGACTTGTGAACACGATAACTTGACCCCACCTGGATGGATGAAGTTCATACTTGGGTATGGGTGTATTCCCCATGATGAGTAAATGAACCCTATTGTTTTGGGGTCAGGTCCAGAGGTCATCTGAGGTCAACAGAGGTCAAAGTACTGAAACCTTGTGCCACAACGATTAGTCCAGAATAATTGGTCTGATCGGGTTCAAATTGGTGGTGTAGCTTTCTTATGGGCAACAGGCACCCCATTGTTTTTGGGTATAGTGTCAGGGGTGAATTTTGGTCGAAAATAGGGAAACTGTGAAAAGTCCAATATTGGCCAATTTTGACTTGTGAACATAACTTGACCCCTCTTGGATGGATTAAGTTCTTACTTGGTATGTTGTTTCCCATGATGAGTACATGACCCCTATTGTTTTGGGTAAGTCAGAGGTCCATCTGAGGTCACTAGAGGTTAAAGTCTGAAAACCTTTGAACACCTGAGTCCCGAAGTGTTTGGTCTGTCGGGTTGAATTTGGTGTGTAACTTGTTTTGGTATAGCTCGGGGTGGAAGTTTGGTCAAATAGAATTTGTGAAAAGGCAATATTTTGGCCAATTATTGCTTGTGAACATGATAACTCAACCACCTGAATGGATGAAGCTCATACCTTATATGTGTGTTCTGGGTGAGATAATTGTACAATGAACCCTATTGTTTTTGGGTCAGGGTCAGAGGTTATCTGGTTTTTTTTATGCCCTTGACGAGCAGAGGAATCTATGCAGTCATGACAGTGTGTGTGTATGTGTGTATGTGAACGCTGGCTTGTGACACGATAACTCGACCCACCTGGATGGATGAAGCTCATACTTGGTATGTTGTTCCCGATGATGAGTTCATGAACCTCATTGTTCTTGGGTCACCAGAGGTCAAAGTCTGAAATCCTCGAAATCAGTGGTTAGCTTTCTTATCAGAGTATAGGAACCCTATGTTGGTTGGTTTGAAAAACTGGGAATGTGTACAGATGTTTATGTTCCAACGAGCTGGTACAATCTCCCATTTCCTTGTGTCTGCTATAGTTCAGAAAGATCAAGGAATCACTAAGCCTTGGCTTTTTGGTCCTGTCCGCTTTTGTGATCGGCTTCGAAAATTTTGCAAAACCGCTAAACCCAAAAAATTTGAAACCAAAAAAAAAAACCCCGTTATCGCCCAAACCGAATTTAATTCGGTGTGTTGATCAAGCTATTGTTCAAATGCCTCATCGTAATCGGAATCAGCCTATTATGGCATAACCAGAAGCCTTATCGGAATCAGTAAATTGCTCCTCTAGTTCCGACATGAGATAACGATTTACCCGTATATACATGGCGGCAGAAATGCAACATTACCGCTCAAAATTGGAACACTTGTACGTGAACCACTTCAAAATATCACCACAGTGAGCAAAACCCCACTTTTGCATTTCCACATGCGCTAGGCATCCACAATTTTCCACATGCGCTGGGCTCCATCTGAAACATCTGTTTTTCTCCCAAAAGTGAAACCGTGCAGCCTTTCTCAAAAGATGTTTTTGTTTTTTTGGGCAAATAGTACAAATTGACCCAAACCTACTTCTTTCTATCTCCTAGGGAACACTTTCCAAAGCCGAGTGGGAGGCCACAAGCCTCTACCTGGTGTATGCCTTCATCAAGGAAGACCCCTCGGAGGCAGCCAAAGCGCCCGCTGAGGAGACCAGGAGGGCTGAAGCTACATCTTCTGCCTCCGATCAGAAGGAAGGAGCCCCAGCCCCCACAGACGAGGCTGCACCTCCCAGGCTGAGGATGAGGAGGAGCAGCCTCCAGTGAAGAAACTCAAGGCTGATGAAGAGGAGGGGGATCCCCCAGAGGCTGCGAGGGGGGAGCCGACACAGAGGAGATCAGTGAAGCCGAGCAGAGCTGTACTGGGGCTGACGGAGCAACCCACCTAGGGGGGATGGGGGAGAGGAAGGAAATCCTCTTAGCTTATTCCCCAACTGAGAAGTTTGGATTCCAGCCCGGGGCAGAGCCAGTCGTCCATCGGCTTGGGGGGAGCGCGACAGTGATGCTGCACTTCTCGTTGAGAAGAACAAAGAGGTGAACCCCAGTCAGAGGCAGTAGAACTTTGACCAAGATAGCATGAAGAGTTAACTAGATACTTATATTCACAGCAGTCATGTCTATTCTCACAACAAAATCCCCACATGGTATTCGGACACCATTCCATTAGTCAGTACCTTGTTTGATGGATTGGTGGTAATTTGTGTTTTATGAAGTCACACCACTGTACTAACGAAAATATTCCTAAGATTTGTAAACAGGGTTCCTGCATTCATGGAAAACCTGGGAAAGTCCCAGGAATTTTATGAAGGAAACAAATCCAGGCCTGGAAAAAAATTTGGAATGTAGAAAAATTGTCATGGACATCTCCCTAAAGTAGCATTGTTCTGGTACTTTTGCTCTTGCTGTTACAGCTGTTGATGCCAATGGCCATCTTGCTGTACATGATTTGGAATGTTTCTGGAAGATGTCAAGATGAAATAGGTCAGGAAATTCTTCGATTGGTGTTGGAAAAGTTATGGAAACAGATTCGCCAGAAATTGCAAGAACCCTGTGTGAAATATTTATCCATGAAGCTATACATTGACCTCCTGTTGTGTCACCAGCACCAGCCAGCATGAAACCTAGAATCAGGTATGAAGACAGATCAGAAACTATCTGGGTTAATGAACTGGGGGAAATATCCAAGTGCATTTTCAAACTGATAGAATACTGTTACAGAATACTTAACTGTCTCCCTCACCATGTAATCACACTGACCTTATCATCGAGCATAGCTCAGCAGGTAACATTTGCTGCTATTTCCTTTGCACATTGCCCGTTGACCTAGCCTGCAATCTCCCAGGACACTCGAAGAAAATTGGACGTAAAGTCACAAATATCCACAGGCTGGCTCATTTATTAGCCTCGATCACCTTCAGTGATCTGCCAACAGTTCTTTTGAATACTCCAACTCATTAGTTCTCAAGTTATTAAAAAAAATTCTGTTGTTCTTATCCTGGCTCTGAAGTATGTTTTATATCACCCAGTTGCTAGGCGTTAGTACCTTCATCATCACATTTTTTTTCTTCATTTGGCCCACTCATTCTTCTGACGACTGGGGTCAGGAATATCCATTAGTATTTCCCTGCAGTTTTGGAGGGGTGACTAAGATGGTTCTATAAATTACATCGTTCATTTCAGACATCACCCCTGATCTCAGTGACTTGTCCAACCGTAATATGCAGCATGCACTCTTGCTTGTTCACTCCAATGCAATATTGTCACTTTTCGTGTCCCCCGGCAACTTCCCGTAGGGCTGCTACATACGGGGCTCGCTACTCTTCACAAGTCAGCTCACAGGTCTCCACTTCCACACGTGGGTGGCGTGGGACATTTCATAGACATGCTTCACTGCCTTGTCCAACACCCTGCGGAAAAGTCATCTAGCTCTCTTGTTCCACCCCCCGCGATCCATTGTTTGCAATCTGACTCTACCAACTGCTGTATATGACACAGATTCTCACCAAACTCACTTGGACCCCATCCATGGTGGTTGGTATTAGGTTATCCATCAGCTATAATATGCACTTGCCATTCCGCCTATGGGCCGTTAGATATTGGAGGGAAATAGCCCATCCCTGCTGAACGTGCAATGGGTCTCAGTGAGGCAGGGCCACTATTTCCGTGGTCTAACGGCATGGAGAACCTTTGATCTTGACCTGTGGGATGTTTATGAACCTAGTCCTACCATTCATCAACATGCAATCCAACTAATTTTGGCCCTCGAATTGGAAGAAGGTTCCCATTACTTGGTTAACTTTGTTGAATTCCAATGTCATGCAAATTGACTTGACCTTTTGTACATACTCTGCATTGGATTAATGGCCACCGTCCTCTCAAACACGGATCCCGATTGTTCAAAATTTACCTTGTGACGTCATGAGGGAGGGGGGGGGGGGGGTTGAGAGACTGCAGGGTTCCCTGTAGTCATTGTAGTTGTAGTTCCACAACATGCTAAATCCTCGATATTTGGTGTGGGTATTGGTATGTTGTCCCCTTTTTCACCTGTGCCAATTCGAAGTAAATATATTACATGACCATTGGCCTTTAAGACATTTAAATACCAGTTTCATTGGCTGACAAGCCCAGGTCTACTTGTGCTCTTGAGTGAGGTCTCTGACTTGATTGGCTCATGTAGTTTCGTGAGCGATATGCATTTTACCTTATCCCATATCCTGCCGAGTTCACCCGCTGACAATAGTGCGTATATTTCTTGCACAGGTTCTTGCAAAGGATTTGATCCTGCGTCCTGTGTAAGTTCTACATTGTGTTCTTGAGCGAGGGATTCTAGTTGTAGCACTGAGCAAATAGCATTTTAAACAGTAATTACCCCCTCCTTCACATTGTAGTAATGCCACGAGGCCAGCCCTCTTCCCTGTATCCTGGTGGAGGATTCACAGCTGACCATAGTGCTGTATATTCTTGCCATGCCGGCCCTTGCAAAGATCTGGTCCTCTGCCTGTATATTGTCGACATTGTGTTCTTGAGCAGGTTCTAACCCTGATGCTCAGGTGACTGGTGAGCACTGAGCATGATAGCATTTTACCTTTTCCCATATTATGGCAGAGGTTCACAGCTGACAATGAGCCAGTTTGGAGATAGCTCTTGGCGCAGGCGCATGTCCCCGCCCCGGTGCTGACATTTGTGACAAATTCCTGAACTTTTCGACATTCCGCCACAGTATTTCGATGGAGTAACTTGGAGATCTTTGAGAAACTTCACATTATTACGCCTGTTTGTTCAACAAGATAATTTCAAATCGGGCTCTACCAAGAAAACAAGTTGTATATTATTTCTAAGCATTCATTGTGTGCTAATTATAAGAAAACAATAGAACTGATCCCCGTGAACATGTTCATTTTGCACACTTTCGAGATTTACTACTATTTTGTAACCTTGGCATAGAATGGAAAAATTCCTCCTTAACTGTTACGTACGGCGCGCAAGAGCGGTGTTCATTGGCTGGCATCTCCGACTTTGGCAGTCTGTGGTGGTGATAATCCTGTTTTCTGAAGGTTCTCATAGTTTGTTAGTGACCTAATAGTTCCATGGGAATAATCTGACAGATTTCCTGTATGTATTTGTTGGATCAGCTGGTTCTAACAAAAGTATGCATTTTTCGTACTGACTAATCGGCGATCTCAGGAGCCACACAGTATAACCTATGGACGGGGACGGCACGTTGAGAAGTTGTCACAAATGGACAATTTGCGCAATGCCCATGCTCTGATTACGAACTAGCTTATCTGCTGCTGTTATTTCTTGCATGCATGCCTTGCAAGAATTTCATCTCTGGCCTGTATATTTGTATCGTTCCACATTGTGTTCTGGAAGCGAGGACTCTAACCTTGCTTGCTCAGGTAGACTGATGAGCACTGAGCATCTATCATTTTAAATACCAAGTAAATTACCCCATCCTTTACAATTGTAAGTACGCCACAGAGGCAGTGCCTTGTGCTGTAATCCTGCAAAGGTTCACAGCTGACAATCGTGCTGCATATTTCTTGCCATGCATGCCTTGCAACCCCTCCAGCTTTGGGTCCGCTCCTGTATAAGTTGTATAGTTCCCCATTGTGTTCTTGAGTGAGGAATTCTTAACTTGATGCCTCAGGTAGAACTGTTGATCCACTGAGCAATATATCATTTCACACCAAGTAATTACCCCCATCCTTCACATTGTGGTAATGCCACAGCGGCACGACCTTTTCCTTTATCCTGGCAGAGTTTTGCTGTACAAAACCACAAGATCTCCTACAAGTCAATGCTAAAACAACCACTGTGGAAAACCCGGTATAACAAACCACTAGGATGAATTTGAATAGAAACCTACAGAATAGTTCACAGAAGTCATTCCAAATTGAATACCTTCTTTTCTGTTATCATGCCGCAAAAAACCAGGAATGTACTGTGTAGAGTCTACAAGCAGTGGCAGCAGCCTTTGGAATCCTTTCCCAGGATGTCCACGGATGCCTCAAATTCTGGAAAGTAAATTGAAATACACCAACAAAGGCGACAAGATAGAACATCCACATTTGGGGGGTGGGATTTTGACATGTCCTCTTTCACCTGTGCTAGTTCGAAGGAAAACTGTTTGCATGACCTGGCCTTGTCGATTGAACAGTAAAGTGGAAGAACGCCACTTCCGCAGATTATGTTTAAATGTATTGATCAGAAAACATTGTTATAGCATTGATGTGTGGATCTAACATTGCATTACTAAAATTCCAAACAATTGTTATTACATTAATCAGTATTATTTCCTAGAAACATATTACTATGGTTTGCAATCCCTCCATTGTTGGCTCTCATATTAACAGTTTCTCTGAGCGCCCTAATAGTCTCTTACCTGGTACTATACAGCCCCGTGAACATTAGGACACTAGAAAAACCTCAGAGACAATTGCTTAGAGCGAGGGCAAGAACAAGATTAAAGTGGGTAAGATAAGACCCTATGGTATTGTTGACGAAATACATAAAACTAGGTTGAGGTAGATGTCAACTTGATTATAAACCTAATCATTGTATTCAAGGCTGCGCCAGTGACTGCAGCTCAGGTTCATATCAGTTGTAAGGAAGGTAATTAAGAAAGGATGGTGGTTACTGCAGACTTGTGATATGGATCCAGCGAGAAGAATTCCAGAAATTGGCAGCGTGTTACATCATTGTCCAGCTGAGGTAGGCCTACTACTGTTTACTCTATGGAAGCACAACTCCAGCAAAAATATTTAGCCGGGAGGGGGAAATATGGGATGGTGCCTCTGTGGGCCAGCAATAGATTTTGCAAGATATTCTTGGACAGCGGTTTGGTGTTCATTGAGCAAGCTATGTATTAGGGAAGCACTGGTCAGAATGGTTCAATTCCTGCACTCAAAAAATCTGGTGATGAAAGGGCTAAACATGCAGATGGGCATTCCCCAGGTAAACGGTCTCATGGGCACTAAAATTTTAAACCTTATTTCATTTGTTTACAAAGTATGCCATTGTGTAATAGACGATTCAAATTGAAATTCCTTAAGGTTTCGTACCAAACGGGATTTGTTTGCAATTTTGTATTGAATAACTGAATGCTTGACTTTGGAGGTGGTAAAAAATTCCTTCAAAACGACCATGCATAGCAGTTTTAAATTTTGTTATTCAAAAAACACAATGAGCAGCTCAAGACGCATATATCCTGTGACGTAGGTATGTGAGTTAGGATCAACAACAAAAACGTTCAGTCTATGTGATAGTAACGTTAGCAAAGAACAAAGTAAGACCACCTGAAAATGTAACGAAAAAACTAACAAAATTTCCTATTTTTTCCCTTACCTTATATTGTTGTACCATATAGGCATGAAACTTATACAACTATTTTTGCCAGTCTTACCTAGTGTAATCATGGACAGAAAATGTGTAATGTCAACGACCCTATTAGTATATCAATGTCAAAGACTAACGAAACTAACAGGAACGAAACTAACAAAAAATTAGGGGTATGTAACAAAACTACACATGGTGTGGAGTAGTTGAAGGGCATTCCACCAATTCCCAACAAATAAACATAAACAGGAGAGGACAAATGGCTCCAGTGTAGTCATTTAGAAAGAGGGATGCAAAAATGTAGGTTAAAGGTCATCTGGAGTAAGTGAGCTATTCCATGGAAAATAACATAATCTCAACATTTAATTTACAATGATAGCCAAAATATATTCACAGCCATACCATGACAAGGAATACAAGTTATTCAGGGATGCAATTTAAGATTTATTAATGAGGCCTAATTTGGTGGTGAGGCGGATTCAAAATAGTAATGTGCATGCTAATGGAGGGAGGGGTGGGGGGGCATCACTGAAGAATCCATGATGCTAATAAAATTGGATGACTGTGAAGCATGAAAATGTTTTTGTTCAGTTGGCATATTGGCACATTGAAGACACACTCAGCAAAGTAAATTTCTTTGGTATTTGTAAATTCATTATGGCTACGGGGATGTGCCAGGACAGTTCTGAATTGGACGGGGGGGGGGAGCAGTTATTCAAAATGTTGCCCTATTTGACAAGATGTACATGGTCATCTCAGTCTTGCCAATTAGTTTGCTGAGATTCTTCAACGTTATTTTTTTTTTTTTTTTTTGACTCGGTTTGTTAAGAAAATTGAAAGACAGTTGAATGGTAGGCAACTTTACCTTCCCAAACAAGTCCAGGGAAAATGCTACTTTCTATATTTACACCCTACAGTGTCCCCGGCAGTAGTGTGAATAATAGAATGTATTGTAATGAGGGGTTGTTGCAAAGTGTAATGTCGAAGTAGGGGCCATTACCAAGTGAGATATTCAATGCTGCACAAGGGAGTCGGGACAATTCTTCAGATCTTCTATAGTTAGTAGTTCTTCTGCATTGGCTGACTGCCCTCATGTTGTTGCAGTACTGTAAAAGTATGCTGCAATGGGACTGGGTGGTTTTGGATGTGCAGATTCTTTAAAATCAGTTGCTATAGGTTAATGTGGCCATAATCAACAGCAATATGGGCTGCTATTCTGTTACATAATATCGAGTTTATGAAATACTTTAATATGGAAAACTTACAACAGAGCTCTGTCAGACTTGCAAACATTATTTATTGTTGTTTGTCATTTATAACTAGCTCTGTGGCATTTTTGAGCCCAGAATGCACCAACTTATCCAGTGAATCCCGAACATGAATACTACAATCGCGATGATGCCAAAAAACAGATTCACCCCTAACAAATGCAAATCACAGAATTTTCCATTTGTTCAAAGACATTTTCGAAGAACCAGAACCTGGAATTATTCAGCCATAACAACTTAAGTAGCTTAGCATTAAATGATTAGCACTGGTGATTCAAAATTGGAAGTGAGTGCTCATTGAATCTCCATTACATAAAGCATGTTAATGAATCTGTAACGTAACGAAACTAACAAGATTTTTTCAGTTTATCATTTCTCCTAACATCCACCATGATATGTTTGGCCAATTAGTGTGATGTTGTAATGGCGCTGAGTTAATTCACTTCCACACATAAAAATACCGATGCCATAGCAGGGTGGTTGAGCGAGAATCTGAATTTAACACATGAGTGGTTAAAAAACCATGCGATTTTGTGTAACGAAACTAACGAGGTCAAAAAGTACTCTGACATTGAGATCCACCAAGGATTCCTCATTTGGTGGATTCCTCAAACTTTTTTTGGATGTTAGTATGACCAAGGTTTATGTAGCACATAAACATGAATATTTATTTACACCTATGACAGGTTAGGGACAAAGTTGAACTGGTAACAAGCCAGTATGAACGGAACTAACGCTGGAATTGCCCATATGCATAGCTCCTGACTTTGGATTAAAAAAATCTCAACTTTGAAGCATTCAGCCTTCGGACGTGTCCTTGAGAGAGAAGAGCACATGATAATCTCTGTTATTCTCACCTTCCCAGGCGGAAGATTGATTATTGTTCAGGTATGATGCGCTGGATGCAGTTGCGCCTTACCTGAAGCCGAAAAAAGAGGGCGCCAGAGGATCCACATACGTAAATACGATTCGCTTTTGACTATCACTCAGTTTTCACTGTATCACAGGAATGAGTAAAACGCAATCAAGCATTCGCCAAAACAATTCTGATAGTTCGTTTTGTCGCTATCGATGGATATTCACACATCGAGGCAGGGTTAATTGGTGGAGCCAATGTTTAGGTGCGCGACACCCGCGGATCGGGGTTAATACGTTCCTGATGCACATGCGGCTGTGGTGATGACTGATCGCACATAAATTAAAGTAAGGAGAGTCCAAATTGGGGGGTTCGTCAAACAAACTCTGCACACGATATGTTGAGTATAGGTCGATCGAAGCATATCCAAAAAAGGGAATATTCCCTCTACTTTTAAGAGACGGCTGCGCATTATGTTTGCTTTGCAGGCTGGCAAGAACAGGAATTATTCTAGACCAACTATTAATAGTTGACCCTTGAGCGGTAAAAGAACGGGTACAAGCATGTACAGAGGGCAAGAAGAATGCGAGTTGATCAGTGACGAGATGGAAAGAAACTTTCTGGGTTCGAATCCCAGCAGTTATTGGACGTTTTCTCGAAATGGCTGCAATTGCAGTTGCGATGGGAGAGGTCTTAGTCTTCATGGTTCCGCTGTATTGCAGTGAATTTGTCCAGGGTTCCTGGGCGTTTGTTTTGGGGGTACCTGTATTGATAAGCCTAGCAAATGGTGCGAGCAGTCGCGTTGGGCCAGAATCTTCGCTACTCCCCCCCCCCCCCCCCCCCCATCCCACGAGGCTCTGAGAAAGTGGCTGAGTTCACTGACAATGATCACCCTTCGAAGGGGATGTAAAATGACAGTTCCCCGCCAAGCTGGGAATATGAATAGTACTCTGCATCGATATCCTTGAGCACTAGTAGAGAAGAGAAGGCGAGTTCGCATATGCTCGTCCACGATGATTAATTACGGACAGTTTTCCTAGATGAGATAATTGGCTTCGGGCCAGTAGAAATCAGAAGAGGGCAGTGGCGGACGGAAGCTACAAATTTAGGGGGGACGCAGAACAACTTTTGATGAAATTGTGTGTGTTACTTTCTACGCGGAGCGCCACAATTGGTGGGCGCGGCGCCCACCTGAAAATTGTGGGTTTTACTAACCTCTCAGATGGCCGGAAACGGCACTTCCTGAGCGTTGTTGAGTTTATGTACCCAGTCATAAAACTCGGTCATGTCTGACAAAAAATCGTAGTTAATAATAAAATGTTATGATGAGAATGATAATGCATATCATCTAAGAAAAATCGACTTTTCTTCCTAATTTACGATGAAATTCCAGTGCATGATCGAGAAGAGTAATTAGATGCTACCAGGAGCCCCTTCCCGCCCCCAGTGGCCATCCACTGAGGTCACGTGGTTAGCGTATGTCGGACTTGCAGTCGGTGGGCTTTAGGTTCGGACTCCCGTAGGTGAGACGAACAAACACGGCCAAAGAAAACATGTTTAACACTTTGGTTCCCTCGCATTTTACACTAGTTGACCAACTAAGTGAAAAATTACTTTTTTAAAAGACACCAAAAGTGGGACAAAATGGTGTCTTTGAAACGTTAGTAACACCGTTTTTCACTTGGTGATGAAGTGTTGTAACAAACAAAGGAACAAGGTTCAAAATATGTATTTTTGTATCGCACCAGCAAATTTATAGCAAGTTTACAGCAAGGGCGCAGCCACTGTCTGAAAGTTGGGGTTCAAGAGCAATTTGTGAGGGGCTCACCGAAGCAGTGATGAGAAACATTTTGTGCTGTGAAAAAATCTGTATGGAGGCCTCCCCAAAAGTTGGGGGTCATGAACCCACGGACCCCCTAGTGGGGCCGCCCTGTTGTACAGTGTACAGTGTGATACATAAATCATGCTGTTTTGGGGTCTTTTTTATTTGAAACGTACGTAAACCGAAGCCATTATACAGATAGTAAATTATAAAGTAATTCACAGACATGTCTTTGGGGTATTTCTCAATGTTCATCATAAAGCTGACAAAAAGGCAAGCATCACTTTTCTATTTTTAATCTAAGGACTAAATCTTTACAAATGTCCCACATTTGTTGCCGAGTATTGTGGCCTGTACATACAGCGGGATCGATTACAGATATTCGCTAACAAGCTGCGAATATCGCCGACCATGCGGCAAACGGGTCGATACGGCACACATTGTTGAATCAGAAGGATACTAGTTTCACTTTATGGCCATCAGTGCCGCAGATCAGATAATGATAGTTTTAAGTCGATTTAGTGTTAATTTTCAAATTTCATCTGGTCCAAAATTTAGGGGACGGTCACCCCCCCCCCCACGTTAATTTGGGAGGACGCGTCCCCCCCCCCCCCCGCTCACCCCGCTTGCGCCGCCTTGGAAGAGGGGACTCCGGTCACTCGACCTAGCATGTCACAACAAGCTCTGTAGCTTGTACATGCCCTTCAAAGACTAGGGCCTTCTCAAAACCATGGTGACAATGTTTCTGGCACTGATAGGTTGGCCCAAAAAACTGTAAGCGGCAGCCTGCCCAAAGACAGGCCCATAGGCTTACCACCAACCTGGCATTACAGGAATGCCATACAGCAATGGTGTTTCCACTTGCCAAAGATTACTGTATATAGTGTAACTTGGCAACTAAACAATTAACGGGATCGTTCCTGCCAAAGCAAGTCGGAAAAATATAATTGTGAAGAAGAGCACATATAGGGCTACTGTGTACACGGAGGCGGTAACGACATACCAAACGAAAACCAGTGATGCGTATAAGGTATACACAATGCTGTCGTCGGTCAAACAACAAAAATTGGGGAAGGTCAATGACTTATAGAGGTTGTTGGAAATAAGACACTTCTGCAGTTGGAGCATGATACAGTTCTGCCCTAGGAAAAAAAAATAATATTTTCATGAGATAGTGAATGTGTTAGGTAGTTTGTTCAGTGAAGGTCCAAAACCTGTTAATTGAGAAAATTGTTTATTCACAAATATTGACTTTGTCACATGGTTGTGCCGTGTTTTGAACTTGAAGTATGGATAACAAACTCCCTTACGTGTATGACTTCAGTCACCCCCCCCCCCCCCCTACGTCCATGCATAAAAAAAAAAAATCATTAAAACACTTCGGTTTTATATAATGTTCTTGCGACGAGTATTTTCGAAGCGAGATTGCAGAGAACAGTTGTCAACAAGACAAGTAAAAAAGTCGGTATTATAGTCACAGGTACATCAGAACTGTTCTTCAGTAACGATCACTTCAAAATGGAGATGAGCACTATCATGAAGCACATCATGGGAAATATGAACAAAGCTGTAAATATTTGCAGAGGGAAGAGACGAAAACCGACCCCAAATAATATGGAATGAGTCCTCGGTAAGTAACATTATCATGTGTAGCCTACACGCGGATATTGAGCTGCATCACGCCAAATGCAAAACTCACATTTTATGCTACCGACACATACCACAGCCGCACCTTACATGAATCATTCATACTAACTGGGAAATGGTGCCTGGGGATACAAAACGAATACGAAAGGATACGGTGGTCGGTATATGATCGCACTTCAAGGTGATGCACTCCAAAAAAAAACAACTTCTGTAGAATTGACGGGTAATCCTTCGCTCGCCAACCTGGAGTAAAAATGAAAATTAGAAGTTGTAGTTACGAAAAATCGTAACTGGGCGGGGTTGGGTGAAGGTATGGAACCATTTGTGACGGATCCGCTTTCTATGTCAACGGGCTGCCTTCGTGAACGAGGGGCGTAGAAGCGTACGCGCTGGCGGAGAAATTCTGAGGATGGGGAGGTGATCAGGGGCGTAATGGCGCAGTTAATTGTAATATTCGGTGGTGAAGTTATATTTGCCCCTGAGTTTCTGTCAGTGACAAAAATATACATACGCAAGTCTTGTCTCACATCCCTATATCGAGCACTCGGAGAACATTCAAGCAATGCTTCAACTTTGCATTTGTCCTTGTTATGTCTGCGTCGACATTCATGGTGATGGTCTGGATGAAGCTCTTCCGCTCGCTGTCCTTCCACGGCACGCATGCTCGCTTTTCGGCACGCAGTGCACTCGACGACGTATGCCTTGTTGCCTGTCAACACACCGCGTATGTTACGGAAGGATGGAAAATTATCCACTGGTGGTCAGATAATAATAATAGGACTCGCCTGGAGCACTTTGCAGTTGCCCTTGAGACGGAACAAATGTAAACATAGCAGGGAGTTCAAAATACCCATTTGGTATTTAATTCCAGCGAGAAAAAGGCATTATCGCTTCGTAAAATTGCACGTTTCGAGATTACATTGAAAATAATATAAGGAATGATACAGCGCCACAAGGCATAGCTTTAATGAGGCGCCAAGTCAACAGTGAAGGTGAAATTCAGCGACAACACGAAAATAGAGGTTTTCGCTGTCAGCAACTAGCGAAACAAGCGGACGCGTCATTTGCCATGAGTCACGATGAAACCGCCTCAAAGTGCAATTAGATAACGATACGCTATATCGCTACTAAATACACCATGAGAGTCAATGCAGGAGTTCCGATCTATCGTTGGAATGATTGAAGTGTAGTGTCAAACAAATGGAACCGTTTTTTATTCGCCAGGTGGTTCGGCTATATGATTGCGAACACCAAGAAAAAGAAAGAAAAGAAGAATTAAATTTCACCTCCTCGATGTTCGCGCATTGACAGAACAAATTCGGATTCATTGAGATAGAAATGATGCAACGAATAATGTGTGGAAAAATCAGTTTCACTTACATTTATATGAAAAAACCATTAAGACAAGTGTAAAATAGACTTCTTCTCATTTGTGGACTCATCTTTCACTGAAGTGAAGTTTAGTTCACTTCATGTGAGAAAAAGTACGTCTGTCATTTTAATGAGATTAGTCGAGTTCCATTTAAATTTAGAATCAGCAGCATCTCTTCCAACTGACAGAGGTGTGCTTTAATTACCAGTTTACTTGAAGTTCTGGACAGTACCAATGCAGTTGAACCCAACGCACAGCACATGCAGCAGGTGACTATACAGGACGTTTGGGAAGAAAACCCCAAACTCCACCTTCAGCCTTGATTCAAATATTATTTCAAGCAGAATATGCACACACTGTATAGGCCGTAGTTGTATTAGCCCTTCAAAACGTACGTTCAGCCTCGGTAATATGGTATAGTGCACTGAACGAATTCAAAACAACCGCACAATATAATCGGAAAGTACAAACATTTTTTTTTTTTTTTTTGGCCGATGAGTAATCGCATTACCATCTGACTTATGAACTTACTATGACTATAAGCCCACAGGTAAAAACAAAGAATCCTTTGTGTCAATGGTTAGAAGAGACCGGGGATGGAAATGTGTTGTTGTTGTTTTTGGCTTTTTTAAACTTATACGAATTCACTGATGGTATATGCAAGATCAGAATACACCTGCAATTGATGACCCATGTCGGGACTAGTTCTCATCACATTTGTATGGGCATATGAAATTCCAGCTCTGAAAATATGAGCCAATTTTCATTCGAAATATTGTTGTTGATCTCTTGCCCTGTGTCTGTGGCAGGTTTGTGTACTTGGCATGTGAGGCTGGTTTGTCACTACGAGAGAACCATTGTGACATTGTCCGAGATGTTTTTGTCACACTGCAGGGCAGGTGTCACTGATACGAAGGGTGACAAACATTCCCAGCACGTTTTTCATACTTGGCAGTATGTGTCACATCTCGTATCATTTTTTAAAACAAATATACCTTTTCCATGGCAGGGCAAATCTATGTATATATTCAAGGGGTACAAATTTGGTGAACTTGAACGATTTACTTTCGTGGTAACGTGTGGTCTGAGTTCTGGGGTGTCAGGTAAACATGGTGAATTATAAAGCGTAGAGGAAAAATAATCCACCACCACTCCCACCCGTTTTTGAAGTTTTTGCGCTATGACAATCGTGACAACCAACACCTTCACCCAGATTGATGCAACGCAATGTCGTGTATAGACAGAGAACGGTACGAACATGGGTAAAACCTAATCATCCGTTGAATAAGGTGTAGATAGGAACTCGTTGTTTCGAAAGGGAACGCAAACATGGACATAGGGTTAACAAGCGGATTTCGAAAGACATACTCTAACCTGTATCGGCTCTGATAAACTACAAGCTCCACGTATATTCATTCAAGTTTTGAATAGCATTGATGTCGCAATGCTTGTATGCCTAGGCCTATTCCCGTGGGACTCGCCAGACGATACTTTTATCACGTTCATTTTAATCCGATGAACTGTGACCAATGAATGTTGGACGCCCATGCAAACAACGGCAACAGCAAATCAGTTGAATCCACCGTGTGGTGGTTGATTTACGGGTTTAGGAAGCCAAGTGAAGGAACCCTGGCCGCATTGAATCGTGGAAAGTCAATGGATGAGCACCGGCGATACTCGCCTTCTCGCTTCTCTTCTGAAGTGTGTTCAGATGACATCGATCGGGGCAGGGGTGTAAACAATCCCAACCTGCTCCCGGGACCCCTCACCCACATTTTCACGTCCCCATCCGGAAGGATATCAGTGGGACCCAGGACCCGACCACTTTCTCGGAAACTGGAGGAGCTGAAAGTTCAAGTTCAACGTGGCTTTCACAGCCGACAAAACGGGGACTTATTGACAAATATCCCGACAAACTCAGTAACCACCGGAAGTCCACTGAATTACATGCGGGCCCATCGACTGGAAAGACCTCGACCTCGCCCATCGCAACTTCAAGTACAGCACCCAGGAAAGAACGTCCGGTGACAGCGGGAATTGGAACCGGATGTTTGCTCGCAAAGGTCACTGATCCAATTTGTTATTCTCCGGCCTGTATTTGTGGAACTTCGTCAGACGTACTTCGATACCCATACAGTTTTATTCACATCCATTTCAACTCCGATAAAACTGAATAAATACACCACTGCAGCTGCTAATGCTTCCGCTTTATCGTACTCACGAATTAGTTTTTCGTCAGCGTATTAAATACACATCCTACCCTGCAATTAGTCCCAGCACCACAGCCGAATTCAGCAATTATCGTTAAACAACCATGCACAGTATTATTCAAAGCCGGAAATAGAGTGGGCGTCACCTGCGACAACAGACGACCATCGAAGCTTCGCCAGTCAATGCAGACCTAGGCTACAAGGTCGTGATACCTAATATATTTATCTAATTAACGCACACGCGACGGTGTTCTACCGATTAGAATCCATAGTTTGCAACCTGGCGATAGGAAGTACACTCGGGCCAGCGATAGTCACGTTCTTTGTGAACGTTGTAGGGGAGACGCGATTCGATTCAATTGCAAACCTTCTGATAAACTATCAAGAAATCGACATGGTAGTTTGCCCAACATACGAACACGCCCCTGGACTACCACTAGGAAGTGCGAAAAATTGATGCATGTGAGTATGAGATCCACGAGTTGCTTGGTTCACAAGTGTAGTTTTGTTTTCTGTTTTTCAAGTCACACAAATATCATAATGCGTGGCCCATTAGGGTGTTGATACCACTGTTTAACAGGTAAAACAACAGTGAGTTAGGTGTAATTATTGACAATATCCTGATCGGTTCATGGGGATACCAAGCCTCTTCAGCTCCACCGCGGGATCTTTACTTGTACCTCGCGCCGTTTGTATTAGCGTACATTAAAAGTTTACATACACGCCTGTGCTTTGGTGTATTGTTTTCGTTTCCCGGTATCAACAAACAGTCGACTTAGTTCTATACAGCATTTTCCGTCTAATGCATGCAATCGAGGGAATTTTACTGTTTCTGCTGTGTCAACTCAGCACTGTCGTAAAATGTTTCCTAGGCGCCTGCTTTCGACTCGAAAACTTTTAAAAGAATCCAGTAAACACCCACTGTACAGCGGAAGTGCATTCCCTGTCACATATCGTCATTGCTGCCCGGAGAAAACATTCCCGGTGCTTTTCGACTTGAAAACCGCGACTGTGAATGCCATATGTTCTTTCTCTCTGTTCGCCTTAAGGTTGACGGACAGGTTAGAGGGCGTAACTATCGAATGCGGACATACAAGGATTTGGTGGATTCGGTACTGGTGTAGGGTCAACGCCTCGCCGGAACATCATTACACGGGCTAGGTGCGTCGTTGATGTAAAAAAACATTCGGGACCTCGGGAGGACAAAAATCCGAATGTATTTTTCCAAGCTTATCTGCCTCTGAACGAACACTTACCGAATAGACTACGGTACATCAGGAGAAATGGTAGGGACACAAACAGGGGAAGGTGGATTCATAGAGTATAGTAGGTGCATACGTGCTCGTTTAGCCATACACTGCCTAGGGTCCAACAGGGATGCGTGTCAACATTCCGCTTTACCAGAGATGTATGCGCGAGAAATATGGCACTATTGAAACACATGACCTACACTAGCATGTATGACTTACAGATCAACAGGGTACAGCCCGGTGAGGAAATTAGAGCAAGGATGGGGCCTCGATAAGTTAAAGTTGGAGGAGAATAGCGGAGTAATCTTTCCACGCCGGGAAAAGGCTGTATACCATTCACTCCTCAGAACAGACAATATGGGCCCCACAGTTCGATCGTCCTCTACAAAAGTCTACGTATATCAGGCCATCTAGTAGGCCATCTGCAACCTTAAAGGCTCCAATGTGCTTCAAACTAGCACAGGTGAAAAGGGGACATAAGAAAAAACCCACACTCCCAAATTGAGGTTCTAGCATGTTCACCTGTTGAGATATTAATTTACTTCGAAGATTTACTTCACGGGGGGAAAATGCAAAGACCGCCCATAGAACCTGCACAGTAAATGCTGCATTTTTGCGCCCTCCTGAAATGGAAAACGAAAGAGGGGAATTTACCTATAAAAAAGATTGAGATAAGTCTCGTGTATATCGTGGACAATTTGTAGGTTTCATCTGATCCCACCTATAGTTTGTTCCGTACAATTTTTTTCAAAGTACACGTTCCACATGACTTTGTATTATAGGGGACCTGCGGTTCCTCCATGATGTCACAAGCTGACAAGGCAATTTTGCAATAGCGATTGTGATTATCAATAAACTCAAATCGGCTGAAATTTGGTCTGGAATTTTCTGCTGGGCAAATGTGATAAATAGAAAGTATCCAGAGTCTAGTCCTATTTGCAGGAAACATTGAAACTTTAAAGGACAACTGAAGTATGATATGTGGAGGTTATTGTTCGGAGTTGCCACAAGACCTGCTCAAGCGGGTGGTTTGTGTTTGTTTTTTCAGGGATAAGTCAAACGATGAGCGATTACATAGAATGCCCAAGGCTTTTTTGCATCACGCTCCACTGGTTCATATTATCAGATAACGCCATGGGAAACAGTATCAGAATCACGTTGTCGAATACTCGGATTTGTGTAATAACGAACCGTTCACCGAATCACAATCTCGTGAGAGAACCCTCTTAAGTATAGCATCATAAAATTGTGTTTTGAGGGGAAAACTGATAGTGCAAACTCGGTCCGCCGAAACCAGTTTATTTTCAAGAAGGCGGCCACCACGAGACGGGCGGCATCCAAGACAATTAGCCCGGGCTGCTAACGGGACCGTCAAATTCTGATCGTTGACACAAGGGGTTCTTGACTCTTGTATCATGGCGTGCTACTGGACACGAAGTGTTATATTTTAATAACTCATGAATATACCCATACACGATTGCAGGCGCACAAACCAATAGCACCGGGGTAACACGTATATTAGGGCTATCATGTAGACTAGGCTTGCCTGATCCGGCTTGAACTGGCTGAAGCTTGGAAAACAGTCCAAACGGCTAACGAAAACTAGTGAAATACGAAGAGGTTGGCAGTGGGTACATCTCACGCGAGAAAATCCACACAAGCACACAAAAAATGGCTTTACAAATGCAGAGATTGTTTTGCCAGTAATTTACTGCGAATTGTGTTGCCAGTATTGTACTGTTAGTTCTTCAGTAAACTAAAGTCAAAGTACATTGTTACATAGTTTACTGTGTGGAATGTACAGTGATCCTCAGTAGCTACAGGACTGGTTAGACGTTTATATGTAAAGCACTTAGAGGCTTGCAAACTATTATGATGCTTTCTGTTATTATTCTGCAACCAGCTTTACTCTCTTTCGATCTTGAAATGAAACACAAAACAGAACCTTGATCGTGAGCCTAGCAGCCCAAGATCGGACTTGTACAAGTTAGAGGGGATGAAACTATGTATGGGGGGAATATAACATTAGGCCATGTTTACAGTATTCAGTCATTGGGATTTGGAGAGGTCAGGAAGAATTGAATCTCATGGAGAGCCTGATAACGCAGAGAATCACATAAGAAAACAAAACCAGACTTTGAAGAATTCGCAGCCACCTTGGAAAACAAGTCAAAACTGATTTTAGTCAGCGGCAACGATATAGGAGATAAACCCCCCGGATTCCCAATGCACTTGTTAACACAACTGTATGAACTCAGTTTGTATAAACTTAGTGATATAAGCTCAGGCGAACAAGACTTCGATGATTCGAAAAGTATATAATGAGTTTGGACTCGATGAAGAAGAGAAACATGTTTCCACTATCCCCTGATTTCACAAACGTCGTGGACCCTGGACAAAAACCTTTGAACTGGACTGAACTGGCTGAAAATTGAAGGGCCTACAATCGTTATTCCTACGAGTAGCACCTGCTAATCAATTTACAAATAATGTCTTCCAGCTAGTTGGAAAAAAGCCAGGGTTGCACAGTTTTATAGAAGCGGTTCAGATTGGCCGTTTAAGATGATCGGCAAATGGGCCACAATCTATTATCA